>JAPFRF010000011.1:146170058-146770058 GCA_029282475.1 Phrynocephalus forsythii | reverse complement strand
AAAGGCTCCTGTCTTAGTCTGGGGGCATGTAGGATGGCTCTCACCTCTATTCTGTTGTCCTTATGCAAAATGTGGCTATTGCTTTAGCCATGTTTCCTCTTGTTATATTGAATCCAACATAAACATTAAAATATTCTGATGATTTGGGGCAGCAAATGCATAAAAGGAAACAAAGATGTTTTGGAACCAGAAATATATAAACAATACCTAAAACTGACAAAAGTAATAACAGTAATCATTCTTGCATGTCACAGAATTGGATACTAGCTGTGCTTGTTTTATTAAACAAAACCACTCAGAAGTGACCTTCAATATGATAATATGAGTGTCTAGTTACATTTGCTAAATCTCCATGCAAAATATTCCTGTTCATGACCACACTGTCAAATCAGTCAGACTTGTATGATATAATGTGTTTTGAATTCTGGATGAACTATTACCTAGTTAGCCTTTGAAGCTTTAAATGCCACCAGGACAAGGTAGGAATAATTCTGTAGGAGTACTCTGATTTCTCTGGGATTACACAAAATGTTTATGCCCATTAACTCAAGTGCTTGAGAGATCTACAAAGGTATTATAGACTGAATTCTAACCACAATCTGATCTGACCATTCTAATCTTAAACTATACAGTACTCTATTATGAATTATTTATGTAGTAATTTTAATGACTAGTAATATATAAAATACATACAGGATCAGAACAAATATAGATTGGAGTGTTGGATACTTTAATAATGTTAATTTGTTGTGTTATTCATTATTATATTTATAACAAGCTATATTAGGTGGTATCTGTTATCTCAAGTGGGTTGTCAATAAAACTATTAATTTTTTAAAAAAACTACATCGTAACTCCACCAAACATTTATTAAAATGGTAGCACTCTCCCTCTCACATACCCACACTATAGGCCAGTTCTCAGGACCTGAATTAGTTGTCACTAGCAAGTGCTGTAGTACTTGAAAATTCATGGGTCTCTAAAAGAAAGGACAAAAAGTTAGAGAAACATATATTGCTGTTAGAAGTTTATCTCCAAGGACCCATCCACCTCAGCACTTACTGTAGTAGTGCCCCATGTAAAACACTCACAAGTCCTTCTCACGTTGTGTCGTATAGTCGTGAACAACTCTTCGTGACCGCACGTCTATGGAGTTTTCTTGGCAGGAATACTGGAGTGGCTTGCCAGTTCCTACTCCAGGCGCCTACAGCACCTGGTATTCCCTGGTGGTCTCCCATCCAAGTACTAGCCAGGGCCAGCCCTGCTTAGTTTCCAAAATCAGGTGAGATCGGATGTGCTTAGGGCATCTAGGCTTCTCCCTCTCACATACCCACACATAAACATACCCAAACAGACATGTGTATATAGTAGTTGCACATACACACAAATTCTCAACTACATTTGAACATGATCACATGGGGTTTGATACCATTTGGACAGTTGGCAAACTGGAAGATCAGTGATCCCAGCTCCATCACAACTGAGAGTGTTTATAAATGCTCTCCTGCAGTATGGCAAAACACTTTCCAAATTACATGGTGTATCTGGGAAGATCAGCTGAGCTTCATGAAAAGCAATACAAATATGAAGTGAATAAAATAAATAAATTGGCTGAAAGCTAGTGCATTTCAAAGCAAATCACCATAAGTTAAAAAACATCTGCATAGACATTACCTGGTGCAATTTGATTCCTGCAACACACTATGCAACAAATAAAGTCTATAGAAATTTGTTAACTTGCAACAGTTGGTCTCTGAAAGTTAGGTCATTAGCATAACCAAGCTCCAGAATTTCATCCAATGAATATCCAGGTTTGCTGAATGACTAACAAAACTCTTAGGGCCTCATTGTTCTATGTGGAGGTGTGGCCAAAATAAATCTGAACCGGGTTTGAACTGTCATTCCATCAGTAAAATAGGAATTATTAGCAGTGAAAAGTAGTCTATAAGAATGTATCTCTCTGCCTCTCTACTCAAATTTCAGGATGACTTTATTGTTGTTCTTGTTCTTGTTACATTAAAAGAATTTGAACTCTGTTCTATATGGATGAAATGGTTTAAAATGTGTTTTCCTTGAGCCATTACATCCCTGCTACCTACTGCCATGCTGCATGACAATGCTTTTGGAATCAAAACACAAAGTGCATGTGACTTTGCTTACTTGTTGCATCTCACAGGTAGGGACTTTCAAACCTTGTTGGTTTTTAAATGAGGATAAAAGGGAATATCCTCCCAATACAAATATACCACAATTAGAAAAAGGATTTCCCTCCACAGCCACAGCAGGTTTAAGTTTGCCATGTCTGTGCATTATGTGACTAACTGCCCCAGCTAATGCATGCATGCTTAAAATAATGCAAATTAGATGCAAAGATATATCAAGTCCTGTGTCACAGATGTTTGCCACATGGCAAAGGGACTGGTCTAGTTTCCCTAGACCATTGTTGGTGAATCTATAGCACGGGTGCCAAAGGTGGCATGTGAAGCCCTTTCTGTGGGCAAGTGACATTGCCCCCTCACAGCCACGGCAATTCCCCCTCCTCTCGGAGCACACCACTGAGCTCCATGTAGAGAGCCAGGCAAAGGGGAGGCAGCGGCTTGTGAGATCGTTCGTAGCCCCACTTTACTCTCTAGCCACACCACTCTGGGCATCCCAAAAGCGGTGTGGCTTGAGAGTAAACTGGAACTACAACCGAATCCACAAAATGTCTCGAAATGGCTCCACCAGAAAGCTGGGTGAAGGGGAGGTAGTGGTTTGTGGGCTCCTTCATAGCCCCTGTTTACTCTCCAGCCTCACTGCCCAGAGTGGTGTGGTTGTAAACTGGGGCTACGAAGGAGCCCACGAGCTGCTGCCACTCCCCCCCTGGCTTTTCCGATGGTGTAGCACCCTATCCACCTCTCTGCCCAGGGTGGGGTGCTATCCTTCCAAGAAAGTGAGGATTGAAGAGCAGGTTTTTGAATTTCCCATGGTTACAGTGAGGGTGCTGTGGCCGTGGGAAATTCAAAAGACTGCTCTTCGATTCTCACTTTCTCGAAGGGGGCTACCTTTCGGGAAAGTGAGCCTCTGCCCCCTCCATTCAGCAGCCTGCAGGGATTACTTGTGTCTTGTTTTCAGGGGACTGGAAGGCCTGTGTTGAGAAGGAGGGAGCAGGCAAATTTGCCTCTACCTGCACATACACACCAAACAGTAGATCTAACTAATACTTTAAAAGAGTTCAGGAGTTTGTAGTTAATATGGTCTATAGTCTAGTTTTGCTTTTGTTTTCATGGCTGAATAGCTCCAAACCTCTTTTTTTTTTACTACATAAGGAAAAATCAGGAGAGGATTTTTGCTTGCTGGGATACTAAGTTCAGCCTTACCATTTAAAAAAATTGGAGAGAACATGAAATAATATTCTAATATTGGATTCTGATATTTGCTTGCCCTCTGAACCACTGTTTTCTTTTCATCTTTGCTTCATAGACCCTAGGAATCTACAGAAAGCCTCAATGAAACACAAAAGTGGAAGAGGTGACACCCGTAGGCTACTAGAAAAATAGTTTTGCTTCAGTGAAATACAGGAAGCCTAAATTCTCCCCATAACTACCACAAGCCATCTTAGTACTGAGGGTGGGGTCAGAATGTGGGATATAAAACAATTAGGTGGAGGAGTAACTCAGGGTAGAGGGAACCACTTCTTCCATCTTCCCAGAACAGGAGGGTATGTGTGGAATGCACCAGACTCTTATCTAAGAAAGATCTGGCCATTCTAAACAAAACAGCCCTTTGTTGCAACGATTAGATTTCTCTGAGTTCAGTTTAGGTGTTGCTCTACCCCAGTTGCCACAAAGGAAGTGGTTTGTCTGAAATATTTTGAGCTGATTAAGTTTTGCCCCATAGGAATGTTCCTTAAAAAGGTCCTTTTAGGCTAATTGTATGTTTAGAGTGGGTCACTAACCATTCTGAAATCCTAGGCCCAGAACAAAAAAGAAATCATACACCTAGACATTTGCAATTAATTGACCTGAGGGAGGAAATGTTTTCACGGATGAATTGCATGCAGGCTATTCCCCAGAGCACCATTCTAAGCTGTGATTGTTATTGTTTATTCCAAATGACATCTATTTATAGGTGCCCCTAAAGATGTGGACCAGTTTGGAAGATTGCCCAGTGTGTTAATTATTTTAGTTTTTTTCAGAAGAGAGATTTTTAGCCTGAGGTAACAAATGTTGCGGCAATCAAAAATATGCTTTGAATTCAATTGATAAACAGTGTTGTGCATAGTAATGTGACACATTTATCTCTTGCATAGCTGGACTCTGTGGTTTCTCTTCGCAATAACATCCTTCCTTTCTCCTCTCTCCTTCCCTCCCAAATACCAGCCCCGTCTGTGTGTGCATAAATACAGCCTAATGTTTCATGCATCTAATAAAAGTTGGCTCTTGGGGCAGTGAAATCCCAGGCCATTATCAATGAATACAGAAGTATCATGAGATAATGACTTAATATGGCTATTATGATTGCCAGCGTGGCATGGTTAGAGTCTAAGATTGCTTGAGATCAAGCTTCCAAGTCCCAATGGGGCCATGAAACTGCCTGGAGATCTCAGGACAGACATTTTCTCTCAACCTGACCTATCATTATCATTATTCATTTTATTTCTACTCCGCGTTTGTCCCAACAAAGTGGCCCAAGGTAGTTTATAAAATATGTAAAGAGCAAAATTAAGACAGTTAAAATAATACATTAAAGACTGACCCAAATTTTGTTATATAAATTACACCTACACCCAGTGTAGTGTAGTGACTACAGGGACAGACTAAGACTCAAAAAGCCTGGACTCAGATCCCCACTCAGTCATGGAAGCTTTGTGGAGATGTGGAATTGCTAGAACCACTCCTTAGAACCACTTACCTTGAAAATTTTATTAGGGTTGGTATATGTCGGTTCCAGTGTGATGACATACAAGAAGAAGAAGAAGAAGAAGAAGAAGAAGAAGAAGAAGAAGAAGAAGAAGAAGAAGAAGTTACATCTGCCAAAGGGTGATGGCATTACTGGTAGGGAGAGATTTTTCAGTCATTAAAGGCTTCCTCCTTCTGCCCTATGGCTTTTTGGACTTGCAAGTAATCCACTGCATTGTATGTGAGCCCCAGCAGCCCCAGAAAAGAAGGAGGATGTCTCTCCCCACTAGTGATATAGTACAATGGTATCTCTGATAACAAATTTAATTTGTTCTCTCAGGCAATTCATTATCTGAAAATGTTGTTATCCGAAACGCGGATAGCAATGAATGGGAAACTGATTAATACATTCTGGAGGTTCAGAAAAAGGCAAAAAAGCTGGGGGGGGGTTCAGACCTCTTTAAAAAGTGCACTTTAAGGGCATGCAGTGCTGGAACACCCCTCCCCAGAACACCTCCCTGCAGTGTAATACAAACATGGAGAAAAGAAAGCAACAAGACTACCCCATCCTGTTCCCACTAAAAATGCAATCGGGAATATGCAAATATTTATTTAATTATTTATTTATTTACTATTTTTATACCACCCATCTTCCCAAAAGAACTCCAGGTGGTTAGCAACAACAGTAAATAAAAACAAACATCAAACACATAAACAAACATGCAGCAAGAGAACCCCAGCCTATTCATGCCTGCAGAGCAATGGAAAAGATTGCAAACATGGACAGATGAAAGCAGCAAGACTACCCCAGCCTTTTCTCACCAAAAATGCAAAGAAAAGTAGTGCAAAGATTGATAAAAACTTGCCTACCTTTCCAAGTTCAAAAGGTCTAAATCCCTCAGAACAAAATGTCCAGAATGGCTCCAAAAAGCATGGGGGGGAGCTCTAACTCCTCCCACCCCTCTAAAAATTACAGGGGGGAGGGTTGCGATGCATCCTAGGTACACTTTTTTTGCAAGGCATTATGAAGAATTCATTATCGGAGGCAGCCCATAGGGAACATTCGTTATCCAAGGCAGCCCTATACCCAGAAATTTCCATTTGCTATCAGGATAACTAAAAAGTTACAATAAATAGGTAATTAAGTCAAAGACCAGAACTAGCTATATAAATAATAAAATTCCAGAACAGATATATTAATAAATAACTCAGCGATTTTGGCATTAGAGTGCAGAGACAGAGGTTAGGAGTTCAATTCCTTACTCGGTCTCCTTGACAGGGGCAAGACTCAATGGTTTATAGGGTCACATCAAGCTCAGTTCAAAGATATATTATGCTAAGCAATGTATCTATATACTATATAAGGTTTATATAACAAGTATCCAAAAGAGAAACGGAAAAAATACAGTACTGTGTTAGCTGAAAACAGTGGTAAACTCTGGCCACTTTTTTTGGTAAATATGACAGTCCTGGTTAAAAAGAAAAAAAATGAAATATAAAAACCTTCCATCTTACAATGGTTATCACTTCCACACAGTCATAAAGACATAAAGATTCCTAAAAGGATGCTCCAAGAATTAGGTGGTAAAACACTAAGTTGGGCTAGCAGAAAGGCTTTTCTGAATGTGGGAAATGCTGAATTAATCTAGAAGGTGGCGGTCACAAATATCTTTAAATGTTGCATATAAAAACAACTAAAAGTATTTGAAACAATTTTAAAGAACAATTGAAAGATTTTTTTAAAGATACAACACCATTAAATTCCTTTCCTCAGGAAGCAACTAAATAGACCAAACATAGAGAAGTGTTACAGTGATCAAAGGGATGTAGTATAACCATGTATTCTACTTTGAGATCACAAGCAGAGTTGTACTGATATTGATTGATTTCTTATTACCTGTCCCATGTGAACGATTTCTTCAATGGGGCAGAATCTGTGTCTCAGAGATACAAAATGATCTGGGATCAGTCTCTGGATATCTCCCAGGTACCTCTCTCTGCTGCTGCCAGTCAGTAAAGACCAATGATGGCGAACTTTTAGAGACCGAGCGCCCAAACGGTGATTCAAAACCCACTCATTTTTCTCAAAGTGGCTATACAGCAATTTAACCAGAACACAGGTGGCTGTGAAGGGGCAATGTCAGGTGCCCACAGAAAGGGCTCCGAGTGCCACCTTTGGCCCCCGTGCCATAGGTTCGCCAACACTGGTATAGACTATCTTGATGAAATAGGTGGAGCTGTGTAGACAAATGATCTGAAATAATATAAGATCGCTTTTTGTAGTCCCAATTCTGTGTGAAACTTGCTCTGTCTACATAGCAGAAAGAGCTGTAATGAAGCCCCTGTTAAAATAGAATAGAATAGAATAGAGTTTTATTGTCATTATTCATACACAAGATATGCACAACGAAATTAGAATGCTGTTCCACTACACACTCTAAACATACAAAACACAAAAAACACATAAAACACCATACAAAATATTAAAAACTCTTAAAATTGCTTACAAAATTTAAAACACTACTTAAAAACTGATTAGGATGGTGCTAAAACTGTCACATTTAACTTGGATACTGCTCAGGGATAAAAACTGTTCTTTAGTCTATTTGTCATTGACCTAAGAGTCCTATATCTCTTGCCAGATGGCAACAGTTCAAAAAATTGGTGGCCAGGATGTGAAGGGTCTCTCAAAATTCTAGATGTCTTCCTTGAGCGTCTGGAGTTGTATAATTCTTCCAAAGGAGGAAGAGGACAGCCCACTATCTTCTCAGCAGTGTTTATGACCCTCTGGAGTGCCCTTCTATCTGCCACTGTGCAACTGGCGAACCAGACACAGAGGCAGTAAGTGACAGTGCTTTCTATAAAGCCCTGGTAGAAGGTTACCAACAGTTTCTTAGACAGTTGTTCCCTCCTGAGAAGTCTCAGAAGATATAATCTCTGTTGGGCCTTCTTAACCAGTGCTTCAATGTTGGCACTCCAGGTCAAATCCTCCTGTAGCATAACTCCTAAGAACCTACTGTCCGTCACCCGCTCTACACAAACTCCATCAATAATCAGGGGCTGAGTGTCTGATTTCCTTTTTCAATAGTCCACTATAAGTTCTTTGGTCTTGTTGATATTTATTATCAGATTGTTGGTTCTGCACCACTGTAGCAGCCAATGCACCTCCTCTCGGTAAGCTGACTCGTCTCCACCAGAGATGAGTCCCACTACTGTTGTGTCATCGGCAAACTTGATGATTTTATTTTCAGGATGAGTATGAGTACAGTCAGAGGTGTAAATACTAAACAGTAGTGTGCTCAGCACACAGCCCTGTGGAGTACCCATGTTGAGAGTGAGGGCTGACGACATGTAGTCACCTAATCTGACCCTCTGTGAGCGATTTGATAAGAAATCCACAATCCAGGCACAGATGGAATGACAAAAACCAAGGTCCTTAAGTTTAGATATCAGCTTGTGAGGTATAATTGTATTGAAAGCAGAGCTAAAGTCCACAAAGAGCATCCTTACATAGGTCCCCCGCAGCTCCAAATGGGTAAGAACAGTGTGCACGGTGATATCTATAGCATCTTCCGTGGATCTATTTGCTCTGTAAGCAAACTGATATTTATCAAATGTGCCTGGGAGGCAAGAGATGATATGCTGGTGGACTAATTGTTCCAGAGACTTCATTACAATGGAGGCAAGTGCCACAGGTCTATAATCATTTAAGCTGTTAATAGACGGCTTCTTTGGCAGTGGAACAATAATGGAGGCCTTCAGACAAGATGGAATAGTTGACTGGGCTAGAGACCGATTAAAAAATTCAGTAAAAACTCCAGCCAACTGGTCTGCGCACTCCCTAATCACCCGACCAGAAATGCCATCAGGTCCTGCAGCTTTCCTTGGGTTCACAGTTCTCAAGATGTTTCTCACTTCCCACGTTTCAACAAGAAGGAAGGGGCTAAACTCTGCTGATGGCTGTGATGTAAATACCTGTTTGTTCTGTCTCAAATCTAGCAAAAAAATTGTTCAGTTCTTCAGCCAAAGAAGCATTTCCAGCAGAAGGGGCAGCATGATTAGATCTATAACTAGTGATTTGCTGAACCCCTTGCCACATTTGCCTCACATTATTATTACTGTAAAAACAAGCCTCAATCTTCTTCTTATAATCCACCTTCACTTTTTTAATGGAAACAACAGTGCTCTCTTGTCATCAGCTTGGAGAGGGAAGGCAGATATGACTCCTAGATCTTTCCCTTCTAGTGACATCTTCAGCTTTCTGCAGGCATTACCTCCACAGCAGGATAAAGCACAGTACTTTTGTATCCTGTTGGCTGTCATCTCAAACTGACATGAAGTCAATGGGAACTGCTTCCAAATGAGTGAGTGCAGTCATCCAGAGATCTCTAGTAATGCCCATCACATAGAATCAGTGGGACACAAAAGGGCATGTTTACCTTTCCATGTTGCTGAAGAAGGACTTTTGCCACTGCAGATTGCAGGGATGCACCTGAGTTGAATTAATGCTGTTCTTCTCTTGTTCCATGGAGAAAAAAATCTGACAGCAGGTAAATAAATACAGTAGGACCCCGGTATCCGCTAGGGATCAGTTCCAGATCTTTGTGTGGATAATGAAAACCACGGATAAGAGAGAACCCCAAAACCCAAAACTGCTGTTTTGTGACAGTAGCTTGCTTTACAGCTGCTGTTTGTAACAGTAGCTGTCTTTGTGACTGCTGAATTGTTTATTTTAATTTTTCCTCTGCCAACCATGGATAACTGAATCAGTGCATACAGGGGCCCTACTGTATACCCAGCTTCTGTGTACTATGTGAAGGGGGATACTTGAAGCTACCCTTACAAAAGGCAACTGCTGGTTATAATAGACGTAGTCTTGAGCCATCCAGCAATGCAGTAGCTGTAAGGGAAACCATTCCTGAGAGAGTCCCCCCCCCCAGGAAATGTGTTTCCATTAAAACTAGATAAGCCGTTGTTGTGGAGGTAACATTGTTGTGCGCATGGGTGTGGTTTTTTGACCAAATATCCCATTGCAAGTTGTTTTTTATTGAATATCTCTTTCTTTCATCACTTATACACCTGTGTTGACAAAGCGGTCTAAGAACACAACAATGTATCTAGTAAGGAATGTGGTTGTTTTTAATCAAGCATGCTAAATTTTCATTCATTCCTCTTAGAGAGGGCTGCATTGTGATTTCTGTAGATCCCCTGTATTTGCCATGAATTCAAGGACATAAGGGGTTATCACTGCCCTCTAGGTTATAAAACTAATCACAGGACTCTGAAAAAGGAGGGAGGATTGTGTGTTATGAGGATGTTGGATTTCATAACAGACAGGGAAAGAACAACATCAGTCAGTTTTTCTCCCTGTCAGAATTTTATATAGTCAGCTATTTGCCTAGGAGCACATAACTACCGAAGAAAATATTAGAATCTTTATTTTTTTATGATGGTATTTTAAAATCTGCTGATTTTCAGATTCCAGAAGTTTCTCAGTTAAAAAACACAATAAGATGTTGAGTCAGTTCCTGTTGAAATCTTGCTACTTCACTTTAAATATGTAATTTTGTTTAATGTTTATTTAATCTGCTTTGTGATTTAGAGGCCCGTCTGTGAAACATAACACAACCACAACAATTATGGGGTGGGGGTGGGGGAGGGTAATAATTTTTTTAAAAAAGACCAAACAAGTACAGTACCCATCAACAAATCAAATAGGCACATATGTTCAAGCTCAGGAAACTACTAGAGCAGAAAGTGGAAGCACAGAACATAGCCTTAGTTTTCTATCTCTTAGGCTGCTTTCACACAACCACTAAAATCCGCAGCAAACTTGGATCTGGATCACCCACCGGAGCGGTCACGTGGTTGATGTTGTGGATCGGATATTCCCATCGCTTCTCAGCTTTATGGCTAAGATCACGCATAGTACCATAGTACCCATGGTCATGTTTTGATAATCCGTAACTGTTCTGATCCCACGACTGAGAACTGCAGCAAAGACACCATAACAGGGGCAAAAAGGTTTTGGTGCGGAATTTCTGTGATCTCACGGACTCGAGTAACGGTTTAGAATCCACATTGGAACATCGGTGTGCCCCAGGGATCTGTCCTGGGACCGGTGCTTTTCAATCTGTTCATAAATGACCTGGAGACAGGGATAAGCAGTGAGGTGGCCAAGTTTGCAGATGACACAAAACTTTTCCATGTGGTAAAAACCAGAGAAGATTGTGAAGAGCTCCAGAAGGGAGAATGGGCTACGAAATGGCAAATGCATTTTAACGTAGCCAAATGTAAAGTAATGCATATTGGGGCGAAAAATCAAAACTTTATCTATCAACTCATGGGCTCTGAATTATCCGTGACAGATCAGGAAAGAGATCTTGGTGTGTTGGTGGACAGCTCCATGAAGGTGTCTCCCCAATGTGTGGCAGCGGTGAAGAAGGCCAATTCCATGCTAGGGATTATCAAAAAGGGGATTGAAAATAAAACAGCCAACATTATAATGCCATTATACAAAACAATAGTAAGGCCGCATCTGGAGTATTGTGTACAATTCTGGTCACCGCATCTCAAGAAAGACATAGTGGAACTGGAAAAGGTGCAGAAGAAAGCGACCAAAATGATTACTGGGCTGGGGCACCTCCCTTATGAGGAAAGGCTAAAACATTTGGGGCTCTTTAGTCTGGAAAAAGGCGCCTGAGGGGGGATATGATTGAGACGTACAAAATAATGTAGGGCATGAGTAAAGTGGATAGAGGGAAGCTCTTTTCCCTCTCACAAAATACCAGAACTAGGGGACATGCACTCAAATTGGGGGCTGGGAGAGTAAGAACAGACAAAAGAAAATATTTTTTCACCCAGCGCGTTGTTAGTCTATGGAACTCCCTGCCACAGGATGTGGTGATGGCATCTGGCTTGGATGCCTTCAAAAGGGGATTGGACAGATTGCTGGAGGAAAAGTCCATCACAGGTTACAAACCATGATGGAGATGTGTAATCTCCAGGCTTAAAACCAGGGTACTTCAAGGGCCAGATGCAGGGGAGTGGTATCAGGAGACAGATATCTAGTCTCATGCACTTCCAAAAGCATCTGGTGGGGCCACTGTGAGATACAGGAAGTTGGATTAGATGGGCCTTTGGCCTGATCCAGCATGGCTCTTCTTATGTTCTTATGTTCTTAACAGCGACAAGGATTTTACCACCTCAAGACCAGGTACTTGTAAAATGCACTGGGTTGTGCTTAAGTGGGCGTGTTCGCACTTTATTTTTTTTTTAAGTCCGCTGCTCGTGGGAAAACGGTTAATGTTGCTGTTAGTAAATTGCCTTCCCCCCCTCTCTCTTTCTCTCTCTCTCTCAGTCTAAAAGAGATGTAAGCAAACAAAGCTTCTCTAAGAAGTCCTCCATAAACTTATAGCTACATTTATTCAGTTTTTTTATCCATATGAAGGCCACTGCCGCAGGGGCCATAGAGAACTTCCCTCTACAGGCACCCTCAGCCAATCGCAGCCTCCGGTGCCATTGACTGATATCCCCTCCAACCTATCAAGCTGTAACTCACTCTTTCCCCCCTTCATCCCCCCTCCTCCAGATCCATGCTGTTTGTGCTTTTTTCTTCACTGGCTCATGGCGACCCCTGTGAAATGGTCATTTGACCCCCAAAGGGGTCCCGACCCCCAAGTTGGGAACCCCTGTATTAGCCTATAGAATGGAATTGTTCTGATGAAAAAAACCTGACCCCTTTATGGAGCATAGTATTCAGGAATGTGCACAAAACATCACTTAAAGGATCTGAAGCAGTAGCATGTTTGAGGAGAGAGGAAATTACCTCATTAGATAATAATAAATAATGATGGGCCATCAAGACAATTCTGAGTTGTGGTGACCTTTTTTCAGGGTTTTCCAGAAGTGGTTTGTTGTTGTTGTTCAGTCGTTCAGTCGTGTCCGACTCTTTGTGACCCCATGGACCAGAGCTCGCCAGGCCTTCCTATCCTCCACTGCCTCCCGGAGTTTTGTCAAATTCATTTTGGTTGCATCGATGACACCGTCCAACCATCTCATTCTCTGTTGTCCTCTTTTCCTTTTGCCTTCGATTTTTCCCAGCATCAGGGACTTTTCCAGGGAGTCCTCTCTTCTCATGAGGTGGCCAAAGTACTGGAGCCTCAGCTTCAAAATCTGTCCTTCCAGTGAACATTCGGGGTTGATTTCTTTCAGAATGGATAGGTTTGATCTCTTTGCAGTCCAGGGGACTCTCAAGACTCTCCTCCAGCACCACAGCTCAAAAGCATCAATTCTGCGGCGATCAGCCTTCTTTATAGTCCAGCTCTCACTTCCATACATCACTACTGGAAAAACCATAGCTTTAACCATCCTGACCTTTGTTGGCAAAGTGATGTCTCTGCTCTTTAGGATGCTATCTAGGTTTGCCATTGCTTTCCTCCCAAGAAGCAGGCGTCTTTTTATTTCGTTGCTGCAGTCGCCATCTGCAGTGATCAAGGAGCCCAGGAAAATAAACTCTGTCATTGCCTCCATTTCTTCCCCTTCTATTTGCAAGGAAGTGATGGGACCGGTGGCCATGATCTTAGTTTTTTTGATGTTGAGCTTCAGCCCATTTTTTTCACTCTCCTCTTTCACCCTCATTAAGAGGTTCTTTAATTCTTCCTCACTCTCTGCTATTAGAGTAGTATCATCTGCATATCTGAGGTTGTTGATATTTCTTCCGGCAATCTTAATTCCGGCTTGTGATTCATCCAGACCTGCCTTTCCCATGATGTACTCTGCATATAAGTTAAATAGGCAAGGTGACAGAATACAGCCTTGTCGTACTCCTTTCCCAATTCTAAACCAGTCAGTTGTTCCATATCCAGTTCTGACGGTTGCTGCTTGTCCCACATATAGATTTCTTAGGAGACGGATAAGGTGATCAGGCACTCCCATTCCTTTAAGGACTTGCCATAGTTTGTTGTGGTCTACACAGTCGAAGGCTTTGGCATTGTCAATGAAGCAGAAGTAGATGTTTTTGTGGAACTCTCTGGCTTTCTCCATAATCCAGCGCATGTTGGCGATTTGATCTCTAGTTCCTCTGCCCCTTCGAAATCCAGCTTGTAGTTCCGGAAGTTCTCTTTCCACATACTGCTAAAGCCTGCCTTGTAGAATTTTGAGCATAACCTTGCTAGCATGTGAAATGAGTGCAATTGTGCAATAGTTGGAGCATTCTTTGGCGTTTCCTTTCTTTGGGATTGGGATGTAGACCGATCTTTTCCAGTCCTCTGGCCACTGCTGGGTTTTCCAAATTTGCTGGCATATCTTATGCAGCACCTTTACAGCATCCTCTTTTAAGATTTTAAAGAGTTCAATTGGAATGCCGTCACCTCCACTGGCCTTGTTGTTTGCATTGCAATGCTTTCTAAGGCCCACTTGACTTCACTTTCCAGGATGTCTGGCTCCAGTGGTTTACTCTTCCCTTTCTCTGGGGACTCCCTAGGACTGTGGGGTTTGCCCAAAGCCACACAGGCTAGCTTTGCTTTCAGGAATCGAACTCCCTACCTCTGGCCCTTCAGCCAAATAACTACTGGGCCATCCAACCACATCCCTCAATCCAGTATGAAAGTTTCCTCCAGAAATATCACTGAAAACAAGCAGTCCTTAGGCAGCTGTAGTATAACTCTACAGTACAGTAGTTTATGTTTGCTCATTTGTACGTGTTGTATTTTTGAAGAAAAGTACTGTTTTCTGTTTTTAGAAAACAGCCCCCTGTAACATCTAAAAAGTAATCAGCAGAAGCATGACTTCCAATGTTAAGGTAGGACCCCCCCCCTGTATATTTCCTTTCACTTTTAGCTTGCCATAGAGAATCATTCCAGCTTTTACAACAGATCTTCTGCTCACATCTGCCAGACTGAGCTTGGTTTCGATTCAGCTGTTGGTTTGCAGAGGTGTTACTAGAAAGCCTGAGCAGAAGAGACAGGGTAGGGGCCAAATTCCCCGATATGCCTTTTGGTGGACTGTCTTAAAAGATCCAACTTGTGTTATGCTCTGGGAACAGACAGCCATCTGGGGCACTGGTGAGATATATATTGACAAAAGCATAGATTGTTTTCATTGCTGAAAACAGGTCAGTGTTGACAGACCAAACAATGCAAAAGCTTCAGGTGGCTGGGATATGTTGATTCAGAAGGGAGTTCAAGGGGAACAAAGCATATTTACAGCTAGTTCTAAGAGTGATTAAGAAAGGAACTGCTTATATGGGTTACAGGAGAAACATACTGTACATTTTATACCCATCACGTGCTTTGGCCTCATGTCATGTGCTTGCGTTCATGGGCGTAGATGATAAGCCCAGAAATGTCTCTCTCGTCCCGGAGAATGAAGTTCTGCTGTGTGATGATTTCTGTGCCTGTTTTGCACAATATGTGTAGCTCTCAAGTCTCCCTTTGCGTCTTGTGAGCTATTGTGCTGGCTCAAGAAGTCTGGGAGCTGCCATTGAAAACAGAGGGGCTTTTGAATGTTTTGAGGACGCCTTATCATTGGCATCTGTTTCTCTTCCCTCTTTCTGGCATAGAGATGGCCCATCGTTTGACTTGTCAGAGCTGGCTCAGGATGCAATGCTTCCTCAGGCAAATAAATAGCAAGAAGGTGTCACTGTTGCCTAATTCCCCAGAACCAACCTAGACTGGTAGCTGAATCTTAGTTGACTTCAGTGGCCCACCCCTGTGCCTGAAGGCAGGAATCCACTTTAAACCCCGTGTCACTGCTATTTCATGCCCCATGACATACATATACTGTCTGGCAAGGTGTTTCAAGCAGAGGTCCAGTTTCAAGCTAATGTTGCACCTCAGTGGCTGAGACCACCAGCAGTAATATGTATGCATATGGGAAAGCATGTGGTATCCTTCAGAGCTGCTGGGGGCCCCATAAATGCATGTGCAGTGTTCCAAATTAGACAGTAGACTAGGACAGTGAGCAATGCTACAGCAGGGGTACTTCAGGAAACAAGAAGTACCTGGAGGGGGGGAGGAGCGGCACTTCATAAGTGGCTTAAATGCCCCACCCCTGCCTTGAACTTCCCAGTCTGAGCATTCACATTAGGTGACCAGAGTTGGGGGGGGGGATGCAACATGTTCACGGCTCGGGTACAATTTCCTTTTAAGGAAAGGTTGCAATAAGGACTGTGCAATGATTTCCGACCAACCAGGAATTCTGAGCTGAAGCTAAATCAGACTGACTTGGACCAAGTTGCGTGAAAGTGGAAACAGATCAGACAGATTCAGGAATGAAATAAAGCACATTTGCAAATTGATTTGTGTCCAGAAAACAGATTGAATCAAATCGGGCACATTTAACTTCAACCAGTTTCTTCCATTTTCCCCTTAAGAAAGCCAAAGCAAAAAAGCAAAATGTGTTGCTTATATACTGCACCATAGCACTTAAAGCACTCTCTGGGCAGTTTGGAATGGAGGATCTCTGCGCAGCATCAGTTACAAGACTTGGGGCTCTTTAGCTTAGGGGGGAAAGGGTGAGTAAGGGAAAATGTGGATACCCAGTGTGGTGTAGTGGGCAGAATGATGGATTAGGACTAAGGAAAACAAGAAGCTCACTGAGTGTTTGAAACTGGTAAAGTCACTCCTTAAATAGTTCACTTACCTCGAAAGCCCTATCAGGGTTGGGCCACGATAAGTTGGTTCCAATTGATGCCACATAACAACAGCAAAACATAGGGAGACCTGAGAGACCCACTTAAATTACCTCCTACAAATCAAGCACCCATGCTTTTCTCATTTTCTCATAATATTATGATGTGGAGTCATCCTGTGAAGCAGAAGGGGAGGGGGGAAACAGTCTATATGTTGAATGAAGGTAGCACTTATTCATACAACCAATACTTCACCAGAGGTAGCCAAGAGTGACCAATCTGGACAACCATTTAAAAGGGAGGATTGAGCTCCTACTAACAACTAGGCACGAGGGAGAGAGATTCCTAAAACCATGCATTGTATGCCTTGGTACCTGGGCTATTGCCCATCTTCCTGCTTGCAGATTTCCTGTAGGGCTTTCTTTGGCCACAATAGGAAAAGAAAGCTAAACCAGGCAGGCCCTTCATCTGACCCAGCAAGGCTCTTCAAATATCCTCACATGCAGAGGAGAGCAGGATCCTGCCGCGTGGGTGGACACCAGCATCTAGCCTGTCTGGATAGCGCTCAGACCATATCTATGTTTGCTTGGAAACAAATCTTGCTGTGTTCAGTGTGGCTCCCCCCCACACACACACACATAAATGTGCATGGAATTTCACAGAGCTTAGAAAAATGAAAGTTTCCAAGCTCTGGGGATTTTTAGCTTGAAACCTCATGCAGCGGAAGGGAGTTCAGTAGGATCCGCTTCTCTTGCCAAGGAGGGCAAAGACTGTGAGCTTCTTGAGGTGTCCGGCTGGTCACTTCTGGAGACAGAAAGCCTGGCTGAAGGGGTCCTCCACCTGAAGTGCTTCGTCATGCAAGACAAAGTGTATATGGATGCGCGTGCATGCAGGCATGAAACAGTGGAAAGGGGTGCTAATGGAGGTCATGCTTTTTCAGCAACTGCCAAGGCCCACCTTTCCCTGATTAGATTTTTTTTTAAAAAAACCCACCCCTTTGTAATACTATGGCAATAAGGAAGTAAAGTGGTGTGTGTGTGTGTGTGTGTGTGTGTGTGTGTTTCATGCTACACTTGTGCTCTTTGCACTACAGCTTGGGAATATTACTTTTTTTGGACCACAGCTCCCAGAGTTCTCCAGCCAGTGTGCCAACACTTCCACCCCAAAAAGAACTGTCTTGAGTTCTTCATCCTCAAAGGAGTGTGTTGGTGTCATCGGCTCAGGTCCAAAATGCCTGCTGGGATTTCTCTGTCCATTTCTCCCTTTGTGTTGTATCCTGGATTATTCCACCACACATTGTGAAGTTCACCCAGTCATCCAGTGCTTCTCTTCTGAGTGCCCACAATGTTTATCCATCTACCAACCTTGCACTCTGTTGGCTTCTCTAAACTATATCCCATATGTTTTTTTTCAATAGGAGATTAAGATCCTCCACCCCCCCCCAACTAGTTCATTAGTTGAGGAGGCAAGTGCATACTTGTTTCTTCCTTTGTGCTTCAAAACCATCTTGATTATTCAGTTTCAGACAGACTTCCTGACACATGGGAAAGGACAGGAGACAACATTCATTGCTTGTTGACACAAGAAAGAGATGAATTGTTTATTATTTTCATAGCTTATTTTCTTTCAAAGGCATTTGAGAGGCTTGTTTTTTTCTGCCACAGATTTTCAGGAAATCTGTCACTTCTTCTGAGTGGAGTTACCTTTATACTTTTGTTGAAACCCTTTTCCACATAGGCCATGCTAGATTAGTGTGAGACTCCACCATCCATGAGGAAACTGGTTTTAGGAATGGACATGCTGTCTGTGAAGATTCTCATCCAGGTGAAGTCACCTGAGTCATGGCAACTGGACTTCTTTTCTTGTGAGGCTGAAACGTTTCGCTGCTCATCCAAGCAGCTTCATCAGGTTGGAGGGAAGAAGTGAGGGGACCTTTGGCCTGCTCCTCCTGTCCAAACAGTGAAGGACCTTTTGTCCCTCATCAGCAGTACAAGTAGAAACAGCAGATAAGGAGGGGAAGAGAAGGTAGAAGGTAGGAAGGGTGGGGAGGGGGAGGGAAAGGGGTCTAGGACAGAAGGAAGCAAGATGAGGGAGGACAAAAAGGACACTATTCGGATGGGGAAGGATATGGAAACTGGCAGCAGTCAAAAGGATGGAAGAGTGGTCAATGGAAGGCAAAGGAGGTGAAACTGCTAGGAGAGAAAGAGGGTGAAATTTTAAAAAAGATAGGATGAACTGGGAAAGAAAGGAGGAAAGAGAAAACAGAAGAAGAGAAAGGGGGAGGAGAACAAGAAGGTAGAGCACAGGAAGCAAAGCTGTAAGAGGCACAGGAGAAGGGCAGAAGGAGCGATCCCTGGCACCCAGAGAGTCTCTCCCTCACCCACTAGCAGCACATTATCCATGGCACCTCTTTCTCCCTTGGAATCTGCAGCCACGATGGCAGAGACTGCTGTTTCTAGGCAGAACAATGTGTGCCAAAAAGAATGCATGGTACAAAACAGTTCTTAAAGGGCAAAGATAGCTCAAGTTAAGTAGAAACACAAGGAGGCACAGGTGTGATTGGTTTTGGGACCAAACAGTTCTCTTAGTGTTCCTTATACCATATTTATATGCCAGTGTAGACAGGACCTGAGTCTATTGCTTACTACAGCCTGGTGGAGATCATGACCAAGAGGGTACTACTGGGCTCACATTCTCCACTGGGTTTTTGATAATTGTGAGAACAGAAATATGGGCTATATAAGACTTTTGTGTGATCCAGCACAACTCTTCTTATATTTATAAGGCAAAAGTAGGGATTGTTTTGTTTCAATTCATTTAGTTTTTCTGTTGAGGTCTGCGAAGATTCTGTGAGGTTATCTGGAAGTTGACTCATGGCAACTGGACTGCTTTTCTTGAGAGACTGAAACGTTTTGCTAATCATCCAAGCAGTTTCATCAGTCTTTTCAGCTTTTCAAAACGTTTCAATCTCTCAAGAAAAGAACTCTGGTTGCCATGACTCAACTTCCAGATTTTTGTTGAGGTCCATATTATTTCAGGTGTAGCATCCAGCCCTTGAAAATGTCACTTTTTTGACTGCGGGTCTCAGAATCCTCCATGTTGGCCGAGTGATTTGGGGAGAATTAAGCCACCACCCCCAAAAAAAAACCTCCACAACTTTTAAAAGCTGTAATATCTTCTTCTTTATCAAAGGGTGCTTGTGAGAAACAAGCTTTGTCTCCATTTTATATATCAACAAAGCCATGAGATATAAGTAAAATATTTTTGTTTCCTTTAAGCAAGACATATTAGATGGATCCTTATCCTTTTCCATGGAAATGGATGAGATCGCTCCATGCTTTTCTCATACTAAAAAGGGACTAACTAAATTCTAAAACCCTCCAACAGATTATGCACTTGACTACAGTGTTGTGTAACTGATGTGGGGCTCTTCTGGTAGAAAGGACAGAATAAAATGGGTGTGACTTGTTTCAACGGAAGGCCTTTTTTACACGACCTCTAAGATCCGCTGGCCACAAAAATTCGGACCAGAGATCTTAGGGGTTTGTCGCTCTTCCTGTGTCCCCACCCCCCTCCGCACTTCCTGGTTGCTGGCTGCGTGAGGGAGGGAGAAAAAGAGAAAGATAAGCATGTCGCTCACCTCCTTCTGCCTCTCGTCTCTGTAAAAGTAGCTCTTAAAGGGGAGGGAGCCAAAAAGCAGCAAACAGAAGCGAGGAGAGCCTCGCACTCACTATCGTTGCACCGCATCAAAGATTTTTCACCTCCAAAGAGAAGGTACAAGAAAAGTGTGCTGGGTCGCGCTAAAGTGGGCGGGGTCGCACTTAATTGTCTGCAAACTCCGGAGCTGGTGGGGAAACATTTTTAAGCTCCGGAGCTTGCAGCCATTTGCAGAGGAGCTTAGGGGTCGTGTATAAACGCCCAAAGATGGAAGAGGAACAGCATTAGGACAGTTAACAGGGGAGTTTGGTGAGACAAAGGAAAGGAAATAAGAGACTGAGAGAATATAAGCTGCAGAATTAAGTGTACTTTAAGCACTTGTGGATTTCTTTTGTGGTTGCCACACCTGATTGTCCTCATAGCTCTTGTTATCATAACTTTCATTATTTTGCTAAATTGCACCTGCTTGTTTTTGAAAGAAATGCATTTCTTCCCTCTTGCGGGTTGAGTTTGAATCCCCTCTCCAGACAAATTTTAATTTTATAGAATTATTCACTCTTGTCTTAAGCTGCACATCAGACACCTCCAATATGTAGGATGGCCTACAATTTGTCCACATCTGGCTCACTGTCAACTTTCCTAGGTCCCAGCCATTCTTCTAGGGCAGCAGAAGATTCTTATTGTGGGCCATGCTCCATGCTGAGGGGAAGAAAATCCCCTTCTCACAGTGAGAGAGTTGGAAAGAGTGCCCACATGAATATGTCCTTCTGACACAAGAGGAAATGGGATAGATAGCCAGAGTCACTTTGGCGGCTTTCACACGACCACTAAAATCCACTGTAAACTGCTTGCAGATGCAGAGCATAAAATTGTTTTCCCACGAGCTGCGGACTTAAAACAAAAGTGTGATCATGCGCACTTAAGCACAACCCAGCGCATTTTACAAGTACCTGGTCTCAAGGTGGTAAAATCCTTGTCACTGTTATGATACAGATTTTAAACCATTGCTCAAGTGTGTGGGAACACGGAAAATCCGCACCAGAACCTTTTCAAACCCATTATGATGTCTTTGGGCCTTTTTACACGACCCCTAAGATCCGCTGGTCCCTTAAATTCGGGCCAGAGATCTTGAGGGTTAGTTACTGTTCTTCCCTCCCCACCCGCTCGGCACTTCTTTGTTCTGTCTGCGGGAGGGGGGGAGGGGAAAAAAAGCCTTAGACAGAGACAAAAGAATAAAAGGCTTACCTCCCGGTGTTGGGGGAAGTTGCTCTGATCTCCGTTTACTTCCTTGTTCCTCTTTAAGGGGCGGAGGCAAAAGAAAAACAACAGAAAGAAGCGAGGAGACCTCAGGCAGTCTCCGGATCAAATATTTTTCACCATAAAAAAGCAGGTACAAGAAAAGTGCAGTTTGGTCGCGCTAAGTGGGCGGGGTCGCACTTAGTTGTCTGCAAACTCCGGAGCTGGTGGGTAAACATTTTTATCGTCCGGAGCTTGCAGCCATTTGGGGCGGAGCTTAGGGGTCGTGTATAAACGCCCTTTGCTGTGGTTCTCACTCATGGAATCAGAATGGTTTCAGATTTTAAAAATGCAACTATGGGAACATCCAATCTGCAACATCAACCACATGACCACTCTGGGTGTGTGTGTGATCCAGATCAAAGTTTACTGCGGATTTTAGCGGTCATGTAAGTCTGCCCATAGTTGACGAGTGGCCATCCAGCCTTGTCTTAAGACAATATCTGGTCATAATGTGAATCTGGAAGTCAGCTGAAGCTTTGTCCTGCATATCCTGAATGGAGAGAGCCATCAGCTGGAGGATCTCCATCTGAAGGGAGGGGGCAGTGTGTCTGATGTAGCAAGAATGAGAACAGTGTGACAGAAACTGATGTTTGAAACAATGGCTAAGCTGTAAATTTCAGAAGCTCCTTATGTATCTTTCTAAAGATCTGACCTGGGGGTGGGGGTAGCTTTGCTATGGTCCTGAGCTGTTTGCTCTCTCCCCCCCCCCATGCTTCCTTATTTATACAGCCTTGTGTAAGTGGAGGGAGGTGCCCAAACCATGCTCCCCTTTGTTTGAACTGGCCTATGAAGTCCATCCCCAACAGACCACGCTGCTTCGTGCTTTCCAAGAAGAAGCCTGGCCTCCATCTTGCCAAGTGAACTTTTAAGAACTCTCTCCTGGCAAAATACATCCCTTGCCACGCCTGGACTTTTAAACCTGCTTTGAAAAAGGGAGCTTGCTCCCGTAAAGCTCAGCAACCTTTTTAAGCAACTTTATTTTTCTAGCAGCTTATGAAGGTATCACCCATAGTCTAGTCTTGCTTTTGTATCTATGGCTATACGGCTCAAAACTTCTTTTTTTCAGCCTTGTGTTTAACCATTCATCTAGTTGCCATAGGAGGCAATCAGGGAGCCCATGGAGGCAGTCAGCAGGCTGGCATCGAAAGGGACAGTCCCCCGCCCCCCAATTCCTCATTCTACAGTCCACGGCTTCTACACAACCCATAGTAGAAGGGGGAAACGTCCTGCCTCTGTGGCCAACTCGGCTGGCAGAGCAGGTTGGCTGGCCACTTGGTCCCTTTTCAACCCCTCATTTTGATAGAAAGCCGTTTTGCTTCTTACTGTTTTGCAATACATTGTGGTATCTGAGGAGCAGGGGAACTTCCAACCCTTTTGTGTTGTTTGTTCCTGGATACTGTATCTCTGAAACAGTAAGGGCTAAATTCATAGAACTTTATGGATGTTGCTGATTTCTCAGTTTCAATAACCAGGCTGCTATATCTCTGTGCTCTTTACCCTGGAGGGCTTAGTGATAATCAGCTATTAGTAGGCATCTAAAGTAGACATTTGTACATCTGTAATGTGTGTCAGATAAACTTTGACTAGGAGACCCCCCCCCTTTTCTGTAATGAACCCAGCACTACTGTAAATATATTTGAAAGTCTGTTTGGTTGCAAGGCTTTATTTGACGTGGGGGGGGGAGGGGGGAAATACGATGCTTTCAAAGCAACAAGCCGTGCTGCTCTATCATCATCCTCAAAACAACGGAGGCGGGACGAGTCCAGTGCATTTTAAACTCTGTCTATGCCCAGAGGCACATTTGCAGTCTCCCGTGATATATTGCTAGGGATGCCCCAACCCTACTGAGAGGCGCAGTCGCGTCTGTTAACGTATGTTGGATGCAAAGGAAAACAATTTTTTTGGGGGAATTGTTTCTGGGAGGGGTTTAGGGGGGGAATAACAGAGACGGTATCAAAGGATCAGGCAATCCTTCCCTAACCTCAGTCATTTGAAATGGGGCTGGGCGAGTGCCGTGCGTTTTAAGCTCTGCCTATGCCCAGAGTCCGTAGTATTCATAGGAAGAATTTTTAGGGTTTCAACAACCCTAACGAGAGGGGGCTTCTCGTTTGTCTTGCGCCCCGTGCGATGCAACGGCGCACAACTGTCAAATTATTTTTTGCAACCATTAAATGTTCAAAAGGTGGCTATGCTGTATTTTGTGGGGGGGCTTAGGGGGGGCTAACACGATGCTTAAAAAGGAACAAAAGGTTATCCTCAAACAGCACGCTCAAAATTTGGAGTCTGGATGAGTGTCGTCGAGCGTTTTGAACTCTGCATATGCCCAGAGGCACTGGTGTTGTCTTCAGAGGAAGATATTTTGGATTGCAACACCCGTGAACGATAGGCGCCACAACGTCTCCCTATTTGCGTCTGGTTGATGCAACGGCGCAGTACTGTCAACTTCATATGTTTCAACGGAGCCTATGCTTCTTTTGGTGCGGAGGTTAAGGGGGAAGTACGATGATGCTTTCGAAGCAGCAAGCGATGATACTCAAACAGCACAGTGTAGTGCGTTTAAAACTCTGCCTATGCCCAGAGGCACTAGTATTGTCTAAATAGGAATATTTTCAGGGCGGGCACAACCCTGATTGTAGGCGCCAGCCGGTATATCTTTACGACGGCTCGATGCATCGGCGCACAACTGTCAAGCTATTTTTTGGATGTCTCTTTTGTATTTGGTGGGGGGCTGGGGGAGGCCACGAAGCTTTCCAAGCAACATCCGGTACTAAATGTAATAAAAACCAGAGAGTCCATACAAGAAAGTAAAGTACCATCCCCGGCAAACGCCACCACTCGGCGGTTTCATTAATTTCGAGAAAGAAGGTTGTGGCGCGTAGGGGAACACAGCGGCACCTGGCGTTTTTCGATTACGGGAAAAATGAAAGAAATGTGACACCGAGATATACAAATTACTGCTCAAACACGCAAAATTGTCTGATTATTGCAAGAACGGAAAGCAAGATCAAAAGAACGGGTTAACCGAAATATCGATGCATCGGCATTGCGGCGAAAAACCAATAAAAAAAAATAAAAATACTTTTTTAGTGGCCACACGTGATTTTGGATGCGAAGCGGGATGCGAAGCGAGGAAGATTCCCGGCCTCCGGCAGGGGAATCTCTCGCCCCACTTGGAGCTCGGTTTAGGGGGCGTGGTCGGGGTGGCGCCGAACCCAAAGAGGAGGAGCGTGCGGACAAAAGCGGTCGATTCGCACGGAAATTATGGCTCGCCGCGCAGCGAGAGGCTCGTGAAGTAACGGCCTTTGTCTGTCTCAAAAGATCCTCTGAGTCAGTAACTTGAGAGGGGCATGAACTGGAGAACTACAGGTGCTTTCTGAATTTTTTTCCCTAGTAAAATCTAGAATTCAGAGGTTTGAAATTTGTTTTTTTAAAAAGAAATGTGATGTGATGAGAAGCAGGGAAAGGGAATGAGAAAGCCACAGTACCTTATAAGGAGGACATGGTGACAAAGGAAAAGGATTCTGACCATTTCAACACGAACCTCCAAGGACCTCTTCTGCACAGGCTGGTTGCTAGAGTGCCAGGAAGGTTATCAGAGGAAGGCCACTGGGCTATATTTTTTAGACATGGGCACGACTCGGCGAAATTGTCGTTTCCGTTTTCGGTTATCGTTTCTGTTACGTAACGGAAATGGTAACGATAATTAAGCCGTCAGAACTCGAACTCGAACCGAAAAAAGAAAAATTTGGTCGGGTTTTTCGTTTCCGTTTGTGGCATCGCGGCGATCACGCGATGCGAAGCACAGAAAAAGTTTTAAAAAGTTTTTTTAAAAAACCCTGACTCCCGGCCAAAAAAGCAGACGAAAATATGCCTGCCTGAGGCTTTGCCACCTACCAGAGGAGTGGTTTCTGGGGGGTCCCCAGCCTTTTCCCCCTTTCTCCTGTCCTGGGCTGCTTGCACCAGGCTGGGGGGGGGTCATCCTCGTCATCTGTCTCGCTGCATGCCATGCGGTGGGGGGGATCCAAAATGGCGACCGCCATTTTTCTTTTGAAATCGTGGTCAAAAAACACACCAAATCACCACAGAAACATGTGAAATTTATTTATTTTAAATGCCTGGATTTTTATAGTAGCAGCAGTGGGTTTTTTATAGCAATAAAATGTCATATTTATTTTATTTTATTTTATTTTTTATTTTTTAGACCTGCCCATTTGGGATGGGACCATGCAAATTTTTTGAACCATTCCACCAATGGCATCGCCAGGTTTTTGACTGACACTTCTGGATGTCTCGGAGGGCATAAAAAGCCGAGGCACCTTCCAGAAATCGCAGTCGGGTATATGGATGTGGTTGAGGGAGGAGGGCTGGCTGCTGGTGCTGGTGTGATCCGATCGAGATTGAGGAGGGAGGCTGGAGGCTTTAGGATTTAAGTTAGGCAGGCAGGGAGGGAATTGAATTTAGAAAATAATTTCTTTGATTCCCTGCAGCTTTGTCTGATGAAGGGAATAGCAGTTTATTCTTTATTTCTTCTCTGGCAGTTTGAGGATTTTTTTCTGATATTGGATAAAGGGGGAGGTTCGACTGGGAATGGGAGGTGTGGATTTATTTTAAAAATATATTATATACTACCATTTATTTTCTATTTTCCCAACTTCAATTTGCTTGCACACATACACACATTTGGGATGCAAGCCAAGAACAGAACCTCTATCCTAAGTGATATCCTAACTGCCCACTCGCCCGTCCGCCTGTGCCGCCACCCGCCTGTGGCCCGCGCCGCCAGCTGCCCACTCACCCGCCCGCGGCCGCCACCCGCCCATGGCCACCCGCCACTGCCACCCGCCCGCACCTCCCCACCCGCCCCCCGCCACCCGCCCCGCCACCCGCCTAGGGCGCAAAAACACCTAGCACCAGCCCTGATTGTGGGACGCCCCTATGCTCTGGGAAGTCAAATCGCGCTAAATCACGGTGGAAACGACAAAGGACAAACGGAAATGACATATTTTTGAAAAATTTCGCGACAAACTGAAATGACCTGAAACGGACCCATTCCGACAAACGAAAACTCGAAACATCATTTTTTCTGGTCGTGCCCATGTCTAATATTTTTCCTTGCAGCCACTTTTTGTGGCATTTCACTTAGCTGCTTGGTAGAAGGCAGCTCGCATAGCAAAGTGGTAGCCTTAATCTTAGCACTTTAGGAAGTGACTCCCCCACTTAATTTTTTTATCGCTGCAGTGTTCCTATGCCACTGTAAAAGTTTCTGAAATACAATTCAATTATCTTATATAATAATACAGTGGTACCTCGACTTACGAATTTAATCCATTCCGAATGCATGCTCTTAACTCGAACTACTCTTAAGTCGGGGTGCCTATGGGAAAAATTAAACAATAAGTTAAAAAATAAAAAAAATGGAAATAAATATTTGTAAGTCGAGCAGACCATATCTAAAATTTGTAAGGCCGCAGTTAAAATGCCAACAGTTTTCCGCTCTTAAGTCAAATTGCTCTTAAGTCGAGCTGCTCTTAAGTTGGGGTACCACTGTACAAAGAAAGAAATGAAGCAGCAGCTTGACACAAAAACCTTCCACACTGGCGTATAGATATATGAATCACTTGTAGCACAGTTTGGATCAGGCTGGAGGGAAACCTCATCCGAAGGTTTTTTTTGTACTTAGAACAATCCATCCTACCCCTTTCAGAGCTTTTGCCCACATTTCTTGCTCAGTGATAGGGCATGCATTTTTTTAGCTTGCTAGTTGTTTAGCCTGGATATAGCAACCTTCAGCACCTCTGCCACTGAGGCTACAGATTCCGAGAAAGAAGGGAGAGGAAAGTGAGGAGGAGAATGAGGGAAGGGAAGCAGGAAGGGAGAAAACAGAAGGGCACTGACAAACACACACACACACACAGAGAAAGAGGAACAGCACTTACTGTAAGAATAATTTCACTTCCCTTGATCCTCTGTGGAGGTGAGGATCAGGAGAAGTGCTTCATTTGCACCTGATTGGGTTATGTATTGTGTGCACAGGACCACACCAAATGGCAAATTAGTCTTCCCTCCAACTTCAACAGTCTCTTTGTGTTGTTGTGTTGTGTTGTGACTTTACAGTAATGACTGACTCTACATGACTCCATGTCCATGGAGTTTTCTTTGCAAGAATACTGGAGTGGCTTGCCAGTTTCTACTCCAGGCGCCTACAGCACTTGGTGTTCCCTGGTGGTTGCCCATCCAAGTACTAACCAGGGCCGACCCTGCTTAGCTTCCGAAATCAGGTGAGATCGGATGTGCTGCAACCCCACTCCCAAAACAGCTAGTACAGACAGGCCCAAAGTGAGAACCAGTCCCTCTTGGTACCTGTTCCCGTAGCTGCTAAAAGAAAAGAACAAAGAAGAGGGGAGGAGGAGGGGGAAATGAGCCATCTTTGGAGATGGCAGGTCCTTGTACTGTACCTGAAGAACTCATGTGTGCAACCCTCTAGGTCAGGGATGGCGAACCTTTTTGCCACAGAGTGCCCAAACTTGGCGGCGGCGGCGGCAGCAGCAGGGGGAAGGACGAAGGCAGCAAGAGTGATGGAGGGGGCGGGGTCAGGGTTATCGTCTTCAGCAGTGGGAGGGGCAGGGATGGTGGCGGTGATGGCGGCGGAGGCGGGGACGGGTTGGCGGCAGCAGTGGCAGCAAGGGCGATGGCGATGGGGACAGCGGCTGTGGGAGGGTTGGAATCGGCAGCAGTGGGGGGTCAGGGGTGGGGCGAGGTCAAAGGCCGCAAGGGCGACAGGGTCAGGGTTATCGGCAGGGGCGGCGGGAGGGGCAGGAATGGGGTTGGTGATGGCGGCAGGGTTGGCGGAGGCAGGGTCAGGGGCGGCAGGGGGCGGCGGCAAGGGTGGTGATGGCAATGGCGACGGCAGGGCTGGCCTGGCAACCGACATGCTCCCTGCCCCCCTTCCCCCTCCACAAATTCCTCATGGCTGGTCCAGTGGAGGGGGGAGTGTGGGGGGGGCAAGGAGCATGTCGCATGCCAGGCGAAAGCTCTTTCTGTGCCACCTTTGGCACACGTGCCATAGGTTCGCCATCCCTGCTCTAGGTCTACCATGAACCCCAGATTTGGCATGCTGAGTTATAGCTTTCCAAAGCTATGCCCATTTTCACTTCTATATGGTGAATGGGGGCTTTCCCAGATATTCAACAGTACATCCAGACCAAAACAAGCATAGCTCTAACTGGAAGCTCTCCTAGAAGGCGTGGATGAAGGCCAATGTGAATAAAAATAGCTGTGTGTTTTTTCTGTGAGAAAGAGGAGAGAAAAACATGTTTCTGTGTGTGGAAGTACACACATTGGGAGGAACAGGACACATAAGAGAGATTGCACAACAGGTTTTCTCTCATTGCTTGCCATGTATCACATGAGATCGTGAGCAAGCATGCAATGGCCTCCTTAACAGGAGGAAGGTAAGCAGCACAAGGACCCTCGACATCAGAGAAATGCTAGTGCGGCACCAGTAGGATTGTGGCAGTGGTTTCTAATCTGAGCAAAGCCAGGCATATGGCTAAAGCAAAACGAAGCAGAGTGTTCTGCTTATATACTGCCCCATAGCACTTAAAGCATTCTCTGGGTGGTTTACAATTTATTTATGCAGGCTACACATTGCTAAAGCTGCCTAGATGGCCTAAGCACTTCTGATCTCACCTGATTTCGGAAGCTAAGCAGGGTCGGCCCTGGTTAGTACTTGGATGGGAGACCTCCAAGGAATACCAGGTGCTGTAGGCACCTGGAGTAAGAACTGGCAAACCACTCCAGTATTCATGCCAAGAAAACTCCATGGACATGGGGTCACGAAGAGTCGGTCACAACTGTAACACACACACACACACACACACACACACACAGAGAGAGAGAGAGAGAGAGAGAGAGAGAGAGAGAGAGAGAGAGAGAGAGAGAGAGAGAGAGAGAGAGAGCTAATTAATAGATCAACATTACAAAACTTTGGAAATGCAAAAAAACATTTTAGAGGTGCCTTAAAACTACCCTGCCTGCCCCACCCCACCCTACTTGTAAAGAGTCGCTGAATGTTATGTTGTGAATTTCTTCTCTCTTAACCCCCCTCCTGCCCCCCAAAATCCCCAGGGTTGCACAAACAGACAGGAAGCACCAGCAATGTACCCTTTGCTTCCCTATGCAGCATCCTGTAGCAAATGCCACACCTCTTCCCATCATCACGAACAGGGCCCAGAAGGGATTCTTTTGTTAGAGATGGTGAGATGAAGCAAGGTGTTTGGGTAGAGTTCCACTTGCCACATGCTTCAGTGATGATGGGCATGAATATCTCCAAATGGACAGCAGCTCTTGTCCATTTTAATGGGAGGGGGCCAGGGTTGGGGCAGGGGGAGACTGATGAGGGGTAGGGATCCATCATCTGAATCCCTACCACACACTGCTGTGTCTCATTCAGGAAGGACCATGTTGTTGACCAGGTTACATTAACTTAAGTCCTTTCTGAAAGCGTTGCTTGTCTCATTTTTTAAATCTTTTCCTTCCTTTAATGTTTCAACATCTGTCTTGATAGCTCTGCAAAACAACATCTACCTATTAGTCATATACTGAGTGCCACTGTGATTGCTTAATTATTTCACAATTTACATTGCTTTAGAACCTTTCATGGAGTCCTCCTCTGCAATCTAATCTTTCCACATAAACCACTTCTTGATATAAAGCACTGGTAAGTTTTCAGTGATAGTGCCTACCACTTGGGGTCATTTGGAGTACACACACACACACACACACACACACACACACACACACACACACACACACACACACACACACACACACACACACACACACACACACACACACACACACACACACACACACACACACACACGGCAGACAAATATACCTCATGCTGACTGAAATGTGATTTTACATACTGATTTAAGAATAGCATAAGTCTGCTAATGTATTCTTAAAGCATATGTCAACATTCTCAGTTCCCTTGTTTAAAAGAGCCTAGATCTCTACTTTCAAGTTACATAGCAACATGTACAGTGGTTTATGTAGTATTAGAGAATTATGTAGTGTAATTAATGGACCATATGATTTATCATTGTCATTTCAGCAAACCTTAGAACAAGATCTTAAATATATAACCTTAGTACTGTATTCTCATTTTACAGGCAAAGATCTGTCTTTGTCAAAGACACACCTAGGACTAGGCAATGATTTACTGAATCCATTTCTATTTCTGCAAGCCCAGGAGAGTTCTGGTACACTGAAATGGCAGGAGTTCATGATGGATTCAGTGGTTCTCAGAGCCGGCCTTAGGAGTGGATAAGCTGGGCATTCATCACAGGCACCAAGACGCTGGGGCAGAAGTTGCAGATATGACTTTGACTACTACGCCCTGAATTTCTTAGCCAGCAGCATCTATTGCTCATGGTGGTTTCCTGGATTTCTGTAAAGCAGATATCCGGATGAGCTTGGTGACTTGGTGTTAACACTGAGAGAGAGAGAGAGAGAGAGAGAGAGAGAGAGAGAGAGAGAGAGAGAGACTGTTTTTAAACCAATCCCACCCACCCCCCAACAGACATATTTTCACAGAAAACGAACTTCCTGGAAATAAGAAACTCCCATCCACTTTAAAGCATATTTCTTCCTCCAAGTCTGGATGCATGGATGCATGTCATTTTGTTCTTCTTAGAAAAACAGCAGGGCGGGCGGGGGGGGGGGAGTTTACTCTAGTCTGCAGCAACACTACCAAGCCTTAGAACCTTGAAAAATACTCTAAACAGGAAAAGCACAACTTGGCAACAGTAAAGAACTAATGGGTGAGTGGCTGTTCCTGAGATGTTCCATTTCTCAAGTGCGATTTATCCTGAAGGTCTTCCTGGCTTAGTGCATAAAGCTCTGAGAGTGGCTATGCATAAATGAAAGTTGGTTGGTTGGTTGGTTTTTTGAGAAGTGGCAACAGCCTACATTAGCAATACCTGTCCACAAAGAAACTTCCTCTTGAGGAGTCACTCTGGGTTGCAGCCTGAAAGGAACTGATGTGCCCTTCCTCCTTTCCCGAAGATCTTGTTGCTTTGCTTGTGTGCTGTATATTTGCATACCACAAAGGCATCAGGCTGCAAAGCAGAAAGTGAAAGGCAAACAAAAAGGAAGTTCAGAAACAAAGGACACTCAGAGGTGGAAAAGCTTTTAGATTAGAGAGACAGCAGGACTTGGCAACATTATACGTTGTACATACATATTTTGGCTGCAACTCCTATAGCCTTTTAGGCAGTATGGCTAAGATATTTTGCTCAGCTGGGTACAAACTGGGTTGGTGGGTTGTTTGTGCCTAGAATAAACACTGGGATCTTGACAATGCCTAGTGAATTTGGCTTGCTCAGACACTGACATTCTGGGCTGTTATACTGGGTAGTTTCTGGGCATTGAAGCAGTGGTCCCCCAATCTTGAGTGACCCATGTGTCCTTGGACTGCAACTCTTGGAAGCCTTCACCACTAGCTGTGCTGGCAGGGGTTTCTGGGAGCTGCTGTCCAAAAACATCTAGTGACACAAGGTTGGGAAACAATGTATTAAGGGATTATTAAAAGATTTCAATTCTATTATATTGCTTTCAAATAGCAGTGCCTTTGGGGCGTGGCTCAGCAGACTAGAGCACTGAAACTGTTAGCTGCAAAGTGGGCAGCCTGGCAGTTCAAATCTCAGGTGCCACGCAATGAAGGGAGCTCCCGCTGTTAACCCCAGCTTCTGCCAACCTAGCAGTTCGAAAGCATGTAAATGCAAGTAGATAAATAGGTACCACCATAAAAAGCAGGAAAGAAAACAGTGTTCCATGCACAGAAATGCATTCAGCTATGCCAGTCACATGGCCATGGACTTGCACAACACTGGCTCTTGGGCTTAGAAATGGAGATAAGAAGCGCCCCTAGAGTGGGACACAACTAGCACACACGTGTGTGTCTGTGGGGGGGGGACTTTGCCATAGATTATTCTTACCAAAGAGATATTGTTTTTTTTTTGGGGGGGGGGTGTTACATTGTCCCTGTAAAAAATAACTTAAAATCCACCTGGTTTTTTTTTTATTTTTTTTTTTTTTTTGCTCTTGAGCAATGGCAAAATAATGGATTTCTAACTTCCTCAGGGATCCTTTACATTAAGGCCAGGATCCTCTTAGGGAAGCTTGGAGTTAATGGGCAGTTACACATGTGGCTTTCCCATCCAAGCAGGTGTTCCTTATGTAACCCTGTGGAATATTTGTTCAGCCCAAACAGGTGGGACTAAGAAAGAGCAGGGCTTTGAGCATGAGATTTGAATCAAGGAGAGCTGAAGAGGCAGAGGCTGCTGTTGCCACTTAGGCTGCTGAGGCCTTTGCCAGCTTGGACTAGCTCGGGTTTTGAAAACTCTGCATGTGGATCTGAATCTTCTATTTTTTATGGATACCCAACCCAGTTGAGAAATATATCTTGGATTTTTGTCTGAATTTAGAATGAAAAAGGAACTTTGCAGTTTCTACAAGCAACTTCTGTTTTGGTGCTGTTGCCAAGGTCTTGGGTGCAGGAATTGGAGCACGGTGGTGTTGTTATCATTGCCTGTTATGAAACTCAATCATTTTATTGGAATAAAATCCAGTTAAATAAATAAACACATGTGACTCAGAAGAGATTCATTTTGTGAGCTTGCATTTGCAAGGTTCATCAATTGTTATCAAAGTAAACAAATAACCCCACAGAACTTAAATGTGTTATATTTAAGCATGTGGGTGTATCTATTGCCCCAAGGCAGTTCACAAATGCAATACATTGAGGTCATTAGGAGATTTGGAGTCTGCTGTCATCAGTACGCTGATGACACGCAGCTCTATCTCTCCTTTTCCACCTCTGCAGTGGAAGCTGTGAGGATCCTTGATGAGTGCCTGGATGCCGTACTGACCTGGACCGGGGCGAACAGGCTCAGGCTCAACCCCGAGAAGACGGAGGTTATGTTCTTTGGGAGTTCGCCATCTGGGTACGGTGGCCCTCTTCCGCAGCTGGGGGGGTTTCCCTCCAGCCTGTGGAGAGGGTGCGGAATCTGGGCGTGGTCCTGGACCCGGCGCTGACCATGGAGGCTCAGGTGGCGTCGGTGACCAGGGCTGCTTATTTCCATCTTCGCCAGATCGCCCAGATCCGCCCATACCTGGATGTCGACTCTCTGAGAACAGTGGTCCAAGCACTGGTGATCTCGAGGCTGGACTACTGTAACGCACTCTACATGGGGTTGCCCTTGACTCTTCTCCGGCGTCTGCAGCGGGTACAGAATGCGGCAGCCAGGCTGGTGGCTGGTGTGCGTCGTTATGACCATATCACCCCAGTCCTGGCTCGCCTGCATTGGTTGCCCGTTGCAGCCCGGATTAGATTCAAGGTCTTGGTTTTAGTTTATAAAACCCTCCATGGCTTGGGACCGGACTACCTGTCAGAGCGCATCGTCCAGCGACCCGGGTTGCCACCCCTCGAGAAGCCCGGAAGACGGTTACCCGGAACCGGGCCTTCTCTGTGGCAGCCCCAACTATATGGAACGCCATCCCCAGCGAAGTGCGCTCTGCAGAGTCCCTGCAGGCCTTTCGAAAATCTTTAAAGACCTTTTTATTTTGAGAGGCCTTTGGCGAATTTTAATTTTTTTTTTCTCTTTCCGCCATCGCTATTACTATTACCGTTATTATTATGCCCATTGGTGCCTCCAAGTTTATTTCTTTAGGATTCACGTCTTCGACGTGCTGGGACGCGCTTGGAGGCTTTAGAATTTTAGAATTTTAGAATTTTGGATTTTAGGATTTGGAGGATATTTTATTGTTTTGTTTAATTTGTTATTTTGTTATTTTTGTGATCTGTCTTTGTTGTATTCACTTGTTGTTAGCCGCTTAGAGTCCTCGTTGGAGATAAGCGGGATATAAATATAATAATAAATAAATAAATAAATAAATACATCATACACAAACAAAAATGAATAGACTAGAACAGGGGTCTTCAAGCTACGGCCCTACAGCCATTGCAGAACCTCCCACTCCTCCCCCCCCACTTGAGCCGAAAACTCACCATGCAGCAGCGGTGGCTGCTGCAGCCTCAGCTACCAAAGCAAGGGCAAAGCCTGCCATTGCCCGTAGCATCCTGTGTGTTTGTGAGCAGGATGGGCCCTCCCCAACCCCCTTGAAGCCGAGGGAGATGAAGGGTTGCCACGTGGGCTGAAAGGCATTGGGCTGGGTGGCGGGGTGAAGCGGGTTGGGCCTTCTCTTTCCCCCCTCGGAGCCATGCCAGGGAGCTGCAGGGTCTGGCCCCCAACAGTGTCTGATGGACAGTGAACCAGCCTCTGTTTAAAAGATTTGAGGACCCCTGGACTAGAAGGAGCCTCATGGTGCAGTGGTTAAATGCCTGTCCTACAGCTAAAACTGTGCTCACAACCTGGGGTTGAAACCCAGGTAGCAGGCTCAAGGTTGACTCAGCCTTCCATCCTTCCAAGGTCAGTAAAATGAGTACCCAGCTTGTGGGGGGGGGGATGTGTAGCCTGCATACTGTAATCAAACTGTAAACCACCCAGAGACTACTTGAAGTGGTATGGGGCGGTATATAAGCAGAACACTTTGGTTTACAGTATTGAAAAAAACAAACCTATAATAATATTTGTAAGTAAGCAATTTCAAAACTGTTAAAATATCCTTTAAAAAGAACAATTCTACCTTTTTCCTATCAAGTGTAACTACTAAAAGACTACTAAAAGCGAAGGCCTTTATCTGTTGCAAAAAGGACGGCACAGAAAGGCCAATCTGGCACCTCAAGAGAAGGCATTCTATAATCCGGAAGCAGCCACTAAGGGCGTTTATACACGACCCCTAAGCTCCGCTGCAAATGGCTCCCAGCTCCGGAGCTTAAAAATGTTTCCCCACCAGCTCCGGAGCTAACAAAAAATTAAGTGCGACCCCGACCACCTAAGCGCGACCCAGTGCACTTTTCAGGTACCTGCTCTGGGAGAGTGAAAAATTTTGATGCGGAGAGTGCCGGGCTCTCCTTGCTTCTTTTTGTTGTTGTTTTTTTTTGCCTCCCGCCCCTTTAAGAGGAACCAGGAAGTGATGGAGGGTCAGAGCAACTTCCACCGGCACTCCGGAGGTAAGAGTGCATTCTTTTCTCCCTTTTTTTCTCCCTCCCCTCACGCAGACAGAACAAGGAAGTGCCGAGGGGGTGGGAACACAGGGAGAGCGACAAACCCTCAAGATCTCTGGTCCGAATTTAAGGGACCAGCGGATCTTAGGGGTGGTGTAAAAAGGCCCTGGGAAGGCCCTCTCTCGTTCCCTCACCAAACATTTTGAAGGCAGTGAGCGTGAGAGAAGGCCCTTTCTCAAAGGTCTTAAAACCCAGCCTGGCTCATATAGGGAGATTCAGTTCTTTGGTCAGGCTTTATAGGTAATCAACAGCACTTGAAACTGGTCTAGAAACAATCTGGCGATCAGCCATGTTGTTGCAACGGTTACTCTTTATAACCAGCCTTGATTAGCAGTCTGGCTGCAGCATTTTGAGCCAGCTGCAGCTTCCGAAAAGCCTTCCAAGGCCGCCTTATATACAGCACACTGCAATAATCTAAACAGCACAAATCCAACTTATGTTCTCTGGTTTTCAGTAGGGTGCTGCTCTTCAAAAGAAATTGAGATTTCTTCCATGGAAGTGAAGAAAACAGGAAGTACAGTATATCTCCACAAACCCAACCACAATCCTATCAACAACAGAATTTCCATTTGCAGGAGAATTGTTTGGCAAACACAGAGGTGAAGACTTGCCCAATAATAAGTAAATACTGTACATAAAAAACTCAGTTACCATAAATATCCACTAAGAACATGGCTAAACAAAGAATAATGTTTATTTACTTATTTGTTTGTTTGTTTGTTTCATTTATATACCACCCATTTTCCGGATCAGAACTCTGGGCGGTTTACAGCAAGTTAAAAGAAGCAACAATTTAAAAACAACAATATAAAAGACAAGAATGGCAAAGACTCGGCAAGATGCATGGGGGGGGGGAGGAAAAAAAGAAATTACATTAAATTAAATTAAAGGTCGCCATATGCCTCCCTGAAGAGCAAGGTTTTCAAAGCCTTCTTGAAGGCAGGCAGGGACTGTGCAAGGCGCAGCTCAGCCGGTAGATGGTTCCACAGTGAGGGGCCAACAACCGAGAAGGCGCGTTCAGAAAAGAGTTTCTTTTCTAAAAGAACAATTGCAGTGCATTTAGTTCCCCACCAAATCTTGGTGGTAAATGGCATTGCCAATTGTATCTAGGAAAATGTTTTGTATTTTAGACGTTAGGCTGTCCATTTCTTTTACAGGAACTTAAACCAGGAATTGAAAAGCAACGTAATATCTTTAAACCTGCTCTTGAACCTGGTGGATTCTGAAAAAATGTAGTTCCTGGAACATTTGGAACCACATGGCACAAACTTTTTCCACTTTATTTTTGAGCTCTGTTGCTAATCTTAGGTTGTTGCTCATTGCATAGGGCTGTTTAAAAATGAAGACCTTTGACCTCTCATTCTCTGAATTACCTGGAATAGTCTGTATTTTTAAAGAAGCTGGTGGTGTAGAAATCATGCAGATGGGGAGGAAGATGGTGTTAATGTCATATAATAACAAACCCCAATTTTTAGGTATTAAAAAGAAGGGGATTAGAAGTGCTATTAATATCGGTAATTTTCACATATTTACAATTAGATCAACATCATCACACTCTAAAGCCATTCTTCTGAGCCACCATTTGTAATGGTTTTGTTTGAATTATTTAATCGGCAAGCTGTATAGCACAGACATAAGTAAGGAAATCCTACTCCCCCCCCATCTTTAGAGTATCAAAACATGGTGGTTTATCTAATCCTTCCTTTTTGTTATGATTAATACATGTCATTATGTATGTTTGCTAATCCTTCAACAAGTGGTTTTTAATAGGCAAAAGGGAAATTATAAGCTGTGAAGGAAGTGGCTAGAGAGGAAGGAGTATGGTACTTCTCCATACCTCTTGTGAATTGAAAACATGCTGAGCAGAGTAGTAAGGCTTCAGTGGCATAGACCTGTTAAAGAGTTGGTGAGTCAAATCCTCCAAAGGTTCCAGTGATTCCAATGGACCCACGGTAGTTGTGACTTACTTTAGCAAAGTAAATTGCAACCAAAGGAAATCAATGGAACTTCTGGAAGAATTGACTCACCAAATCCCCACTGATTCAATATATTTACTCTCGTGTGGCTTATTACTCTAAGCAACAGGATTTCAGCCATTATATCATCAAACTGCTGCAGAGCTTAGGGGTTTAGGTGAAAGCAGAAGTTGTGAGTTCAATTCCCCTCTCTGCCTCCTTGCTAGGGACTGGAGTCAGTGATCCATAAGGGACATTTCTGGCTCTGCAGTTCGATGAAGAAGAAGAAGAAGAAGAAGAAGAAGAAGAAGAAGAAGAAGAAGAAGAAGAAGAAGAAGAAGAAGAAGAAGAAGAACAACAACAACAACAACAACAACAACAACAACAACAACAATGGAATTATTTGCCCCAGCAGTGTTGAGCTGAGAGTGTTTTGTGAATTTTTTCCATATTGAAATTTGCGGATTATTATGGGAAATAAAGCTAGAGTAGGTGAACATTGTTTGGGCCTTGAAGAGGAAAATGTCCCACTTACAACATTAGTTTGAGGGCCTTTTTACACGACCCCTAAAATCCGCTGGCCACTTAAATTTGGACCAGAGATCTTAGGGGTTTGTCGCTCTTCCTCTGTCCCCACCCCCCTCTGCACGTCCTGGTTGCTGGCTGCCTGAGGGGAGGGAGAAAAAAGAAAGAAAAGAATGCCGGTTTACCTCCGTTCTGTTCCCGGCAGCATTCAGATCTCTTAAAGGAGCGGGAGGGGGCAGAAAAACAACAAACAGAAGCCAGGAGAGCCCCGCACTCACTATCCTTACACCGGATCAAATATTTTTCACATCCAAAAATACTGTGTTTGAATACTACCCCAGACCTCCTCTGGGGTCAAAGAAAAGGGTTTCCCAAAGTCAGCTGACAACTTCTAGAGACTCAAGTTCCTCTCAAACCATGAGCATGTCTTAGAGCCTTAGGTTTTTCTTTTGCCAAAGTAGCTCTTCTGAGTTTCGATGCAGAACTACAGTTAGCCTAAAGAATGGCTGGTTGCAGTAGCCAATAGAACATTATGTATGGAGAGTTATTTTCATTCCTGTCTCTCAGCAACCACTTGTGATGGATAACGGTGTGTGAAGGATATTGGACTATTTTGCAAACGGTCTCGTTATCTTGACACAGGGAGGAAAAGTTCAACACACAATGAATATTATTCTTGGTAAGTAGTTCAAACACCTCTCAGCTGGCTTCTTCTTTTAAACAGAACAGGACTTGAATACAAAGAAGTAAAACAATACATGGAAACCAAACAGCGCCATCACTCAGTTTCGTAAAATGCTGAGGCTTGGCTTTTGCTCTGTAATTTTTAATCCCCGCTGTAGGCCATTTGCCTATTCATGCTCAGCATGACAGGAAGACAAAAATTAAGCTTTTTTAATGGTGCAAAATTTATGGCATCCAACTGAGAAGCTTCCCAGTGTGGTGGGAAATCAAAAGTCATGGAATTACGGACAGTTTCAAGTGAAGTTTAGAAGAACTTCTACATGGAAGTGTAGAAACACCCCTCTTATAGAATCTCTCTCCCCCCCTCTCTCTCTCACACACACAGTGGGTGTGGGTTGACACACTAGTGACTGCAGCAGGTATTGTGTACACTGCTGCACAGGATTATTACAAATGGCTCCAGGTTCTATTTTTGCAACATTCAGTAATAAGTGTGGCTGAGATAAAAGAGATGTGTTGTACTACAGTATATGTTGTTTGGCTGCATGTTAGAAAACTTCCCAGGGACTCCATTTTGGAGGACAGAATCCTCATGTTTGCTATTGCCTTTAAACGTCAGTGTTTTTGAAAAACAATGACAGCAGTTGATTTGTACTATGACAACAATAACAGCAATAGCAACAGCAGTAGCAGCAGCAGCAGCAACATCACAAAAATGGCAATATTTGGAACCACATATATATTATGTTGACATTTAACAGGTAGTGGTTAATATCAATCAATGGTTTTATAACTTTGATAGACTGTCCCTAGCATATAAGCATAGAAGAAGAAGAAGAAGAAGAAGAAGAAGAAGAAGAAGAAGAAGAAGAAGAAGAAGAAGAAGAAGAAGAAGAAGAATGTGCCATCAAGTCAATTCTGGTTTATGGTGACCCTTTTCATGGTCATCGAGATAGAGAATACTCGGAGTGGTGCACACTTCCCTTCCTCTGCACCCTGGGTCTGTTCAGCTTTGCCCAAGGCCACTCAAGCTGGCTCTCTTTGCAGGTGGTACAGTGGGGAATGAACTTGCAGCTTCTGGGTCTACCTAAACCACTGAGCCATCCAGCCAGCTTAGTAAGACACTAGCATTAAAGAAATATGGGACTGCTTCAGTTGCATAATAAAGGGACTGACCAAATTGTACTCCCTGTCAAAAATGTTTCAACATGAAATGCTGAGGAACCCTCATACGCAAAGGTGGATATGGTTTGGTCCTTTCTCGTCTTAAACAGGATACCGGTAAATACCAGCCTCTGTTTCTTGGCTAATTTCCAGTGCAGGTAATTATGAAGTGAAATGCCCTACTTACACTTCCCTGTAGTTTCAATCAACCAAATTGTTCTCATACTCGGTGGGGTACTAGTACCGTTCTCGCTAAATAGCTACAGCTTCTCTCCCACCTTGGAAACTCTGCCTTTTCTTGGTGGAGCTGCACACATGCGTGTGAGCATGCACCCAGGCACGCGTGCATGCGCACATGCACACATGCGCACACACACACACACACAGAGCAGGGGAACCAGAGTCTTCAGATGTGTAAATCAGCATCATATCCATTTTGTTAATGGACCTCTGCCAGTTTATGCCAGTCGCAGATCTTGACCAGAGAGCGTAGAATGCAATTCTTTCCTCTATCGCACTCCTATAAATAGAAGCTAATTACACAAACTTATTATTGTTATTCGTTTGGCCAATTCAGGAAAGACCTTCCAAACACTGAGGCAACTCATGCTGACCTTCTTCGTACAGGCACAGTGCACAATTTCCTCTCATTGTCCCACAGGGTGTCCATCTAAGGCAGTGTTTTTCAACCACTGTTCCGCGGCACACTAGTGTGCCGCAAGATGTTGCCTGGTGTGCCGTGGGAAAATTTGAAAAATTACTTTATATATAGTCAATATAGGCACAGAGTTAAATTTTTTAACATTTTCTAATGGTGGTGTGCCTCATGATTTTTTTCATGAAACAAGTGTGCCTTTGCCCAAAAAAGGTTGAAAAACACTGATCTAAGGGAAGCCCACAATGGCCACGCAGGTGTCTCTGTTCTCTGTTTTAAAGGAAATATGCCAATGCTTGCCCTCTCCCACCTTCTTGCTCAAGCAAATGTCACTTCGACTTCGAGGACTGGAACATGCAGGGCACTGGGTCAAGAAATGTGCTTGTCCACCCACCTCAGGTAGCAGATGTGGGATGCCTAGGATAGGCATGTCTTTACATTGTTATTCATTCATTCATTTATTTATTTTAAAAACTGCTGTACATAGGGATGGCCACTTGAGATGTGTTTTGCCTCCTGTGCCAATGTGATGGCAATGTAATTTAACACAGGTGGGTGGGTGGAGAAAATTTCAAGCATCAAACATCTTAAAACAGGCTGGTTCTGAGAAAAACAATAACTATGTATGTCTAATCTACTAATGTAAACAACGATTGCATATTGCTCTCTCTCTCTCTCTCTCTCTCTCTCTCTCTCTCACACACACACACACACACACAGAGAGAGAGAGAGAGAGAGAGAGAGGGATAGGGATAGGGATAGGGATAGGGATAGGGATAGGGCCAGAGAATAGGGCCAGCCCTTGCTTATGATTAGGTTGCAGTTCTACCACCAAATTCATCTGATAATCTGGACATATTGTATGCATTTAATGATGATGACGGAGATCTTATTTGTGGCCTGGAACAGCAAGTGCTTCCTTCACATGTTGTAGCATTGTCACAAGCACTGTCATTTATTGTTTTCCTATTTATGTTGTGTGCATGCATGTGTGTGTGTGTGTGTGTGTGTGTGTGTGTGTGTGTGTGTGTGTGTGTGTGTGTGTGTGTGTGTGTGTGTGTGTGTGTGTGTGTGTTCAAAATACAGGTCACACCAGAAAAAGAGGAAGGGGGGGGACTCAGGGATTGATTTTTAAGGTGATTTTAAAAATTTCTTTGTGGGTCAAGGGAATAGTGATAGGGTGAAGGCAATGCATAGTAAAAGAAACACAGAAATTAAGATTCTGTGGAAAATCTGATGGACAAAGAACTCCTAGTCATAAATGAGAATGGCATACTGGGACATACTGATGGCTCATTTGACCATATGGATGTTTGAATTAACTTTGGAGGCTTCACAGGAAATACAGGTGAGGCAGTATTTCAGGGGCAAAGTCTAAGAATTTCTAGGGACCCAATCTTACTTACTTCAACAGTTCATCCTCCATTCTTTTGAAAGGAGAGGGGATTTTCAAGCATGGGCTCTGGTTGCTCTCACCAAGTGACCACACTTCTGGGAGACACCGTTTCTGGAAACAGTTGCAGAATTTTGAATGTCTGGTTAAATTCCTCTAGCTGCACAACTGAAGGCAGGGATTCATAGGACTGAATTAGCTTCAAGTTCCCCCTTTAGTCCGGCCCTTTTCTCATTAGCTGTCACTTATAGTCTCAGTAACTCGTTTTGAGGGATTAATAATACAGTGGACCCTTGTAAAACAAACAGCTTGTATAACATAAAATTTGTGAAACATAAAAAATTCCGGAGATAGGGGAAATTTGCTTAACAGAATCTCCTATGGGGCAAATCCATATACCATAAAAATGGTCACGATTAGGGGTTCCTCTGTTTTCAATGCATTCCTATGGAAAATTTGTATAAAGGAAAATTTGCTTAACATAATTTCATTTGGAACAAATTAATTCCTTTATACAAGGGTCCACTGTAGAAGTAATAAGAATGTTTCGTTACTTACAGCTGTAAACGGAACAACGCCAAAACCAACAAACTGCTGACTGCTTTAACAGACTTCAAACAGACTGGGGAGAGAGACTGGATTGCCTGTGCAAGACCAGACTGAACCAATCACTGGCAGCAGGTGCTGAGAGGCACCCACAAGCCCCCCCCCAGCTTCTTTCTAGGGTGTGTTGTGTGTGGGGGGGTGGACTTACACAAGCCCCTCACAAACCTAATCTGTTGCCTTCAGGGGTGGCTGGTTTCTTATCAGCAACACAAGAGAATTAGTCCCCCTGGCTTTCCTTCATGGAAGGAAATGGCAACCATCTTGTTGTTTTCCCTGGGCAGCAAAAGGATGTGGCCTGTCTTGCACCCACATTTTCTTCACAGATTGTTCTTTTGGCATATTTTAAACTTCCTTCCATGACAGGTGTTCCTTATCCGATTGGTTTTCGTTAATTTTTCTCTTCCCCCAGCCTCATTAAAATGGATGGAATGGTTTGAGGGACGTTATTACTCAGGCAGTGTTACAAAGTTCCCCACAGAAACAGTGAATTATGCCCAATACATAACAAGAACGCTTCTGAAATCCATACAGTCTATCATTCTCAAGGGAAACAAATCCTCAGCCTCGCAAAATGAGTGACACCAGTCCCTTTCCCCTGAAATCCTATCAGTTAAAATGATATTTTGTACCATCTGGAGTTTCAGAGAGCCAGATAGTACTGAGTTTCCATGACGGCATCTCACATAATAAACATGTAAATAACCCTTTCCAAAAACAGAGGGGAGAAATATGGAAATCTGCTCTTCCCATATGAGTTACTCTTTGGTCCTTCAAAGTTCCCAGAGAACGTTTACTTATCACTTTGATGGATGGTGGCTTCAGTGTATCTACCAATCAGAAAATTGAATTTGTTCCGAAGATAGCATTTCAGTAATGCATTTGCACACTTTAAGTTAGAGGTAAGACCTCTTGTGCAGACCTAAGTACTCCCACAAGTATGTGTTTAGCAAACATGTGAGAGGAACAAGCTTCTCGAAAGGACCTCCTGCTTCTGGGTTTGCTGCTTCTCTTTATCAACTGCTTCTCCTTCCAGATCCCAGCTCTCTCTAGTTTAAAGTGGCTATACACACAGCATTTGAAGAGAAGTTACAGTGGGTAATGCACCATAGAATAAATCTGGCATCAGAATTTTTGTTGCAGGTATAAGATACTGCACCACTATGTTGCATGTGTGAAGAAGGAGTTAAATCAGCAAATTCCTCACGGGTCAAATGATACATATATGTTATGCATTTATGCAAATGCAATTAATAGTACATCTGCATCATGCATTTATGCATTTATTAGCAATAGCTACAATATACATATTACTGCATGTATGCATTTATATATCATTGATTAATGTTGTCTTCTCTTTCTCATACTCTCTCTGAACATTGCATGTTATATATCTATTAATAAACATATGAAATAATAGTCTAATGTGTTTGTGTTTCAATGTGCATCTAGAATCTGGGCTTTTGTCTCTTTCTCTCACTGGCTAAAATCTACCAGGACGTGACAATATAGCAGGCACAATGAATAAGTGGAACATAGGTGTGAAATCACCAAATTTCTATTGCTTGCATGGGCCTATTCCAGTCTCCCAGTTCTAAATTACTGCTGCATTTTAGCCTGTGTACATCCAGGTGTAAGCTTATTTTCTCTACAATGTAGTGTACTGTATAGTCAAAACTTCAGTTTTTGTGACAAATCTTTGCCTCAGAATGTCATTGCTTCAATGAAGGCAATATCCTAGTCAGTTGTTTGTCACAGAACACTGACATTATTTTATCCACGCCCAGGATATTTCTAGAAAAACTGCTCAAATGTTTATTAATAATCCTGGGGGAAACGTGTCTAAGGCCAAACAGGCTGGCTGATCTGGAATAAATACATAGTAGGACATCAAAATCCCAACTTCTTGCACCACTGCCAAATACCGGTGCTTACCCATGTTAATAACTGTAAATGTCCATTATCTATGCTTGATCGCGTTTCTTTCAGTCCCTGTCACCATAATAAAGCTTTCTGTGTCTTCTGAACACATGGGCATTTAAGGGGAAGCTTGCCTGTGCATGGCGAGTGACTTGTATCAAGGTGACCGCTCCCTGTTCTCTTGAGTGACTTTTCCATTTGAAAAGAGGCTTTCACCTTAAGTGCCAAGCTATTTTGGAGAGGTACCAGTGATGCTGGCCAGGTGGATGTTTTGTGGGGGAGCGCTATGTATATATGTGTATGAGAATGAGAAAAGAAGAGAGATCTGGCTAATTGTGCCGTCACATCCTCTCCTATGCATATGTCTTCTTGCTACTGACATGCACTCACATAATTCATTCCCCCCCCTCCCCCACCCAAAGATTCCACATCACGTCTTGGAACAACCATCCTTTAGTCCATGATGACAGTATCCAGAGCCCCCAAACGACACCTGGCCCCTACATTCTTGGAAGGAGGAGGACCTGCAGCCTGCCATCATCATAAGCATTAGCAGCAGCCCACCCTAGGCTCAGTAGTAAGCCTTCTTTCCCCTGGCTGAAACTACATCACTCCAAGGGAAGCCAACATGGAATGGGAAAGAGCAATTTCCTGTTCTCTGGGAATCTGACTCAGGCTGCACCCTCATTATAAGGGGGGGCTAAGTTAATTGAACACATTGGAGGTATTGATCAAACTGAGATATTCCTGATCCAATCTGAATGAGTTTGAGAAGAACAACATGCCTTGTGAACACCGAGGGGGTGTCCCAGCTGCTTGGCCTGAACAAGGAGGATGTGTGTGCGCAATTAAATGAGGAATAGTCTTCATAAGACAAAAGCCCTGTCCAAGAGAGAAACATGAAGACATGGATGGAGAGCAAAATGTGCTGTGATAGTGTGGTAGATCCCTTTCCTACATCTCCCCCTGAACGTGAAGCAGACTTTTATGTGTTCCACAACCACACAGGTCTGCAGAGGATTAAAATGTTTCTATGATCAAGAACCCTGATTAAAGAAAGGCTCTTTATCACAGCAGGGCTGCAAGAATGTTCAGCTGAACATCCAGGCGGGGGCCTCTGCAGACCTGTGCAATGAAGATGCAATGACCTGCCTGCCCTCCTTCCATGACCTTTTTCCTCCATGGGTTCCCCTCACTTGTAGTGTTATGCTTAATGTATCAATAGTTCTAGAATGAAGTGTTTCACTGTGTGCCATGTTCTTTTAAGAATTACAGTATCACAATTCCTCTTACCCAGGTAAGGAAAAGGGGCAGCAGAGGAGCAGATATGATAATAAACATAATGAAAATAGGATCTCTCTCTCTCTCTCTCTCTCTCTCTCTCTCTCTCTCTCTCTCTCTCTCACACACACACACACACACACACACACACACACACACACACACACACACACACACACACACACACACACACACACACACACACACACTGTTAGGCCTGGCAACAAATTCAATTATGGTGCAACAACAGTTATAACTTTCGGAGTGTGGGTTATTATCGGCTAAGATCTTGAAAGAAAAACTGATGTCATACTATGTTAATCATGCTTTAGTGGCACTGATAGCCAACTCATGATTTGGGTGGGTTATCAAACCATGGTTTTGCAATGAAAATAGTTATTGAGAAAAAGTTTTCAAGCAAATTGGTTTGCTAATGAAATATTTGCAGCGACCCTTGCTCTATGAGGAGAAAAAGAAAGAAAGGAAGAAAATGTTTACAATGTAAAACTCCTGGTTAAATCAGTCAAGCTGTTCTTAAAACAGTGCACTTTGTTGGACGGTGCATTAGCCCAAACGCCATGCTGCAGAGAAACAGAAAAGCATATCTGTTTGAGAGTGGGAGCTGGGTAAAAAGAATGATCTGTCTGTGGTGTAGCTTCAGACATGTTGTCAAATTAAAAACCTCTCTGTCGTGACTCTTGATACTATGCATACAGGTCAGAATCATTATTAACCGGATTCTGCAACTTTCAACCTGCCACAGTAGTGCATACACTAATGGGGTGGTGTCTAAATTCAATAAGTAAATAATTGATTGTGTGTGGGGGAAATTGCTCATGTGACCTGTTTTGCTTTCCTTCCACCCTCCCTCCCTCCGCCAGCCCAGTTCCTTGGGCCCTGTTATTTCATAGGCTAGGGCAGGGTATCCAAACTTCAGCCCTCCATATGTTTTGGACCACAACTCCCAGAATTCCAAGCCTGTATTGCCAATGATGAAGGACTGTGGGAGTTGTGGTCCAAAACATCCGGAGGGCCAAAGTTTGGACACCACTGATCTACAGCAGGCCTGTCCAAACTTTGGCCCTCCTGATGTTTTGGACCACAATTCCCAAAATTCTAAGCTTTGATTGCCAATGACAAAGGACTCTGTGGGAGTTGTGGTCCAAAATATCTGGAGGGCTGAAGTTTGGACATGCCTGGGTTAGGGGCTACGACTTGGGTTGCTTTCATTCAGTAGGCCTTGTGTTGTGCACTCCTGCACTAACATGACCAATCATTGTCCAGAGTGAGTTTCAGAACTGCTTCCACATGCTCCCCTCAAAACAGGAGGTGAAGATAGGCAATAATTCCAACTAAAAAAGCAGAAACAAAAGTTGCAGCTCAGTTTAAATTTACTTAGAAGAGCAGGTCCTCCATATACCTAATAGGGCTTGTGTGTGTGGTGTTAGTACAGTTGTGACCAACTCCATGTCCATGGTGTTTTCTTGGCAGGAATACAGTGGTACCTTGTATAAAGAAATTAATTCGTTCCAAATGAGATTTTGTTAAGCAAATTTTCCTTTATACCAATTTCCCATAGGAATGCATTGAAAACAGAGTAATCCCTAATCATGGCCATTTTTATGTTGTATGGATTCTCCCCATAGGCGATTCTGTTAAGCAAATTTCCCCTATCTCCAGAATTTTTTTATGTTGCACAGATTTTATGTTATACAAACCATTTGTTATACGAGGGCCCACTGGACTGGACTGGCTTACCTCCAGGGAAATGTGAACAGACTGGACTAGCGCATTGAACCCACAGGGTGTTGGTTTGATCAACAGTTGGGCTCCCAGGATATCTCCCTTGATGTTTGTGGAATTGTGGCGACATGTGCCAGCTGAAGTCTTGCCCTTAATGTCAGAGCCAAAGGATTTATGTGGTGTTCGTGTCGACAGAAGGACTTTCATGCTGAGGAAAAGGTCCAAGTCTATTCAGTTCAGCTGCAAATCTATTGGCTTTCCTCATGGTTGGTTGACTTCCCCTCCCCGCCATAATTTGCCTCTCGCTGTGTGTTATTTGCTAATGAACATGGCTATTTGTGTATCAAATGCAGGCCGGTTGCCCCTTCGCTCCACCAATCCTCTTAGGGAACTCTGAAGTAGAAGTCATATAAACAAATTCTGCACAGTGACGCAAATAGGGACATGGGGTTAGCAGGAGTTGGTGAAAATAAGCACCGAGTGCGGCACAGTGTGCGGGAAAATGTTAGCGAAAAGGGTGAGAGCCACATCACACCACACAGTAGGTTTCTATTAAATCATAAAAATGGCTCGCCAGACAAACGGTAGGTAGCTTGGGTGGTGTTGCCTAGTGCCTGCGTTTGACTGCTCTGCGACAGTTCTGTGTTAAGACCTTGTTCAAGGATACCTTTTTTTTCTAACTTGGTGGAATGCCAGAAACAGAAACAAGAGCGCTGGGGAATCCACTGCGAGAAGGGCACTGTTAACGTACACCAGAGATTGGAAAGAAACTTATTTTAATATATTACAGCTTCAAGAATTCTCCAGCCACCAAGACCGTGCCAGCTGGGAAATTCTGAGAACCGTAGAACAAGGAAGACACTTTCCCACATGCGTCCTTTCAAACACTGGAAGCAAATGCGAGAGCAGGACAGGGCAGCCCTCCAGATGTGGCTGCATGTCAGTGCTCCTCAGCCAGCCTGGCCAATAGTGAGACATGGTGAAGGTACAATTAATCTGCCCCTGGAGGCTGGAGGCTCCTTCTCCTTGTGTTTAAAGGGCAGCCACTGAGAGGTGTGGATACAGGACCAGTAGCTCCTTGTTAGTCTATGGAACTCCTTGCCACAGGATGCAGCAATGGCATCTGGCCTAGATGCCTTTAAAGGGGGGTTGGACAGATTTCTGGAGGAAAAGTCCATTGCAGATCTCAAGCCTTGATGGGGGATACATGTTCTCTCCAAACTTAAAAGGACAGTACATCAAAGTGCCAGATGCGGGGGAGTGGTAACAGGAGAGAGGTACCTAGTTGTCTCATGTGCTCCCAGAGGCATCTGGTGGGGCCACTGTGAGATGCAGGAAGCTGGACTAGATGGGACCCAGAAGGGCTGTTCTTATGTTCTTGTGTCCTCCTGGGCTTAGACAAAAATCAAAAGTGTGGCCTGATTAAAGTGCTGGCTGACAATGAAATTATCTCTCTTTATTTCAAGTATGCAGATCTGAAATTTCTGTCAATAGAAAGCCAGCTTATACCAACCACACTCTTTGTCTACCTGATCCAGTGCTATGTCTGTCTCAATGGGCAATAGTTCCTCAGGGTCTCAGGGTGCTGTTTCAACTCAGCCACCACTTCATCTCTTTAATAGGAGATGTGCCAGGCAATGAGATGTGCCCTGGGCTGCCGTAATGAATTAAGAGCCGTATCACACTGTATAAGATACTGAAAACATATTTGGAGGCTGATTCCCCCACAGCCCTGCACAATTAGTATTGCTGGACCAAACACTTCCTGCCTGATGCAATTTTTCAAGTGCCTGGAATGGTAAAAAAAAAAATGGGGGGGGCTACAACTCCCAGATTCTTGGATTGTAGTCCAAAAATATTTTTGGAGTACTTTTCTTGACACAAGCCCTCAGCAGCTCTCAGCCAACCTGCCTCTGCATAATGGGTGTAGGAAAGCATTAGCCATATAGCCTGACAAGATATACTAGCAGCATGACTATATGCACTAAACACCCTACAACAGCAAGGGATAATACTACCTTCACTCACTTTTCCATATCTTTTTCATTTTTCATACTTGTCTTAAGTCTACCCCATAGATGAAAATGAAACGACATTTTACTACACATATAAGATCCAACATATCAGAAAACTGAAAAGTTTTCCTATAAAAACATGACTAGCTACTACTATATGCAGACATTTTTCACATTGTCTTTAACTTGAAGCACACTCATTGTGCCTTTTGACGTGTGTCCTCTCTCATTCATAAAGATGAGGAGGTGAGTTCCAGCCAAGCTGCACCAGTTCAAATCCAATATATTTAAAATAATGACCAGGGAGGGATTACAAATAATTCACATTGGGAAATATACAGGGACTTATGGGCCCCTATTATTCCACCATGAATGACTCATTAAAAGTCGATGCACTCAACCTGGTGCAAGCGAGGACATTTCTCCTGGGATACCCACCAAATCAGTTCAACACAGTAACAGAGGGAACTGCTTCTATCAGAAAAACTTGCAGTCATCTCCTAAGCCCAAACTGCTGTGCTGTGGTGGTTTCCACCTTCTCTTTCACATGACAACATTTCCCACCAGACTTTGTGTCCTTTCTGTGTCAAGGAAGTGACTCATTCTGAAGCAAAGAAAGAAATGCATATTGTGAACATTAGTTTTGGTGCACTGTAAGAGAACACGTTCAGTAGCATATCAAACACATAAATCCAACATCACGGTAACAGCTATCCAGTAGTGCTTTATATCTGTAAAGATTCTCAGTCATCCAGGTGAGTTTATCTGGAAGTTGAGTCATGGCAACTGGACTTCTTTTTCTTGAGAGATAGAAACGTTTCGTTGCTCATCCAAACAGCTTCATCAGTCTGAAGAAAGCTAGTTGTGAGTCCTCCATCTTATAGTTTGCTTTGACCTCTTGTCACCCTAATTTGAAATAGGCTGATAAGATGAACAACAGCCTGAATAGGTTCATTGGGTAGACAACAGTATCAATAGCCTTAAGGTGAAAAATGGCCTAAGGTGCTGAAACCCATAAAGTATAGGTTGTTAGCTATGGCCTTGGTGGTGAAGGGTTTTTGATTTGTCTGGATATTGTTGAAAGCACAGCCTGATAAGTAGCAGATAGAAGTCAGACCTTTGTTGAGAGAGGAATCAATGCTCCTGAATGGCTTCCCTGACCCCTGTCTCAAACCACCTATTTGTCTGTCTAATATGGACATTTCATCTGCTCATTCTCATCTGAATGGCTTCCCTGACCCCTGTCTCAAACCACCTATCTTCTCTGTCTAATATGTGTACATCCTCATCTTTGAATGAGTGCCTTTTGTCCTTCAAGTGGAGGTCTACTGATGATTCTGGTCCTGAGCTGTTACCCCTCCTGTGTTGTGCCATCTTTCTGTTTAATGCCTGTTTAGTTTCTCCAATGTAGACGTCTGCACACTCCTCACTGCATTGGACTGCATATACTATATTGTTCCTTTTTTGTTTTGTTATTGAATCCTTTGGGTGGACAAGTCTCTGCCTTAGTGTGTTTGTGGGTTTGAAATAAACAGGGATGTGGTGTTTGCCAAAAATATTTTTAAGCTTCTCAGACACTCCAGCCATGTAGGGAATGACCAGGTTCTTCCTCCAGCTCTGGGTCTCAGGCTGATCCACTGTTCTTCTGGGTTGGGATACTGCTTTGTAGAAGGCCCACTTTGGATATCCACAGGCCTCTTATGCTGTTTTCAGGTGCCTGTCTTCCTTCTTCTTGGCTTCTTTGGAGGTGGGGATACTCTTTGCTCTGTGGTTTAGGGTCCTGATGACTTCTAATTTGTGTTGTAATGGATGGTGGGAGTCAAACAGTAAGTAATGATCTGTGTGGATGGGTTTCCTGTGTCTGAACAACACATATTTCATGTACAGAGGGGATTTCTACAGACAGAAGCATGGTTGTGCCCCAGTGTCACCAATTGTTGCCAACCTATAAATGGAAGAAGTGGAGAAGAAGGCACTCAACACCTTCCCAAGGACAAAACCATCCCACTGATTCAGGTATGTAGATGACACCTGGGTGAAAATCATGACTCAGGAAATACAAGCCTTTACAGACAACATCAATGTGGTGGACTCTAATACAACAGGCTGGCTTTCCTGGATTGTGCAATCATCATCAGACCTGAGAGTGGCCTGGGAGTAGAAGTTTGCCTTCTACATCTGGAGGGTTCAAGTTTGGACACCCCTGCCCTAGTCCATCATTCAGAACCCAAAGTACAATGAGGGATAGCAGACAAGTGTTTGTGGCTTTTTTATGTTGTGACAGATCAGAAGAGGAAAAGATGATGGTTCTCCACCTGATTGATTTCCCATGTGCTGGCTTCTGTGGAGAGCCTTCTTGGACGGGCAAGTCTACTGTCTTCAGACCTCCACTATACCTCAACAAAGTGGCAATAGAGGGCACAGGGCTTCCTTGTTCTCCTTCCTCAAGAAATGAGCTCGCCTGGATATTAAATGACCAAATAAGGCTCCAGAGATTGGGGGCGGGGGGAATTACTGGTTGAGCTAAGGCCAGGAAGTTTAGTCTAAGCAAAATAGTAGCTGACGTAATCATTGCAAGTTATTTGGCAAGTTTGCATGGAACTGCCCCCGTTATCTCTTAAATGGTTGATACCATGTTTTCAGGCCAAGAGTGGAGGTTATAGAAAAGCCTTACATGTCCCTACCTGATTCAGTTTTGTTTTACTTAATAATGCTGGGGGGGAGTTGTTCCACTTGCTCATCATGCCACGTTCATGAAATGCAAATGAAAAAAAAACTTTGTAAAATTCCATGACTGAGGTTTGCTTCTCTCCCCGCCGCTTGTTATTTATCTGACTCATCCCCAACACATCTGAATCACTGTGGGGTCTGTTCTTCCTCTTTATCTGAGTACAATATAATTGTGGGAAGGGAGACGTCTCTCTGTGCCCCACGGCACTTGTCTCTTGAGCTTAACCTCTGTGCAACATATGCACATTAATCTCCAGGAATCTTACATTCAAACTTTCAATTTAGAAATGCCACGACATCTGCCTACACCTTGGCCCATATGGTTTCTTCTATGCCCATACAGTGCCATATATACCTAAATAGCCCTTCCAGCAGAAGCTAAGAAAATCATGAATCCCATAAAGTATGTTCATGTCCATGAAATTTCATGCCTCAGTAAACCTGTGAAGGCTAAACCTGCTTGTTAGTCCTAGTTAGAATAGATGAGTTATATATCAATGGGAGTGATACTGTAGAGCTGCTGATGTACCCTACATTGCATTAATTAATTCATTCTCTTGTTCATAAATAGTGTACCAGTATGTTTGTTATTTCAAAGCTGCCTAGATGCCCTAAGCACATCCGATCTCGCCTGATCTCAGATGCTAAGCAGGGCCGGCCCTGGTTAGTACTTGGATGGGAGACCACCCGGGAATACCAGGTACTGTAGGCGTCTGGAATAGGAACTGGCAAACCACTCCAGTATTCCTGCCAAGAAAACTCCATGGGCATGGGGTCACAAAGAGTCGGTCACTACTGTAATGACACAACACACACATGTTTGTCATTTAAGGACCACTATCTATTAGATCCCTGCAATGAGCAAAGGGTTGGATTTAGTGGCCTTATAGGCTCCTTCCAACTTCACTATCATATGACTCTGCAATGCCTTGAGGCTTGTTTCTGGTGTTGGTCAACATGAGCTCCCAACCTTTGGCTCTGCAGCCAGAGACCTGAACCACTGAGTCATCCAGCAGTTTCCCCATGCAGTTATCTTTCTGTACATCTCCTGGTGTGGGAATGTGCAAGTACCTTCTGATCTGATATGTATCCAAATAGTCACTCTACTGATTGAGTCCATTTAGTTCTGAGCTGGTTTGGAGATGGCCTGAACTGATACATTCTCAGATTTGTGCCAATGTTTGCATTTGTCCAAATTTGGGGGGGGTGAGGGGGACAGAATTAACTGGGGAAACAAAGGGGTGTGACCAGGGCTAGTCAGCGCCATAAATCTGGGAGATGTGGAAGATCTTCAGGCAAAACTCCTACCAGGTTCCTTCCTCCCCTCCTACTCCTGGGAACCAAGCATTTTATTCCTTGAGCAGCTGCCAACCTTCTATGAAGCCCCCCTGCATCAGCGAGGAAGTGTTTGCCAGATTATTTTCACTCCTAGCTCCTCTGAAAGAAAAGCTGCTGATGCAAAGGTTGTGTCATTGGCGGGGAGGGAGGGGGATAGACAGGCAGATATTACATCTGCCTAAACTTCTTTTAAAGCTGAGGCTCCATCTCCATGAGAAGAGAGGACTCCCTGGAAAAGTCCCTGATGCTACAGAGAATGAGATGGTTTTGCAACCAAAATGAATTTGACAAAACTCCGGGAGGCAGTGGAGGATAGGAAGGCCTGGCGAGCTCTGGTCCATGGGGTCACGAAGAGTCGGACACGACTGAACGACTGAACAACAACAAACTTCTGTATCTCCTGTGCTACTTTTGCAGGCCACTCAAGAGAAAGAAGAAGAGTTGCAGAAGATGTGTGTTGAGGGTGAAAACGAGGTCCAAGTGACTGCCACTTAAGGGTTACCCTACACTTGAGTAGTAATGGTTATCATTGTGGATGCCTAAGGACAACCTCCAGGTTGGAGAGATAGGCAGGATCTCTCTCAATGCCATTTGCAGGGAATCTTAAGCAGGTGAAGACGTCTGCTTGGGAATACCCTGAAGCCAATGGTGAGCCACTGTGTGAGACAGAATGCTGGACTGGATGGGCTGTGGCCTGCTCCAGCAAGGCTGTTCTTATGTTATGTTCATTTTGTGGGAGGACATCAAGGGGGTTCACATTCCATCTACCTGTTAGCTCCTATGAGCCAACCCTGCTTGTCTAGAATTCTGTGCTGTGGGAGGCAGAGCGTGTAACCCACCGAGCAGAGCCTTGTGATTCATCCCAGAATGTCGCAGGGAGTCTGTAAGGGCTTGGAATGGAATGTGCCAACTCCAAGGCCTGTGAGAGCAGCACAGGAGCATGAAACGTGCCATCCCACTGTGCTACTGTGTTGAACTAAGGTGCTGTATCAGCGAGTCCTCCACCTAAGGAGACGGCCGCTTTCAGTACTTTAAAAAAAGACACACACGCTATGTGTAAATGTACAGAAATAAGACTGGTGGCTTTCACTGGCTAAAATTTGGGAACTGAGGTGGGAAACCATTTCTGAGTACATATACATCTTCCAGGCACTCCTTAGCTTGGCCTAGGGCAGTGATGGCGAACCTTTCAGAGACTGAGTGCCTAAACTGCGGTTCAAAACCCACTATTTTTTCACAAAGTGGCAATACAGCAATTGAACCTGAATACAGGTGGCTGTGAAGGGCCCATGTCAGGTGCCCACAGAAAGGGCACCGAGTGCCACCTTTAGCACCCGTGCCATAGGTTCACCAACACTAGCCTAGGGAAACAAAAGCACTTGTTTGTTCACACTATAAATGCACTTCTGAGTCTTTGCAGAGCTTTCCTTTGTAAAGGAAAAAAGGATTCTGCCACACAAGAAAAAGATTCCCGGCCTGTAAGGTTGTGTAGCACTGCCTTTCCTCTCTTAGAGGAAGAAAACATGCACAGGTTCACCCACATGGAGTGTAAAACACTCAGAAAAAGAATAGGCAAATAATCATTAATAGGCATGGAATTAAATTGTGCCTTCTTTTTCTTTGGTTTTTATTTTTAAATTGCCCTTGGCAACTGGTTAGAGAAAATGGCCTTCTAGTTAGGCTGCGGACATAACTGGTAGAGGGCTTGCCATACTTGCCCAGAGATGCAGATGAAGCACAGTCATCCCATCACCAGCCTCTCACAAATGGTCTAACAATGGAGGAGAAGGCCATATTGAACTGCATTCATTTTATATTTGTGGTTGCCTGGAAGAGCTGCCCTTTGGAATGACGTCTTGGTTCCCATAGCAACCAATGTACTTGAGGAAAGAAAAGGAAGAGGGAGTGCAGTATTGGGAAAGGAAAGATATGCAAAAATAAAATAAAATAAAATAAAATAAAATAGAAGATATAGGTGGCTAGACGTTAGCACCTCACACTCTCACATTCAGACCCCACCGCAATTGGAACACAAAAAGCGTTGCTCATGCAACTCATTCAACATTTCCCCTTCTTTGTGAGATTATTTCAAAACCAAATATAGGACATAATAGCTGTGTTGTACTGTGAACATGCCTACACACAAACACAAACACACACACAAACAGAGGGAGGCCTGTCAGTAGTGCTCATTCATATCTAGAGCAGAAAGAAAGTGACTTCTATAAATTGGAATGTACAGTATTACATTTTGAAATCCACCCTCCCTTGAAAATCAAGGACACAGAAAGGTCATTCCCCTTTTGATTATTTCTTTCTACACATAGCTTGCTGCAGGTTCCCTTGACATCACTAATGCTCAGAAACCCTTATGGGCTAACGGAGGTGATATGTTTTTTTCAAGTTTACCTTGTCAGGTTCTTGGCGGACAAAATTTAGAATGGTTATATCTCCCTGGTTTTCATTGCTATGACACCAATGTTGCTTCTGGTTTAGAGACTGAAGGAACTAAATATTTTGGGTCTTGGTTATATTAAATTAATTATAACTTGTAAATTGGCAGAATTAGCATATAGTACAGCTGGAAGCATTTAGATAAAAACCCACCATTGACATATGATAAAATTGTGTTCTCCCCTTTCCATTTCAGGAGGCCCCACAGATGCTCAATAGGGTTTAGCTCTGGAGACATGCTTGGCCAGTCCATCACCTTGACCCTCCCTCCGCTTCTTTAGCAAGGCAGTGGTCATTTGGAAGTTGTGTTTGGGGTAGTGATCATGTTGGAATACTGTCCTGTGGCTTCATTATATCACAATATATGTTGGCATTCATGGTTCCTTCAATGAACTGTAGCTCCCCAGTGCCGGCAGCCCTCATGCAGCCCCAGACCATGACACTCCCACCACCAGGCTTGACTGTAGGCAGACACTTGTCCTTTGCAGTCCTCACCTGGTTGCCACCACACAAGCTTGATACAATCTGAACCCAATAAGTTTATCTCAGTCTCACTGATCACACGACATGGTTCCAGAAATCCATGTCCTTGCTTGTCTGCAGCAAACTGTATGCAGGTTTTCTTGTGCATCATCTTTAGAAGAGGCTTCCTTCTGGGACAACTGCCCTGCAAAGCAATCTGATTCAGTGGGCGGTGTATGGTCTGAGCACTGGCCCCTCACCCCTTCAACCTCTGCAGCAATGCTGGCAGCACTTGTACATCTATTTCCCAAAGCGAAACTCTGGATATGATGCTGAACATGGGCACTCAACTTCTTTGGTTGACGATGGCGAGGCCTGTTCTGAGTGGAACCTGTCCTGTTAAACCGCTGTATGGTCTTGGCTGCAACTCAGTTTCAGAGTCTTTGCAATCTGCTTATAGCTTAGGCCATCTTTATGTAGAGGAACAATTCATTTTTCAGATCCTCAGATAGTTAATTACTATGAGGTGACATGTGAAACTTCAACTGACTAGTATGAGAGAGTGAGAGCAATAACACCAACCAAATGTTAGAGTAAGAGCAATAAAGTGTTCTATGTTCTGCTTATATAACAACTACTCCCCCTTCACACCTGAGACCTTGGGCGTTTATACACGACCCCTAAGCTCCGCCGCAAGTGGCTGCAAGGTCCGGACCTTAAAAATGTTTACCCACCAGCTCCGGACTTTGCAGACAATTAAGTGCGACCCCGCCCACTTTAGCACGACCAAACAGCAGTTTTCTTGTACCTGGTCTTTGATGGTGACAAATATTTGATTCGGTGTAAGGATAGTGAGTGCGGGGCTCTCCTGGCTTCCGTTTGTTCTTTTTTTTGCGCCCCGCCCCTTTAAGAGATCTGAATGCTGCTGGGAACAAAATGGAGGTAAACCGGCAGTCTTTGCTTTCTTTTTTCTCCGTCCCTCAGGCAGCCAGCAACCAGGAAGTGCCGAGGGGGGGTGGGGACAGAGGAAGACAGAGGAAGAGCGAGGAACCCCTAAGATCTCTGGTCCGAATTTAAGTGGCCAGCGGATCTTAGGGGTCGTGTAAAAAGGCCCCTTATGACACTAAGGGGCCTCATGACAACAGGGAGGGAAAATGGCTGCTTGAGCCCAATTTGGACATTGTCACCTAGGAGTGTAGTCACGTTTGTTCCCAGTGGTTTAGACGTTAATGGCTGTGTGTTGGGTTATTTTGAGGGACAGCACATTTACACTGTTATACAAGCTATATATGCACTGCTTTACATTGTAGCCAAGTGTCATTTCTTCAGTGTTATCACATGAAAAGATATACTAAAATATTTACAAAATGTGAAGAAGTGTACTCACTTCTGTGATATACTGTAATTTAAATGCTGGCTGGCTGGATAGCTCAGTGGTTTGGGGGAGGGTGAGGTTAAGAGTTTGATTCTTCACAGTGTCTCCTAGGAGTACAGCCACCCTGCATAGCCTTGGGCAAGCTGCATAGTCCCAGGGCTTTTCTAGGATGGTATGGCAAACCACTTATCTACCTGGAAAACCCTGGAAAGGGTTGCCCTAAGTCAGAATTGACTTCATGGCGCATCCAGAGAGATAGTAGCAGAATGGAGGCACATAGAAAGAGCTGAAGATGGTTTTCCAAAACAGAGCTGCTTCTGTTTTGTCATCGTCTTCAAGTCATCTGATAATGATGCATGATCAGAAATAATAAGAGGAACATCATGTTCCTATTTATTTGTCAGGAAGTGTTTACATGTATTAAAATGAAATGGGGAACTGTGGAGTACAGTTCACCACTTTTTTTTTTACCAATTTGATGTTGCAGTATTTGAAACAGTAAAGATATCAGATCCACAATTTGAGTCTTAGGGAACCCATAAACCAGGGTGTCCAAACTTTTTGCAAGGAGGGCCAGATTGGGTGAGGTTAAAATGTGTGGGGGCTGACCATTCAGCCACATTTGGCCCCCAGGCCGAACTCTGGTCAAGTCTATATAACATGCAAGGAGGCGGGGAGGATGCTGCAGCAATGGAGCTGGGGGCAGGTTGGCTGGTCAGGTGGCTGGGGGGATGGACAGAAGCAGGGAGGGCAGGCAAACCATAAAACTGCAAGCTGATGCCTCCATCTTGTATGGGGAGAGCCAGCTGGTGGGGATGCATGACAGGCTGAGCCAGTGGGGAGAAGAAATCGCGGGCCACTCAAAATTTGAAAATGGGCTGCATTTGGCCCCTGGGCCTGATCTTGGACATGCCTGCCATAAACACTTACTTATTCAAGGTCATTGTTCTTTTCTACACTTTATTCATTTGCTAAAAATGCAAAATGTAGTTTCTGGATTTTAGGGAAAGAAAAATGCTACCCTGAAGCCATGAGCAATGCAGAACCAGGCACTTAAAGAAAAGCAATGACATGATGTTTCACTTTGGAACCTATGACCCTAAGTTTAAGTTTAAGTAATTGCTTTAAGCCCTATGCCCCACCCTTTTCTCATGGTTCCCATTTAATTTCTCTCATGGTTCCCATTTAATTTTGGTTGTAATTAATGTTTGTTCTTTTCTTCTCTTATTTAGGATCTTTATGCCTATTAGAATTTATTTTCTTTAACTTGTTGTGTTTTCTTATCTTATTAGCTACTATTTCTTTGTTTTATGTTTACATTTCAGGGAGCGTGGGAAAGCAGTAACCACAATATGGGGGTGGGAAGACCATTGCCTATCCGAGTGATCACGGACTATGTTTGGGATGCCGCAGGTGCAGCACCGATGAGATTTATGAGAACAGGGTTCAGATGTTTGAAAGCTGTGCCTTGTTCTGATGCTGCTACCTCCTGCCAGATGCAAGGTAACCAGCTCAATCGGCCCTTGACTCTATCCTTGGTGCTTTTCAATGCCAGGTCTGCTGCAAATTAAACCCACCTCATCAAGGATTTGATCCTGAATGAAAAGGTCACTGAGACCGGGGTGGGCATGGAGGGAGGTCCAACACTCTCCTTCATTTGCCCACCTGAGTATTCAATCTTGCACCAGAGTAGACTGAAGGGAAGAGGGGGTGGCCATTGTGTATAAAAAACACCTTAGAGGCTGTCAGGCTCTCAGCATTGGTGATACCGGGTCTTGAGGCTGTTCACTTGTGTTTTGGGGCCAGGGTTGGATTAGAAATTGTACTGGTGTACCACGCTCCCCACGACCCAGGGCTCTCCCTTCCGGAGCTGGCGTCCTTTGTCTCTGTGGTACTGTTGAGGTCCCCCAGACTTCTAGTTCTTGGCGACCTCAACATCCATGTGGAGGTGCAGGTCATTGGACCAGCTCTTGAGTTCTTGGAGACCATGGCCTCCTTGGACTTATCCAAGCTTGTCACTGGCCCCACATACATGGTGGGTCACACTTTAGACCTGGTGTTCTCTAATGTGCAGAAGGAGAGTGGCCCGATGGTGACTGACCTTGTGTTGGTCCCCATGTCATGGTCGGACCACCACCTGATAAAGTGCAGCCTCGCGATGACACCCCCTCTCTGCGGGGAGCCTGGGCCCATTAAGATGATCCACCCATGCAGGCTAATGGATCCCTTGAGGTTCCATAATGTCATGTGTGGGATTCCTGATGTTCTGGTTATCATGCCTGTTGATGCCTTGGTGGAGGGGTACTATCCCTCTGCCACCAGGGCAATTAACACGCTCACTCCTGAACTTCCCCTTTGCCACCAGGCCTGCGCTGCTCCGTGCAGCTGGGGAAATGACCTCTATCCCTTGGTCCTTCAATTGTGGGCTGCCTCAGGAGTCAATCACTCAGATATTAAATCAATGCTCTTTAATATCTATATGAGGCCACTGGGGGAGGTTGTTAGGAGGTATGGGATTTCTATATCTATATCTCTATATCTCATTTTTCCCATCTGCGGTGGATGCCATTTCATCTCTGGATTGCTGCCTGGGCACTGGTCTGGAGTGGATGAGAGTGAATAGACTGAGGTTGAACCCAGGCAAGATGGAAGTCTTCCAGGTGGGGCCGCTTGGTGTTGGCGGGTTGGGAGACTCCCTCAGGTTTTTTTGGGGGGGGGCACGACTCTTCCCATGCAGGATAAGGTGTGCAGTCTTGGCATAATTCTGGACCCAACGCTCACTATGCAGACCCAGGTGGCATCAGTGGTCCGTTCTACACATTACTACCTTAGGTGGATTGTGCAGCTGTGTGCCTTTCTGGACCCTGGCACTCTCACTCTGTTGGTCCATGCACTGAGATTCTCGAGATCAGACTACTCTAGTGGTCTCTACGTGGGGCTGCCTTGTAAGTTAATGTGGAGGCTCCAGCTGGTGCAGAATATTGCAGCCAGACTAGTATCAGTACTAAACGATTCCATCATATTACCCCAACTCTGGCCGCACTGCACTGGCTGCTGATCAGTTACTGCATTGACTTCAAGGTCTTAATGTTGACATATAAAGCCCTAAACGGTTTGGGACCTTCCTATCTGTCAGAAGGGCTCCTACCCCAGAGTTCTGCTCATGTCACTCACTCGTCGCAGGCAAGTCATCTGAGGGTGCTGACATCGAGGGAGGCTTGCAAGTCAACAACAAAGGAAACAGGCCTTCTCGAAGATGGCTCCTGGACCCTGGAACCAACTCCCCTTAGAGATCTGCCTGGTCGTCTCATTGTTGATCTTCAAAAAAAGATTGAAGACTTTTATTTCAATCTGCTTTTCCTGGTTATTAACTGTTACGTGGCCTTATTGATTTAGTGATATAATCTCATCTGTTATTAGCTTATCTCATTTACCTTTGCTTTTTATGAATGTTGTTGTTTTAATTATGTTTTCCTTTGTAACATTTTGCTTTTTATTATATTTTTGCATCTGTATTTTGTAATCAGCTTATTTTATGTTGTAAACCGCCCAGAGTGGCTTTCTGCCAGATGGGCGGTATATAAATTGAATAAATAAATAAATAAATAAATAAATAAATAAATAATAAATAATCCATTACATGTTTTTATTAAATGATTTGATTTTTTTGCTTTAAATTCATCAGAGTCACTTGTACTATATGTTTATATTTGTAGTGTTTATATAGAAAATAGCCCCACAGAACTAGAAAGATGGTACAGAAGTGCCATCCAACATTGGGGATTTCTGGGTCAGGATTAGAAAAGCATGAAGGAGGCAATCACATTTGTTTTTGTCATCTTCCATTGCTTTCCGGGAGACTGCCTTGGAATTACTAATGATCCATTTGAATAAATGCAAGAGATATGGACTATCCATTGCGACCCGACTCTCCCTTGTTTGATGCTTTTTCCACCTCACATTGATATTCCAGTCGCCTGACTGCCCTGCTGTCTCCTGTCCCTCCTCTTGCCTAGCCACAGTCACCACCATGCACCTCATCTCCTTTTCCAGCCAGCCCCATTGCTCTTCACCCACCCACCCCCCAAACACTCCTCCTTGACCTCTACCACACTGTGCACTTCATTTCCTTATCCAGGCAACTACCTCTGTTGTTGTTTTGTCCTGTCAAGTCAGAGCAGACTTATAGTGACTCTAATAGGAGGAACAGTGCAACTACTCTGTGGATAAGAGCCTGGGATTTGTCAAGGAACCACTGATCAATGGGGAACCAATATTTGATTGGACTTTTCACCAACAGGGGCCTTTTTAATTGTTCCTGTATCCTTGAGTAGCTTAGAAATTTGCTTAATCCCTTTAAACGTCATCCCAACTAGTATGTGCAATATATTTCCTGCCTAATGCCATCTTGGTCCAAGTAGTCAAACTTCAATGTTTGTTTGTTTGACTGAGTGATTGAGTGGTTTATATGCCACCCATCTGGCAGTAAAACCGCTTTGGGTGGTTCACAACAATGCAAACAAGCCACTACATCTATAAAAGGAGCTACAATCTAATTCCAACTAGCAGCAGCTTCCGCAGCGTGCCCTGGACCCAGCGCTGAACTGCTGCAGCCTCCGGAGCTTGCCCCAGGCCTAGTGCTCTCTGGCTGCAACCCCTGGAACTCACCCCAAGCCCAGCACCACCCATCAGGGGCTTCCGCAGTGCACCCTGGACCCAGCACTGACCTGCCGTGACCTCCGGAGTTTGCTCCGGGCCCAGCACTGCCTGGCAGCTGCTCCACCACCCGCCTACACCTGGCCAAGAGAGATTGTCTGGTAAAATCCGTGATATACAGGGACTGCAGTACTTGAACCGTGATGTGGCAGGGGACTACTGTACCTCCTTGTGCTCATTACCATTCACAAAAAGACAAAAAGCAAGGGAGTTGGGCAGGCGAGTGAGGGGAGGAGTGAAGGAGTGAGCAAGTAATCAGGCAGGCAAATGATTGGGCGGGCAACCATGGGGGTGGGCAGAAGGGATGATGGGGCAGGCACTCAGGCAGATGGGTAAGCAAGGGGGCAGGCCAGTGAATGAGGTTTTTCCCCTGCTCCCTGGAGCATTCACATATGTGGAATTGATTTCAATGCATTGATTCTACACCTGCCTCAATATTATAAACGAACCTCTGGAGGAAGAGCAGAAAAACCTGCTCTGCTGGCACAGCACTCAGTGCATGTGACTACCTAGTACATATGTTATAATTTAAGTCATTTTTTAAAAAGGAGAACTCAATATAAAAGCAGTTTTTATTGTCAGTAGGATCAAGCCCAGAGAGAACTGCAGAAAGTGCACCAAAGAGTTATATGACAGACAGTGGCTGTGGAAAATTACCTACTAAGAATCTGACAGAGAGAGAGAGAGAGAGAGAGAGAGAGAGAGAGAGAGAGAGATGTCTAAACTCACAGTGTCACAGTGACTGTTGAATACAGGGAGGACAGAACTTTAAGACCCAGTTTTAAGACCCAAGGCCACGACCAGCCAAAGGATGCTCAAGGTCTCATGCAAACTCTACACAGAGACATGAGACCCTGTGGGTTTCTTGCATCATATGCAGGCATACCTGTGATGAGTAATCCAGATCATCCTGTTGGCATGAGGACCAGTGCCAAAGCTGAGAGGACATACTAAATCCAACAGATGAAGAGGTGTCTTCACCTGAGTTCTCATCCGAATACGTGCCCTTTATCTGAGGAGGCCTAGTTCAGGTCATCAGAATGAGGATTATAAAGGTAGGGTGCTTAAGCTACATGGCCCTGCCACAGCAGGTTTCCTCCATACTGTATCTGCTGTAGTAAACCTAGAAGAAAACAGGGAGATACAGCATAGGTCTCAGAGAATTTGAACAAAGACAATAAAGTTTAATTATTACATTCGAAGCTTTTCCACCCATGTCAGCCATTATGAGTGTTCAGCCAACACCTGAGTATTGTTATATGATCATTGTATTTACAAGCTATTAAAACATGTTGCTTTCTTAAAACACAACATCCAAACAGCCCTCTTCCACTGTTGCTCTCTATCAGCTGCTGCACATGGGTACACTGCCTCTGTTTAAACAGGTTCTTTTTCAAATTATGATTATTCATAACTACACAGTTTGGAAACAAACATTCAAGTAAAGATGGACACGAACCACAGTTCAGCGGTTCGTGCTCGTTCATTCTTCAGATGAGCAGGTGTTTGGAAGTTCCTTTCCCAGTTTCCTTGATCCTCCTCCTCTGGATGCTGCCTCTGAGCGGGCATCTGTGTGAGAAGGCGGGGCCGGGAACAACCAAACACCTGTTTGTCTGAAGGATAAACTCCCATGAATTAGTAAAGTAGTGGTCTGTGCCCATCTCTATACTTGTCCATAGTTTAAAATTGCCACGTTTAATTGCTTTTTCATGGCTCAGGTTATTCTATTTTAAATTCCCATTTGTTTTAACTCTGCATGAATTACCTTGAGTTCCATTGCTGAGAGAAAACTGGCATGAAAATTAAACAGTTAAAGAAAAATTAAATGGATAATGTGGAATTCCATCCAAATATGAGTGAATGTCTGTTGGGATGACAGTATTTTAGCAGGGGAGACTATAAACTCTGCGGCCTACTTGGCTGAGCCCAGTGAGTGAAGAAATCCCGAGAAAGGGAATGTTTGATTTCAAGATTTTTGTTTAGAAGAAGGGGGATGTGGGCACGAAAGGAGCTTCTGCTCCACTAGAAGAGGAATTAGGCTCTCCTCACCTTGGATTTAAGCAGAATGTCAACACATCCATTGCAAGAGGGGCGATGGAAGGCCAAATCCTTGTGGAGATTGTCAAGATCCGTGTCTGTCCTTGCATTTTCTGTTAGGGCCTTGAAGAGTCTTGTCTTCAAAGCAATCTCTTTTCAGCACTGGATCTCTGCACGAGGGGAACCCTCTGGAAAGCTAAAGCAGTCCCAAAACTGGGTTCCTGAGACCTCTGTATTAGTTCATTAAGTATGCAATGCTTTAGTTGTTGTGTGAGTTTTTTGGGCTGTTTGGCCATGTTCTGGAAGTTTTTCTTCCTGATGTTTTGCCAGACTCTGTGGCAGGCATCTTCAGAGGGCAAGGAGCTCAGGGGACTAGAAGTTACCCCAGAGCACAGAGAGAACTCCAACTATCGGATCACAGCTGCGAAAGCCTTTGAGAATACGTTGCAATGCTTATTTAGAAAAGAGCACTCCAGAACCAAGACAAGAGTGCGAAGGGCCACTTCATCAAAATCTTGGCATCCTTTTTTAATGGCATGTAGAGGCTGGTTAGGAATAATTGTTTAGGTTCAGTTCAGCGCAGATGTAAGTGGGAGTAAATCCCATGGAATTCAGTAGGATACTCTTTGGAGTAGAACTACATAGGTTTGTGCTGGTAATGATAACGCCTCTCAGTTTGGACCCAGGAGCAGTCTATCCTGCAGAGAGGTTGTGGCTCAACAACTAAGCATGCTTACTTTCCAGATCCACTTGTGAAGTGGTATGGTAAGATCTATTTCCCAGCAATCACACTATGCACAGAGAATTGTGCTCCAGCCTGACCTCAGTGCATACCCTTTTATGGAGCAGCTGTTGGGCTACTACTCTTTGAGGGAAGCAAGAGTGATTCCTTCACTGCCAGAAGGGTTGCTTTTAGAGATGGGCACCAAACGAAAGTGGTTTTGTTACAAAATGAAATGATAGAAAATGTTTCATGATGAAACAAAACAAACTTTTTTTTAGTTCAGGAAATGAAATGGGGGAGCTTCGTCAAGCTCTTCTCTGTAAGCCTCCAAAATTTGGAGTGATTTGTGGTTCAGGGGGCTGAGTTATTCAACGGCAAAGAGGGTCCCCCAGCTAATTTCAAAAGTGCTGTGCACCATGCGCCATACCAGTAGTAGGTCAATTTATTACTTCCCCTTGCTTAACCCTTATTGCCAGTGAATGCCTCACAGTAATTTTGCAGTTAGCTGGGGGACCCTTTTAGCAGTTGAATAACTCAGTCCCTTGAACCCCAAACCTCTCCAAATTTGGACGGCTTGCATGGAATAGTTTGAGGAAGCTCAGCTGCAATTTCCATTCCACTAGATGCATGTGGGATCATTATTTTTGACAATATGTACTCATATACTTGAAAATAATGATCCCACATGCATCTAGTGACGTAGAAATCACAGGGCAGCTTCCTCAAGCTATTTCATGTAAGCCTTCAAAAGGTGTGGGGTTCAGAAGGCTGTGTTATTCAACTCCAAAGGGGGCCCCCTCCAGGAGAAAATCATTTCTAATTGAGTCGTGGAGTGCTTAATTGCTCCCCTGCACTTCTGAGTCATTTAGAAATGATTTTCTCTTGGAGAGACTCCTTTGGAGTTTAATAACTCAGCCCCCTGAACCCCAAAGCTCTCCAAATTTGGGGGGATTAAAGGAAAGAGTCCAAATAAGCTACCCTGTGATTTTGGTGCCTCTAGGACCTAAGGGAGACATTAACAAATTGTTTGGTTTTGTTTTGTTCCAAAAATTCTTTAAAGATCCGTTACTAATGAAAGAAAAGGAAACAAAAGGAGAAATGAAACAAAACACTGTATTTTTTTTTTGTGTCCATCTCTAGTTGCTTTTATACAGATCATTAAACCCTTTATGATCTTATCAGGTTTGGGGATGCCATGAAAAGGTACCCAACTGTAAGTTATATACTTTGTCATTTTACTACCTGGAAAATGGAACAAAAATGCTTGCAGACCATAATGCTCCTCAACCATAGTGCCCTGTATGATATCCAGCTTGTCATTACACCAGCCAGAGGCCACCTCTTCAAACAGAATATGGCTTTCAATATGTCCAAAGCAGTGGTAGATACGTCATCCCACAAGGCTACTTGAAGTCCAAATACTTGAACAACCAGCTGTTGGGCAACTGGAATAGACTAAGAGGGTCCTGCTTTTAACTTTGGGTGTGATCATACAGGGAAATTGATCACAATTTGGATCAGTTGTGGAATGGTCTGGTGTGATCTATTTCACGAGCCCTGTGGCGCAGTGGTTAAATGCCTGTACTGCAGGAAAAACTGTGCTCACAACCTGGGGTTCAATCCCAGGTAGCAGGCTTAAGGTTGACTCAGCCTTCCATCCTTCCGAGGTTGGTAAAATGAGTACCCAGCTTGCTGAGGGTAGTAGCAATGTGTAGCCTGCATAATTAAACTGTAAACCTCCCAAAGACTACTTGAAGTGGTATGGGATGGTTTATAAGCAGAACACTTTGCTTTTCTTGTTAATTGCACAAAATAAGGGGAACTGTGCTCCAGTCTGTTCCTGATCTATGCCCAGGCCAGACCTTTTTGGTCCACTGTAGCCACTCCCAAAAGTAGAGAGATGATTCTCTGCAAAGAGACCCTTCCCAGTGTGCTCAGATATGCACCTATCCTGCCATCTGACTGTGTTTCAGAATTTAGTGTTAAAATGTGTCTAACTATCACACTCGGCTCACAATACATGTACATGTGCCTGTTCACACAATATTTTTCCTCTGAACAATGAGATACCATTGCTGTAAACATGAAAATATGTCTTAAAATGTCTTCCCAATCACCCAACAACTTCTGTTTCAGACTGTGATTTCATACATGGTTTTAATTAATATGAATACGAGAGTCAGAACCAATCACCCAAACAAAAAATGGGCTATTCTGAGCAGCCGTTAGTGCTGTGAGGGGTCCCTTTGCCCCCTCGCAACGGTGCAAAATTTGAATTACGGACCACGTGTCCTTTAGGCTCGGAGCCTATATAAGGCTCCGACATAGGCACCCCTACATCTTTCGGCCACGTGGCGTTCTCCCTCCCATCCTCCCTATATGGAGAATGAGACTAGCTGGTCATGTATGGGCTAGATGGGGATTTTTGACAGTAACTCAAATTGGCCAAGAGTAGCAGTGTATTTTCACCCATCCCAATCTCCTTGGGTAGGGTGCGGTTACTTAACTTTTCACCAGTCACAATTGGCGGTCAGTTTAAGTGCCAAGCCAAGTTAGGCAGTATTTGTAGGATATTCGTAATTAATTTGAATAATCTAGCATGTGGAGAATATGAGTTAGCACATTAAAATTGGCTCTTAGTGGTTAGAGGAGGGCTGGCCAGACCGTTCCCTTTGGGGCAGGCGCTGTTAAACATAACAGCACTCGCCACAAGTTAATTAGACCCCTTTTAATTGATGCCACTTGCATTTTTATGAGGCCCCCTTGCTTTGCCTGTTACAGTTACTTTATGGTAGTTTATTAATAAATTGTGGTCCAATTTTAACTCCATAATTCTTGTCTCACCTCTTTATTTCAGGGCTGGGGAGGGCAAAGCCTGCAGTTCATTGTCTAGACAGAAGGGAAATACAGGTTCCAATCCCTGATCAGAGAGACGATGACATCAGAAAATAGCATCTATATAGCATCTATAAAATGTTAATCTAAAACCTACCCAGCCTTGACACAGGTGCAGCTATTTGCTGGTGCTACCACCGGTGGAGGTGGTGATCCAGATAAGAGGGTATATGTTCAGGTAAACTGAACAGAAGAACACAATGCACAGGCATTCTGAAAGTGCTACATGTGGCAATAATATATCTAGAGAGCATGCTTTGTACGTCTGCAATGACTTCGTGCCCTGGCATGGTTTTTTGCAAATGAATTCAATAAACTGGCATTATTGCTTAACAGTACGAACTGTGTGCCTGTTTACTTCCTCTTGTCACCCTTACTGCTAATGGGCACAAGGAGAAGTGCTTGAAATCCTCCAGAAGATCTAAGTATACTCAGTGGTGCTTCTGAATTATCTCTTTAGAAAAATTAAGGGAGGAGGCACACCAACACTAGAGCTTGGGAAAGTTACTTTTTCAAACTGCAACTCCCCAGGATCTGCAGCCATCAACTAGTTTTCCCAGGCCGTGAACAACACAGAGAAAAGTGGGGCTTGTCTTAAAATGCTTACGCCTTCTTGAAAAGCCTGGTTCTAGCTATTTCAGAATGCTCCAGCTTGTTTCATTCAAGCATGAATAAAAATAGATTCAGATCAAATACTGTTAGGGAGATATAACATGGTGTTTGGACTGAGATGCCTGTTGCTCCATCTTGGGCCCAGAGATCAATCCTCCCTTCCCGCCCCCATGTGTTCCAGTGACTCAGCAGGTGGGCTAACAGGTTTTACCCAAACATTAAACAGATCACAAAAGTTCCCTGCCTTGGAAATCTTTCTCATCTTTAGCACGGAAATGCTGGGTTATCTTTTGGCACTTCCACCAAGAGTTCTCTCACTTTCAAAAAAACTGTTTTTGCATACAGTTACAAGAGCCACTTCCTTGTTTGTTGGACTTCCAAAAGTAAGAAGCTATACTGTACCTGTTCAAGCTAAAAGGCCAAGAAATGATTTCTCAGATTCCTCAAGTGGAATGATCTCTGAGGTTGAAAAATTCTGTACCATGGCCTGTCCAAAAAGGGAACAGATGAGTAAATCACTGCAGCAACTACATAAGAACCTAAGAAGAACCATGCTGGATCAGGCCAAGGGCCCATCTAGTCCAGCTTCCTGTATCTCGCAGTGGCCCTACCAAATGCCTCTGGGAGCACAGAAGACTAGATATCTGTCTCCTGATACCACTCTCCTGCATCTGGCCCTTGAAGTGGGAACTCACACTTAACTGCAATCTGAATTTCAATCTGCTTTGTACTGATTGTAAATACTATATGCTTTGTTCTTGTTTTTTAGTCTTGCATATCTAACATGGCTGACTTATAGTGCTTATAAGGATAAAGTTAAATAATGTCATCACAAGTCATTTGTATTGGATGGGTCAATTTCAAGTTCTGGGTGAATCAGCCATTTTGTTTCTCTGCTTCTTGTTCATGTATGCTTTGCTTCATTAAGGGGAAGGTTTTGTACAGAGATGTTTTGCAGCCATTATGAGAGACTCAAGTGGGCAAGAGATGCTTGTCTTGTTCTTGTTCTGGAGATTAGAACTGCGATGTGCACTGATGAACTGTAACGGGACTGTCACTATGTTGGAGCAGCCAATCTGGATGAAAATGAAGAAGTTTTATCTTTGGCAGCTTCTTGAATAAAAGGTAGAAAGACATTGATAAATTCACACAGAGAAACTCTTCAACATTCGTAATGTGGGATACAAGTCTACATTCGTGATGTGGGATACGAGGGACTACATTACAGAGCTCTATCTCTCCAATACCATCTCTTTTTCTCGTAAGGCCTTCAGAAATGCAAAATCCTCACCCAAAGGGGGTTTCGACGCAAAATATTTTGGGAGGTGTAGCCCAAGCAAAGTAACTTTCCCCACCTCAGCATTGTAACGAAGGCACAGTCCTTTGATTAGGACTGGAGCAGTCTCCCATCTTAAAATATCTGGTAGAAAGTTGGGGTGGTGGTGGTGGTGGTGCATAACTGTCCTCCCCAGGTTCCAAGAACAACGTGTTTATTAAACTTTCTTAGTAATTTTCATGCTTTCAGATTGGCAGGACATTCTGTTTTTCCATCTCAAAGGACAAAGCCAAAACAAGGGCATGTGATTGGGGTTTTCTCTTTCTGTTTCTCTGCAAGTGAGGCACAGTGGGAAGAAAAGCCATTAACAATAATAAAGGGCACCTTATCTGCTTGCTTCATTACTTTTTGTCCCAGCATCAGAGATTTATTTAGAGTATTTATTTTATTTATTTAGAGTATTTTTTTTACCCCCTACCTTTCTCCTTGGAAAAGGACCCAAGGCAGCTTACATTAATGAGGGACAATATACAGTCCAGTACAATTAAGAGATATTCAAGTTTGAGAACAAGGAATTGAGGGCTATCTTACAGTATTGAAAGACAACATTAAAGCTACAAGAGAATGCAAGCAGTTAAGGAGAGAGTAAAAATTCCATGTAATCATGGACGTTAGACCATCCAAAAAGAAGATATAAACCCCAAATTATAAGTGGTTATGAACACAAAGTCTATGCAATCATGTATGGTAGATTCATATAGAGACACATGATAGGTAGTCCATCATTCAGGGGAAGCTTGCCTGAAGAGAAAGGTCTTTGCCTGTTTCTGGAAAGACAGCAGAGATGGGGCAGTCCTGACCTCTAGTGGGAGGGAGTTCTAGAGTCTGGGTGCAGCAGCCAAGAAGGCCCTTTCAGAGATGTGTTGCACTTATTCTACATACACCCATTGTCCCTCTATGTGACCACTGAAAATGATCTGTCTCTGTGGCTGTCCCTGCTGCTCATTTATTATGATTTTACCATTCCAAGTGTAATAGCTCTCTTTTAGAGATGGGCACAAAATGAAAAATGAAACGCTGTTTCATCATTTTGTTATGTAACAAATTACTTCATTACGTAACAAAATGGTAGAATGCATTTTGTAACAAAACACCATTTTATCCTTGACAAACAAAATGATTTGTCCTGGAGGAAATGGCAGAGGAGCTTCCTCAAGCTCTTCCTGCAAGTCCCGGAAATTTGGAGAGGTTTGGGGCTCTGGGATGAGTTATTAAGGTCCAAAGGGGGTGCCCCTGGAAAAAAACCATTCTAATAGAATTGGGAAACTGCTTTAGCCCCCCCCCCCATGGGCAATCAATTAGTGGCTTCACTGGCTTGGCTTCCGAATCCTGATTCAATTAGAATATTTTCCTAGGAGCACCACCTTTGGAGTTTAACAACTCAGCCCACTGACCCCCCCAAACCTCTCCAAATTTCAGGGGCTTACAGGAAGTGCTTGAGGAAACTCGCCTGCCATTTTGGTGCCTCTAGGACCCAGGGGTGCATTTCATTTTGTTTCATGTCATAACAAAACTACTTTAAAATTTTGTTACTAATGAATCAAAATGAAACTACAAAAGAAACGAAACAAAACCTAACTGAACCATATTCGATGGATTTAGACCAGGAATTCTCAAATTTGAGTCCCAATATTTTGTGAGGATTCAGTAACCAGAAGCTCTTTCTCCAGGACCACCATGTCACTCTAAATCTCATCTGATTCCAGAAGCTAGGTAAAGCTAGACCTCTTTACTACACTAATACATGTAGTATACATACTACATTACATATTCAGATGAAAGACTAACATGAAGAGTAGTTAGCGTACTGTAGAGGTACCATAGGAGGCACCACAGTCCACAGTTCAACGTCCCACATGAGCAGGTAGGGAAAGAACATAAGAACATAAGAAGAGCCCTGCTGGATCAGGACAAGGGCCCACCTAGTCCAGCTTCCTGTATCTCACAGTGGCCCCACCAAATGCATCTGGGAGTGCATGATACAACTAAATGCCTGTCTCCTGATACTACTCCCCTGTGCCTGGCACTTTGAAGTACTCTCCTTTTAAGCATGGAGATGTCACATATACCCATCATGGCTTAGAACCTGAACCAATCCCCTTTTAAAGGCATCTAGGCCAGATGCCATCATTACATTCTATGGCAAGGAGATCCACAGACTAACAACATGCTGGGTAATGAAATATTTTATTTTTGTCTCTTTTCACTCTCCCAATCAGTTTGAGTAGGTGGCCCTTGGATCTGGTAATATGTGAGAAGGAAAAGAGCTTCCATTTATCCACTTTATCCATCCTCTGCATAATTTGTATGTCTCAATCATATCCCCCCTCAGGCACTTTTTTCCAGACAAAATAGCCCCAAACACTATAGCCTTTCCTCATGAGGGAGGTCCCCCAGCCCAGTAATCATTTTAGTCACTCTCTTCTGCACCTTTTCCAGTTCTACTACTATATGTCCTTTTTTTTTTTTTAGATGTAGCAACCGGAACTGTATGCAATACTCCAGGTGTGGCCCTACCATTGTTTTGTGCAATGCATTATAAAATTGGCTGTTTTATTTTCAATCCTCTTTTTAATGGAATTGGCCTTCTTCTCCACCACCACACAATGGGTTGACACTTTCATCAAGCTATCCATCAGCACATGGATATCTTAGAACTTATTAGCTGATAAAGCTTTGATTTTTTATTACTTTACATTTTCTTATACTGAAACATGCAGTATTTGCCATTTTGTTCCTCATTCTACAAGTTTGGAGAGAACCTTTCAGATCTCTTCACAATCCCTTCTGGTCTTCACCACCCAGAAAAGTTTTGTATCATCTGCAAACTTGGTCAACTCACTGCTTATCCTGGTCTCCAGGAAATTTATGAACATGGCCCGGTGATTTACTGATCTTCAATTTATCATTTAGGTCTAAGACTAAGCCTCTTTTTAAACCTGTATTTCATTTAATTTAGTCAGGAGGAGGTGTTCAGGCAACGGAATCTGCCCAAGGTCTTCTGTCATGAAGACAGATGCAAATAATTCATTTAATTTCTAAAAGTCCCCTTTACCTCCCCTTTACCTCCGTCACCATCCAGAGGGCCAACCACTTTTCTGGCAGGTTTCCTGTTTCTTCTAATACATTTAAATAAGCTTTTATTATTCCCCTTTATATTGCTGTCAGTCACTGGCATACAAGGGTTAGTGAAAAACAGTGGCTGAAATCTAGCAGTCAGTGACAACTAGAGTCGGCTCATTGAATTAATGGGGATTTGGTTGGAACTCTTAGGCAGTTTCACTGATTCACCGGAAGGAGGCAGTACTAGGAAGAGTTGGAATGGAGATTCTGCCCACACAGCTAATGTTTGGTCGGCTACCTGGGGAGGTGGAGAAGGGCAGCTTGAGCTCCTGTCAAGACTGGTCTGCTGCTGAAGAAGGAGGACCCCAGCAGCGTGCCGAACAAGGTGAGTGGGCCTGCCAGCTAGAGGGCAGGGGGTGGCCATGTGCAGCACCTGTAGTGCCACAAAATGGATTCAGTATGTAGTGCAATGAAGCGCTTTGTACCTATCTCTAGTCATGTATACAGAAATTCAAATGACATCAATAAAATAAATCTAATATATATGGTTACATGTTATTTATTTCTTTATTTAGTTAGTTAGTTCTATACTGTCCATGTTCCAGTGGAACTCCGGGCAGTGGACAGGAAACCTATATATAAAATACATCACCCAATAAAAATAAAAAGGAAACAGCAAAAGGAAAACAAACATAGCAAAAGAACTGGTAATAATAATCAATCCGGTGGTGGCAAAACAAAACAAAACAAAACAGTAATGGTCACCAAATGCCTCTCTAAAAAGCGGATTCTGAAGAGTTTTTTTTTTTTTTTTTGGAAGGCCATCATGGACTGTGCTAGGCAAATCTCACTTGTCAACTTGTTCTAAAGTGTAGGGATAGCCACAGAGATGGCCCAGTTTCGAGTAATAAATTTCTGGGCCTCCCTAGGAGTGGCTACCCAAAGTGAGAATGCCTGCAATGTTCTAGTGGGTCAGGCCTCAGTTGATCTTTGGAAGATCTGCTCTGTTAGGTACTCTGGTTCTAAGCCGTGGAGGGTTTTATAGATCAAAACCAGTGCCCTGAACCTTATTCGGCACACAACGGTCAACCAATGCAAATGAGCTAAGACTGGGGTGATGTGGTCATATCTGCCTGCAACTACCACCAGTCTGGCCGCTGCATTTTGTACTGACTGCAGTCTCCAACTAAGGGTCAAGGGCAACCTCACGTAGAGAGTGTTGCAATAATCTCTCCTTGAGATCCCAAGCACCTGCACAACTGTTCTCAAGGAGGCCTTGTCCAGGTACAGGCAAATTTGGGTGATCTGCCAGAGATGGAAAAAGGTGAACTTGGAAATGGCCAACACTTGGGCTTCCAGGGATGAAGCTGGATCCAAGACCACACCCAGATTCAACTCTCTCTATCCACTGGCTGAAGGGTAATACCATCCAAACTGAGGTGAGGGCCACTGTACCCAGCAGAGGACGCCCCAAAGAACAGAACCTTGGTCTTCTCTGGGTTGAGTCTGAGCCTGTTTGTCCTGGTCCATTCCATGACTGCATTCAGGCAAATGTCAAGGGTCTGCACTGCCTCCACTGCAGAGGTGGTAAAGGAGAGATAGAGATGCATGTCATCAGCGTACTGATGACAGCAAACTCTAAATCCCCTAATGACCTTAGCCAGCAGCCTCATATAGATGTTAAACAGCATAGTGGATATTGCTGACCCCTGGGGCACCCCTCAAGGGAGTATCCAAGAAGCTGACCACTCTTCCCCCAGCTTAACACGCTGGGAATGGCCAGAAGGAAGGACCGGAGCCAGCTAAAAGCTATGCCTCCAATCCCCACCTCAGAAAGCTGATCCAGCAAGATATCGTGGCCGATGGTATGAAAGGTCACTGACAAATCCAGGAGGACCAACAAGGTAGAGCAACCCCTGTCAGACCCGCTGAGGAGGTCATCTTGCAGCACAACCAGGTGGTCTCAGTCCCATGACATGGACTGAACCCGGACTGGAATGGATCTAGGACATGATTCTCCTCCAGGAACAACTGGAGCCAGACGGCTCCTACCCTCTCAATCACCTTGCCCAAAAAAGGAACATTGGCAATCAGTTGATAGTTGGATAAATCGTTTCTTCAAAGTGGGCTTCACCACCGTCTCCTTTAGGCGACAGGGAAAAATCCCTTCCCTGAAGGATGCAGTGGAGATAACTGAAGCCCACTCTGGCATGCTCCCTCCAGCAGACTTAATAAGCCAGACGGGGAAGGGTCAAAGGGGAAGGCCACCAGTCTACAATGGGCCAGCACCCTGGAGGCCTCAGTTGACAATATAGGCCCAAACTCAAACTGATGAGGAGACCAAGGGTGTGTGGCACTCAGGATACTTGAGGGGAAGTTAGAACAACCGGAGTCTAGACCAGCTCGGATGGCCTCAATTTTGGATCTAAAGAAGGCTGCAAATGACTCACTAGTGGAATCACTTGGAGGAAGCCCAGACTGGCTAGGGTTGGTGAGGTCTCGAACCCCCAGAACAGTTCCGCCTGACGTTTTGAGGCCGCACTAGTTCTCAAATGTGACCAAAAAGTAATCGGTTTCTGAGCATTCACAGAGTCTCATGTAAAGTGAATGGATTGAGAGAATATGTTATCCAGCCTCTTGACTAGATATCACTGAAAAAACCAGATGAGAAGCAAATCATTGGATAGTTATGGGAACTGGAGATTAGTGGAATATGGCCTGTTAGTAGAAATGAGGGTAAATGTTTGGCCCTAAAGGGTAGCAAGTGACATTTTTCATGTCTGACTCTGTGGTCTAAACAGAAGGGCAGAACATTATACAGAAGCTAGTTTTAACTGCAAAGCAACCCTGCACAACCATTAGCTTTACAAGTACCAGTTTCAATTTGTGAGACTGTGGGGGTATTCTCTCAGTCTCACCAAAAACATATTTAATGTGCAACTAGTACATCCAGTTGGAAATATTTAATATAATAGCCAGCTATAAATTTCACAACACATTTTATGGACAATAAGTATGAAGTATTTGATCTCATAATCAGACTTGTAATTACCGGATATCATTAGTCAAAAGCCATGCTGATCGAACCAAAGAAGCAGATGCCTCTAACAATGGAATGCTTGCTCAATGTTGTTTAATAAATGAATTGCCCTTAGGGTTCTGAACTGCTCGTAACTGCCGATTTGTTTAGGAATGACTGAACAACCACAGCAACCTCAAATATATTGCTGGATCTGGAAATAAATCTATTTGCAGTCTTCTGCTACCCCACAAACATAACATTCCCCCACCCCCATCCCTCCATGAGGAAATGTGTCTGACTACAAGAGATTGAAATAAACTCGGCATCATTGCATGCCTGCAATAAGCTTGGGGCGTGTTCTGTTCTTGGAAAGCCCATGTATGCTACTCTGTTAACATCAGTGCAAATACTGCCTTCTGACCCAAGCATGAAAGATCAGCTATGCTGATTTATTCGTGGACTCCCAAGCCACTTTGCATGGGCATGCACAAAGAGACGTGCAAGAGGCCTACATAGCCATCCCTGTCTTACTTTTTTGATCAGCTCTCTGGGACAAGTGTATGAAATTCTACAGCATTTGAAATCAAGAAATGAATGTTCCCAAGTCATTGAAGGTGGATTTTAAAAGGAAGATCCCATTTTTTCTCTCTCCAAAGGCATGCATTCTACATTGGAACAAGAAACCATATGACACAAACACCTTGAGTGTTTTTACATCAGGTTTGGCAAGCTTGAAAGCGAGGTTAAGAATCTCTAGTGACTGTCAACTGTTTCAAAGAAGTCAAACTCTGACCCAAGAAAGGCACAAGGTACAGTTGAGGTGAAGATTAAGTTACCCCTCTCTCCCCCTCCCCCCCTCTCTCTCTGTGTGTGTGTTTTGTATCGTTACAGTCGTGACCGACTCTTCGTGACCCCATGTCCATGGAGTTTTCTTGGCAGGAATACTGGAGTGGTTTGCCAGTTCCTACCTGTACAGAGAGCAAAATGGGACCTGGGGCACTGAAACACCAATATACACACACTTTACAATTATACACACAATTAAAAGACCTTCCATGAGGACACACACAGACTGATAGAAAAACCACTAAATGTTAAATTGTTTTCTAAAAACCAGAACCAGCTCCTGATTTAATTCAACAGCACAGTTATGCTATAAGTCAAATACAGTATGGAGTTACTCTGCAACAATTTTATTTTTGTGATAATTTCACAGTCCAATATTTTATATGGGGATGTTATCACTTTTGAACTCAAACAGCCTTGCATTTCCCAAAGAAATGAAATTCTAAGCACTTTGTTGCAAACATAACCACATGGATTCCTTTGATTTGTACCGAGGATTAATTTGGACCATTGAAGATTGATCAGTTTTCAGGATGTGTCTACACATATCATATTTAAAGCCCCTTGAAACATTCTGAACCACAATGGCCACTCTGGAGTGGTGGAGTTCCAGTTCCATGAAGACAATGGCAAGCTAACTCATCACTACATACTTGGTAGAAGTAATGTAGCCCCTGATTCAGTTGCTAGATGTAAAATACTTACACAGAGGAGTAAAGTTAATATTATTAGTAACATGGGCACATCATTATTCTAGCCATAAGAATTCTCCACAGAGACAAACCTGGTAATGCTAAAACACTAGACTTTTATAGCCTCTTCTTTTTTCATGATATTTTCTTCCCCAGTAATTAGAGAAGGATCACTATTAGGGTAGATATAGCTACTGAGCTGTAATATACAGTATTCTAAAGCCTTGGGATGAGAAACACTGGAAGAATCCTCACAGGATACTTAATCCATACACCACCTGTTCTACTTAAGGCTCCTCTATCTCTAAACTAGAACAGGAAACCTCTCTGTTGTTGGACTGATTCTGTCAGCCTTCCCAGAGGTCAGGGATGGAGTTGGCAGATATTGCTTGATAACGCCTAGTAGAGATGGGCATGAAACAGAAAAATGGCATTTCAGTTTTTCATTTGTCGTTGAGAGGTCTGTTTCAGTTCGTTTCCGTTTGTCGTGAAATTTTTGAAAAATTTCGTTACCGTTTTTCGTTTTTTCGTTTGTAGTTTCTACCCGCTTTTTGCGCAATTTTTAAAGCATTTCCATGCACAGGCATCCCCCAATGCCCCAGACCAGAGGGAAAACACTAAAAAAATGGATGTTGGCAGAGATACAGTATAGACTAGGTATGCAGAAAGGCTGCAAAGGCAGCAGCAGGCGTTGCCCAGGGTGCAAGGCAGCTGCAGAGTGACTGCACTGTGGGGCAAGGGAGGGTACTCACCGAGAGGTACGCAGCACGCACGCACACAGGGAGGCTGCAGGACTGAAGCTAGAGTCGCAGCAGAGACAGCACTCCCACCCTAACTCCCACCAGAGAGTGCAAGGAGGACGGGGGCTGCCAGAGCTTTTTATGCCCTCTGTGGCTTCCAGACCTGCCCGCCCAGTCTGCAACCTGGGCATGCTATTGGTTGAACATGATCCCATCACATGGCTTGCCTCCATTTTGTGGCTGGTGATGACATCCATTTTAAAGGGAAAAGAAAAATACATTGCGATGGGAGAAGACTAAAACAAACATTTTAAGGACCCCAACCCCCCTGGTAGGTATTATTAGACAATATAAATAATTATCGCTGCGTTTTTATGGATGCCCAGGGCGTTTTTTAACATTTAAAACAGCTCATTTCATTGTGTGTCGCCATTAACGGAAACGAAACGTAACGACCTCAATTTTCGTGGTTCTGTTCGTTTCATTTCATTTTCATCACAATTTTTGTTTGTTGTTTCGTAACGGAAACAACAAATGGTAACGGAAATGGAAAAAATGTTCGTTCCGTGCCCATTTCTAGCGCCTAGGTAGACCCAGGTTCTTCCAACTCTCTGACATAGTGATTCAATATGCTTGCGAAACTTCAGCTGAAAATCTCCAAAGAAGAATGCAACTCAGCTTCCCAAGAAAAGGTTTGTTCTATTACCAACAATGTCAGATATTAGTTAGTGAAATATATGTATTAGACAGGATGTTCTCTATATATCTGATATGTATTTAATTGATTTAAAGATGGAGTCTGTAAAAGTGCAAAGTCACAGTGACTCAATGTATAGTTTTTTCTAAAGGAGTACAGATATTAAGATTAAGCATAATGAATTTGGCTGATGCAAGGGGTTGCAATAGCTATGAGGTAATGTCATACATGATTGGGCAGAGACATGTATAAAAAGTTCTGTAAATCATTGTACATTGGGCCTTCAGTGAGTAAGGCATCCACTTTGTTTCTCTGCCATATATTCTGTCATATGTACTGAATGCTGTTATGCTGTTGAACTTTGTATAAGTTCTGCGATGCTGTGATATGTTTTTGTATATATAGCTGCTTTGGTCTTAAGAAAACTCTGTCTCTGGGTAACTATTTATTCAATAAGTATTTGCTTCCACTGGCTGACTAAATAGCACAAAACTCTGACAGACAACTTCATTTAAAGTATAACTATTCTTAACATCAGATTTTACTTTGTCTTCTCAAAACTTAAACCTTTAAAGAGTGGCTTTCCTAGTCCTATCAGAGGATAGTGAGGAGCCAGACTCCTCTTTGCTTTTTGAGAATCATTGAAATCTGTCCTTGGAGTAGCTTACTTTTCTTCTTTTTAATTATTTTAGTTTGTCTCCATGCTTAGGGCTTAATTTCTCCATCAGAATATAGGCCTCTCTACTAATATATAAAGCATATGCTCTGCACCACTAGGGTGGCATTGATAAATAAACAGCAAAAGTGGTTACTACTCCCCTTGTTTTTCTTTTTTTCTTTTCTAAATCTGCATGGAGCTTCATATTCTTAGGTTTCCTTCCTTCCTTCTCTCTCAGATCATTTCCTGTTACTTTTTTTCTCTTCCAGCTCAGCTAGAGGAAGGCATACATACACAGAAACCAATTCTGAAGTCTCTAAAACCAGGTTTAAATACTGTTCTTCCTGTACAATCCTTTCAAGGATTTTCTAGTTACCATATAAGAAATTTCCTTTTTGTTTACCATTCTCCATTTGGTCTCCTGAATAGCTGCAAACTCAGCACTATGCTGCTGAATTCTGCAAATAAATAGCAAATAACCCTAACAGCAAGAATTGAGGAGTTTAATCCCAGAAACCACTATTTACATTCTGGCAATCAAAACCTATCCACCTAGATTCTTCCCTCTGGTCTATGCTAATATACTATTTATTTATTTATTTATTTATTTATTTATTTATTTATTTATTTATATACCACCCGTCTTCCAGAAGAACTCCGGGTGGTTTACAACCAGAAACAAGCATAAAAACCTTTACTTGAGTAGAAGTCCTGCTGAGTTTATAGGAGTTTACTTCCAAGTGATTCTGCACAGGGGTGCACGCTGTGTTCTAACACTGTCCTCATATGTCACCTCACACCTACGTAGGAGCCCCATTTTTTACAGGGAATATCAAGTCACAGAGACACAGGGAGCTTATTACACGGGGGGGGGTGTTTCCCATCTGAATGGCACTCAGTCCACTGCACTGGCTGAGTATGAAAATCCAATGCAATCATGCCTCACCTATGTGATCACTGTGTTCTTCACACGCATACCTTTCTATGCAGGAGAGCTGACCTAGTCCTACAAGTATGTGTGAGAGTGATCTTTACAGGATTTAACTCCCACCCAACAATATATCATTCTGGGTTCCAGGAAACAGAGAGGGACTGGGGTTGCGTTAGAACTTTGTCACGCTTATAACAAAGCAAGCACTCAACAATATATCATTCTGGGTTCATCAGGAAACAGAGAAAATGGAACTTAAACAATTAAATGGAGGTTACAGTAGAACTGCATTTATTTATTTATTTATTTAATTTAAATTCATTTAGTTTAAGAACAGGGAATTGAGGAACATCTTACAGAATTAGAAGAGAACATTAAAGTTAAAAGAGAATTCAAGCAGTTTTAAAAAAGAGTATAGATTCAATTTAATCATGTGCGGTAGACCATCTAAACATTATGAGGGATGGGAACTAACAGTTGATAACATACTGTCGACATAATCACACAAGGAGAAATACAAGCACAAAGTTATTAGTGGTAACAAACACAAGTCTGTGCACCCATGTATGGTAGTCCATCATTCAGGGAAAGCTTGCCTGAATAGAAAGGTCTTTGCCTGTTTCTGGAACAGCAGGGATGGGGCATATCTGGCCTCTAGAGTTCCAGAGTCTGGGAGCAGCATCCAAGAAGGCCCTTTCCTGTGTTCCCACGAGACATATCTGTGGGGTGGCAAGATGGAGAGAATGTCTGTGAAGATTCTCAGTCATCCAGGTGAGTTTATCTGGAAGTTGAGTCATGGCAACTGGATTTCTTTTTCTTGAGAGATACAGACGTTTCACTGCTCATCCAAACAGCTTCATCTGGTTAACAGTCATATGCAGAGCATGGAAAATCATGTGTAGATGTGTGTGAACAATTCTGTTAGGGTTTGGTGGGGGAATACCTGAGAACTGGAAAACTTCAAGTGTCTTATTCAAGAAAAGAAAAGAAAAATGTAACACTTCACCTTTAGATTTAACCTCAGCAGCAGGCAAATAACTTGGACATTTTAGTCTCTCTCTCTCTCTCTCTCTCTCTCTCTCTCTCTCTCTCTCTCTCTCTCTCTCTCTCTCTCTCTCTCTCTCTCTCTCTCGGGGGAATATGACTCTCCAAATCCTCAAGCTGGTCAGGGGACTATGGGAGTTGTATTGCAGAATTGTACATTGGAAGCTTTACATCAAATTTCTTCAGACTGACAAAGCTACTTGGATGAGATCTACTCATCTGCATTGGCTGCCCGTTGCCTCCCAAATAAGGTTCAAGGTGTTGGTTTTGGTTTACAAAACCCTCCATGGCCTGTGTCCTGATTATCTGGCAGAACGTATCTCCCTATGATCAAAGCTGGCCCAACCCACCCGTTCCTCTATGGCTCTCTTGCTCCGGGTGGCCACCCCCCAGGGAGTCCTGTAGGGTAGCTACTCATAAACGGGCCTTCTCGGTGACCAGTCCATCGCTTTGGAATAAGCTACCCAGCGAGATACACCAGGCTCCCTCACTGGCATCCTTCAAGAAAGCCATTAAAACCTGGCTGTTCAGGGATGCCTCTTCGGAGAACTGAAACATCGAAAAACGGAAAGTTGGGCTGGAAAAAAAAACGGAGAACAAAGGCATGGCATTTCACATGTCATCATGGAATGAGGACGTGCAGTAACAGTCATGCCGGTATCATCCATCACACCCGTGCGTACATGGGAACAGGGACAGAACTGGAAGAAGACCACGTGACCGCGACCGACCTCAACATGCAACGAACTTCCTCCCAGGATGAGAATGGACGTGAAGTAACCATCTATGTCTTTTCTCTTTATCATTGTTACAAGTTTTAAATCAGTTTTCAGTGTGTGTATTATCAGATATGGTTGGAAACTGGCACAGTAAAAAGAAAATAACCAAAAGCACCTGAAACACCATGTGGATATTGACCAATTCCCATGAATTTCATAGAATCATAGAATCATAGAATCATAGAATCATAGAGTTGGAAGAGACCTCAAGGGCCATCTAGTCCAACCGCCTGCCATGCAGGAACCCCCATCACAATATTTCCGACAGATGGCCATCCAGCCTCTGCTTAAAAACCTCCAAAGAAGGAGACTCCACCACGCTCTGCGGCAGCATATTCCACTGCCGAACAGCTCTAACTGTCATGAAGTTCTTCCTAATGTTCAAATGGAATCTCTTTTCCTGTAGTTTGAAACCATTGCCCTGAGTCCTAGTCTCTGAAGCCATGGAAAACAAACCTGTTCCCTCTTCAATATGACATCCTTTCAAATATTTAAACATAGCTATCGTATCCCCTCTCAGTCTTCTTTTAGAGAGGCTAAACATTCATGTCTCACATTTTAATGCAAAACAGCGAGAAGGCACAGTCTTCAGTTCTTTGAACATGTAAAAGAAGAAGAAAAGAAAATACTGAGAGAAATACATGAAGTATGCATTTTTATGTATATAGGAGATGAGGACTGTCCTAAGCCCCAGTATGGAGTATGTTGGGAAGTATTATCCAGTGATGGTATGAAACCTTATGTATTCCTCTGGCATATACAAACAAAACATGCCAGCTATACAAACGAGGAATGTAGGTTTTTTTACTGCCTATTGAAAATTTTGCTATTTCAAAAACTGGCTGAATTGTCACAAACTATGTACTGATGAGGGCAGGTTTTTATCAGGTTTTTACTCTGTTCTTCACAGTTGTGTCACGGAAGTAGCTCCACTATAACCTGGAGTCATGGCTGCATCCACAGGCAGCATCTAAGCATTTCCCTCGTGAATGACAAGTCGTTGCAAGCCATTTTTAATAAAGCTGTTAAATTGATTAATTCTATAAAGTCAAGATCCAAGAGTCAAGGATTTTCAAAGTACTGTACTGTGAAGAGAGGATGGGTCACTACACCCACTGGGGACGCTGTAATAATGTGCCATCAAGTCAATTCTGAGTCAATTCCTTTTCAGGGAGTTCCAAGTAAGTACTCAGAAGGGCTTTACTGTTCCCTTTTTTCTTTGGGAGCCCTGGAAGATGCAGCTTGTCCAAGGCCGTGCAGGCTGACTCTATTCCTAGGAGAGAGGCCGTGGGAAATCAAACCCCCAGCCTCTGCCTTGACTAAGCTACTGAGCTAAGCAGCAAACCAGCATTTAACTTCTCCTCTGCAAAAGAATGGCTACAGCATTGCAGAATAATGAAGCTGGAAGGGGCCTATGAGGCCATTAAGTAGAACCTCCTGCTCAAGGCAAGAATGAAAATCAAAAAAGATCTCTCCCCCAGGGACTGTCCAAATTTCTCTTCAATGCCTTCAGTGTTGAAACATTTACCTCTCAAGGTAATTGGCTCCACTGCCGTACTGCTCTAACAGTTTGGTTTTTCCTGATATTCACCTGAAATCTGGTTTCCTATTACTTGAACGCATTGTTGCATGTCCTGCACTCTGGGTTGATAGAGGGCAGATCTTGCCCTTCCTCTGTATGCCAGCCTTTCAGGAATGTTTGCTTGCTGTGTGTTTATCTCCCATTGGGTCCTTTGCCACCATCTTTGACCTTTTGCCGGGTTTATTTATTTTGTTTTGGGGTCTATGTTACTGTTTTACCTTGGTTGTTCAATGCCCGGAGTTCCTAATTGGAAAGTCAGGCGGTTGATAAATGTAAATACAGTAATAAATAAATAAATAAATAAATAAATAAATAAATAAATAAATAAATAAATAAATAAATAAAAAAGTGCTATCATTGAAAAGTGCTATTGGTTTCTTAACTCATTTGCCCTTCTCTTAATTGTTCTTTCATATCTTCAGATCTCTCTTTAATAAAAAGACAAGAGAAAGACAGCCAGCTTATTTTGATTCTTGAAGCTTGCTCAGAGCCTGGAAGAAGCAGAAGCTTTTTGAGTGAGAATCAGAAAGTACGGAAGAGGCTACTTCCTTGGGCCACTTCTCAAATCCCTAGAAACATTTATTTCTATCATTGCAGGCACAGAAAGAACCACAGACATCCAGTCAAACAGCAGCACTTGTAAAAGTTATTTTAAAAGAGGCAACCAGAAATAAGTAGCTAATATTCAAAAACATGTTGCGTGTTCATCTTTGCCACTGGCACAGCAGAGCACATTGAGCAAACAAGCCGAGTGATACAAAGGCGCTCATCAGGGTGGGCAAATAGTGTCAAAGCTTTTTTTTAAAGGAGGATTGGGTTGGGATAGTAATGCTTTCCATGTGATGATAGCTCTCACTGGAAAAGGGATTGCCAAAAGACACAAGCAAACCACAAGGCTGAGAGGAAAAATAAAGGCAAGCAAACCTACAAGTAATTAACACAGAGGAAGAGAACAGATTTGCAATTGGGATTCTATGGCATCTAAAAGTATGACATTTTATACACCTAAAATCAAACAGAGGTAAATGAGTGTGAGCGGTGGATAGCAGATAATTAAATTAAAGAGGGAAGAAGTGGACATTTAAATTGCTGTAACACTCTAGATGCTTTGAGAATAGAAAGCTTCACGATGTGATGCATGGGTCAGAAATTGCAGATTGATTTCTATCAGCACGTCATGTCACACAGGTCAAAGACACTGACTGGAATTTGAAGGAGATCAAATGGGGCAGTATATTATGGTTCACAAGGCAGAGGTTTAGCCATCTGGCAGCAGAGATGGAGACTGGGAGTTCAATTCCCTACTGTGGTTCCAGAAAGAAGATCCAGTCTATGTAGCCTTGGGCAAGCTGCATAGTCCCAAGGCTGCACCCAGAAGAAGGGAAGGGCAACCCACTTCTGTTTATTCTCTGCCTCAACAAGCTTAGAAAGGGTCATCACTAGTTGGGATCAACTAGACAGCATGCTATTTATTATTATTATTATTATTTGGAGAACACAGCTGCCAGGTGTTAAGCTGGAGTTGGCCTTCTTCAATGATTGAGCTCTTTCCAAGAGCCTAGGATGACTGGAGATATGTTCGCAGAATATATGCTGTTCGTAATGATGTCGCCATTTGTAGTTGACCAATGCTGATCTCATCAGTGCTGAGGGTTTTCAGATGTTTGAAATGCTGAGATAGTTTCAGATGCTGACCCAGGTCTTTTGGGATTGCACCCAAGACACCTATTATTATTAGTATTGTTTTTACTTTCTTATTCCACATCCACAGCTTTTCTATTTCCATTTCTAAGTCCCAATATTTGGTTATCTTTTCTAACTCTTTGCCACTGACTTTTGTGTCTCCTGGTATAGCCACATAGACAATTTGAACTTTGTTTTCTTGCTTGTATACTATCGTGATGTTTGATGTTTGGAGTTGTCTGTCGCACTGGATTCTGAAGTCCCAGAGCACCTTGATTATTTCATTTTCAGTTCCCACCAGTTCTTGCTTGATGGCAGGGTGAAATTTTTGCATATGTTCCAGTGGAGCATTGCTGATACTTTGTTATGATGGGGTAAATAATCAGTCTGACTGATTTTGGGGCATTTTTGATAATGTGATCTGCAGTTTCATAATTTTCTTTGCTCAATAAACATTTACTATCTTTCAATGATTTATCAATTTTTCATTTTATGGCATTTGTTCTTAAAGCCTGATCTTGAGCTGCCATGGTTAGTACTTCAGTTTCTTTCTTCAATGTTGCCTTTCTTAACCAAAGCCATGTTTGTCTTTCATTGATCTTATCATTGGTGTCTCTTATAAAGTGACCATGCAGTGCTTTACTATGCCAGTTCTCTATTTGGCTTTGCATTTACTGACTTAAATTCTTGCTTAGTTGCTATAAACATATAGGCTGTTCCAGTCTTGCAATATACAGCAGGTGTTATAAACTGGACCCAGGCTAAATTAGAAACATTATATAGACAAGAAAAGGGTGGTGGAGTTTCCTTCTTTGGAGGTTTTTAAGCAGAGGCTGGTTGACCATCTGTCGGGAGTCCTGTGATGGGGGTTTCTGCATGGGAGGAGGTTATACGGGATGGCCCTTCCAACTCTATGATTCTATGATTCACTACATTCACAAAGTTATTTTGCCAAGGAAAATAGGAGGCAGAGGACTCTTGCTAGATCATCAAACTGTCAAAGAAGAAAAATGAGGAGTATTTCACGATCTCCATGATAGTGAATATGCTGTGCTTAAGTTAATAGTTACTGAAGGCATAATAAAAGAATATCCAGAAACTAAGAAATTATTATTATTATTATTATTATTATTATTATTATTATTATTATTATTAACCACACAGCTATCTATGCTGGATTTTGTATTACCAATCACTAGTCGAACACTTCCCAAGTGTTTAGGACTCAGTGATGTATCGGCAAATTATGCGAGCAGATCCCAGTAAGGTGGCTTTCTGCAGCTGACTGATGGTGACTTTGTCAACTCCAATTTCTTCTAAATACTTGCTTAGCTCTTTAGGCACCACACCCAGCGTGCCAATTACCACTAGGACCACCTGTACCAGTTTATGCCACAGTCTCTGAAGTTCAATTTTCAGATTCTGATATCGGGTAATTTTTTCAAGTTGTTTCTCAGTGACTCTACTATCACCTGGTATAGCAACGTCAATGATCCACACGTTGTTTTCTTCTCCACAACCACAATATCTGGGGTATTATGCTCCAAAACCCTGTCTGTCTGTATTCGGAAGTCCCAAAGGAATTTTACATGCTCATTTTCAGTCACTTTTTCAGGCTTATGATCCCACCAGTTCTTTGCTACGGGCAGATGATAGTTCTGACACAAATTCCAGTGGACCATTTGAGCAACTACATTATGACGCTGTTTGTAATCAGTCTGAGCAATTTTTTTTGCAACAAATCAATATATGGTTGATAGTTTCATCTGCCTCTTTACAGAGTCTACATGTGGGGGACTCAGCTGATTTTTCTATTCGAGCCTTAACTGCATTTGTTCTGATAGCTTGTTCTTGAGCTGCAAAAATCAGGGCTTCTGTCTCTTTTTTCAGTGTTCCATTGGTGAGCCATAACCAGGTATTTTCCTCATCTACTTTTCCTTTGATTTTTTTCGAGGAACTGCCCATGCAGCACTTTATTATGCCAGCTATCAGCTGTATTTGCATTCTATTGACCTTTTGTTTGCTTTACTTTAAACACCTCCCTGTTCTTAACCTCCAATAATGCTGGCTCCGTACTATTTTTTACATAATCTGCCAACGTATGCTTCTCTTCTTCAACTGTCTGCTTCACTTGCAGAAGACGTCTACCACCTAATTTTCTAGGTAAATACAGCCTGTCAACATCACTGTGTGGATGTAATGCATAGTTAATGGTCATAAGTTTTCTTGTTTTCCTATCTAGACTATCTAGCTCCGTCTTTGTCCAGTTTATAATGCCAGCGGTATACCTGATGACTGGTATGGCCCAGCTATTATTATTATTATTATTATTATTATTATTATTATTATTATTATTATTATTATTATTATTATCTGGAGAACACAGCTGCCAGGTGTTAAGCTGGAGTTGATCTTCTCCAATGATTAAGCTCTTTCCAAGAGCCTAGATGACTGGAGATATTATTATTATTATTATTAAAAAGCAAAAGCAAAGTGTTCTGCTTATTACCACTTCAAGTAAGGTTTTTAATTACAGTATGCAGGCTAAAAGAATTTTATCCAGAATGGAAGGCTGAGTCAAACATGAGCTGGCTACCTGGGATTATTGAGCACAGTTTTATCTGAAGTACAGGCATTTAACTACTGTGCCATGGGGATATTATTATTATTATTATTATTATTATTATTATTATTATTATTATTATTATTATTATTATTATTATTATTATTATTATTATTATTATTATTATTATTATTATTATCTGGAGAACACAGCTGCCAGGTGTTAAGCTGGAGTTGACCTTCTCCAATGATCGAGCTCTTTCCAAGAGCCTAGATGACTGGAGATATCTTTGCAGAATATATGCTGTTCCTAAAAATGTCACCATTTGTAGTTGACCAATGTTGATCTTGTCAATGCCAAGGATTTTCAGAGGTTGATCCAGGTCTCTTGGGATTGCACCCAAGGCACCTATTATTATTGGTATTTTTTCTGCTTTCTTATTTCACAGTTTTTCAATTTCTATTTCTAAGTCCCAATATTTGGTTATCTTTTCTAACTCTTTGCCACTGACTCTTGTGTCTCCTGGTATTGCCACATCGACCATTTGAACTTTGTTTTCTTGCTTGTATATTATTGTGATTTTTAGAGTATTGTGGACAAGGTGTCTGTCACATTGGATTCTGAAATCCCAGAGCACCTTGATGACTTCATTTTCAGTAACGTTTTCTGGCTGATGTTCCCACCACTTCTTGCTTGATGGTAGGTTGATTTTTTTTTTTTTTTTTTGCAAATGTTCCAGTGGAGCATTGCTGCTACTTTATTATGATGGTCTAAATAATCAGTCTGAGCGATTTTGGGGCAACAGCTGATAATGTGATCTGCAGTTTCATCCTTTTCTTTGCACAATTGACATTTACTATCTTTCAATGATTTATCACTTTTTGCCTTTATGGCATATGTTCTTAAAGCTGCCATTCTTTCTTTGCTATATTTTGTTGAATGTATATGCTATATTTCTTCGAATAGCCCTCAGCAACCTTCTTGCTATGGTCCCATTAGAGAAGTCTTCCAGTGAGGTGAACTAGTCTCTTGCACCTGACATGGGTGATGGGCTACCAGATACAATGAAATGTGGATCTTCAATGGATCCAGGAGGCCAAACCCTTCAGTGAATGTGCCCAGTTCTGGATCCCTGGAGAACCATGAGCCTGAACCTTAAAACAAAGGCAGCTCAGAGGAGGATGAACTGCCTCCCAGCCCAAGTGAACACTGTGCACTGAAGGCACAAACATTTCCATACTTTGGCTTTAAACTTCCTGGGTCTATCCTGCCTGGTTCTCTGGTAGAGCCTGTTTCTTATTGCTTCATGAGCCCTTGCTTCATGAGCTTGTTCCTGGACTCACTCTACCTGGGAGCCGAACACTTATCAGCCACAATTTTCACTTGTCTCCTTTTATAGTTGTCCATTTGGCTGTCATCATTACACTTTGTGCTAGCAAGCTCTGTAGATGAACTTTGCACTCCGTGAGGTCCTACTTCTGCCTTTGTCCTAAACCTCTTGTCACAGATTGGGCCTGTAGTGGACTATTATGAATGTTGGGGTGAGCAAGTTTCTACATGATGAATGACTGTGCCCACCTCTGCCATGCCCTTCAATTGGCATTTGATCTTCTCTGTCATTATGCTCTATTCACATTTGGAATATGCAACTAAAAGGGGAGGCAAGAGAATGCAGTGCAGCATGCTGTCAGTTGGCACAACATTGTGCTGAGGCGCAGTGACCTTGCTGGCACCTGCTCCACCCATCACAGAAATTGCCCTGTTATGACCTTGGATGTACAGTTTTGCTGAAGCAGGCAAAGAGGTGAGAAACAAGCAGAGCTCTGCCTCACCACCAAAGTCATCAACTGTTGCTCATATGGTGTGGTTCACAAAGGATGAAAACTAATGCATGGAAACATTATTGATTATTTATAGAAATGGAAAGAATTCTTGCTAAGTTCCTTCTTCCCCTTGACGTAAGCAGTCTGGGTATGACAAGGAAGTTTGAGCAGGAATTTTAAAAGCCTGCAGGAGGTCTTGATTTCAGCGGAGAGCGAGTCAAACATCTCTTCCCCTCACCCCCACCCACGGTCTCTGTAATCTGTGTAAAATGTCTCTCGTGCCCTTTCCTTTTGACAACCAGACAAAGAGCAGGCATAGAAGATTGGTTTGATTAAGGCCTGTTAAGAAATATGCAACCAACTCATCCGATGGTCCAAATAATGCCATACTGTGTAAACCATCACTTTTGCAAATGCAAGAACTTGAGCAAAAAGTTAAGAAATTCCTTGAGCTCAAGAAGAACAAAGCTGTCTTTCCTTGTCTTTACATGCTAGGACAAATCAAACAAAAGTTTACATCCTTATTCTATGCCACAGCTTGCTTTTCATTTCTTCCATGGGTAGGATTCATACTCAGAGGCCATCCTGACTAGCAGATTCTAAGAGTGGTAGCCCAAAAGTAGCCTTTTCTATCTCTTAAGTACAGCCAGCAGCTGATACATCCTGCACAGCTTCAGTTCATTTTATTCAACTTCTAGACTTGCTGGAACAGAGTTTTGAATGGACCTTCTGTATCCGGACAAGAGGTCACACTGCTGATCTGCCTGATATAAGAGGACATCTACGGCAATGTGATGCAGGCTCAACACAAGACATAGAACGAGATTATGCCTGCTCAATGAGAACCTGCTGTTGAATCTTTCTTCCACAATGGTAGCAGACTATCTTAAGCAGGCAGCTCCCTTGCTGCCACTTTCCCCCAACTTGGATAATTGCTAAAGCAGCAATTTGTCCCGGTTGGTTTCTTCTGATATGTTCCCCTCTAGAGCCTGCAGTCAGGGCTCCATATTGCAACAGATTTTGGCAGGTTTGGCTCTTTGAACAGGCAGCTCTGCCAAATCCCCGTGAAGCCACCCTGGCCAACCACCACTGATCTCCCCATGGAGGATTTGAGCACCAGCACAGGCTGTCTTGTGACGGCAGGAGGCAAGATAGCAACAGACATCAAAAGAACAGTGGATGCTCATGGATGAGGAGCAAAATGTTCTATTCCTGCATCGACCAAGCCAGGTCTCTGACAGATCAGATGGGAAGGGATATCCCTTCCTCAAATATCTTCAAATATCAGCTCAGCCTGATCCAGATCACCTTTCTGTGTCATATTAAACACCCCAAGCCCACTAGTCAGGAAGTGGGTCACCATTCTTTGCACACCTCTAAAAAATGCACCATATGTTTTGTTCAGGACTGACTCTGAAATGAAGAACCTAGCCAAGCTGGAAAGCTGTGGGATGTTTCCATGGTAACTACCGGTAGTAAGATGTCAGATTTCCATACACAGCTCCTTATAACAGAGCTGAGAACACCATCTTCAAACCACATGCTTTTGGGGGGAGAGGGTATTCAAGCAATTCTGACTGTGGCCTGTGAGCTAAAGGTCATTGCTTTTTGAGAGATGCCCTGTTTCTGGACCAGAGGGTATTGAATCACCCATTGCCACAAACCCACACTAGCATTCCACAAGGGTTTCATAAAAATGCATTCACTGCCTGCTTCCAGGAACAGATTTTAGGAGCAACCAGAGCCAAAAGAAACATCAGTTGAGTCCTTCCTTTCTCTCCCCTCCACTAATTTTTAATTTGTATTTTTCCCTCCCATATCTTGTTCTTGCCTGGACGTCAGATTCTCCATGCATGCACCATGTAATGGGGGGGGGGGGAAGCAGTGTGATACAGAATGCAGGCCCACAGAGACTGCAGATGCAGCATTTTCAACATGAAGCCCTTCAACCAAGGGAATGATATTGTTGCTGATGCTGCTGTTAAAAATACCAGACACAATCAATCAAACTTATAAAAATATTGGCTGCTATTGTACAACACAGGGGTCGACAAACTTTTTTGAACTGTCCCTCAGACGCTGTTGGGGGCCAGAGAAGCAGTGAGCAGGCAGGCAGGGGGAGGGAGAGAGATGGCAAGAAGCTGGGAAGGAAAAAAAACAACTACTACCTCCACTCAGGGCTGGCAAGCCAATGAGGGGGCAGGCTCCGGCCCTCACCATTTCAAGAGTCCCCCAGAGCCCCCCTCCTGCTGACCTCTGGCTCTTGACAAGGTGGGTGGACTCCTATGCAGTGGCTCCAGGAGACGTTCCAGAGGGGAGCTTGCCCTCCGCCCCCTTGAGAGGCATGTTACAATTGGGAGAAGTGTGGGCTGGTTGGGCACCTGACCCAGTGCTTCTGTGCCACCGATGGCAGGCAGTGGTGGCGGCAGCAGCAAGGAGGCGGAGGGTGCGCCAGGTCAAGTCCATGAATCCCTCCTCCTGGGCAGCCACCACTGCCACCGCTGCTCCTCCTGCACCCCAGCGGGTGGGCGGGTGGCTCAGAGGTGTGGGGGACGGCTACAGCAGCTCTTGGCAGGGGCTTGGCGGCTGCCATGGCATGCTCTGTCCAGGTGGCAGGCGGCGGTGGCGCTGGCTCCCTCCTCCTTTTCCTCCTCCTTTCAGGCCTGCCAAGCTGCTTCCCTTTCATCCTTCCACATGATAGAGACTGCGGGGTTATCTCTGTCTCTGTCTTGGCCCACCTCGCTGATCTTGGGATGGAGTGAGGGAAGGAAGGAGAGGAGAGGAGAGGAGGCCAGACCAGGGCAGCCCATGCACAGTCCTTCTGGAGCTCTTTCTAGGCTGCTGCCACATGGTGCTCCAACTGGGGGGGGGGGTCTGCAATTGGCTGTGCAGGCTGGATTGAGGACTCTGGTGGACCGGATCCGGCCCACAGGCTGTAGTTTGATGACCCCTGGTATAACAGATATAAGCATTAACAAAAAATTTAAGTACTGTACAGTGGACCCTTGTATAACAAACAGTTTGTATAACATAAAATCTGTACAACATAAAAATTCGGAGTTAGGGGAAATTTGCTTAACAGAATCATCTATGGGGCAAATCTGTACTGTACAACATAAAAATGGTGGCGATTAGGGATTACTCTGTTTTCAATGCATTCAGATGGGAAATTTGTATAAAGGAAAATTTGCTTCACAGAATTTCATTGGGAATGAATTAATTCCTTTATACAAGGTACCACTTGTATCTGCCAAATATCGGTGAAGCATTATGCTGTTCCTAATATTGCCATTTTTAAAGCTCTGATAAGTGTTACTTCTGAGTTGTGCAACTGCCCCAATGACTACAGGGACCACTGAAGTGTGTTCCATCCACAAGTGAGATGTTTTGATTGCCAGATCTCGGCATTTCATTACTTTTTCTAATTCTTGACTTCACCTCCAGCATCCCCTGGGATAAAAATATGGTCAGCTTTGCTCACTTTCCAAAGGTCAAATGGCATTGCAGACATGAGAGCAATATGGGCAGGGCCAGATGTAATTCATGCATGTCTTCACCAAGCATACAAAATGCCATTCAGTAATACACATTTCTATGCAGGACCCATGCAACAGCTTTCAGGCATACCAAGTATGGAAGGTTCTCTGTAAAGCTGTTGGAGAGAAATTCACAGGATGATGTCATTCCAGGCTGCACAGCAGGGCTTGAATTTCTGGTGCAGATTCAAATACGGTGGTGCGTCAGTTAACGAAATTAATTCATTCTGTGGGCTGTTTTGTGCGGAAATTTGGTTAATCAAAACACGGTTTCCCATTGAAATGAATGGGAAATCAAATAATCAATTCTGGAGGTGTGAAAAAGGCAAAAAAGCAATTTTTTTCCAGACCTCTTTATAGAGTGCACTTTAAAGGCATGCAGAACCAGAACACTCCCCCCTGGGACATCCCCCCCGTAGTGCAATGCAAACATGGACCAAAGAAAGCAGCAAGACAAACCCCAGCCTGTTCCTGCAAAAATTGCACTGGAAAAAAAAAGCAAAGATGGACCAAAGAAAGCAGCAAGACAAACCCCAAGTCGTTCCCACCAAAAGTGCAATGAAAAGCAGTGCAAAGTTGGACCAGAGAAAGCAAGGACATCTCAGCTCCCTACCTTTCCACTCAGGTTCGAAACGACCAAAGAACACTGCAAAAAAATTGTCCAGAATGGCTCCAAAACATAATGAAAAAACTGTTCCAACTCCTCCCAACCCTCCACAAACTACGGGGAGGTGCAATGCATCCTGGGTACACTTTTTGCAAAGTGTAACAAAAATTTCAATATCTAATGAAATTTCTTTTCGTTAGCTAATTGTTTTCGTTAACAGAGGCATTTGGTATGTGAGGTATTACTGTACTGCAGAGTCAGAGATGGCAAAAGATACTTTTCTGGATGGATGATTGCTCTCTGTATACTCCAGATGGCATGGGATTTTTTTATTTTTTTGGATTAAAGCTCCCAGAAGTACACTGCTGGCAAAGCTAGGAGTCATACTGGCTGGGTCATTCTAGGAGATGTAGTTTCCCCCAAAGCACTTTTTCAATTTCTGGGGCAAAGCAGCATTGTGTTCTACACAACCAGTTTGCAGCTGCAAAGCAAAGCTTGGTACTGTGTAACAACATTCACAATTGTGCACTAGGATTCAGAGTCTTAATATTTCTATCAAAGAAAGAGCTTGTTTAGTTCATTCACCCAACTCTGGTACATACTTGTGAAATTATGAGCAATTTAATACCTCTAAATCTGCCCCTTTCATTTGACTTCTCAACATTCAGTCCTTTTACTTTCCCTAAAAGGGCCCTATCACACAGGCAAAAGAGGAGGTTAATAATAAAAGCCATGTTTCTTTTTAAGTCCTCACGTGACTGAAAATGTGGTTCCCATGTTCCCATGGTTGTGATTTAAGTAACCACATTATATATGTCCCCATGTTATTAACCTGCATCTAGGTGCTCTGAGGGGGACTTCTGGTGGTGTGGAGCTTAGAAGGTGCAGTGCTATGGGAGCTCAAGCCACGGTTGGGTGGCAATGGAATAAAGACTGGGGCTGCAATGTCAACATGAGGTGGGGGAACAAGGCTGCCACCATCGAGAAACAAGGCAGGCGGGCGGGCGAGAATGTGTGTGTGTCTATGTGTGCACGAGCAATGGTGTGTGTGTGTGAGAGAGAGAGAGAAAGAGAGAATAAAGCTATGCTAGCTCTGTCAGGAGCCGATGCCAGTTGCCCTGCCCTTCACTTCCATGCCAGCTCTCAGCCTGGTACCACTGCTGTTGAACCCTCCTCAGGCTTGCCTGAGGCAACCACCAATGAGGAGCTTCCTCATTGACTGCCCTTGAGGCAAAGCCCGCCAATGCCTGGCTTTCACTGCTCCAGGATGCCTGCCAATCGCTCACTCGCTCACTCACCAGCCTCAGGATTCCCTTTCGCTCCTTTGCCGAGAAAGGAGTTCCCTCTTCTTTTGTCAGCCAGATTCCCCCCCGCCACGTGTGTGCCCACCCCTCTATCTCCATGATGACAGAGTCCCTGGCTGGAGAGGATTTTTGCCAGGGCATCTTCAGAAAGGGAGGCCCGCCACAGGTGCTGACCCACACCCTTGCTGGGAGCCCCTGGCTGCCACTGGTTGGCCTCAGAAGTGGTGACTTGTCCTTTTCATCCTTATCCTGCAAGTGAGCCTCCTCTTCGTCCTCCTCCTCCTCACCTCAACTTGCCTGGCAGTGTCCCAAGCAAAATATTAGAGACAGCAATTGGGAGAAACAGTGAGATAGAATGCTGCTGACCCGCATAACTGGTAAACTCACAACAAAAAGGGGGGAAATGGGTTTTCTGCATCCCGACTAACATATGCCTCTTGTAAAAATGTGCATTTTGAAATGGATTAAGAAATATCCACCCTCCGCCTTGGTTCTTGTAAAACTTGCTGGAACCCGGTTAAGTGGGCTTTCCCAGGTGTTTTTTTTAACCCGCTGACCGTGGGGCCCCCCACAATTTTTGGAGCCGGTTTATTGGAAAATTAGATCTGGATTTTAAAGACCTTGGGATAGAGCTCAAAGTCATTGGTTTCAGGTTGGTTTCAGCCATCTTCCAGGAAATGCCCATGTTTTGTACTAGAGATGGGCACGAATTGAAAAAATGGTGTTTCGTTTCATTTCGTTTCATTAAGGAGTTCGGTTCATTTCATTTCATTTTTTGTGAATTTTCGCAAAATCATTTTGTTGTTTCATTAATTCATTATTCGTTTTTACTCATTTTTTCCCAGCGCCCACTGCGCTGCACCTGGGGCCTGGTCGGAGCTGGGGGGGGCTACGAACAGGCATGGGAGGAATAAAGAGGGGGAGCGGCATCGGAGCTGCGCTGCTCTGGCTGCCTAAGCGCGGCCTCCTTCTTATCACCCCTCCCGATTGGCCCCGCGATAATGGGCCGCGGGAAGGAGGCGCAAGGGGGGTTGGCTTTGAAGTCGCGCTGATCTGGCCGCCTAAGCATAGCCTCCTTATCTCCCCTCCCAATTGGCCCCACGATAACGGGCCACGGGAGGGAGTCGCAAGGGGGTGGCTTCGAAGCTGTGCTGCTCTGGCTGCCTAAATGCGGCCTGCTTCTTATCTCTCCTCCCGGGGCTGGGCTGAGGCTCAAGCCTGTTGCGTCCCTCGATGGCACCGACGAGGTGCATGCTCCCTCCATGCAGCTTGGCGTGAAAGGACCTCCGGACCAGCACTAGGTAGGAGACATCTCCTCCCCCCATTAACAAACCGAACCAAACCAAACCAAACCAATTTTTCTCGGTTTGGTTTGTTTCGTGTTAAATTTGCCCCTAGGGTCGTTATTCATTTTATTACATAATGAAATGAATAATGAATAACGAAACAAAAAAAAATAATTTCGTGCCCATCTCTATTTTGTACACATGATTGAAACGATACACTAAAACATTTAAATTGTAACCTTCCTGGGATTTAGGAAGCAGTGGTCCAAAAATGGAATTTTTCCAATCTCTGATTCCATCGTTCAGGGACGATGAGGTGACAGTCTCCACATTTATTCCTCCCATGTCTCATTGGCTTGCTTTCCTCTATGTATAAATACATTTGTCTACAAGAGCATTAATTATGCTGCAATTAGTCAGTGCTAATCTCATACCATTTTACCGTACAAGATTTTGAGTGCAGAATGATCACCCTGGGAAACTGTCACCACATTGTGCAATGTTCTTAACCTACACTTGCAGGATAGAGATGACATGCACAGCCCAGGGCATGCCAGCAGAACTGCACCAATCACTCCTGTGGCATAAACCAAGCTGTAAAGCTAATTCAGCTTTAATTGTTGGTTTTAAAGCTGTTTTATGACCTGCATTGCCTGGAGCAAAGGGAACTTGAAAATCTGTTTCTATACAGAAGCACAAATGTATGAGTGCTAGGTTTTTTTAAAAAAAAATGCCAGCAAAGAGCTGTTGTATGGACATTGAGAAGTAATTTTACCTTACAGGAACACTTAACTCTGTTGTTTATAACAAATCAGAACTTTGTCAATTTACTTCTAAAAGTGAACTTATGATATCAAATAACTTAGGGCCTTTTCACACGACCCCTAAGATCCGCTGGCCACTTAAATTTGGACCAGGGATCTTGGGGGTTCGTTGCTCTTTCTGCGTCCCCACCCCTCCGCACTTCCTTGATCCTGTCTGCGTGAGGGGAGGGAGGAAGAAAGAGAGGAAAAATGCAGGCTCACCTCCGAAGCTGCCTGGAGCCCCGTCGTTGTCCTGATTCCTTCTCTTCTTTTTTTGTTTGTTTTTGTTTTGCCTCCCGCCCCTTCTCTTAAAGAGGTGGGAGGCAAAACAAACAAACAGAAGCGAGGAGAGCCCCGCACTCACCAAATTAAATCCGGACCTGGGGATTTTCACCTTCCTAGAGCAGGTACACGAAAAGTGCACTGGGACGCGCTTAGGTGGGCGTGGTCGCACTTAATTTCCTGCAAACTCCGGAGCTGGTGGGGAAACAATTGTAAGCTCCGGAACTGGCAGCCATTTGCTGCGGAGTTTAGGGGTCGTGTACAAATACCCTTAGTGTCAATAGTGGAGTCCTTTAAATTTTTAGGTACTATTATATCTCATGATTTAAAATGGTCATCTAATATTAAAAGTATTATTAAGAAAGCACAACAAAGAATGTTTTTTCTGCGTCAGCTTAGGAAGTTCAGACTGTAGAGGTGTTATTGAATCTATCATCTGTTCCTCTATAACTGTCTGGTTTAGTTCTGCGACTAAGCAGGACAGATAGAGACTTCAAAGAATAATTGGAACTGCAGAAAAATTAGTTTTACTAATTTGCTATCTATTGTGGAATTGTATACCACAAGAGCTAAAAAGAGGGCAATGAAAATATATACAGATTCTACACATCCTGGACATAATCTGTTTCAATTGTTACCCTCAGGGCGACGTTTTAGGGCATTGCGTACTAGGACAACTAGATATAAAGACAGTTTCTTTCCAAGTGCTATCAAACTCTTGAATAATTAATTTTTACTTCTTTTCTTGCTTTTTTAATAATAGGTTATATTGTATTGTTGTACTGTGTTTTTATTGTTGAATATATGATTCTTATATTTCCTTTTATATATGGAGAGCATTTTTTACCAAAACAAATTCTGGGTGTGTCCAGCCATACTTGGCCAATAAAAAGGATTCTGATTCTGATTCTGATTCAAGGTCTTCTGTCGTGAAGACAGATGCAAATAACTCATTTAATTTGTCTGCAATTTCCAAGACCTCCTTTTCCTCCCCTTTTCCTCCCTCACCATCCAGAGTGCCAACTGGTTCTCTGGCAAGTTTTCTATTTCTAACATATATAAAGAAGCTTTTATTATTTCCCTTTATATTGCTAGCCATATGTTCCTCAAAGTTTTACTTTGCCTCTCTTATCATCATCTTACATTTCTTTTGCCTGAGTTTGTGTTCCTTTTATTTTCCTCATTTGGGGAAGATTTCGTTTAAGAGCATCTCTAACACCACTCGTTAACCATGCCGGTGCCCCCTTGGACTTAGAGGAGCTCTTCTTTCTTTGTGGTATGCACATGCGCTGGGCCTCTACTACCGTTGTTTTAAACAGGCTCCATGCACTCTGGAAAGATTGGAGTCTTTTTACATTCCCTTTCAATTTCTTTCTAACTAGTTTCCTCATCTGAGGGAAGTTTGCCCTTTGGAAATCAAGGGTTTTTGTGTCTGATTTGCTTGACACTCTTCCTCCGACATGCATGGCAAAGGAGATTGCAGCATTATCACTGTTCCTCAGAGGCTCAGTGACATTCACACCCCTGACCAGATCCTGAGTATCACACAGTATTAGATCCAGAGTTGCCTGTTCTCAGGTGGGCTCTATAACAAGTTGCTCTAAGGCAGTCATTCAGCATGTCAAGAAATTGAGTTTCTCTTTCTTGCCCCGAGCTCGCATTGGCCCAGTCAATGTGAGGGTAATTGAAGTCCCCCATGATTACTATCCTGTCCCTCTTAGACACCTCCATGATTTGTTCAAAGTCCCCCTCAAGTTTTGATCTGGTGGACGATAGCACACCCCCACTATCACATCACTCCTTGGACCTGGTAGTTTAACCCACAGTGATTCTATGATGGAGTCAGAATCACCATCAATCTCCATTCTGCTGGATTTCATCCCTTCTTTGACATAGATGGCCACTCTACCTTCAACCCACCCCTCTCTATGTGCTTTTAAGGAGCTGCAAAGAAAACCAACAGGCATCTCCTTTAGGATAGCAGAGAGTAAATGAAACCAAAATGGACCTTCTAGGTCACAGAATCATCAAACTGTGAAGTTGGAAGGGGCCTACAAGGCCATAACATCCAACCCCACTGCTCCATGCAGGGGTACAGGTACCTGCCAGGTGGTTGTCTAAATGTCTTTTGAATGCCTCCAGTGTTGGAGCACTTGACACCTCCTGTGGTCATGGGTTCCATTGTCTTCTTCAGTCATTCAGCAGGCCCTAAATGGGAGCTGTTCTCAACAGCTGCTATTGAGAAACACTCCTCACTGCTTTTCAAATGGGAGGTGACATAGGGAGAGATTGTTTGAGTGCAGTTCTCCCTGTTTGAGTGCTGTTTTCACACTCCTGGTCACAGTAGTTTAGATAACTTTGCTGGGGGTGTGTGAAAAATGTTTACGCAAGTCCTACTGCGCACGGCTTGTGGGGGGTGGCACGAAAGAGTTGTAAATATTTAGAGGCATTGGGGATAAGAATTACTGTAGTCTTCTATGTCATTGTCCTGGAAAGCACAGCAAATCTCATGGGTCACAGCCTGTCTCTCAAGAACGTACAGTACAGTGTAATCTCTAAAGAGCTGTCTGGTACCTCTGGCTTCACACATAGCAGGTGGCCTAGAGAGCAGTTCCTAAGATTTTAGCTGGCACCACTAGTGAGGGGAGGAAAAATATATTGAAATGTTTGGTAAGTTTCTTTCTTTCTTTCTCTTTCTCTTTCTCTCTCTCTCTCTCTCTCTCTCTCTCTCTCTCTCTCTCTCTCTTTCTCAGTGGTACATTTTTGCAAATTGCATGCCAGACAGAATGGCAAGAAATAAAAAGGTCACACTGAAAACCAGGAAAAAAATAGATCACCTGCAAATGGCATCAGATGGAAAAAAAGCAAAGCAAAGCAAAGTGTTCTGCTTATATACCGCCCCATACCACTTCAAGTAGTCTCTGGGCGGCTTACAGTTTTTAATTACAGTATGCAGGCTACACATTGCCCCCCTCCAGCAAGCTGGGTACCCATTTTACTGACCTCGGAAGGATGGAAGGCTGAGTCAACCATGAGCCTGCTACCTGGGATTGAACCCCAGGTCGTGGGCACAGTTTTAGCTGCAGTACAACTGTGCCACAGAGCTCCTACTATCCTATCAGAAACACTTCAGATAGAAAATACACAGGGCGTTTATACACGACCCCTAAGCTCCGCCGCAAATGGCTGCAAGGTCCGGACCTTTAAAATGTTTACCCACCAGCTCCGGACTTTGCAGACAATTAAGTGCGACCCTGCCCACTTTAGCGTGACCAAACAGCAGTTTTCTGGTACCTGGTCTTTGATGGTGACAAATATTTGATCCGGTGTAAGGATAGTGAGTGCGGGGCTCTCCTGGCTTCCGTTTGTTCTTTTTTTGCGCCCCGCCCCTTTAAGAGATCTGAATGCTGCCGGGAACAAAACGGAGGTAAACCAGCAGTCTTTTCTTTCTTTTTTCTCCCTCCCTCAGGCAGCCAGCAACCAGGAAGTGCGGAGGGGGGTGGGGACAGAGGAAGACAGAGGAAGAGCGACGAACCCCTAAGATCTCTGGTCCGAATTTAAGTGGCCAGCGGATCTTAGGGGTCGTGTAAAAAGGCCCACAGAGAGTTCTGCAGTCTTGGTTTTGCAACTCAGCAAGCATGGCAACTTACAGGGGGAGGGGGCTTCTCTGTCCCCTTTTTGAACTCTGTTCAAAAGGACTTCCCAGCCAGGACTTCCCAGCTACCCACAGTTCACAGCTATGTTGGTGAGGGGATTCTGGGAGGCAAAGTGCAAAAGGGTAACTTTTACCACCTACCCACTAAACATGAAGGTATTTTGCTAAGGCTGATGAAATCAGCACCTCCCTCAGTCCACTCACTCATATCCATCATCTATCGCTAAATGCATATAAAGCAACAAGAGGTTATGTTATGTTATATAACAAGAAGAGGTTATTTGCAGGAGGTAAAAAGGTGACTGTCTTCATCCTCTCCCCAGCCGTCTGTGCTTCGTCTGCTCTTCTCTCTCTCTCTCTCTCTGTGTGTGCTTCCTATGAGCATGTGAGCCGGCTGTGTATAATCCCCTATTACAAGGACTCAGCCTCCATGTGAGGGTTAGGCATCTGGCTGTGGTTCCTGCCAGAAAGAGAGATCAGGCTGAATATGTTCCAGGACTAGGGAGAAGGGGCAAGGGCCGCTCAAGACAGTGCTGGGGACCCTGAGGAGGGGAAAAAAGGTCAATGGCAAAGTCAACCGCAAAAAGTGAAAGACTGGGTGAAAAACAGGGCACTCAGTGCCTGCCTTATTTTTCATCTCTCGTCGTTTGTTTTATACTGTTCTGGGTGGTGTTATTTTGTTGCTTTTATATGTACATCACCCAGCACACTACCCAGATGTGCACTAATGGGGCATTTATTTATTTATTTATTTATTTATTTATTTATTTATTTATTTATTTATTTAGAAATGAATGAAATGAATGAATGAAAGAAAGAATGAATGAATGAGAATATGGAGCTGATGAAAACCCTTGAGAGCCCCAAGCATTCAACAGAGCTGGAGTGCAATCTTCTGGCTGAAACATGCTGAAATATGCAGAGTGGTAGCAAGAGATTCTGGGGATGGTCCATTTCGATATGGAAATATTAATAATCTCCGCTGCTTTCTGACCCCGCCATTGTTTTCTTTCTTGGCGTTCTTCTTCTTCTTTGCCATTTCCCTCTGAACTGGGTGCTCCTTCCTCCAGTGGCCAGACGCCCCGGCCCCAGCCCAACCAGGGGTCATGCAAAGCCAGAGTCTGTCGTTGGCTGCAACTACCATCGCCCCTAGCCAGCATAGCCTCTGGTAAAAGATGATGGGAGCTATAATGGAATATAGCTCCCATCATCTCCTCCCTCTCTGGTTTATGGAACAGGCCAACATCACTGCGGCCAGTCCCATTTGGCTACATAATGATGTTCACTGAAGGTGACTGCAAATAAAAGTACTCCTTAGCCATTTTCCATCAGTAGCCACTGGTAATGTCATTCACCATTCACATTCCCTTAACACCATCCAAGTGGGAGCATCACATTTTGTGCTATCCGACACCCAGAGCAGCTGCCTTTCGTCAAAGCCTCGAATAGGTCCTTCAAGGGGCTAGAGATCTAACTACAGTACAAGACAGCTTTATATATTTAGGGAGGGAAAAGTGAGCTGGTGAGGATTAAAAGTATTTCCAGCCATGGTTGGATTTGCTCACATTCCTCCCTTATTATCCCTGACTCTGCAATTCCTCCTTTCTCTCTGCCAGTCATTACCTTTTCCTTCACCCCACCCCACCCCATGTCTTGGCTTTCAGCTGCCTAGCTAGTGATCTTTGAATTACTATCCAAGAAGCATTATTAAGGTCGAAAATGTATGTCCCCTGTGAGCTTTCTTCACGGAGCTGAATCCTGGGTTGTGAATAATATACTTGATCACCATTCCCATGTTTTAAAACTTTATATATTTTTCACTGATTAGGATAACAACAGGATATACTCTCTCAAAGACTACCTGTTCTATGCATGCTGCCCCTATTTTGTTCCTTTGTTCACATAAACCCCCATTTTTTCAGACATAAGAGCATGCACACATGCAAGTGTAGACGTACTTACAATAGATCCACTGAAATAATTGAGACTGAAACGGGAAGTGATTAATGCATGTTTAGTAGATTTCAGATGTAATTCAGTCCAGATTCATACCATATTAATAAGATTATCCCGTGTGACATTGTGCAAATAAAAGATGGACAAAAGATAGCAGAAGAGGTAGTAGAGATCCAGGGCAGTGTAATGTACATGACTTCAGATTCACATTTTTACATGGCTCAAAGTCTAAAACTGTTGAGTCCACAAAGCTAGTCTCTGTGGCTGTAACGCCAGACCATTTCTTACCCAATAAATGTTCTGACGAGAGAGAGTTCTATGTCTCTGTGTTTATTGGATCCAATAAAGTAAGCAGAGAGGTTTTGACCACAAGGAGAGGAGCAAAACCCACCCGGGAATTGGTGTTGAGGTTTTTTATAGCTTCAGGATAGCAAGGGGAGGGGGAAGGCTTAAGACAAGACAATGGGCTTCTGCACAGCAATCCAGGGAAGATAAAACATTTCCTAGGCCAGGATAGGTGAGACATGTAGGGATAACAATAGGTATATAGGTGTGACAGGGGAATCAGAGGAAGCCCATCTTCTGTGGGTGATTATGTATGTGACATCCAGACATGAGGATTAACTGCCAAGGTGAGTTTGCTTAACATATTACAGGAGACAATCAAGATAGGAGAGAGAGGGGTTTTTTGGAATGCAAACATAACTTATACACATAGAAGCACCAGGTGGTGTCTAGGCATACACAAAGGAAATGCAAACATAGTCCAAATAGATTCCAAGTGGCTTAAAGCAGTTTCTGGAGGGTTCAGGAAATGAGGATAAGCGTTTTTCAACCACTGTTCCGTGGCACACTAGTGTGCCGCGAGATGTTGCCTGGTGTGCTATGGGAAAAATTGAAAAATTCTAAAGAAATTCAACCCAGGGCCGGCAGGCGGCCCACAGCTGGGAGGCACTATAAATAGCGTCCAAGGGCCAGCTTGGCTCCTTCCCCCCGAGGCCCGCGGCGCTGGCATCACTTCCTCCCTGGCTGGACCTGGCCCCGCTCATTCTCTTAGTGTTTGCCCTGTGCCTGCCACCACCGCCGCGACTCGCTCACTTCCCTCTCCCCCCCTCCTTTTTTACCCTCGACCACCACCACCCTTTTCCTGGGAGCTACCAATGGACTGAGCCGCCCGACAGCCCGCCCACCAACATGAGCTGGCCCAGGAGCCCCAGCTCAGAACAAACAACCAGGTGAGGGGAAGGGGAGGAGGAGCGCCCGGCTGCCCCACGAGCACCGCGGCAGGGCTGCGAGGAGGAGGAGATGGAGGAGGCCTCCACCGGGCCTGGGCTGAGGAGGCGGGCAGGCGGAGGGGGCTACTGGCACGGCTGGACGGCCGGACGGCTGGCCTTTAGGGTCTGGGAGGGGAAGAGCCATCTCTGAGGGGCCCCGCAATGGGTTCCTTGAAGTCTTGCCCCTTTCTTTCTGTCTTGGGTTGCCCTCTTCTCTCTCTCTGTCTTTTCTTTCTTTCCCCCCCCCACACCTCTCTCTTTCCATTCGTACCCTTTCCCCTCTTCATAGAAACGTGCTCATTTCTAGCCTGCATATGTGTATGTCTAGCAGCCTGCCTACTGTAATTAAAACTGTAAACCGCCCAGAGACTCCTTGAAGTGGTATGGGGCGGTATACAAGCAGAACACTTTCTGCCTTCTTTCCTTCCAGCCTTCCTTCATCCTCCTCCCCTCCTGTCGCTGGACTTGCTGAAGGCATCTGCCTTGGCCACAGTGTGGAGAGCAAGATGGGCTTTTGGGTCTTATTTGTGTTCCTGGAGAGTCAGTGCCCCTTCTCAGGTCTCCACTGGACACAGAAGTCCATGCAGGGCAAAATGTCTTTAAAAAAACAACACAGGTAAGTGGGAACTGGGTGCTAGAGAGCAGGCTGCCTCAATCTGTGGCCCCTCTGTCCTGCTTCTCCCTACACCAGCAATGGCGAACCTTTTAGAGACCGAGTGCCCAAACTGCAATTCAGAACTCACTAATTTTTTCGTAAAGTGGCAATACAGCAATTTAACCTGAATACAGGTGGCTGTGAAGGGATGGTGTCGGGTCCCTACAGAAAGGGCTCTGAGTGCCACCTTTAGCAGCCATGCCAGAATATCAGCTTTGTGTTCAGCCAAACAGGCCCAGGTTGCGCACTGAAAAGTATTTTATAATTTTTCATATTTCTGTTTACTTACTATTTCATAATAAAGTAATTATAAAATACTTTCTTTGTGTTTATTTGATTCCTATTCAAGAGAATTACTTTATATATAGTCAATATAGGCACAGAGTTAATTTTTTTAACATTTTCTAATGGTGGTGTGCCTCGTGATTTTTTTCATGAAACAAGTGTGCCTTTGCCCAAAAAAGGTTGAAAAACACTGAATTAATGAGTCCATTCCAAGGTTGATCCTTCATCTGGGCTGTTGATGTTGGTGTTATGATGGTGGTGCCTCTGTGCCAGGAGCAAAGCAACAGAAAAATGGTGGAATGGGATTGAGGGGTGGAAAGAGGGTGGGCACAGGCATGAGGGGGGCATATGTGGGCGAAAGCAGAGCAGGAATATATAGACAGAATAAGTGGACTCCCCTTATGTGTGAGGAATGTTCTTGTGCATTTAACAGTTCCGGGGATCCCTTGGGGGGCATAGGGGTTAAATCTCCCATGCAGTGAAGCGGTGGGATCCAGTAAGCAAGCTACTTTTGGAGTCCACAGCTGGCTCCTCTCTTCATTGCCCCCCTGTGGATTTTATAAATTGCAGTCTGCTGTAGGCTGCTACAAAGTTCTGCCACTCAAGTTGGGAGGCCTGGCTGTGCTACTCTCTACAGGAAAGCTGAGGGATGGCTTATCAGTGGTTCTCCCACCTTTGAATGGGAAGAATGGATATTTTGAGGGCTTGGAATGGCAACAGTAAGTTGTGTGGGTTTGAGACAGTGTTCAGCAGGTGATCCCAGCAAAACAAAACTAATGAATCAGAAGTAGAAAATTAATATTGCAGAGAATGGGCAGGGCTTCCAACCCCCTCTTTTGCCCTGATGTGGTGGTCTTTCCGGAGTCCAGAATTTCAGGAGGGCATCACCTTGTAAATGGCTGTATTTTTACCTTGCCATGTAAAGCATCAAAAACTGCCACTGTTTACCTATAATGACACGATTCAGTCTCCCACCTCCAGATCCTACAACCTCAACCCACTTGTATCCTCTTTAAACCACTATTACAGAACTGTCCACTAGAGACCATGCTAGGTATTCTTTGTAATCTTCACTAACAAGTTTCAATAGCGTGGTCTCTGGCTCTCTCTAGCGGCTGGTTCTGGTAACATATGTGAAAATACTTTTTTTCTGGATTTTTCTTTCTTTTAATATTTGAGTAATATTTAATACCCAATCATACGGTGGGATGTATGCCCCCCTCCCCAAAAAAAGCATAGGGTTGTATGGCAAACCCACCCATCACGTGCATTATGTGCAGCTGAAAAACAGCTCTGGCCTGGCTCATCATTTTGCCACTCCTTTGGAATAATGAGTCTTCGCATTCACTGAAGTCATTATTTGGACACATAACCACAAGAGCAAAATAAATAGCATCCATCTCTCACCTTGTCCTGCCCAACAGATTGATCCATGGACTGACTACACAGTGGGTGCTGATAGGAATTGCATAACATAAATATAATATAAATAGCAGCTGCCTGGCAGATTAATTTTTTTAAAGAAATCTTTTCTAGCACAAAGCTTTCTAAATAGAGATTAAAATCTCCTTTTGTTAAACTGCACTCCAATCTTTTCAACTAAAATGCCAGTCCAATAATAAGCTTATTTCTTACATCACACTTTATTAGCAGCATACAGCGTCATTAATGTTTGCTGCTGCTCAAAGAACAGAAATGTGAAGCCAGGGAAATGGAGAGCAGTAGAAATCTTCCTGTCACCAGGAGCTTTGGTAGTGAATCATGTCTCTGAAATGAAGTTTACCAAAAAGGCCATACACTGGAGAAAAATACCACTGCTTCTGCCTCTACCTGATTCTTTTCAAAACATCGAATGGATCAGTATCAACAATATTTACTATCATGATCAATTTGTCATTTTATTTGGTCATATTTGGAAAGAAGTGTTATTTGGGGAGACTCGAGCAGAGGGAGAGAGGGAAGAAGTAAGGAAGTAAGGAGAGAATCTAGTAAATATTGTGATTTCATTGTCAGGTTCTATCAGCTGGGATTCCGCACCTATTCAGCCGGTGTAAATTGAAGACTAGACTCCATGGCTTATAATATTTTGTGACAGTGATGTAGGCTTTGAAATGTCCTGATCAAATGATTTTTCCACAGGGATGGCAAAGTTTTTTCTCTACCCTGTGGACTTGATGTTATAAGAAACTGTTGGAATTAATGCACTCATGAATGTTGCATTTAAGAGGTTTTGGCTGGGAGGAACCTTTCTGGACTGGTGTGAATATCAATCAATCCTGTAGCAACCAACTGTTCCTTCTCTGCCTCAGATTTTGAAGAGAAGCATGCCTCTCTACTCAAATTCTTTCTCTTTCAGGGGCCAGAGAAATGCATTTACCAAGTCAACAAGTCATGTAATTTGCCATGAAGCTAGTTAATCATTTAATCTCTGTTCACACAACCAATCACTAATTTTCTACAGAATGCTGTTTCTTTTTATCTGTGAAGAACTGTGTTAGAGATGGGCACGACCAGGAAAAATTACATTTCGAGTTGTCGTGTGTCGGAGCCGGCCCGTTTCGGCTCGTTTCAGTTTTTCACGAAATTTTTCAAAAATTTGTCGTTTCGTTTGTCGGATTTTTGTCTGTCGTTAGTACTGGTTTTGGGGGGGAGCGGGCTCCTGGAGGCACCTCTCTGGGGTGGGTGCCTCCTCTGGCCCGCCATGAAGGGAAAGCGGGCTCCTGGAGGCACCTCGTGGGTGCCTCCTCTTCTCACCTGCTACAAAATGGCATGCATAGCCAATTGGATATGCATACCATTAAGTTGCAGTTGCAGCAGGCAGAGGCACCTCTTTCGGGTGCCTCTGTGACTCACTGCCTGCACTTGGGCTGGGGAACGAAGTGAGAGAGGACCCCTACGAGCGCCCGCTGTGACTCAATAAGAAGGGAAGTGTACTTGCTGTAGTGCAATGCGAGTACACAGATCTGGCTTGGGGTTAGGGGTTAGCGCAAGGGCTAGGCTTAGGGTTACTGGTAAGGTTAGGGTGAGTTACTGGGGTGCACCTCTGGGTGCCTCTCTGACCCACTAAGAAGGACAGTGTACTGGCGTATGGGTTAGTGTAGGGTTAGGGTTAGGGCTAGGGTTAGTGGCTTTTTATGCCCGACTGGCACATCCCAGAAGTCTCGGTCAACACCTGGCCAAGTGGCCATGCAATTGGTGGAATGGCTCCAAAAATTTGCATGGTCCACTCCCATGGCCAGCCCATTATTGCGCAGGTGTAAAAAAATAAAAATAAAAATAAAATAAAATAAAATCAATGGAGACGTTTTGTTGCAAGAAAAACCCACTGCTGCTACTGTAAAAATTCAGGCAGTTTTAAAATAGCTATTTTCGCATGTTTCTGTGGTGCTTTGGTGTGTTTTTGGACCACACAATTTCAAAATAAATATTGCGGTCGCCCCATTTTGGATCCCCCGCCCGCACCACATGGCATGGCGAGTTGGCGAGACGACGAGGATGCGCAGCCCAGGAGAGCCCAGAAACCACCCCTCTGGTAGGTGCCTTCACTGAGGCAGGCATATTTTTGCCTGCTTTTTTGGCCGGGAATCGGTTTTTTTTTTTAACTTTTTCTCTGTTCACGAGGATGCGCACTTTGCTCAGCCCAGGAGAGGAGGGGGAGGCTGGGGACCCCCAGAAACCACCCCTCTGGTAGGTGCCCTCACTGAGGCAGGCATATTTTTGCCTGCTTTTTTGGCCGGGAATCGGGGTTTTTTTTAATTTTAAAACTTTTTTCTCTGCCGCGCCGCTTGGCGAGTTGGCGTGGCGACTCGACGAGGATGTGCACTTTGCGCAGCCCAGGAGAGGAGGGGGGAGGCCGGGGACCCCCCCCAGAAACCACCCCTCTGGTAGGTGCCCTCACTGAGGCAGGCATATTTTCGCCTGCTTTTTTGGCTGGGAATCGGGGTTTTTTATTTTAAAACTTTTTTTCTCTGCCGCGCCGCTTGGCGAGTTGCGACTCGACGAGGATGCGCACTTTACGCAGCCCAGGAGAGGAGGGGGGAGGCCGGGGACCCCCCCCAGAAACCACCCCTCTGGTAGGTGCCCTCAGGCAGGCATATTTTTGCCTCATTTTTGGCCGGGAATCGGGTTTTTATTTTATTTTTAAAACTTTTTTCCTGTGCCGCTTGGCATCGCGCGATCGCTGCGATGCCAGGAACGACAATGAAAAATCAGACCCAATTTTTCTTTAGTCGGTTCGAATTCGAGTTCTGGCAGAGTAATTGTCATTTCCGTTTCCGTTACGTAACGGAAACGAGAAACGGAAACGGAAACGAGAATTTCGCCAAGTCGTGCCCATGTCTAAACTGTGTTTCTAAAGGAATTATTGAGATAGTAAGTGCCAGATGAGGGGAACTAAGCAACAAGGGATTTTTTCTTATGGGTGACTTAAAATGCTCTGTAAGCCCCTGAACTTCTTCTATGTCCATTCCCACACTAGCAAGATCTGTCATAAAAGATCTCCCCACACAGTAGGGAGTAGAGATGGGCACAAAACGAGCGATTTTTCATTTTTGTTTTTTGTTTCGTTACGCAACGAAAATGAAATGAATTTTTTAAAAAAACAAAATGAAAATAAAAACGAAACGACCAAATTTGCCGTGTTTTTCATTTTTGTTGCAGCGGATGCATTGAACTTAAAAGAATGCTAACGAAACAGCAATTTTTCTTTTTTGTTTTCATTTTTTCGTTTCATTACCTAACAAAACAAAAACGAAATTTTTTTGCAAAAACGCCACGAAAATGAAAACGAACCGAAACGGACCCCTAAACAACCAAACGACAAACGAAACACCATTTTTTTGAGTCGTGCCCATCTCTAGTAGGGAGTCTTCTGGAGTGGAGGATATATTTAAACCATTTCGGAATAGAATAGAATAGAATAGAATAGAATTTATTGTCATTGTATAAAATACAACGAGATTAAAAAGTGCCATTCAGTCACCTCATTCACACACCCTGGCATAAAAATCCAAGACATAAAATCTACCATTTAAGAACAAACATCCATACACATGCTCCTACATTCACATGCAGAACATCACTTGTACTCATTTTAAAACTGACATAAAACCAAACATACACACACATGGCCCTACACTCTGTTACCTGACAGCATTCATACCCAATACATAAAACTACAATTTAAAAAACGTCAACAACCATAGACAATCTCCCATGCAATATACATGCTACACATTCAACACTGATATTACCCATCAACTTAATTTGAATCTGAATCCATTTCCCATCTGTTGGTACACCTTTAGGCAACAGGACCCTATCCAACAGGACACTATCTGCAGAGTATACCTACATGCTATGAATATACCTAAATAGATTGCATCCATATCTTCTTTAGGAAGAAGATTACATTGGCAGTGGGGAAGATAAGACTTGCTCTAATTTTTTTTAAACCCCAGCTGATTTGAAGGTACGTCACAATTCATTTTGTGTGAGCCTCTAGTATATAGTGTTGTCTCTTTAACAAATGCTACAGGAAGATGATGAAGCCTCTTCTGTCTCAAAAACTGTGAAATGGCAAAAGCAGGCAGAAAACAGCCTCATGGGAAAATGAAGACTGAACTGTTCTCTGAAGGGGAATGTCACTGACACATTTAGCGGGCAGTTGTTGACACCGTTATTTATATGTGCAGTTGCTGTTGTGGATTTTTTTTTTTTTGAAAAAACAGATAAGGAGAAGGTGTCTCCTTTGCCATTGGGTGAGAAATTGGAGATGCTGGAAGCTTGAGAGGCTCCTTTGGTGCCACTTGGCATATTAGATCAAGGTGCCCTGTGACAGGTGCACATGGAGTTATTGCCAAAGTAAAGCATGTCAAAGTCACAGCCTCAGAAGGAAATGGCAGGCAACGGGGGAATCAAACAACCTAAACAATTCATTGTCACCAGCACTGAGAGAGAGACAGAGACAGACAGACAGACAGACAGACAGACAGACAGACAGACAGACAGACAGACAGACAGACAGACAGACAAGAGACAGAGATCAGTGAAGGGGAAAGTTGGGAGAGAGAAGGGAGGATATAATAACATTGAGGAAAGTCACTACTGTAGAGAATTCACATGATGATGATGATGATGATGATGATGATGATGATGATGATGATGATGATGATGATGATAATAATAATAATAATAATAATAATAATAATAATAATAATAATAATAATAATAATAATAATAATAGTGTCATCAAGTGAATTCTGACTCAAGGTTAATCTTTTCAGGTTTTCTATGTAGAGAGAACACTCAGAAGTGTCTCCCGAGTCCCTTTTTCTGGGGACATTGAGGGGCTGTGTGAGTTGCCCAAGGCTTCACAGGATGACTCTTCTCCCACAAGGCACAGTGAGGTATCCAACTGCTGACTCCTGGATCCCCAGCCAGAAACCTAATTCCCAGAGCTACCCAGCCAAAACTTGTCATTAGCCCACCTATAAACCACCTAGCTCAGCCTACCTTGAATGGCACCAGCTTTCTTGATTTGCAACTCTCTAGGGCCAGCCCAGCCCTCTAAATGCAACACTGCAGTGGCACACAAGACCATGTTCCACACCACACAGCCACGGTGCTGCCAAAGTTTGTTTGTTGTCTTCCAAGGCACTGGTTAGATCCACATTTAACCCTATTGTCTGACACGAAGGGACCAAAACAATGCTGGCAATCCGGGGAAGGGGGTAACTGAGGATAACAGGCAGCTCAAAAGCATTCCAAAGATTTAGCAGCTCTAACAGGCACTTCCAGATGGGTGACTCCATGTGCTTCAGACAGTCATTGTTCTTCTACTGTGAGAAGAATTCCACTTGACTTTCTACACTGCAGGGAACCATGTGTTTTCTCTGAGTATGCAGCTCAGCTGGTTGCATCCACACTAGAGGACATAACGTAGCTATGTGGGAGGGAATGAATTAATTGAACAATACTTTTTTTTTACCAATCAACTTTTTAAAAAAAATTAATAACAATTTGTTTTCAAAGATCTTGATCAGTCCTCCATTGCAGAAATACAAAATGGAAGGGCACTTTGGCAGCCTTGACAGAGGGCCATTTAACTGTGGTTTAAATGCCTCCCATGAATGAGTGCACCAACTTCCAAGGCAGTTCAAACCCCTGACAAACAGCTCTCAAGTCTTCTTCAAATTGCCCTTCGCAAATTTGGAATCCATTATTTTGGATCCTTGCCTCTGGAATTTCAAAAACAAGCTTCCACCATTTTCCTCATGGCACCCTTTCTTGAAGATGGCTGAGCCTTCCTTTTCCAGGATGAGTATACGTAACCCCCTCAACCATTCCTCACAGAGCTTGGTGTCCAGTCCCTTTACCCTCCTGGTCATCCTCCTCTGGACAGGTTCCCCACCCAACAACACAACCAGCACCTTGCTGATGAGCAGCAATTTGCCAACAAAAGTTTTGCGGGCTCTCTTACCCAAGTGTAAATTGCCAATCAGATTTTGTCCTTCATTTGAAAGTCTGAATTATATTCCGAGTGAACAAAGTGTGCTGCTTATTAAAAACCCCTATAGTGTTTAAAGTACTTTCTGGGTTGTTTACAATTTATTTATACAGGCTATACATTGCTTCCCCCTCACACACACACACTCACACACAGCAAACTGGGTACTCATTTTACAAATATTGAATGGATAGAAGGCTGAGTGAACCTTGGGCCAGCTACCTGGGATTGAATTCCAAGTTGTGAGCACAGATTTTTGGCTGCAGTACAGCAGTTTAATGACACTGCGCCACAAAACTCCTTGTCCACCTATAACTATATATAAATAATAATTGTGTGCCATCAAGCTATTTCTGACTCATAGTGTTTTCAGGGTTTTCTAGGTAGAGAGTACTCAGAGGTGATTTTCCCATTCCCATCTTCTGGGGGCATCCTGGGACTGTGCAGCTTGCCTAAGGCCACACAGGCTGGTTCTACTTGTAGGAGACACTGTGGGGAATTGAACTCCCAACCTCTTGCTCCACAGCCAGAGACCTAACTCACTGAACTGTCTAGCCAGACTAAATAAACTATAAAGATGGAAGTATGCCTCCTCTCTTGGCTTGATCAGACACCTCCATCAATACTGTTTTGTCAAAAGCCAACTTATGGGAGATTCGGAACAGAGAAAGCAATACTGCTCTGCACAGTCCACATGTCCTGCCAGCTCAAATGGGTTTAGAAAGAGACAAGATCAATTCATGGGCATGAGGACCTTCCAGAGTTTAGAAATATTTTGTGAATTAAAACCTTGTGAGTCCTTCAGCCCGCATGGGTTATAGTATGAACATCCCAGGATCTCTTCAAGGTGTTAACCCTGAGATAGTTTATGTTAAATTCGGAAGCAGATTCACCATCCCACAACCTCAGAGCCACTAGCCTTCATGGGGTCATGCAGAGTGGGGATTCTGGGAACTGTAGTCCCCAAAAATAACATATCTAACTCTAGTTACAAGGCAGAAAAGCTAGTCATGCATGTGCTCTAGTATCAGAAACAGCCTGCTTCTATGTATCAAAACACCCAAATATACAGCTACAGTCATGTCCTGCTGGTGGGCTTTCCGCAGGCATCTGCTTTCCATATTTTATGTAACTTGTTCTTTTGTCCTTAAACATGTCTATAGAAAATGTTGAAATACAGTACAGTAACAGTTTAAGGTTGAGAGTCTTGTATCTTGGCAGCGTCTGAGCTCTTGAGATAGAATCAATAGCTCATTTGTCTTCCTTTGTTTTCATTGGAATTCTCCAGAACAGGCCATATACTCTTTTAATGCCGTTTTCCTGTGTTGACTTGCAAGTTCATACATACATACCAACTTTTGGAAAATCCCAGAAAAGAAATATGTTGCCTCCCTCCCTTCTCTTCCTTGTGCCCCGATGGAAAGAAAGCCAAGAGACACATCAGTGGCTAGTCTTACTAGATTCAGTCAGATTATGATCCTAATTATACTCTATACAGAAAATGAAATCTTACTGTGTGAGGGGAGGGAGAAAAAAAAGGGAGAAAAGAATGCAGGCTCACCTCCGCTCTCAGACCAGAGATCTTGGGGTTTGCTGCTCCTGTGAAGCATTCCAGTCTCTTGAGGGGGGGGAAAAAAAAGGGGAGAAAAGAATGGGCAAGAAGCATTCCAAAAAAAAGGCGAGGAGAGCCCGGCACTCACTGCTTTGCAATCTGCATCAGAAATTTGTCACATTCGGAGACCAGGTACTTGGAAAATGTGCTGGGACGCGCTTACGTGGGCATGGTCATACTTAATTTTTTTTTAAAGTTCGGAGCTGGTGGGAAAACAATTTTAAGCTCCGCATCTGGGAGTCCTTTGCCTCGGAGTTTAGGGGTTGTGTAAAAGTGCCCATAGATTAACTATACACTGGATGACTTTGAACAGGGCTTTTAAGAAGCATTCTTCTTATTCACCCTCCATTTCTTGCTGCTTGTCACCCCTGCCCCTCAAATATATATGGAGCTTTCGGGGCATGTTTTAGTGTTGTTCCATTAGGATACAGACTTTTTTTACTTCAGTGGGATTCATATAATCCTTTTGTATGTTGAAAGAACATGCAAAGGAATTGTGGAGTTTCAGTGAGTAAATCGTCCCACTGCCACCCCCAGCCCCTCCCCACCATCAACATGTTCCCCAGCCGTGCTCCCCAGTGCTGATATGATTAGCTGTGACCATACCCCTGGCATTGACTCACAGAACCCTCTGGACTCTGCCCACCTGAAGCCACCTCTTCCTCCATGCAGAACACAGAGAGCGCCGTTTCTAAGACAGCACCAACAGCTGGATAGTAGCATTGAGTTGGCTGGGCCTTCGCAGGAGCTTGTCTGCATGGCCTTGTAATCTGTTTCTGGGTCTTTTCCGTGCATGGAGGCTGGCCACACACACAACCCTTGGCCCTCAGGAAAAGAAAAACAAGATGGTCTTGAAACAAAAGACAGGGAAGGGCAGTTATTTCAACAACAATCAAGGGGCAGTATTCATTGACAGGATAAAGCCAAGAGTGGAAGGGGCCAAATCACTTGGGAGTTGGGACTCAAAGACTTGTCACCCAGAGGGATGTGAGTGCCTGTTTACTGCTAACTGCTCCACATCATCTTCTGCTTAAGGCAGATGCTTCCCTTGGCCTAACGGTAACGCTGGCCCTGACATGAAGACAGGAAAGACCCCTCACCATATACTGGTAAAGGCAAGCAGTTCCCATTCAAAATATTTATTGCATTATCTATTTTACGTACATCTTTCTAACTCTGGAATGTTTGCTTAGCATGCATCTCCTATCTTAATTTGCACGATGTTCATTTCATGTAAACCAACAGAGCGGTTATTTTCAGATGGACGGCAATCATGCTTATCCCATCCTTATCTGTGGCCTGCAGTCACTTATGGCGATGAACAAAATATGTTTGCGAAACCCATTTGTGGGTCTAACAAGCAGAATTGGCATGGCATATCTTTATCAATTCTGCTCAATGGTCCCTCATGGCTCTACCACAGTCCCACAATTGTATGAAACCCTCTTAGCTGGTAGTATTACAGGTAACCATGGCCAACCTTGGTTTCCTAGGACATGATCTGCATAACTGGACAATTCAAAGCTCAGAGTCAGGACTCAAAAGCACCATCAAGGCACTGGTGAGATAGTTCATGTTTTCCTCAATCAGTTGCCTTGTAAAGAAAGGGGAAACTGAGGAATAAGTAGAAAAGCGTGGGATTATTGCAAATTGAAGATGACATCTTCTAGACCATTATAAAAATGTGGGTACGACAGAGTACAATTCCACAGTAAATCTCTCTCTCTCTCTCTCTCCTCCTCCTCCTCCTCTCTCTCTGTTGCTACTCCACACACACACACACACACACATCACACACACACACACACACACACACAGAATAGAATAAATAGAATAGAATAGAATAGAATAGAATAGAATAGAATCTTTATTGCATAATTGTCAAATTATAGCAAAATAATAGACAAACAGACAGACTATGGACATGATTATTAATATTTATATAATAAACACAAACAACATGTGAGCAAGTCTCTTAAAATTTGAGAAAGGCAGAAGGCTTTATATTCATTCATTCATTCATTCATTCATTCATTCATTCATTCATTCTTATTTTTATTTGTATTTTGATTTATATCTTGAGCACAGATTTGCCTGATTTAAGGGAACTCAGCCCTGGTTAACAGGTATAAAAAGACCAAAATACAACCACAAAGGAATAGTGCCTTGGTTCCATAAAAATGCACCTAAAAATAATAAGCAAACCTACAGTGGAACCCAAAATTAAAAAAGAAAAACTAAGCAACCATAAAGTAATATTACTAATAAAAATACTAAAGCAAGATGGCGAGAGAAAAGCAGGTGGACATGAAAACTCGAATCCCTACTCAAAAAGAATCATAACTCAACTCCCTTGGTCGCCGAACGCATCCGTATACAGCCAAGTTTTTAATAACTTCTTGAATGTCTCCCACATTCTCATTTCCACCACCCCCCAAAAAAAGTTGCCTTGTGCTTTCATTTGGGGCAGGGAGATAGGATGCGCTTTCCCCATGTTCTGGGACACTCCAAGTCACTGTATTACTACACCCACCAAAAATGTTTATAAATATTTTTAAAATGGGCCACTAAAGGATTTTAAAGTTCCCTGTGCCCCCCGCCCCTCCAAAAAAGGAAGGAAAGGAGTAATGCCCTTTTTGAGAAAAATGTTTTTGGGGTGGGTGAGGCATTGGAGAGGCTGCAGTGCTCCAAAGTGTGGGCATGTGGAGTCCTCAGACCTCTGGTGATGGCCTCACTCCTTGTTTGAACTTTCGTCCATCAAGAAGAGGTGGAGATAGACTCATCGATGTCTGGTTTGTTACCCAAGGCAGCCAGCTGAGCATTCACCAGCCCCATAAGAACTCTTATGTCCAGAAAAGGATTTACAACACCAAGGGGTCTTTTTTTAAAAAAAAATCCATTGTGTTTTGCACAGTTTGCAGGACTTGGACTCTCTTGAGCAGAGTAAGCACCAGCCAGCAGCCACTAAATTACAACAACAATCTTTATTTGCAGCCACCTTTATTTGCAGCCACCTTTATTTTACCAATAAGGTAAAAATACATACATGAAGTTTTAAAAGGATAAAAGAGTAAAACCATTACAAAATTTTAAGATAGTTAAAACAGTTTAAGTAGTAAAAGTGAATTATACAAACAAAGAGGCAAATCATAATTATATTAAGAGCTAACAGAGGTAAAGGTTGTCTTGCGTATTCTTTGGGCAAAGAAAAGAAACTATGTCACAGATTCAGTGGTACCCTTGTTTGTGTCACTTAATAAATATTTTAAATACCAGTTCAGTGTCCTACCTGGGAGGACACTAATTATTATGGGCTTGAGTAATTTAGTACGCTTTCTAATTTCTATAAAAATCACATACAAAAAGGACATGATTCAGTGTTTCAGATTTCTTTGTTATTACAAGGACACAATCGGTTTTCATCATGGCTGATGGGATCATAGCACAGACTTATTGCAAAAACAATCAACTGGTCATTAATTTCACCAAAACTAAAATTATGAAATAAGCAAACTTGATCTAAAACTTTAAGAAAGTGGAAATCTTAATGGCAACTGCATTGAGCAAGTAAAACAGTTCAAATATTTATTTATGATATTTCACTATAAATTATCTTGGGCTGCTCATAGACAATCTGTAATCCAAGCAGCCCTGAATACACAAAAGGCAATTAGACATATTTTCTTTGAGAAGGAGGGGGCAATTTGGACCTGCTGCTATTCAAGTTTTCAAGTTAAAGATAGAATAAAAATTATTATATGGTATCCCAACCTGGATTCTAGGATTCCATCCTAGCATGGAGAGTGTCCTTTCAACATTTTTAAGATCTATCCTTGGAATGCCAAGATGTGTAGATTCATATAAAAGACACATAATAGGTAATCCATCATTCAGGGAAAGTTTGCCTGAAAAGAAAGGTATTTGCCTGTTTCCTCAGTTACATCAGAGATGGGGCAGTCCTGGCCTCTAGTGGGAGGGAGTTCCAGAGCCTGAGAGCAGTAGCTGAGAAGGTCCTTTCATGGGTTCCCACAAGACGTACCTGTGAAGGTGGTGGAATGGAGAGAAAGGCCTCTCATGATGACCTTAACACCCGAGTCAGTTCATACTGTGAGATTCAATCTTTGAGGTAGCTAGGACCAGGTTGTACAGTGCTTTGTAGGTTAAGGTCAGCACTTTGAATTGTGCCCGATAGCTGATTGGTAGCCAGTGGAGTGGCTTTAATAGGGTTTTATACATTGAAACTTGGGGGCACTCTTAATAATTGATTGGGTGACAATACTTCAAAATGCTGAAGTTGTATGTCTAGGTCTGTGTAGTTTCTATAGCAAAGCAGACTCCTTGGAATCAAAATGTTCTTCCTACATGCATGGGGATTAAGTTGCCATTTCTGTAAAATGAGAATTTCATAAAGTTCTTCTGAGCCTGAAAACAAAAGTATTACGAAAACAAAAGCAATACCAAAGAGAATTATTAAAAACCGAAGAGATCTCTGCCTCTCTTTCTCTCTCTCTTTCCCGAAGAAGCCAAGAATTACAGCTCCAGGAAATTCTTTGGTCTTCTTAATGAATTTGTTTCTTTGAATTGCGGAGGAATTTGTAGTACACTCACCACTAACTTTCCCACGATTTTGAGAAAGGATGGGGTGGGAAATGCATTAAGTCTCACATTAGCAACATGAGTATTCCCTTGCCAGGGGTCAGCCTCAATAATCCATAGGGTTCCATCCCACTCTGCAGTTCAAAGAAGAAGAAGAAGAAGAAGAAGAAGAAGAAGAAGAAGAAGAAGAAGAAGAAGAAGAAATTGCTAGTGTATCAGCATTGCTCATGTGCTGTTGCTATGCTCTACATAGCACTCTCTCCTTCTTTTTCCTCAAACACCTTTCTAAAGAGCTTCAGCAAAACACAAACTCTTGGGGTGGGTTTATTTGTAATAGAAGTATTATGAGTCAGTTCTTACTGGAATGCAGTAAAGCATTCCAAATGCTCACACCATGTTCCCAATAGGGAGGATTCACTGTGTGCAGGGGTGACCGTGCTGGATATAGGATTCTGGGAGGAGTAGTCCAAAAAAAGAAAAGAAAAGAAACATTTCCCATCTCTGGGAGGCCACATGTGAGTGAATATGGTTGACCTGCATTCTGCTGCATCAGAAGGACCCTTCCTGTCCAATAAATTGGACTAGAATTCCTGAGATAATTTTCAAGTGTTTTACTGTGAAAATGATCAACTTAAAAGAAACGTGACTCTAATTGTGAGGTGAGGTGTAAAACAAGAAGGTATGGGCTCTAATACAAATATAGTTCCAATCTAGCCGCAGATGCTGAAGAAGGAGGTGGCAAAATCAAAAGGTTTTGTTGAAGAGTCCAGGAGGAAATCAATCACACACCAAAACAAGATGTGCTGATATCAGCCACTGCATCCATTGAGGTTGTCTGGGGCAGCCCTTTTAAAGGTGCCAACTGTTAAAGTAGTTCAGTTCAAATGTGCTAGGGGAAAAAAAAACCCTTTTGGTCTTGCTGACCTCTAAGATATGGAATAGAGATGGGCACGAACTGCTGAACCAGTACTGGTTTGTTTTCCGACCAAATAGATGTTTGGTGCTTCTGAGCCTCACCTCCTTCAGTAGGCACTCATTCAGAGGCACCAGCTGGAGGGGGCGGGGGAGGGAAGCACTAAAAAATGGAGATGGGCACAAAACAAAAAACAAATCTGTGCCCATCTCTATTTTTTCAGTGCTTCCCTCTCTGAATGAGTGCCTGCTGAAGGAGGTGAGGCTCAGAAGCACCAAACATCTGTTTGGTTGAAAAATAAACCAGTACCGGTTCGGTAGTCCATGCCCATCTCTAATATGGAACCTTCTTCCTATGATTATACAATACATATGTGCTCAAGAAGGAATGTGAGGCTAAACTTGTTTCAACAGGTGTTTTGATGTTCTTAATATTTAAAATTTTATTTCTCTGTTTATTATCTTGTTATCTTATAGTACAAGATTTAAAAAAAAGTTTGATTTTTAAATATGTATTTATTGCTATTTCACAAAGCAGACATCAAGTAGACTACACAACAGTGAACAAAGGATGGATGAATTTTATTCTATTCCCTTAGTAAAAACAAGAGCAGGAGTGGATTAAAGTACAGCCTATGAACTGTTGATATCAAAAATTAAACCATAACTTGAAGATGATTATCCTATCATAATGCTAAAGTAAAATTTAAACAACATTCCTAAAGAATTTCATTTAAAGACCATGTCAAGAACAGACTCACAGTACTATGCTAAATCAGTCACACAATGGAAGAACTGTAGACTGAATCAAAACTATAATAAGGACACTGTAGTCAAAAGCAAGTTATGGATGGATGTTTAAAATTTCTTTTTAAATTCAATTTCTATCTCACTCCCCACCCTCTTGAATCCAAGATGGCTTACAAACTTTAAAATCACAAGTAGTTAAAAATATACTTATTAAAACTTTACAATTATAGCATGAATTATTGCAAAATGCTATATAGAACCATTTTAAAAGGGTTTAAAAGCCCATGAAGTGCTACACCTCAGTTTCCTGTCGACTCTTGCTAGGGGTAGAGAAGGTGAGAAAGGGCCAACCAAACTGCTTCAGAAAGAAGAGGAAATTCAGAAAGGAAATTCCATGATCTAGATTCTAGAAGAAGCCACAGAAAAAATCCTCTCTCAAGTCGTCACTAAACATGTTTGTGAAAGTGGTGAGGGAGAGAGAGATTATCAAAAGGGGATTGTTCTCCTGCCAACATTTTGGTGCTGATACAAGCTCATACAGAGATAAAGGCTGGATTACTGCAACGCTCTCAAGTAAGACATAGTGGAACTGGAAAAAGGTGCCCCTTGAACCTTGTTACTGCGCTTGCAGCGGGTATGAGGAAAGGCTAAAACGGCCAGGCTGGTGGTCTGGAAAAAGGCGCCTGAGGGGGATATGATTGAGTGCCACCAAAATCCTGCAGGGCATGATTACACTGGATTACTCTTTTGCCTCCACAAAATACCAGTTCAAGGGACATGTTGGTTTTGAGGGCTTTAAGAAAGACAAAAGAAAATATTTTTCACCCAGCATATTAGTCTATGGAACTCCCTCTCCACAGGATGTGGTGATGGCATCTGGCTTGGATGCCCACCCGGGGATTGGACATATTCCTGGAGGAAAAGTCCATCACAGGTTACAAACCATGATGGAGATGGTCCAGGCTTAAAACCAGGGCCCTTCAAGGGCCAGATGCAGGGGAGTGGTATCGGGGGAGACAGATATCTAGTCTCATGCGCTTCCAAAAGCATCTGGTGGGGCCATCTGGAATAAACTCCCTAGTGATTTGATCCAGCATGGCTCATCGCTTCTTATGTTTTAACTGAATCTGAATCAAAAAAACTATCCTCTTCAAAAGCAAGTTATGGATGGATGTTTAAAATTTCTTTTTCTGAAGGTCCCATTTTTTTAATCCAAGATGGCTTAAATTACTTTGGTCATTGCTGTCTTACTTATTAAAAGTTTACAAATTGAATTTTTGTTGTTTTAATTTTGATAGTGCTAACCTCAGTTTCCTGTTGACTCTTGCCAGGGTAGAGAAGGTGAGAAAGTCCCCATTGTGGGAATAGATTCTAGAAGAAGCCACAGAAAAAATCCTCTCTCAAGTGTAAATAATAAATAATAAATAATAAATAATAAATAAAAGTCTTTCATATACCAAGGGCCATTACAATAAAGGACTTTAAAAGTCAGGACCAGATGGCCTGAAAGCCAGGAAAGGTCCTGTACAGAGACGGTCTCATGGTAACCAGCTCTAGTCAACACTGTAGCCACAACCTTAACGTCTCATTAAGGTCTTAAAATTGTGAAAATAAATAAATAAATATTAGAGAGGACAGAAATAGGGTCAGCATCGTAAACTCAACTTTTCAGCTACTTACACATAGGAAAAGAGATAATTTTCATTACAAAGAACTAGCGACAGAGAATCAAAAAGGGGAAAATGAGAAGTCTCTTCCATAATATCCAAGAAATCAAAGGAAAATTAAGTCCAGATTAGGGATGATGAAAGATCAAAAGTGGAAGATATTATCAGATTGGGGGATGGTAAAGATGAAATAGTAACAAGATTGTGAGAAGCTGCACAGAAGAGATGCCAGAATGACAGATTCCTTCAAAGCAAAATCTTTGGATGAAGAACCTGCTATGTTAAAAAAGAAAGTGAAACCTCTCAAAACGCTTGAAAGATGGAATAACCAATATGTTATCTCAAACTGTAGCAATTTATTATCTCAAAAGCTGAACAAGACTATGTTGAAAAATACAGGGAAAAAGCTAATGATCCCACATTGGAAATTTTCCATGTGCATTACAATGGCAAAAAGGAGGCTCCAAATATTGCATTAACTATAAGAGTGTTGCATTTATCTCCCAGCAAACTCAGGTTATGCTCAAAATTTTACAAAAACATCTTGTGAAATATTCACAAAATAAAGATTTCCCACCAGCGGCCCCCATTTATTTATTTATTTATTTATTTATTTATTTATTTATTTATTTATTTATTTATTTATTAGAATAGTTAAGAGTAAAATATTAAATTTATTCATTATTCTTGGACTCTATATTATATCAATTAAAAACCTTCTGGTTTATTTATTTATTTATTTATTCTTGGACTTATAAACTGCCCAATTTTCCCAGAGGGAACTCTGGGCGGTGTACAGACATGTCACCCCAGGCGACTAAACAATACAATCCCAAAACAGTCCCCAGCGAAAATAAGAGGGCCCCAAAACATTGGCTGAAGAGCCATGTCTTCAAGGCCCTTCTGAAGGCCAACAACGACTCTGCCTGCCTAATCTCAGCCGGCAGCTTGTTCCAATAAGCCGGGCCCACCACCAAGAAGGCCCGGTTCTGGAGTTGAAACCCTACTACAGGCCTCTCTCGGTGTCGACACTCTGAGGGAGAGGGAGGATGAAGCTCTAGTTGATCTGGACGAGATTGATCTCTGGGAGATCCGCTCCTCCAGGTAGATAGGTCCCAGGCCATGGAGGGTTTTGTAAACCAAAACCATGACCTTGAACCTTATCCGGGAAGCAACGGGAAGCCAGTGCAAGTGGGCCAGGATGGGAGTGATACTTACCTGCCGTAGCGCTAAACTAGTAGCATAGGGGAATGAATCTGAAGGAAGCAATTCTGTGCTATCACACTAAAGATGAGCCTCATGGCACAGTGGTTAAATTGCTATACAGCAGCAAAAACTGCTCACAACCTGGGGTTAAATCCCAGGTAGCAGACTCAAGGTTCACTCAGCCTTCTAGCCTTCTGAGGTTGGTAAAATGAGCATTCAACTTGCTGGGAGGAGGGGAATGTATAGCCTGCATAATTGAATTGTAAACCACCCAGAGAGTGCTTTAAGCACTATGGGGTGATATATAAGCAGAACACTTTGCTTTTGCTTTTCTTTTAAAGATGTACCAAATGCTCAGGGGGGGGGAAAGACTGATGATTCGTTTTACACTGCAGGATCAATAAGAAAAAAACCTAAAATTAACAGGGAGAACTTCAGTATAAACAAATGGGCATAGATAGGGATCCAGATCTAGTGAATGAATTTGTTTTTACTATGTAGGAGAAGAAAAATGTAAGTCTCCTTTGGAGGAATACATGGGAGGATGCATATAGTCATGCAAGGACAGTCTTGAATGGCAGCAGATGACAGATCCAGCAGTGGTGGCTGAAACATGACATGCAAAGGTATGTCCCCTTCCACAAAACAATTAGCACAGGAAAACTAGGAATAAGATTAATTCCAGGGAGTTAATTTCATGGGAATCCAGAAGTGAGAAACTGCAGCTCCTTTACATAATGTCTTGTTCCCTTGAGGAAATAGAATGGATAATTGAAACAATTCCCACCTTTCCCCTAAAAACCAGCACACATTCTCTGAAGTGCCATTGTAAGATTCTAAAGGAGGCCCAGTGAATTAATGTAGATTTGGCAACTCAACGCCTCCATTAATTTTACTGATTCAGTGGGTGTACTCTAGGTGCAACTTATTACTAGATTTCAGTCTGTGTGGTTAACAGACAAGCCCAACCCATTTACATTTTTGTGTGTGTGTGTGTGTGTGTGTGTGTGTGTGTGTGTGTGTGTGTGTGTGTGTGTGTGTGTGTGTGTGTGTGTGTGTGTGTGTGTGTTGTATCATTACAGTAGTGACCGACTGTTCATGACCCCATGTCCATGGAGTTTTCTTGGCATGAATACTGGAGTGGTTTGCCACTTCCTACTCCAGGTGCCACAAGAGCATCACAGTTATGAGTCCACCCTGTCAGGGTTGCTCCTTGCAAGGTGGAGGCCTTTGCAAAGCCAACACAATAAAGAAGGGTTTCAGCATCTTTCAGCCTTGTATTTCAAGCAAGCCACAGAGAAAAGAGGTACCCTTGAGCCAATATCCCCAATATCACCCTAACAGGAGCCAAGATGATCCTATAGCTCAGTGGTTCTCAACCCGTGAGTCCCCAGATGTTCCTGGACTGCAACTCCCAGAAACCCCTTCCAGCACAGCAAGCAGTGGAGACTTCTGGGAGTTGCAGTCCAGGAACATCTGGGGACCCACAGGTTGAGAACCACTGCTATAGCTAAAGGAGGGGGACCCAAATCAGAAGCCTATTTGGCAGAAATTCACATGGTACTCTACAATTAGACAGAGTGGAATTGCTTTGCTGTAGTTAAAAACTTCCTGGTGTGGTATAGTGGGAAATGTGATGGACTAGGACTCTGAAGAACAGGGTTCAAATCTCCACTCGGCCACAGAAATGCACTGGGGAGACTTGTAAAACCACTCCTTAAATAGCTCACTTGAAAACCCATCATCACACAAACACCATGTGTCCCTTTTCAGAGTTTCTTTGTGCTTTCTTTTGTCCATTAAGAAATTTTATTTTCCCAATTAGGACAAAAACTTGATCAAGCAATAAGAAAACAAGGAGTAGCTGCACAATGTCTTTGGATGGAATGGCACAAACATAAGAATAAGAACATAAGAAGAACCATGCTGGATCAGGATGAAGGCCCATCTTGTCCGGCTTCCTGTTTCTCACAGTGGCCCCACCAAATATTTCTGGGAGCACACAAGACTAGATATCTGTCTCTTGATACCACTCCCCTGCATCTGGCTCTTGAAATACCCTGGTTTTAAACCTGGAGATTATACATCTCCATCATGGTTTGATTGTAACCTGTGATGGACTTTTCCTCCAGGAATCTGTCCAATCCGCTTTTGAAGGCATCCAGGCCACATCCTGTGGCAGAGAGTTCCACAGACTAACAACACACTGGATAAAAACCATTTTCTTTTGTCTGTTCTCTCTCCCAATGGAAGATGATGATACCTGGACTTCCTATAAAACTCTGTGAATCAGAGCAAGCATTAACTAAAGGCACCATGCACCTTTCTGTAGCATTTTCTTTTTAGAGAACATCCATTGGGGAGAAGAAGATTGAACATTTTTTAACTGGAAGCACTGGGAGCATTTTGTATGGAAGGAGCACAATGAAGTGACCTTGAAAAGGGCTCTTCCCATCTCCCTCTAAAAATAAAAACAATGCCTACAGGTAGCTCCTAGTGTTGCTGAATGCAATCTCAATAGGCCCTGTTATGTCAAGTGATACCAATCATGATATGCTTAATAGTGAAAAGGCCAATTTATAATGGAGATGAATGAGGCCTCATAGCCCAGGGTTTTCATAGCAGCATCAGATATGGGTTATGTTTATACAGAAAAAGCACTGCAGAGAAGAAAATAGTGGGTATTTATATATTTTGTACTACTCTTTGAACTGTTTTAAGAGTTGCTTATTCCCTCTTCCTAACAAGTCACAGAAACTAGGAGTAATCCCACAAGAGTTACGGTAACTGTGAATCTATGACAAAAGTACGATATCCTCACCTGCCGATCAACAAAAGTTTTTGTTTTAATGCAGTAGCTAGAATCCCCCCCCCAGCCAGCATAGTGATTGTATGCCAAAAAAAGAGTAAAATGTTGGTTTTGCTTTTATCAAACTGTTACTCCCAGGGTCCTTTGTGAGGCAAGGCCAAAGCAGTTCAAAATCAGAGAGCTACAGCTTGATGCTGTAAATATGAATTTCTAACATGGAGAGGGATGCAAATAGATAAAAGTTATCCTTGCGTCCCTGAGCTGTCTCCTTTCGAATCACCTCCAGTTTTACTTCAGAGTTGGTTTTTGTTCAGAGAGCTGGCTTGGAGCTATTTTTAAACTCAAGGACAGGACCCCTCTGCAGCCTGGCAGGTTGACAGTGCACGCTTTTAAATTCTGATTGATGTTTATCAGGCCCTTGTGCCAACAGCCCCTTGCAGGTACTTGGGTTTCATCAGCTGTGGTGCCTGAATCTAGGGCCACAACTCGTGTGGGTGTGGGTGTGTCAAGCAAGGCACGTGCCCTGAGTGCCACACTGGGAAGGCAGAACACCAAAATGACAAAATAATGTTGTACTATTGCTATAGTACAAATAGTAGTTCAACTTTGTACTACACACAGTATTCTGCTCACCCCCTTGCTGGAGGTGCTGGTGGTGGCATAGCATCCATGGTTGCCCTGGGTAACGCAAACCCTACTTGTGGGCCTTCCTAATGGGCAGCTATGTGTCCAGCAATGAGGGCTGTGTGAACGAGGTTGGAGGCTGCCAGAGAAGGCTGGGACATGCTGCTCCTGAAACATTATGCCTTGCTTTATTTAGCCCCACGTGAAAAACAAACAAACAACAACAAAAATCCTTGGGTACTGAAGTGAAGGAAACTCCATGAGCTCCTGTAGATGGATGACAGCAGGGGCAGGGGACAGAAAGATGCTGTCATATACAAGTGTAATTAAAGGAACACCGAGATACTAAATGAAGATTTCCTAAAATGTAGCTTTCTACCAATAATAAACTAGAGGATCGAGCTGTTGCAATATTGCATGCCTATTTTTCTCAAACTGCATTACAATGTATTTTGCCTCATTTTCCTCCTTCCCCACATCTGTAAATTATGGGGTTGCTAAAATGGAGAATCAGCTTGTATGTCTGCCTACCCAAATGGACATCTTAATGACTCTGTAATTTGGTGCAGATACCAGTGTATGCTTTATATCTTTCATTGCCACACTGAAACTGATCAATTTGTCAGACTCAAAATCCAGAATTGTGACTTGAACTGGAACTCCAATGTGCATGGTAATAGTTCATTGTCATTGTCATGATTATCTTATTGCGTAGCAGAGCAAATCCACATTTTACTAGGCAATTCTAAAAATGGGGGCAGCCCAAACCAAAAATGTATAAACTTGACACTGGACTTCCGATCAGCACCAAATGTGTCTCAGATATAGCAGACATTCAGCTCTTGTTTTGTGCCAAATTTGGAGAAGTTTGGGCAAATGAGTTTTTAATTATGACTTTTAAAATTCAAAACTATTCCCTCTGCTCAGAAATAAGTGACCTTAGCCACTCCCAGAGTTAAAGCAAACACATACATTGAAAAGACATATCTTCCTTTTCTTGAAAGAAAATGGTTGGCCTCACCCCTTTAAATTTTTTTTTATTTTGGACATAAACCAGGCAGCAGGGGCTGATATATTAATCCTTAAAAGAGGATTTTTTAAATAAACTAAGGCTGGGTGGTACATGCTTGCCATGTTTGCCACTCAATTAAATTTTAACTCCTTCCTAGACAAACAGGGATGTGAGCTTGGGAAAGTATTCTGTGTCTGACTGTAAAAATATTAAGAAAGATATTTTAACAGAATAGAGAAGAAGCATTCAAAAGCTCACTCATTTAAGCTGTGAAATTACTGTTTTTTGCTTTGCAGATAGGGGTGGTCTTACCCAATGTTTGAAGAGCTTAAGTGCCTATAATCTGTCTAGTTTCAACTATTCTACCTGTTTTGACACTATACAATAACCTTGTAATGTTATGTACCATCAAGTCACTGTGATGTGTGGAGACTATTTGAGTGATTGACCTCCAAAATGTCACATTATCAACAGCATGTTGCTTTAAACCATCATGACTGCTGTCATTGGCTCGGTCAACATTTAGCTTTCCTTTTGCTATGCAAAGCTCGGCAATCCCTTTTCTGCTGGCAACATGAGCATGATATTGTGCAGCAATGTTGTGCAATTTCCTGGCATGTTGAAATGTGGATGCAGAAGCACATTAACCCATATTCATAATCATGAGATATTTTGAAGGTCTGGTGGTGAATGAATAAATTTAATTATTCTAGAACAGGGAACATACAGTCAGCAGCCTTCAAATAGCTGTAGATCTTAAAAATGTAAGAAATGTGGCACTCATGTCCCAGTATCTACACTGGCTTGACTTCTGGTTATTTTCTGGGTCCAAATAAGAATGTGTTAAGTAGTTGTAAATTTATTTATGGTCAAAGACCAAAAAATAAGAGCATGTTTGTCTCTTTTGGTCTAGAAAATTTCAGGAGCTGCATTCACAACTGCCGCCCCTCCTCAATACCACATTAACATTTCTAAAGCTACTGCGTCATTTATGCTCATGACTGGGTTGCAGCCCTAGTGAAATGAGTTTCATTATTAAGTAAGCATGCATAGGAACCAAGTTCTCTTTGCTGCTAAGGGTGTAGGAGTTGGGACAGCTGCTTGCTCTGAATGCCAAAACTGTATTACTATTCAGGCACTCTGGGAGAATGACATGGAGAGGGTAGTTCTTCCAAACACATGTCATACGTCCAATCCTACATTCTCACTTTTTTCCTCCACCACACAGAGAATATGGAAATTATAGAAAACATTCAAGGGGGAGACTTGGAATTCTAGCATAGCTGTGTAGGTATCCTTGCCCAGAAACCATCCATCTTGTTTTGGCTGAATATAGCCTTGCAGTTGGCCTAGTTCAGGGGTGGCGAACCTATGGCAACCTACGGAAAGAGCTTTTTTTTTTTACTGTTACTGTAGATAAACGTGTCCGAATCTATCCAAATCAGAAACCATGGATGACCAAAGAGGTGAGGTGCCTCCTGCATGACAGGAATAAGGCTTTCAAGTCTGGTGATGTGATCAGGTATAGCATTGCTAGAGCAGATTTGAGGAGAGGCATTAAAAAAGCAAAGGTGGATTATAAGAAGAAGATTGAGGCTTGTTTTTACAGTAATAATAATGTGAGGCAAATGTGGCAAGGGGTTCAGCAAATCACTAGTTATAGATCTAATTATGCTGCCCCTTCTGCTGGAAATGCTTCTTTGGCTGAAGAACTGAACAATTTTTTTGCTAGGTTTGAGACAGAACAAACAGAGGTATTTACATCACAGCCATCAGCACAGTTTAGCCCCTTCCTTCTTGTTGAAACGTGGGAAGTGAGAAACATCTTGAGAACTGTGAACCCGAGGAAAGCTGCAGGACCTGATGGCATTTCTGGTTGGGTGATTAGGAGTGCGCAGACCAGTTGGCTGGAGTTTTTACTGAAATTTTTAACCGGTCTCTAGCCCAGTCAACTATTCCATCTTGTCTGAAGGCCTCCATTATTGTTCCACTGCCAAAGAAGCCATCTATTAACAGCTTAAATGATTATAGACCTGTAGCACTTACCTCCATTGTAATGAAGTCTCTGGAACGATTAGTCCACCAGCATATCATCTCTTGCCTCCCAGGCACATTTGATAAATATCAGTTTGCTTACAGAGCAAATAGATCCACGGAAGATGCTATAGATATCACCTTGCACACTGCTCTTACCCATTTGGAGCTGCGGGGACCTATGTAAGGATGCTCTTTGTGGACTTTAGCTCTGCTTTCAATACAATTATACCTCACAAGCTGATATCTAAACTTAAGGACCTTGGTTTTTGTCATTCCATCTGTGCCTGGATCATGGATTTCTTATCAAATCGCTCACAGAGGGTCAGATTAGGTGACTACATGTCGTCAGCCCTCACTCTCAACATGGGTACTCCACAGGGCTGTGTGTTGAGCCCACTATTGTTTAGTATTTACACCTCTGACTGCACTCATACTCATCCTGAAAATAAAATCATCAAGTTTGCCGATGACACAACAGTAGTGGGACTCATCTCTGGTGGAGACGAGTCAGCCTACCGAGAGGAGGTGCATCGGCTGCCACGGTGGTGCAGAACCAACAATCTGATAATAAATATCAACAAGACCAAAGAACTTATAGTGGACTATCGAAAAAGGAAATCAGACACTCAGCCCCTGATTATTGATGGAGTTTGTGTAGAGCAGGTGACGGACAGTAGGTTCTTAGGAGTTATTCTACAGGAGGATTTGACCTGGAGTGCCAACACTGAAGCACTGGTTAAGAAGGCCCAACAGAGATTATATATTCTGAGACTTCTCAGGAGGGAACAACTGTCTAAGAAACTGTTGGTAACCTTCTACCGGGGCTTTATAGAAAGCACTATCACGTACTGCCTCTGTGTCTGGTTTTCCAGTTGCACAGTGGCAGATAGAAGGGCACCCAGAGGGTCATAAACACTGCTGAGAGGATAGTGGGCTGTCCTCTTCCTCCTTTGGAAGAATTATACAACTCCAGATGCTCAAGGAAGACATCTAGAATTTTGAGAGACCCTTCGCATCCTGGCTACCAATTTTTTGAACTGTTGCCGTCTGGCAGGAGATACAGGACTCTTAGGTCAAGGACAAATAGACTAAAGAACAGTTTTTATCACAGAGCGGTATCCAAGCTAAATGCGACAGTTTTAGCACTATCTTAATCAGTTTTAAGTAGTGTTTTAAATTTTGTAAGCAATTTTAAGAGTTTTTAATATTTTGTATGGTGTTTTATATGTTTTATGTGTTTGTATGCTTAGAGTGTGTAGTGGAACAGCACTCTAATTTCGTTGTGCATATTTTGCATATGCATAATGACAATAAAACTCTATTCTATTCTATTCTATTCTATTTTGCCTGGCATGCGACATGCTCCTTGCCCCCCCCCCCCCACTTCCCCCTCTGCTGGACCAGCCATGAGGAATTTGTGGAGGAGGAAGTGGGGGGTCAGGGAGCATGGTGGGTGCCAGGCCAACCCTGCCATCAGCATTGCCATCGCCGCCCTTGCCGCCGCCCCCTGCCGCCCCTGACCCTGCCTCCGCCAACCCCACCGCCATCCCCGCCCCTCCCGCCGCTGCTGCTGCCGATACCTCTGACCCCATTGCTCTTGCTGCCCTCAACCTCACCCCACCCCTGACCCCCCGCTGCCGCCGATCCCAACCCTCCCACCACCGCCATCCCCATCGCCCTTGCCGCCCCTGCCGCCGACAACCTGACCCTGCCTCTGCCGCCATCCCTGCCCCTCCCACCCTGACCCCACCCCTCCATCACCCTTGCTGCCTTCACCTCTCCCCCCCCGCTGCCGCCGATCTTGACCACTGCTGCTGCTGCCGCCGCCGAGTTTGGGCACTCGGTGGCAAAAAGGTTCGCTATCCCTGGCCTAGTTATTGGCCCCATTGGTCAACAAGGACACAGGGGACTCTTGGATAGCTAAAATGCATTCACTCACCTCTACGCTGGGCATCTATGCCAGCTCACCTTGCCAAAGAATATGATGCCACCCAAAAAGAGATGTAAAACAGCTATAGGATGAAAGCACATTGAAAAAATGGAGTAACAATTAGAAGCTAATCCTGCCCATAATTTTAACTCATTATTTTTTTTGGAAAACCTCCCTGGTAGATGGTGTGAATATTGTAGAAATAATATATCTTGACTTCAGCAAAGCCTGTAACAAAGTGTCCATGATAAATGATTAACAAACTAACAAAGTGTCAGTTGAATACAAATGTCAGGTGAATACACAGTTTGTTACAAAATCCTACTCAGAGAGTGCTTATCAATGGCTGCTTCTCAAACTGGGAGGAGGTTACAATTGAGGTACCACGAGGCTCAATCTGTGGGCCCAATACTCTTCAACATTTTTATTAATCACTTGGATGAAGAAGTGCAGGGAATATTTATTGAGTCTGCAGAGGACACAAAATTGCTTGGAATAGGTAATACCTTGGAAGATAGAAACAAAATTCAAAAAGATCTTGATAGGCTTGAGCATTGGGCCGAAAACCACAAAATGAAATTTAATGGGATTAAGTGCAATGTTCTACACCTACGGAGGAAAAAAACCCCAAATACATAGTTACACAATGGGGGACACGGCTCAGTAAATACAAGAAGGATCTTGGAATCATAGTGGATCACAAGCTGAATATTAGCCAACAGAGCAATGTGTCTGCTGCAAAAGGCAAATGATATTTTAGGCTGCATTAACACATATAATAAATAAATAAATAAATAAATAAATAAATAAATAAATAAATAAATAAATAAATAAATAAGATAACATTTTCAAATGCAGTATATGTACTTGAACAGGGTTTGTTGTCAGTCATCACAGAGTCACATAATAATGGGCTCAAGCTATGAGAAGCCAGATTTCAGCTGAATATCAGAACAGCATGACAATGGAACCAACTACCTCAAGAGGTATTGAGCACTCCAATGCTGGAGACATACAAAGAAAAACGGAACAACCATTCATCGGATGTCCTTTGACTTGAATTTCTGCCTTGAGCAGGGGGTTGGGCTTAATGGCCTTATAGACCCTTTCCAACTCAATTATCCAATGATTCTATGTTGGCCTCTAGACCAGGGGTGGGGAAATTTTGACACTCCAGATGTTTTGGACTGCAACTCTCAGAATTCTGACCCTATCTTGCCAATGATAAAGGACTATGGGAGTTATGTTTCCAAACATCTGGAGGGCCAAAGGTTTCCCACTCCTGCTCTAGACCATAGTGACATTAGGGGCTAGGCGCAGCTCCATAGGATATATAATGATTTTAACATTCTTTTTAGAAAGATAGTCCCATGCTTGTTCTTTAGTGGCCTATAAGGAGTTCATACTAGTTAATGAGTTCATACTAGTTAGTGAGATTACTTTTCACTAAATGCAGATATAATTCTTCACAGATGAACGGAAAACATACTATCTTTTTTTAATATTGTCTTTTACTGAAGTAAGCCACTTTAGTCCTTTTTAAGGAGTGATGGATTAAGAGCAGGAGACCCAGGCTCATGTCCCCACTCTCAGCCATGAAACCCACCTTTGGACAGATGGCAGTCAAGTTTTCTCAGCCAGAAATATTTCACAGGGCTTTTGTCAACATAAAATGGAGCGGAAAGGGCTGCGTGGAGCTCATTGAAGGAAAGGTGAGCTATAAATCAATAAATAAGTAAATAAACGAATGAACGAATGAACGAATGAATGAATGAATGAATGAATGAATGAATGAATGAATGAATGAAAATGCATTCACTGCCAATACAAATAGACATCAGATTACACAGCCAAAGGTATAATTCTCATTCTGGGAAACATAATGACACATAGATGCCTTTTCAAACAAGGACTATTGGTGTATTAGGTTTCCATTATGTGATGATACTCTCACTAGGCTGTTTACTGTTTCAGTGGCAAACTGGTAGAGTTATCACACCAGCACACCATGTTGCTACATGCCTGCAAGCAGTTAGCATGAGGCCCTGGTAGTATAACATTATTTATTCAATGCTTGTGCCTAGAAAACCACAAGCAACGATGTATCGTACAGCTAATCAAGCTGGTGGTTCAGATTACACACCTAATCTGCATCACTAGCTTGAGCCACTTGCATATTTGATGTTTGGCAAATTTAATGGCACAGCTTTATTGGTGGTTGATTCCATAGAGGATTCTATGGGTGCCTTTTCAGGAGTAAATCTCTATATTTCCATTTCATCTACAAATAACTGTGTCTGGGAGGCTGCCAAGGTGAAGATCAACCTCTTCATTAGATTCTGTTTGACCCTTTTAGCTGTGCCTCTCCACAATCCACCAGCTGTAACCTGGTTGAAATGCTTGCAACATTCAGAATGGACTCTTGGGAATATCTGTTCTTTCCTGGACAAACTCAGGGTGGAGCAAAGAACTCAGAGGTACCCAGAGTGCCAGGATCAGGGCCGCTTGACTCTGCCACTTTGCAGAATCAGGTTCCACTCAAGCTGAGGCAATCATGGAGTGCAGCTGGTGGGCTTGCTACTGGCATAAAGCTAGCAGCTGCCATTCCCTGTTCCTTTCCTCAGCAAACTGTAACAGATGGGGTGTGGATGGCCACTAGGGTATTTGCAAGGGGGACAGGACCAGGAGGGCCAGGACCAGGGTGTTCCCAGGAGCCAAGACCTTGGTCAGCCAGTCCGAAGTTCAAGAGTCACAGAGAGAATCATCAGCCAGTCCAAGATCAAGAGTCTCACACAAACACAGTCTGACATGGAGGGGGATGCCAAGCAGGCAGACTTACAAGGTAGCAGAATTTCAGGAAGGATCAAGGTAACAGGGCCTCAGGAATCCAAGATCTCGGGTTGCTGAGGCAAGGAACAGGGAGTGCCTTAGTAGGCCCATCAAATAGTGTGACCTTGGGGAGTTGTGATGGATGAGTATGAGTGTTTTAATCTTTGTTACCTTCTAAGTGTATTTCTTTTCTTTTTTAAATTTAGTTTCTACACCTGGGATAGCATTTAATTTTGTTGTACTAAGTACAATGATAATCAAGTATCTATCTACCAGCTACACTCCCTGATCGGCTCAGCCTGAGTGGGACCTGATTCAGCAAAGAGGCAAAGTCAAGTGGCCTTCGATCCTGACACAGAGGGTGGAGTGGCACCTTCTGCCAGTTCCTTATGTTAAATCCAGCACTTGTGGATTCTAAAATGATATAATTAAAAACATGCTTGATTTGCATATGCATGCAGCAGTTTCATTTACACCAGAGCAGAGAAAAGCTGACATATCACCTGAATATGAATGTGCATATTCTCTCTCTCTCTCACTCACTCACTCACACACACACACACACACACATACACACACACCATTGACAACCAAATAAACAACCCAAAACTGTGCTGATTCACAGTTAGCTTTATTGATAGCTTATTTACACTTCTCAGTAAGATTTACAGTTCATACTAGTTACCAAGGATACTGGGTAATCACTATATTTCCATAGGCTGTGGATAATGTTATTATGTCCTTTGAGTGCAAGGACACAGTGGACTTGAGAGTTCTACTGTGGTAGAGTCAGTTTTTTCCTGTGCCTTTTTTTTGTTCCTGCTGTACTATTAATTTGTCTTCATAAAGCACTAAGGATACCAGGAGAGTCTACAAATACATTCAAAACAAACAAACAAACTAGCAAAGTAAAGAAGGCAGCAAACGTAAATATATCTGACAGATTCCTCCATCAAGATTCCTCAGCAAGTGAAAAGGTTTCACGGTCATAGCAAAACAATTATGTTGTGGGTGCCTGTTGTGCCTCCATGGAGACCATATTCCATAGCAGGAGTGCCACTAGCTGAAAGACTACTTTGTGCGTTGACAGAAGGGAGCCTTCCATGACATGATAAGTTATAAGTAATTTATCATAAACAGTAGGGCCTATGGACAGATATGCCTTCAGATATTGGGATGCCAAACCCATTTACAGCTTTACATGTATGAACTAGCATAAGGTAAAGGTAAAGGTTCCCCCCACACATGTGTGCTGGTCGTGTCCAACTCTACGGGTGGTGCTCATCTCCATATTCAAGCTGAAGAGCAGGTGTTGTGCAAGTCCGTGGCCACGTGGCTGGCATGGCTGCAAGGAAATACTGTTTTACCTCCCCGTTTTTTTTATGGCAGTACCTATTTATCTACTTGCATTAACATGCTTTTGAACTTCTAGATTGGCAGGAGCTGGGGTTAACAGCGGGAGCTTACTCCACTAAGTGGCACCTGGGATTTGAACCGCTTAGCTGCTGACTTTGCAGCTGACAGTTTTCAGTGCTCTAGCCTGCTGAGCCACCATGCCCCGCACCCACCACACCCCAGACTAGCATGCATTAGAGGAAAATACAGCTGTCTTCTAGCTCTGTAATGGTTACATCACCTTATGTCTGAATCTATTTGTTAATCCCAGCTAGAAATCATAAATTGAACCCACCAGTTTAAAGTTTAAAGTTTCAAGTTTATTGCGGTCGTATGACCCGTATAAACAAATATACAGTGAATCATAAAACAATGAAAAAGAGTAAAACTACGAATGGGTAAAAACATCAGGAAGATGGATGAATGGTCGAAGTAATCTCTGCTCTCTTGCGTATGGCGGCCTGGAAAAACTTTGCTACCTGGGCTGTAACATAAGAATTCTTATCTATTAAACAGTATTGGACTAACCATCTAGAAGGGTGGCCTTGGAACTTCTTCAGCAATGGAGCAATTAAGTTGTTTCTAATATGATCATAAAAAGGGAAAAATAAAAGCACGTGTTGGATAAATTCCGGGGACTGGTTTCCACATGGGCAGAATCTTTCTTGGCACGGAATCCCCGTAAACCTACTCTGAAGGAGTGCTGATGGCAATACATTCATCCTGGCCAACATGAAAGCTCTACAAGCCTGTGGTGAACAAAGTGAGGTTAAATATGCTGTGGGGGTCTTATATGTTGGAAACACACCTTGTGACAAAGGGGAGCAGGTTCTATGTGCCAGGGAGAAAAGTTCTTGCCTCTCTATGTCACTTAGCCTCTGGTTAAGAATTCGTAGAGCCTGTTTCTGCCCTAATGTCAAAATATGGTCAAGCGGGATACCTACAGACCTAATTTTTTGATTAATGAAGGATTGCCACTGGCTTTGGTAAGAATCAGACAGCATGTTAGACACGTACCCCAGTTGGTCTGCAAAAAAGGATTCTAAGCCAGTACTTTAGGGTCTGAGTCCAGGCGTTAATTTCCAATCTACCCACTCCTGCCTCAAGGCACAACACCGCATAGCGTATGCAGTTTGGGACCCCCAGAATCTGACACAAAAAAAAGCAGATTGAATTTTTTCAACCTCAGAGTTGAATGCTTTGATCCACACTGGGATGACGTATAATAATTGAGCCCTTGTTTTTGCTTGAAAGACTTGAATGGCTGATGGGACATGGCGACCTTCGCTTCTGTAGAAAAACCGAGCCACTGCTTGTGAACTACATTTAGCAAGGTTAAGGGCATGGCTTCGATGAGTTGACCAGATCATGTTGTATCTAAAAGTAATCCCAAGATATTTATATTCCTTAACCTGCTCCACTATTGAATGGTCAATCAGCTGGCATATAAACTCCACCTCTCCTCGGCCACAGTGCCGGAGGACTGGAGGATAGCGGATGTCACACCAATTTTTAAAAAAGGAAGGAGGGGGGACCCAGGAAACTACAGGCCGGTTAGCCTTACATCTGTCCCAGGGAAGATGGTGGAAGGCCTCATCCAAGAGAAAATCTTAAAACACATAAAAGAACAAACCTTGCTGAGAGAAAATCAGCATGGCTTCTGTAAGGGTAAATCTTGTCTTACAAACCTTTTAGAATTTTTTGAAAAGGTCAACAGGCACGTGGATTTGGGTGAACCGGTGGATATAGTCTATCTGGATTTTCAAAAGGCTTTTGACACAGTCCCTCACCAAAGGCTGCTGAGAAAATTGCATAGTCAGGGGATAAGAGGGCAGGTCCTCTTATGGATTGAGAACTGGTTGAGAGAAACAAAGAGTAGGTGTCAATGGGAAATTTTCACAATGGAGAGAAGTTAAAAGCGGTGTGCCCCAGGGCTCGGTCCTGGGACCGGTGCTTTTCAATCTGTTCATAAATGACCTGGAGACAGGGATAAACAGTGTGGTGGCCAAGTTTGCAGATGACACAAAACTTTTCCATGTGGTAAAAACCAGAGAAGATTGTGAAGAGCTCCAGAAGGATCTCTCCAAACTGGGGGAGTGGGCTGAGAAATGGCAAATGCGTTTTAATGTAACCAAATGTAAAGTAATGCATATTGGGGCAAAAAATCCAAACTTCATCTATCAACTCATGAGCTCTGAGTTATCCGTGACGGATCAGGAAAGAGATCTTGGTGTGTTGGTGGACAGCTCCATGAAGGTGTCTCCCCAATGTGTGGCAGCAGTGAAGAAGGCCAATTCCATGCTAGGGATTATCAAAAGGGGATTGAAAATAAAACAGCCAACATTATAATGCCGTTATACAAAACAATAGTAAGGCCGCACCTGGAGTATTGTGTACAATTCTGGTCACCGCATCTCAAGAAAGACATAGTGGAACTGGAAAAGGTGCAGAAGAGAGCGACTAAAATGATTACTGGGCTGGGGCACCTCCCTTATGAAGAAAGGCTAAAACAATTGGGCCTCTTCAGTCTGGAAAAAAGGCGCTTGAGGGGGGATATGATTGAGACATACAAAATAATGCAGGGTATGAGTAAAGTGGATAGAGGGAAGCTCTTCTCCCTCTCTCAAAATACCAGAACTAGGGGACATACACTCAAATTGAGGGCTGGGAGAGTAAGAACTGACAAAAGAAAATATTTTTTCACCCAGCGCGTTGTAAGTCTATGGAACTCCCTGCCACAGGATGTGGTGATGGCATCTGGCCTGGATGCCTTCAAAAGGGGATTGGACAGATTCCTAGAGGAAAAGTCCATCACGGGTTACAAACCATGATGGAGATGTGTAATCTCTAGGCTTTAAACCAGGGTACTTCAAGGGCCAGATGCAGGGGAGTGGTATCAGGAGACAGATATCTAGTCTCATGCGCTCCCAAACACATCTGGTCGGGCCGCTGTGAGATACAGGAAGCTGGACTAGATGGGCCTTTGGCCTGATCCAGCATGGCTCTTCTTATGTTCTTATGTTCTTATGTTCTAAGATGGGACTGGCAAGTGACTTTAGATTTTGGTTTAGATTTTGATGTATTGTATATGCCAAAATCAAGTAGTAAACTGCAACCAGATTAAAGCAAAGCAAAGCAAAGTGTTCTGTTTATATACAGTCCCATACCACTTCAAGTAGTATTTGGTCAGTTTACAGTTTTAATTACATTATGCAGGCTACAAATCCCCCCCCCACACACACACAGCTAGCTGGGTGCTCATTTTACTGACCAGGGAGCCTGCTACCTGGGATTGAACCCCAGGTCATGAGCACAATTTTAGCTGCAGTACAGGCATTTAACCACTACTCCACAGGGCTATTGAATCAGTAGCAATTTGTTGAGTCAATTGCTTCATAATTTATTTATTTTTTAAAAATATTTGTACTCCACCTTCTTTAAAAAGGACCCAAGTTGGATTACAACACTGAAAGACAATATTTAAAGTTGAACCACCACCACCACCACCACCACCACACACTAGTTACTGAGAAAAAACTTGTCTGAAGAGAATGTACAGTATACAAAAAAAAATCCTCTGGACTCGGGTTATTATTATATTAACCCTGAGAAGAGGATGAACGACACCTGAATCCCAATCCGTTATGTGGGATGGAGAGGGGGGAATTCTGGGAATGGAGACATCGACAGCAGGCAGCCCAGGTTGGTGAACCGGCTACAACCCAGTAAGTTGACGGGTGGGAAAATAAAATAGCCAAACTCAACACCCAGTTGCAGAACAGGATTAGGGCTCCCACTACTGTCTTTGGTGTGGGCATATAAATCCTCCCTATCTATGCAGAAGGCATTGCAGTGGGCAACTGAACTTGACCTGTTGAAAAGGGAGGGAAAAGAGACTGAAATGGTGGCAGTAACTGAGGGCCTTTTTACACGACCCCTAAGATCCGCTGGCCACTTAAATTCGGACCAGAGATCTTAGGGGTTCCTCGCTCTTCCTCTGTCCCCACCCCCCTCTGCACTTCCTGGTTGCTGGCTGCCTGAGGGAGGGAGAAAAAAAGAAAAGAATGCTGGTTTACCTCTGTTTTGTTCCCGGCAGCATACAGATCTCTTAAAGGGGCGGGGCGCAAAAAAAGAACAAACAGAAGCCAGGAGAGCCCCGCACTCACTATCCTTACACCGGATCAAATATTTGTCACATCCAAAAGCAGGTACAAGAAAAATGCAGTTTGGTCTTGCTAAAGTGGGCCGGGGTCGCACTTAATTGTCTGCAAAGTCCGGAGCTGGTGGGTAAACATTTTTAAGGTCCGGACCTTGCAGCCATTTGCGGCGGAGCTTAGGGGTTGTGTATAAACGCCCTGAGGGACTTTTGAACTCTAAACAACACTTATGGGAAATGAAGGTAACTATCCCAAAAGGAGCTCCTTGTGCTGGATATGTTTCCCTTGTCCTGGTTTTAATAAATCCCACCGTTGTTGAAGACTGGATAGTGTCTTCTATGGAATCAGGGATCGATGAAGGGGCTCCCACTGAAGCCTCCATGGCTGGTAGAGTTTACACTCTGATTTGTTTTTAATCTATTTTCTAGCATCTTATTTTGGTTTTCCTTCCCCAGCTTCTGACATTGATAAGAAATAATAAAAAGCAATTCATGATGTTCAACCTTATGTACTTGCTCAGTGCATTTATTTGACCCTTGGGAATCCAGCATGCTTTCTAAGCAATAAACACGTCAACAGGCAGGCCTGCTGTTCAGGAAAGATTAAAGTTATTCAACAATTCCCTCCTGCTCTGTTTCTTCAAAATGTACTGTAGGGTAGACACAATGTTTAGACAGAACTGTTTATTGGAAAGGGAAAGGAAAGAAGGTCCAGGCTTTATTTTCTTCCTGTACTCCAATTGCACTAATTAAAGTAATGTTTCCACTTAACTTGCAGCTGCATGTTTTGTTTGGCGCAGCTGGTTCAGGATCCTATTAAAGCCAAGGGTAGCCTTTATGCCTGAAAGGGAGGTTGGAGTCCAGCAGAGTTATAGAATTTTTTTGAAGACTCCTCCATGACTAAAATGGTGTCACCAAGTTAAACCAAGTTATCAAGAGCAGACTTATTGATTGGCTTGGGTTCTCAGATCAAAATCCTGCACCTGGTAGCACTTGGGCAGCAGCTTATTACAAAGGCTGCTCCAGAAACAGAGGTGCTCCCATCTTCCAGTAGGTGAGCCAAAAGGCGACCTGCCAGTTAAAGCAGCGTTGAAGCTGAGCTGACGCAAAGGAAGAGGCTGTGTCAGAAATGGAATGCTCTGCGTGCGGAGGACTTGACTCTAGATCAGTGGTTCTCAACCTGTGGGTCCCAGGATGTTCCTGGACTGCAACTCCCAGAAATCCTGGCCAGCTCAGCTAGCAATGAAGACTTCTGGGAGTTGCAGTCCAGGAACATCTGGGGACCCACAGGTTGAGAACCACTGCTCTAGATTATATAGCAGAGTTAGATAGTAAATTGAACTTTTTGTTTTGTTTTTGCTGAGCCAAAGAGATGGGATACGGAGGAAAATCTCACAGTGTAAATGGGAGGCATTGGATGAGAAGTCAAAGAAGATAAAGCTAATTAGGAGGCTGTCCGTAAAGAAGCAATGAGAAGAAAGACCTGGGAGTTGAAATTTCCTGGCATCAGTCATCTGCAAGAGATTGCTTCAAAACCTCTGAACTGTTGCAAGCTTGAATCCTGGCACATTTGCTGTTGTTTAATTAATGTTACCTCTCCATGACATTATTGTAAGAACGGGATTGTGAAAGGAAGTTCTTGCAAGTCAAGCTACTGATTAACTTTACTACCCATAGCATGTGTGTATAAATATAAAGCTCTGGAGAACACATATTCTGATTCAAGACCAGCCCCATAATTAAGCCGAGTGCAGCAACCACCTTAGACAGCAGAAGCTCTAGATGTGTGAATAGCCACCACCTAATCATTCCTTAAAATCGATCCATCTACGTATCTCCTTTGGAAGACACCACTGTGGCCATTCCTAATAGAGTTACCAGGTCAGCAGCACCCGATTCCCTGAGATGTCAAGCCCAAAACCTGAGATGAGAGGTTGAATCCTTGTAATGTCACAAAAGTAAGAGTGGGGAAGGGGGCAGATTTTGCTCTAGTCTTGTTGTTGTTGCTGCCAGAGTTCATGCAGCAAGAAGGCTCATGAGTCACAGAGCTGGTGCTCCATTCTCTGCCCTGCTGTAAATCATGAGCTTAACACCAACATGCCAAAATGCCAGGCATGAGGGGCAGGGATTGTGCAGAGAGATGGTGGGTGAATGCTTGTGAGCCCATTGTGCCATTGGGTGCAGCACACATACCAACACCTTCATGATGAGCCAGTGCATCCCAGTGCCATGTAGTAATGGATGAAAATCCATTAAAGCAACCTGGCTCAAAAGGATGAAACTGCCTCAAAAGGATGATCACTGATATTTGATTCTTTGCCAGGAGACCAAATAAAACCTAGTAACTGGCTTTGTTCATAGTACATGGAAGTGTACCACGCAGAAAATAAGTTTTGTTGTGTTCTTTTTTTTCTTTGCCTCCTTTACAGGGATTTCAAATACCATGCAGGGAGACCATCTGGTTTGAAACATGAAAGTCATGCTAGAAGACAACAGCCACCACAATATCAGAGGAAATGGTTGAGATGGAACACCTGTGAAAAAAATGGGTTGTGGTTTATAGCTTCATTTTATGGTGCTGCTTAGAGACCCTGGAAATACAGCTAGATGACTGAGCATAAATCAGTTTAGTGTTTATTGTTGTAATCTGGAATGCATTTCGTCTCCTGTGTACAAATGGATGGGGAAGGGGGATGTGCCAGAAAAGTGCTGGGGGGAAAAACCCATATAAATACCTTTTGCTTCTGCATTCCCATCCTATTCTGTTACTCGTAGTCCCAAATGCACTGAAATACTGTAGTCCATTTCATGCTTGCTAAATTTACATATAGAATATGTTAATCTAATAAATGCTCAATCCTTTCTTTTATTGTTGCATAAATTTGCAAGCAGGATTTATTATTTATTTATTTCTCTAATTATTGTCTGCCTTTCTCCCAACACTGGGATGCTAAACAGCTTCCAGCAACCAAAAAGGCATAGATAAACAATCTGCTATAGCCTGAAGAGTTAAATAAGGTACATTAGTAGAACGAGACTGAGTTGATAGCAGTTTAAAAGCTCACCATTTAAGGAAGAAAAAAAAACAAGACAGGCAGCTGGATCCAAGATGCTTCTCTAGTTAATTTCCAACAACCCCTCTGGCCTGTCCTGTTTGCTGATTAATGCCAGGTCGGTTCATAACAAGATCCCTGTCATCCAACTTGACCGACCTGGCATTTCTTACGGAGACCTGGGTGGCCGAGGGGGAGGGGCTTCCCCTCTCGCTGCCCCAGGGTTACTCCGTTCAGCAGCTGGGTAGGCCGGGGGGGCGGGGTGGGGTGGGTTGGCCATTGTGCACAGAGACTCTTTTCATGTCAGCAGATCCGCGATGTTGGTGAGCCCGGGGCTTGAATGCCTTCACCTTGTGGTGGGACAGAGGGACAGGTTTGGGATTGTGCTTGTGTACCGAGCTCCCTGCGACTGCATGTGCCAGAGCTCTCCGAGTTCATCTCGGCGGCACTTGTGAGATCCCCCGCCTTTTGGTGTTGGGGGATTTCAACGTGCATGCCGGGGCTGGACTGTCGGGAGCAGCTCTGGAGTTCATGGAGTCCCTGGCCTCCATGAACCTGTCCCAATTTGTCATCGGTCCCACTCACAAGGGAGGACATACCCTGGACCTGGTTTTGCCTCCTCATCGACGGGCTTTGATCTGGGGGTCGGCAACCTGTTGGTCCGTGTGTCATGTCAGATCAATCTGCTGACCTTCTCCCTGGCAATCACCACACCACCCCGCAGGGGCCCTTCCATCTGGGCCTGCCCCGGGGCTCCTGGACCCTGCACGGTTTTCGGAAAAGGATGAAACTCCCTGGTCAAAAGGTGGTTTGAGGAAGTGAGGATGATCAGCGCCTGATATTTGATTCTCCTTGGCCAGGAGACCAAATAAAACGGAGAAGGCTAGTAACTGGCTTTGAATTCATAGTAAAGGCGTTGACCAGTCGCTACTCTCGCAGAAAAGCTAGGAGATCCTTTGTTGCCCTTGTGAGGCCTTCGGAGTTGTTTTTTCTTTGCCTCCCCTAGTGATTTCACTAGCGAGTCAGGCAGCCTATTTTAAAACCAAGATAGAGGCCATCCGTTCTGAACTGGATGCCGGTTGCCCTGATCCAGTCCCCATCTGGTTTGTTGAGTTCGGGTCTGTAACATCTGAGGAGGCCTCAGGGTCCTGGGACACTGCAGGAAGACAACAGCTTGCCCGTCCTGGCTGATTAAGATCAGGGGGAGCATGCCAAAATGGGGTTGAGATGGGGATTTTTCCCAGTCTGCTGAAGGAAAAATTATTAAAAGATCTGGTTGTGGACATGTTATAGTCCCTAGCCAATGTCATTTTATGGTGCTCTCCAGTCACAGAATATTTGAATTTATTTATTGAATTTTTTATACGCCCATCTTCCGGAGAGGAACTCTGGCAAAATACAATATAAAGCATAAGAATAAAACTGCAGTACAAAATAGACAACAGCAAAGATAAAACAACATTGATAAAACAACACCTAGGCAAGTTTAGTCAAGAATTTCAGCCCTCCAGATGTTCTGTCTCCAGTCGTTCCTGGAGGAGAACCATGTCCTGGATCCCTTCCAATCTGGGTTCAGGGCGTCATGGGACAGAGACGGCCCTGGTGCTCTACAAATGGAGGGGGGGGAAGGGGGATGTCCTCCTCGACCTGTCAGCTGCTTTGATACCCTCGAAATCCTGCCGGCTCTCGGAGGTAAATACGGCCTTTTGCTTCCTTCCTTGATTCCCATGAGCTTGGGGGTGATTCCTGACACTCTCTTGTGGGGTGCCCAAATGCTCTCCCCAATGCTCTTTAACAATACTGGCCGAGATCATCCATTTGGAGTCTGCTGTCATCAGCACGCTGATGACAATTTATCTCTCCTTTTCCACCTGTGCAGTGGAGAATCGCTGCCTGGCTAACTCCAGGATAAATCCGGCTCAGGTCATGTTCTTCGGGGCGGCCCCGATGGGTACTGTGGCCCTCTTCCCTTTTGGATTGTCCGCCCTCCAGCTGCATAAATCTGGGCGTCGCCCTGGATCCTGGTCTGACCCTGGAGCTCCAGGTTTAGGTCGGCCTTTTATCATCTATTTATTCGCCCGTACCTTGACGAGCTCCCTGAGGACAGTGGTACAGGCATTGGTCATGTCGAGGCTGGATTATTGCAACGCCCTCTTCATGGGGCCCAACACCTTGTTGGAGATGCTAAACGCGGCGGCCAGGCTTCCAGCGCGTCGTTTTGACCAAAAGTTGCCTCCCGAATAAGGTTCAAGGTGATAAACAAAACCCTCCTATAGCCTGAAGAGTTAAATAGAGCCCGACCCACCCGTTCACACGGTCCCTCCGAGGGTAGAAAACAAGCACTGCGCGGGCTTGGTAGCAGTTTACCCAAAAGGCCTCACCATTTCAGAAAGGGCTTGAAGAAAGGACGCCTTTAAAAATGACTAGAGGTTTGTTTTTTTCCCCTGCCCATATGCTGAGTCTGCTGTTGCTGTCTTTGCCTTTTGTGTTTTCTTTTTTGTGTGAACCGCCCTTAATTTCCAATAAGTGTAAGAAATAAATAAATAAATAAATAATGAATAAGAAAGATCACTGCCCACAGCAGAAAAAAAACACAGGGAGAGGCTCACTTTTGAGAGAAAAAGTTTCTTCAGATACTCATGGCAGCCTCAAGCAGTAAGGACTAGAGAGCAAAGGTGAGGTGCTGGAGAAGTGTGTAGGTCTCATGGCTTGCTTTAGGCTCCCCAAGGTAGCCAGTTATTTATCCTCAGATGCAGAGAAAGCATTTTTTTTTTAACAAGAAGCTACTTGTCAGCTGCCCAGGTGCTTTGCATTGCCACATGAAATGAAGGGGGGGCACCAATTTTTCTTTTGCTTCAGGCAGCCAAATATTGTGGGCCAGACTGTGTAAATGTAGCCTGCTTTTTAGGACTGCACAAGCTAAAAATAGCTACAAGAAAGCTTCCCAATGGCCCTCCCATTAAGTTATGTGCTCCCCCCCACTCCGGAGCATTCCCAAAAGATACAGGGTGGCTTTCCAAGAATCTTCTGAGAAACCTCAGAAAGACTTGGAACGGTTTGAGCTCTTCCTGTTGCCTTCTGCAGAATTAACCAGAAGTCAGGATATTTGAGGCTTCTTCTTATTCTTCAGAGAATTAAAGATAGAATAACGAGGACTGTTGGAAATGATCTCGCCCTTCCCTACCAAGTCTTCAGGCTCTCGAAGGCTTTCCCAGATCAAAAGGGATCCTGCATAAATCTTGATGCTGGGATTGGAGGGGAAATGAAATAAGGCACTTTAAATGAGTTTCTCACCCCATCAGATTGCGCAGACACCATTTTGCACAAGGTAATATTAGTCAAAGTTCCTAAAGTAACTCATTACTTCTAACTATATTACTTGTGACAAGTTACTTACATCATTAAAGAGAAATGTGTGTGTGTTGTGTCATTACAGTCAAGACCGACTCTTTGTGACCCCATGTCCATGGAGTTTTCTTGGCAGGAATACTGGAGTGGCTTCCCATTTCCTACACCAGGCGCCTACAGCACCTGATATCCCCTGGTGGTCACCCATCCAAGTACTAACCAGCACCGACCCTGCTTAGCTTCCGAAATCAGGCGAGATTGGATGCGCATGGTCTACGATAAAAGAATATTTTGGGTTCAGGTTACTCTTAAATGATTTAAAAACTAGAACACAGGTCCATATTCCTATTCATTTTGATGAACAATGTGTAGTAATGGGAATCATGGCACCCTGAGACATTCCACAGGCTAAAAGTCAAGATGCTGAACAGGAATCCCTCACCACCATTACCATTCACAAAATGAAACCATGCAAGATAAAATCCCAGAAGCTGGTTCCTTTTTTCATCAATTCCCCACTTGTCACCCAAACACAAAGCAATCGTTAGGACTGCTTTTCAACCAGTTAATGATAGTGAATGCAGAAGAGGGTAACTAGTGTAGACCATCTTGGCTGCTGCCATTGATGCTGTCAACATTCAAGCTGCAAAGCTTGGCATCCTTTTTCATGCTGGCAATACATGCATGACATTGTGCACCAATACTGGGTCATTTCTTGGATTTTTGAATCATCATGGGTACAGAAGCAAAATATTCCACATTCATATGCAGGAAGGTTTATTTTTTTTAAAGAATCATACACTAGATTCTGAAAACAGATGAACACCTCTGAAGTAATATATATTCTGCATTTATGTGCTTACTGAATCCACTAAGAACTGAATGTTTTTGAATAGTCACAGTGTTTCACAAACACGATCTTGGTAAATCTTACTACTACCCTGTAATAATGGCATATCATCATCATCATCATCATCATCATCATCATCATCATCATCATCATCATCATCATCATCATCATCATCATCATCCCATTGTCACAAACCTGATACTGAGGTAAACCAGTATCTTGTTCAATATTTATGCACACAGAACTCCAACTGTGGAAGATCATGTGAGGAAAAGGTTCTGTGTATGGTCCTACATAAGCCAGCACATTCTCAGATTGCCATGGCAACAACCACAACTGGAGCTTCATGCACATATAACTATTGAACAGGACAGAGGCCAATGTCTTTCTAAAGACATCCAGTGAATAAACACCTAGGGCAGTATTTGAATAGAGAACTCCTTGGTCTTACTGATTACTGTCTCTACTTGAGTGTTCTACTATTATATTCTCTCTGATCGGCCCTGAGGTAAATGCTTGCTGGGCAGCCAATCCCACAGAAAACTCTCAAAACAAAACAAAATCAAGTTTGTTAGTCCCAGGGTTTTGCAGAAATTATTTCCAGCTGGGTCTCTGACCTTTGTGGAGACATGCAGTCTGATCCCCTGAATATTGTATTGAAAACTAAAGAGATTTAGGGTCTCTAATCCAATTTGTTTAGATCAGTAAAATTCATGGAGTGTTTAAGGAAAAAGGGGGGTGGAGGAGGAGGAGGCAAGAGGCAAGGGAAGAAGCACTCTTCTTAGGAGGGAAACAATCTCCCTAAAGATGTCTTAGTACTTATGAGATGTTCAGTACCAGGTGATTAAGAAAAAGATAAACAAGGAAATGCAACATTTACAAAAGTGAGAATAACTAAATGGTATTAATAAGAATTTGATGACCTTGAATGAGTGCTTCACTGGTCAATCAATGGGAAGTGAATGACTTTTTTAAAATAGCATTTTAGCCCTGGGAGAAGTTCTCTGGAATTCTGGGTTTTGCTATTTAGTACCTGTATGGAGATGATGCCCAGCTCTGTCTCCTTGTGACCTAAATCGAAGGAGTCTGTTTCTAGATCAGTGTCTGAAGTCAGTAATGGACTGGGTGAGGGTGAATAAACTGAAACTTAATCCAGACAAGACAGAGGTGCTCCTGGTCAATGGAACTGTAGGTCAGGGGACAGGGATGAAAACACAGTTTGGATGCTCAAGTTGTGGTGGTGGCCATGAATACATTTGAAGAGCTACTTCTCTTAGAGTTGAAACATTTCCAGAATACTGGATAATCTCAGACATCTCATTCCTATACATTCTGAATCTGATTTTATTTGAAAAATTGTGAGTGAGTTTATTTCAGCCCAAGAACAATATCCCCTCAGTTGTCTGATATCAACTTCATGTGCCTGGTAGCCTCTAGGGCAGTGAGGCATCCATACCCAGTATCCTTTTAGATCATTGGAGACTTCTCAGCAACTGTGATATGAATTTTGCACAGCCCAGTAATGCCGCCAGATCCTTCTGTGATCCAGCTCTTAAACTCCAAGGAACAAATTATATTCTCATCTTCTTGTTCTGCGTCTTGGATAGGGAACAGAAAACATATTTCAGTAACAAGGGAAATCAAATACAGTTGATAGCTCAAAGCACAGAATTATAAAGATCATTGCTCAAAATTAAAAACCCTCTTGGATTTGACTGTAGAAGAAGAACTGGCCTTGAATGTTGAAATGACAGCAGCATATCCATCTGTTCTTCCATTTATTCTGTTCTTTCCAGACATCCTGGGTTTCATTGGCTTCTGTTATCTACATATATTTCAGCATTTATTTCCCTGAGTCTGAGAAATTGATGGCAGGAGAACCCCAACTTCAGGTTAAAATCCACATGCTAAAAGCTCTTTCAGGGCCTGTTTCCATAAGGTGGGAGAACAGCAAATCTGAGAGAGTGGTTGTACTGTTGGTGCCATGGCTTTGCTAGAGGGGTCCTTGTGTGAGGATGAGCCAAAAACTCCCAAAACTGACCCTGACAGATACCTGTGGATCTGGGATCTTTCACAGACCAAGAGCCCGAATCCCAGAGCTGATGGTGGCTGAGTCAGAGGCAAAGAGTGGACTGCCACCCAACCCATGGGAATGATGAAGGCATAATCTTCAGTAGAAGCTCCAAGACAAAGTGAGAGGGAAAGCCTTCTCGGACGTAGGTGATCTTCTCAGCAGGAAAAATATCTTCCTCCCAGAAAGGCATGCAGACCAAAGCTTGCATTTGAGTTCCTTCCCCAGATCAGCATATGTGGGCACCTGAATGCTGGCAGCTCATTACACCAGCCTTCTGTTTAAGTACCTCAGTCTAGGTAAGTGATGGCGAACCTTTTAGAGACCGAGTGCCCAAACTGCAATTCAGAACCCACTTTTTTTTTTTTTTTTGCAAAGTGCTAATACAGTAATTTAACCTGTATAAGGTGGCTATGAAGGGGCAATGTCGGGTGCCCACAGAAAGGGCTCCGAGTGCCACCCTTGGCACCTGTGCCATAGGTTCACCATCACTGGTCTAGGTTCTTGTTCAGGCATCCTGTATACCTGGATCCTCGTTGCCAACTCCTGGACACTACAGGAACTTTGGATGGATTGACTGACTAACCCCCAGGCTGCTCTATGAGCCTTTTCACACGACCCCTAAGATCCACTGGCCACTTAAATTCGGACCAGAGATCTTGGGGGTTCGTTGCTCTTCCTGTGTTCCTACCCCCTCCGCACTTCCTTGCTCCTGTCTGCATGAGGGGAGGGAGAAAAAAAGAGAGGAAAAAATGCAGGCTCACCTCCATCTGCCGGTCGACTGCCCCAAGCCCCGTTGTCATCCTGATTCCTGTCTCTTAAAGGGGCGGGAGGGCAAAACAACAACAAACAGAAGCGAGGAGAGCCCGGCACTCACTCCTTTACATCCGCATCAGGGATTTTCACCCCGGAGAGCAGGTACCTGAAAAGTGTGCTGGGGTCGCACTTAATTTTCTGCAAACTCCGGAGCTGGTGGGGAAACAATTTTAAGCTCCGGAGCTGGGAGCCATTTGCTGCGGAGTTTAGGGGTCGTGTGAAAAGGCCCTAAGTTGGGCTCTGTGTTGGACTGTGGCTTTGGGTCTCCCTAATTAGCCTGCCACTTGGTTTGCTTCATTGCCATGACTCTGCTTTTGGATTTCCCTGGCCTTGGGCCCCTGCTGACCAAGACTACATGTTTGTGTCAGTCCTGCTGGAGGACAAGATAGAGGACAGAACTGATTCAGCTGCAATCCCTGCAAAAGAAACTGATGAACCCATTGTTCAGGCATTTCATCTTGCCTTTAAAACCTTCCCCCTTTTAACATATCAAAAAAATTATCCTCAGACACTCTTCTATTAGGACAACATGGGGTTCTTCTATTTATTTATTTATTTATTTATTTATTTATTTATTTATTTATTTACCACCCCATCTAGCTACATGGCTACTAGAAAGGGCATTTGTTCTCCACATCATACCTGACTCCCTTCTGTTTGAAATTTTTCTGTCTTGTGATGTCAATACTGTTGATGCCAACAGTGACAAAATCTGAGAGCCCCCCCCTTTGTTCCTGCTGAACAAATGTTTTATTTAGTGCTGGGGTTTGTTCTAGGTACAAACATGTTTAAACATGTTTAACACTATACTGCATCACATTAGGCCGATCACTTCCACACAGAGAACTTCTTCCCTGAAAGCTTTCAATTAGCTTCAAATTGACCAAGAAACAATTAAATAATATTTTTAAATACCTTATAGAAGAAAAGCTCCAGCATGGAAACTGTTTTCTTTAATAATAATAAAAGGGCTGCTAATTTTACTGAATAAAAGTGCTTTTTTGAACAATGGTTTTTAAAACTGGAGTCTAAAAGTGGTTTCTGGCAAGCCTAGCTTCCATGACAAACTACAGTTCATTGGGGGTGAAACCTTTGCCCTGTCTGGAAGAATTTTTATATAAGCCAGAAGTTATATGTTGTTGTTTTTCTTGGCTCCACATGTCAACACCAGGGAGCAGACTTTAAAAATATATATTATTATTTTACTTGGGACTTCGCTGCCCTTTGGGTTAAGCTTGGGTCACATAAGACTGGCATATGAGCAGGGAGGATGGAAGAATGCATAGGAATGCCTGGTCTGAACTGGTGTCAGTCCTATTGGGGCTAGTAGTCAGCATGCATGTTTCCTTCTTCCAGTGGAGCAGCTACTGCAGGGGGTCTACATGGGCTCATGGCAGATTGGCTGATGCCCTTCCAGCAGCAAATACTGGCGGGTGAGTTTGCACCCTTTCAGCAGCAAATTTCTGGGGCCTCAAAAGGTTGGCACCCCAACTCAAAGCCCCAGTTACCCCATTTTAGTTATATCTCCACCAGTGAGTTAGTTTGACTGCAGTGCTTCCTCCAGCATCAGAGGCAGTAGGCTTCTGATTAGAGATGGGCACGACCAGGAAAAATTACATTTCGAGTTGTCATGTGTCAGAGCCGGCCCGTTTCGGCTTGTTTCAGTTTTTCGTGAAATTTTCCAAAAAATTGTCATTTCGTTTGTCGTTTTTTTCGTCTGTTGTTAGTACTGGGTTATTTTGTATCCCGCTTATCTCCAACAGAGGACTCTAAGCGGCTAACAACAAGTATCACAAAACAACAGAGCACAAATCACTAGTATAATAAATTAAAACATATATCCTCCTAGGATCCTAAAATCCTAAAATCCTAAGACCTCCAAATGCATCCCAACATGTCTAAGGTAAGTCTTGATAGATAAAATTCAATGGTCATACTACTACTACCCATGGCGGAAAGGACAAAAACAAAAACAAAAAAATTAAAATTCGCCAAAGGCCTCTAGAAAGGAGGAAAGGCCTGCAGGGACTCTGCAGGGGTGGGATGGCATTCCATATGGATGGGGCTGCCACAGAGAAGGCCGGTTCCGGGTGACCGACTTCCAAAATGGCATGCATGCGCTCGCAGCCTGGGCGGGCCGAGATGGATGCTGGCATACTGACAGGTATTCCGGTCCCAAGCCATGGAGGGTTTTATAAACAGTTGAATCTAATCCGGGCTGCGGGCAACCAATGCAGGCGAGCCAGGACTGGGGTGATGGTCATAACGACGCACACCAACCACCAGCCTGGCTGCTCATTCTGTACCCGCTGCAGACGCCGGAGAAGAGTCAAGGGCAACCCCATGTTTACAGTAGTCCAGTCTCGAGATCACCAGTGCTTGGACCACTGTTCTCAGAGAGTCAACATCCAGGGCGGGCGGATCTGGGCGATCTGGCGAAGATGGAAATAAGCGGCCCTGGTCACCGACGCCACCTGGGCCTCCATGTGACTCACGGGTCCAGGACCACGCCCAGATTCCGCACCCTCTCCACAGGCTGGAGGAACCCCCAGCTGCGGAAGAGGGCCACCGTACCCAGATGGTGAGTTCCCAAAGAACATAACCTCCGTCTTCTCTGGGTTGAGCCTAAGCCTGTTCGCCCCGGTCCAAGTCAGGACCGCGTCCAGGCACTCATCAAGGATCCTCACAGCTTCCACTGCAGAGGTGGAAAAGGAGAGATAGAGCTGCATGTCATCAGCTCTGATGACAGCAGACTCCAAATCTCCTGACCCCAGCCAACGGCCTAAGATGTTGAACAGGACAGTGTACTGACCCCCTGTGGAACCCCACAAGGGAGTATCCAAGGAGCCGACAACTCCCCCATGCAGAACGGTGTGGAGGGTCCTCCAGGAAGGATCGGAGGCAGTGTTACCAACCGGAGAGTTAGGGTTCCAACAGGGTTCGACGGTATCAAAGGCCGGGTTCCAGGAGAACCAACTTGTCGGCCGCCCGGATTAGGCCCGTGACCAAAGCTGCACATCCCAGAGGTCGGACTCAGGATCAAGGCACCGATCCTCCAGGTATGACTGGCCATCGATCAATTGGTGGACGAATGGCTCCAAAAATTTTTAAGAATTCCTTCAGACGGAGGGAAAAACCCCCGCTGAAGGAGGCCAGCAATGGCCAGCCCATTCATGGTCCCGCTGGCAGATTTGATAAGCCAGGCTGGGCAGGGAAAGTGAAAAGGCCTAAAAATAAAAATAAAAAAATAAAATCAATGGCCTCTATTTTAGACATTTTCACTACTGAACTCAGTAAGCCTAGCCAGAAAAACCCACGGAAGAGCTGCTAGTTGAAAAAATTCAGAGACAAAAGATCTTTTTGAAAATAGCGCCTATCTGGGAAACAACAGCAGCCTTACTGTTTGGGGGCGGGCTCCTGGAGGCACTCTCTGGGGTGGGTGTTTTTGGACAAAATGGCATGCATAGTCAATTGGATATGCTTGCATAATTAAGTTGCAGTTGCACTGCAGTAGCAGGCAGAGGCACCTCTTTGGGGTGCCTCCCCTGCGGTGCACTTGGGCACGAAGTGAGAGAGGACTCCTACGGGCGCCTGTGACTCACTAAGAAAGGAAGTTTGCTGTAGTGCAATGTGAGTACACATCTGGCTTACTGGTTAGGGGTTAGCGCAAGGGCTAGGCTTAGGTTTACAGGTAAGGTTAGGGTGAGTTACTGGGGTGCATCTCTGGGTGCCTCTCTGACCCACTAAGAAGGACAGTGTACTGGCCACCGGGTTCAGGCTGGTTAGTGGGCTTTTTATGCCCTGGCACATCCCAGAAGTCTCGGTCAGGCAGTGGCCATGCAATTGGTGGAATGGCTCCAAAAATTTGCATGGTCCACTCCCATGGCCAGCCCATCATTGCGCAGGTGTAAAAAAAATAAAAATAAAAATAAAAAAAATAAAATCAATGGAGACATTTTGTTACAAGAAAAACCCACTGCTGCTACTGAAAAATTCAGGCAGTTTTAAAATAGCTATTTTCGCATGTTTCTGTGGTGCTTTGGTGTGTTTTTGGACCACGCAATTTCAAAATAAATATTGCGGTCGCCCCATTTGGATCCCCCTCCCGGACCGCATGGCATGGTGAGTTGGCAAGACGACGAGGATGCGCGCAGCCCAGGAGAGGAGAGGGGGGGAGGCCGGGGACCCCCCCCCCAGAAACCACCCTTCTGGTAGGTGCCCTCACTGAGGCAGGCATATTTTCGCCTGCTTTTTTGGCCGGGAATCGGGGTTTTTTATTTTTAAAACTTTTTTTCTGTGCCGCACCGCTTGGCGAGTTGGCGTGGCGACTCAACGAGGATGCGCACTTTGCGCAGCCCAGGAGAGGAGGGGGGGAGGCCGGGGACCCCCCCCAGAAACCACCCCTCTGGTAGGTGCCCTCACTCAGGCAGGCATATTTTCGCCTGCTTTTTTGGCCGAGAATCGGGGTTTTTTTATTTTTAAAACTTTTTTCCTGTGCCGCTTGGCATCGCGCGATCACTGCGATGCCAGGAACGACCACGACAAATCAGACCCAATTTTTCTTTAGTCGGTTCGAGTTCGAGTTCTGGCGGAGTAATTGTCGTTACCGTTTCCGTTACGTAACGGAAACGAGAAACGGAAACGGAAACGAGAATTTCGCCAAGTCGTGCCCATGTCTACTTCTGATACCAGCTGCTAAAGAAATGCGGTGGAATGGGGCTACTGCAGTGGTTCTCAAACATTTTGGACTCATGGCTCCTTTGATTTACTGACACATGACCATTGGCTGTCTCCCCTTCCACGGAGGGAAAATCAAGATCCTCACTGCCACTAGGGGCAGGATCGTGACACCACTCCCGAGCCGTCCCATCTCCCCACCACCACCACCACCAAATATCCCCAAGGGGTTATCCACTTCCAGATCCTGATACTGGAAACTCATGAGGCCACCTGGCAAAACATCTCCGTTAGGGGCCATCGAGATGGGATAAAGGAGAGGCAGACACACAGCCTTCATTGGTGCTTCTTGTTTGACACAGAGCTATGGACAGCTCCTGTACAGCTGCCATAGTTCTGTGTCTCATCCCTTTTCCTGCAGTGCCCCTGGTTCGGATCCTGGCCACAGGGCACAGTTTGGAGATCTCTGGGCTATTGTCTTCATCTCTGACTTGAGGGCTTCCAGAGACATACGGAAACAGGATGCTGGAACAAACAGTCTTTTGTTCTAATTACCATGGACTGAATCCTGCTGAACTCAATGGATTTTATTTCTAAGGAGGCACATAACACACTTTGTATTGAGGTTGCCAGTTTTTGTCATTTGTAGTGCTCATGGCATTCATTAATGTTTAGATTTATTGTCAGTCAAAATATGATTTCCCTGAGGCCTTCTGCAGCTTGGAATTATAATAAAATTGCATTCCCCACATAGGCAGGAAGTGCTCCTCCTCATTGAAATCTGATGTTTGTTCAGATCCTGGGCAATGACCTCAAAGGGACATTGTCATGGGAAATGGGATGTTCGGTTTAGCAGGGGAAGCTCCAGAGCCTTGGGAAAAGCAGTCCTTAAGTGTGGATTATTAAATGTAGCAAATTTCCCCAACCCAAATGCCCAAAGCTTAATGGGGGGGGCACAGCTTTTATGACAACATGGTGTCTCGAAAGGATCAATGAGTTTTGCTTTCAGATCGATGACTCAGGCTGAGCCCAATTAATTTGGGTCATCTTCAGACATGCTTAGAGATCTTGGATAAGAAATTCTGGCTGATAGAACAACCGCCAGCTGAGTTTCACTCTGCAAGAAGGTCAATAATCTGGAAGCAGCCCTCATAAGACAAACGTACACTGCAGATTTCCAATAGTATAGCAGTCACTTCTAGTCCCTAGAGAACTGTGGGAGTTGCAACCCAGTGGGACATAAAAAGGACTGATCTTGTCATTAGTCTTAGATGATAGTCTCTGTGATGGAGATGTTTGAATTTTGACTAAATTCTAGCTGTACAGCAGAACTATACATACTCACGGAGCAGAATTAGCTTCAAATCTCCCCACAATAGACTGCCCTTTTTTGTCTCATCAACTTGTACTTAACAGTCTCAATAATTCTCCTTGAGACATTGGTAAAATAAATAACACAAGGTTTCATTTACTCACAGTTGAATAGATCAAATAGCATATTGCACCAAAGACTCCTGCAGACTACATTTTAACTGCACACTAACAGCACTGACAAACTGCCAGCAGACGAAAAGGAGAGGAGGAAAGGACACTTAACCAGAAAGATGTGGCTGTCTTGGAAATGAGAGGCAGGGAAGGAAGAATTGGTTACAGCTGGATTGATTGACAGTTATACCATCACAGAAAGGACCATCCCAGCCAAACCTATTAGAAAGGGCATATGCGGCTGAAATCACTCCTGGCTGCAAGGTGTCGTGGGAGACGCTTCATTTTCGGAACTAGCCTGCTGCCTTCAGTTGCATGGCCAGGGCTAAATTAAGAGCCAAACCAGTAAGCTTTGGACACAGAATAGGTGTCACCTTCTCTATCTTTTCATTGTTGCCGCTAGGAGTAGTTTTTAATTTACATGCAGAAGCAATCCAAGACTCATCTTCATTTCCCCCCAAAGTGGTACAGACCTTTGTGGTACTTCAGAGTCCTGCCACCCCATTTTGTTGCACGTGTACCCCAGGCCAGAATCGCAGGTGTCAGCCTCAGAGTAAGGGCAACAACGCATTGGTGCCAGTTTTTCCCCCATGACATATTTCCTATTAGAGGGGTTTTGGAATTTATGCCTTTGGAACTGCTTGGTGGATGGCACATTATTTTCTTGGCAGATATTTCAGCTTGCATCTTCTCAGTGTTGGGTGTCTTCGTTGATGTTCCAAACGCCCACGGCCATTTGTTATCTCCTTGCTAGCTGGTGATTTGCCACAGCTTACAATATGTTCGGGTTGGGGACTATGAGTTTAGGCCGCCTACTCTATCTGCTGTCCAGATCATTAATAATACCCATCTGCAGTCAATTGGAAAGCCTCAGCCGGGAGCAATGTCCTCTGATAAAGAAAGGTTAGGTGGTGCCACGTTTAAGGCATTAGGATCTGGTGGAGAAAATGATTCTGCAGCAGCAAGATCTGAACTGCTTGAACTGCTCCGTGTGTGTCAGATCCACTGGAGAACAATTTCAACCAGACTTGTATATTTTGATGCCCAAAGGCTGAGGATAAACTGTAAAGGATTCTGAGGAGAAATCTGCCACAATTTATATTACTAGCCAAGCCATCCATGTGGATCTAGATTCCCCACCACCCACCCACCCACTCTTTGCTTTTGAGCTAGGAAAGAAATATTTTTACTTAACTTCAACTGATCCAATGCAGTTAACTTTTTTTTCCTGGGGTCCACCCTTGGGAGTCTCTAATGATATTTTCTCTACAGAGATTTGGGGTGATAGTCATGTTATCTGTTTGATTTATTATTTTGCTGATTCTAACACAGGGCTGAGAAATATTTACCCCTCTTGACTCTGAAACGCAATTGCCATTAGAACTAACCAGCATAGCCAGTGGTGATGGATTTCAAATATATTGTGTGGTCCCATATCCCCTACATTTTGTGCAGCTTTTTCTTCAAGTCTCTGTAGGTAGCATTTAAAGAAGAGTGAGCCTTGTGTCTTATCTCTACCATGTTGCTGTTGTTCTATGGCGAATGTTTTAGAGACTGAGTGCCGAAACTGTGATTCAAAATGCACTAATTTTTTGCAAAGTGCCAATACAGCCATTTAACCTGCATACAGGTGGCTGTGAAGGAGCAATGTCGAGTGCCCACAGAAAAGGCTCTGAGAGCCACCTTTGTCACTCGTGCCATAGGTTCGCCAACACTGTTCTATGCCATCAAGTTAGAACTGACTTATAGTGATCTCAATAGGGCTTTCAAGGTAAGAAATTTAAGGAGTTGTTTAGTTCTCCACCCCCAGTGAGTTTCCATGGCTGAACGGGGATTTGAAACCAGGCCTCCTGAGTCCTAGTCCATCACTCTATCCATTACACCACACTAGGTATCTATAATAATGGCGTATCATGAAGACCTTTCTGATAGTGATCTTTTCCAGGGTTTTCTAGGTCGAGAGTACAGTAATACCTTGGTTTAAGAGTGTTTTGCAAGACAAGCAAACATTTCTTTTCAATTTTGCCTTGAACAACAAGCAATGCCTTGATATATAAGCAGGTCACATGATTACAACTGAGCCAATGGTGGCTCTCTGTCCCTCCTTTCCCCTGCTAGATAGCGGGTAATTGTCTTGAAATCAGAGAGAGGGGAGAGGAATAAAGACCTCCCTTGCACCAGCCAGGAACGTTTTCAAAGGGGAGTGCAGGTTAGGTTTTTTTTTTTATATTTTTATTTTTATTTAATTTGTTTTCAATATCCTTTCTTATTTTCAAACCATTTCTAATCACATTAAAAACACAGAGTAAAATCCAACTGTTAGTCCCAAGAAGAGCAGATTCTTAAGCCACGTACCTAAACCATGGCGTGGATATGACTTCTCGGCCCTAGCCAATTTCTTTTGTGAGTTTTGACCTTTTGTGTGTACAGCATGTGGTTTATGGGACACCAGTATGAATTATCTGGGTTTCCATGATTTCTTATGGGGGAATTTGCTTTAATATAAGAGTGTTTTGGTTGACAAGCAAGTTTCTGGAATGAATTATGCTCGTAAACCAAGGTATTACTGTACTCTGAAGTGGTTTGCCATTCCCGTCTTCTGGGCAACTGAACTCCCAACCTCTAGCTCCACAGCCAGATACCTAACTCACTGAGCTATCTGGCCAGCTAGCATAGATGTGTATAAATGCACACAGCTGAACCCTAAGGCATAAGCTAGGCCACCTAGTTTAACCAAAATGTTGCATTACTGCTAAGCAGAGATGGGCTGGGTGAAAGATTTCTTGTGCCACTTATTTTCTTGTTTGCATTTTGTTCATTTAAAGCCTGACTTTGAACAAGATGCCATGGCCGGTTTAGAGGACATGTTACCAACATCTAGATGAAAATGTAAGCAAAGGTTTGTCTTCCAGCACTTACATACACTGCTGCTAGTGACTAAGGCCCTTTGTACATGACCCCTAAACTCCACCGCAAATGGCTCCCAGCTCCGGAGCTTAAAATTGTTTCCCCACCAGCTCCGGAGTTTACAGATAATTAAGTGCGACCACGCCCACCTAAGCGCGTCCCAGCACACTTTTCAGGTACCTGCTCTCTGGAGGTGAAAATTCCTGATGCAGATATAACGTGCTGACTGCCCGGCTCTCCTTGCTTCTGTTTGTTCTTTTTGCCCCCCCGCCCCTTTAAGAGATCTGAATGCAGTGCGGGGGACGCAGAATGGAGGTGAGCGGCATTCTTTTCTTCCTTTTTTTCTCCCTCCCCTCATGCAGCCAGCAGCCAGGAGTGCGGAGGGGGTGGGAACGCAGGAACAGCGACAAACCCCTAAGATCTCTGGTCCGAATTTAAGTGGCCAGCGGATCTTAGGGGTTGTGTGAAAAGGCTCTAAATCATATAATGATGGGATCCATGCTCATGCACACACTGCATGAATAAATTATGCAAATAGTATGATATCACAGGAGAACAGGCATGTTGGGGCTGGCAAAAGTTCACAGCCAGGACTCATAGTCCTCAAGGCCCTGAAAGAAGATGTTTGGGAAACTATCATAAAATGTGTGTTATTCTTACTGGAAATAGCTTCCATATAATAGATTCCTGAGTTTTAGAAACTACTAAAGACAGAACTTTATAAAGTGCCCTTCAAGAATACATCCTTACTGTTGTGAATTGTTAATTTTTTTAATGAGTTGTCATCACCATATTGGTTGGATTTGTAAGTGGGTTATATCTGGAGGATAGATGAAGGTTCACCCGTCTGGTGTGTAAGCCATCCAGAGTAGTGGGTGTCACTAAGTTGGGCGGTATAGAAGTGAAAGAAAGAAAGAAAGAAAGAAAGAAAGAAAGAAAGAAAGAAAGAAAGAAAGAAAGAAAGAACCTGGAAAGAACTTGTTGCTTGTATCAATTCTTCTCCCCTCAAATTAATTGTCTACCTAACATTATATAATGACAAATAGCAACAGGGGATGATTGCTTTTGCGGTAAAGTGGAACCTTGACTTACGTCATTAATCCGTTCCAGAGGTCTAGACATAAGTCAAACATGCCTTAAGTCAAATAAACTTTTCCCATAGAAAGTAATAGGAAAGTGGATTAATCCGTTCCAGATTATGAAAAAGACCCCCGAAAACAGCAATTTAACACAAATTTGAATGGGATAGGAGATTCCTTCTGGGTATGTAAATGAAATGTCTCTTCAAAGAGAGGAGGAGGCAGTGGAATTATAGTCCACAAGTTATACACCTCCACTTTTTAATGTTCATAGCAACAATGTCTAACATTTAAGTTTTACTGATTTTTAACCTGAACAAGTTCTGAACAACTCTATGCTTACCATTAGAGTCCCAGAACTCTACAGCTCCCCAGCTAAAATGCTTCCATTGTGGACCAGACTTCTGCAGCCAGATTTTTTACAAGACTGAGCCGACTGTCTAACCAGCGAGGCCAGCCCTGAGCTCCCGGCCCTTCTTCTCCTCCAGTAGCAGTGGTGGCTTTGGTGAGGCCGAGGACCAGCTCCAGGTGCTCTGAGCTGGCCTTGCCAAAGCAGCCGCTGCCGGAGGAGGGGAAGAAGGCAGGAGCAGTTGGGAGGCGGCAGCCACGATGCTGGGCTGTGGCTGCCGCCCGATTGCAGTGCCTTGTGCAGGGGCTCCGAGCTGTAAATCAAAGCCTGCGACTCAAGTCAAACAGGCCTCTTCTTGCTGCAAGTCAAATATGCTGCAAGTCAAGCAGCATGTAAGTCAAGGAAGAAAGTAATAGAATGCTTAAAACTCTTGGAGCAGGAAAACGCAATTGACAGGGTGACCTACCACCAGTTATATCCCGGAGAGACAGTCCCCTGCTTTTATGGACTTCCCAAGATCCACAAGCAAGGAATCCCCCTCAGACCTATTGTCAGCAGTATAAATTCAGTGACTTACAACATTGCAAAATACCTGGCAACTATCCTAGCCCCACTGGTTGGAGACACGGACCACCACGTACACAACTCAGAAGAGTTTGTTTCTAAAGTCAGGGAGCTCAAACTGGATACAGAGGAAACCATGGTATCCTTTGATGTTACATCACTCTTTACCAGCATACCCACCACTGATGCGCTAATAATGGTAAAGAGAAGATTAAGAGAAGACAGCACCCTCACCTCCAGAAGCCGCCTCAACCCAGACCAGATAGGCCTGCTCCTGGACCTGTGTCTGAACACCACATATTTCATGTACAGAGGGGACTTCTACAGACAGAAGCATGGCTGTGCCATGGGTTCCCCAGTGTCACCAATTGTAGCAAACCTATACATGGAAGAAGTGGAGAAGAAGGCACTCAACACATTCCCAGGGACAACACCATCCCACTGGTTCAGGTATGTAGATGATACCTGGGTTAAAATAAAGACACAGGAAGTACAGGCCTTTACAGACCACATCAACGCAGTGGATCCTAATATTAAGTTCACTAGGGAAGACACCCAAGACAACAGGCTGGCTTTCCTGGATTGTGCAGTCATCATCAGACCTGACCATGGCCTAGGAGTAGAAGTTTACAGGAAACCCACCCACACAGATCAATACTTACTATTTGACTCCCACCATCCATTACAACACAAACTAGGAGTCATCAGGACCCTAAGCCACAGAGCAGAGAGCATCCCCACCTCCTCAGAAGCCAAGAAGAAGGAAGACAGGTACCTGAAGACAGCCCTTAAGGCCTGTGGATATCCAAGGTGGGCCTTCAACAAAGCAGTGGGCCATCCCAGAAGAACAAGGGATCAGTCTGAGACCCAGACCCAACGGAAGAACCTGGTCATTCCCTACATGGCGGGAGTGTCGGAGAAGCTTAAAAGGATTTTTGGCAAACACCACATCCCTGTTTATTTCAAAGCCATGAACACATTAAGGCAGAGACTTGTCCACCCAAAGGATCCGATACCAAACCATAAAAGGAGCAATATAGTATATGCAGTCCAATGCAGTGAAGAGTGTTCAGACCTCTACATTGGAGAAACTAAACAGCCATTAAACAGAAGAATGGCCCAACATAGGAGAGGTAACAGCTCAGGACCAGAATCAGCAGTACACCTCCATTTGAAGGAAAAAGGCCACTCTTTCAAAGATGAGGATGTACATATATTAGACAAAGAAGAGAGGTGGTTTGAGAGAGGAGTAAGGGAAGCCATTCATGTTAGCATTGAAAATCCCTCCCTCAACAGAGGTGGTGGGCTCTATCTGCTACTTATCAGGCTGTACTTTCCAAAGTACCCAAGCAAATCAAGGAGCCTTCACCACCAGGTCACAGCTAACGACCCATTCTTGATGGGTTTCAGCACCTTAGGCCATTGTTTACCTTAAGGCCATGGACACTAATGTCTCCCTAACGAGCCTATTCAGGCTTTGTTCATTTTATGAGCCAATCAGACCAGGGGACAAGAGGTCGAGCTGACTATAAGAAGGTCTCTTGCACTAGCTGTATTCAGACCGATGAAGCTGTCTGGATGAACAGCGAAACGTTTCTATCTCTCAAAAAAGAAGTCCAGTAGCCATGACTCAACTCCCAGTTAAACGAACCTGGATGACTGAGAATCTTCACAGATGTAAGTCAAGGTTCCACTAACTATAACTTTTAAGTTACTTTGTAGCTATGAGGATGTGGCCTCCCTGAGTGTTAGAGGAGGACTGTCACATTCTTCAAGCTCTGGCTCATGCTGTGTGTTGTGTTGTTTTTCCTCCTTGTGTTGCAGCATCGAGGCAATGCCAAGGTGCAGGGAAGAAAACAATCATGTTCCTTATGAGAAACAGGAGAGAGCTACTTAGGGAAGTACAGGGAAACGACTACTAACTACTTCTTAGGGCTTTGCAAGTACTGCTGTAATGAATTACTTTTCCAACGGAGCTGAAAAAGAGAAGAATGAAGTTGTTACCTAGATTTACAACAGCCTTCCCTGGGAGCAAGGAGTACCTCTTTCCGCAAGGTGAAGCATATTATCTCATACAATCATCCCGTGCCATTTCGTGGTTCATACACTGGGGTCCCAGTATATTGCGGGACCACAATATATGAAGGCAAGGGACCCTGAGGCAAGCCATGTGGGCCCCAGAAGGCTGAAACCACTTCTGGGGCTTCTGACAGGATTCCTGGGCCTATTGAAATCCCCAGAAATGGTTTCCGATCAACCGGAAGTCACTTCCAAAAACTGGAAGTACCTTCTGGATCACCTGAAACCACTTCTGGGTCCTCCAACAGGTCCAGGAAGCCCGTCGGAGGCCTGTTTGGGGCAGCACCAGGCCTAAAGTAAGTGTAGGAGGCCTCCCAGTCCCAACCCAACCCAGCATGTGCATATCACAGATTTTCCTTTATTGCAAGTCGGGTTGGGTCCCTAATCCCCTTGATAAGCAAGGGATTGCTGCATGTATCTAAATGTCGAATTTTGGGACATATGATCCTATTGCCATCTCACCTATACAGTATATCCCATACAGCCATAAATGCATGTATGCTGTACATATGCTTGTCTGTATGTGTATGGGAGGCGTGTTTTTAGAGAATTATCTCACTACATTTTTTTATTAAGAAACTGACACAGTTCTCTTGATGACTAATCTGTCCAGGACCGTTACATTCCTCTTTGTACCCTCTTCTCCTTGCATTTGTATGCTGCCTGATATGTGACCAGGGTGATATGTTTGTCAATAAACTCATTTGTTAAGGCAGTGTCCATGTTTCATGCCATTAGAAAATGTTTGTCAATAAAGTCTTGAATAGGAATCAAATAAACACAAAGAAAGCATTTGAAATTAAGTAAACAGGAAAAATTATAAAATAACCTGGGCCTGTTTATGAACACAAAGTGATATTCTTCTTTTCACGGCACACCAGGCAACATCTCGCGGCACACTAGTGTGCCGCGGAACAGTGGTTGAAAAACACTGTGTTAAGGGAATATACAGTGCTTCTTGTCACAGTTACGGTACCATGACCAAGAAAAGAGGAGAAAGGCAAGAACACCCACAGAGGGTTTCTAAGCCAAGCACTGAAGTTCACGGTGGGGGTGGGTGGGTGGGTGGGAGTTGATGACTGCAGCGAACAAGTGAACATTGTATTTAATTATAAAAGTGCTGCACCCAATGTCTCTTTCAGGGGAAATATTCTTCTACAGTAGTTTCAAAAAAGGTGGGAGGAGAATGTCAAGTGATTATAGATAGCTTATTCCTGGCCCTGGCACAGGATTCCTCTCCACTATTTGCCAAACCAGTTATCAAACCATTTCAGTCGCAAACAGAGGGCCTCTGAAAACAAGAGGGAGACACACAGGCTCCAGTCTGACCTGCAGTTATATATGCCTACATAGATACCATTGAAAAATATCAACAGTGCAACCCAAGCAATGAGAGTAATGAGCACTATTCAGCAAAAGTCACTCCTGGCCAAATCCCGTTGGAAGCCACAACAGGAACGGAGGCTGCAATGCTAAAGATGCTTTCCTGGAAAGGAGACTCTTGGAATATAGAGTAAGATGCAGTTCCTGGTAAACCAGTGCAAGGCCACAGTGAAGGCCCGGATTCACTTACATGCCATTGATTTCAATGAGATTTAGAACCCAGCCATATACAGTATATGTTTATTGGTAAGTAAATGCTGCTGGGCTAGAGCCAGACTAATATAGTCCATCTTAGAGTGGATCAGCTGACAGCACTGAAATTGCATTGCACTGCACTGGACTGCATTGCATTTTCTTTCTTTCTTTCTTTCTTTCTTTCTTTCTTTCTTTCTTTCTTTCTTTCTTTCTTTCTTTCTTTTGTATTCTCTCTAGCCTCACTGATTACAGGATGTCCCCAGAAGAAGGGAATGATAAAGCACTTCTGACTACTCTTAAAATCAACAAACTCTATATAACACCTGGAAACCTCTTTCTCTCCGCCTCTTGGGGCGCTTTTACATGACCCCTAAAATCCGAGGCAAAGGGCTCCCAGATGCGGAGCTTAAAATTGTTTTCCCACCAGCTCCGGACTTTAAAAAAAATTAAGTACAACCACGCCCACCTAAGCGCATCTCAGCGCATTTTCAAAGTACCTGGTCTCCGAAGGTGACAAATTTCTGATGCGGATTGCAAAGCAGTGAGTGCCGGGCTGGCCTCGCCTTCTGGTTTTGTTTTTTGTTGTTGTTGTTTTTGCCCCCCTCCCCTTTAAGAGACTGGGATGCTTCCCGGGGCAGCTCCGGAGGGCAGAGCGGAGGTGAGCCTGCTTTCTTTTCTCCCTTTTTTTCTCCCTCCCCTCACGCAGACAGGAGCAAGGGAGTACGGAGGGGTGGGAATACAGCAAGAGGAGCAAACCCCCAAGATCTCTGGTCTGAATTTAAGTTGCCAGCGGATTTTAGGGGTTGTGTAAAAGCACCCTTGGTCACATCTATTTGGTCTTTTCAGTTTTTCTGGTTATTATATATATTTTACTTTTCACTAATGGTTATATTGTATTATTACTATGTGTTAATTGTTATTGTATAATTGACTTATGTTAATTATATAGTTTTGTACAATTACACACACACACACACACACACACACACACACACACACACACACACACACACACTTTGTTGTTACAGTATCTTGTTGTTTCTGTTGTAAACTGCTCAGAGTAGGCTATGGGCTAGAGGGCACGGTATAAAAATCTAATTAAATAAATTAAATAAATAAACAAATAAAATTCTCTACTTGGAAAACCCTGGAAAGCATCACCATAAGTTAGAATTGATTTGATAGCATATGTTGATTACTTATTAGTTTCTATGGTGCCGGGGCTCTTTATTTTTTATTTTTCCTTTGGCAGACTAACACAGTTACCCACTCCCTGCAAGGTGTGCCGTGTTGAAATTATGGATAATAGTTGCTTGATTGTTAATGGGCTCTTATTTCTGATGGAATTCTGGTTTTTTTTTCCAGATAAACATGAAAGAGAGGGGGGTGAGGTATTAGAATATCTGTTACCTGTAACAAACAAGCAAGGTATCTAAGCAGGATAATATTAAAGGTCACATAATGCTGGTTAATGACTACAACTTTAAAAAATATCTGATTATACTTTAAGAGTGTTGGAGAGGTTACTAGACACAGAGCTCTCAAAAAGAGCAGTAAAAGCAGATGAAAAACATTGTCAGGTGATGGATTGTTTTTTCTAATCTGGCACTGGTTGCCTGGCTATCCTTTGGCATGCCATGTTGGTATTTTCCCCCATTCCTGCTGACAGTTGGCAGAAGAACAAACCTGTTGGGTTAAAAAGATGCTTAGGAGACGGCTAAGTATCACTTTCAGATCTTGGAAAATATTACTTCTTTGGGTTAGAATTCCTGAGACATTTGGGATACACAGACCAGGAAAAGTAACTTTTCCTAGATTTTGGTTTTAATTTGCACCAGGCACAGCCATGCTTGTGAGTTCCAATACTCTCATTCAGTGCTTATTTTTAATATAACTTATTCAATAATACTTAACTATTACAACATGTTGTCTTCCATGGTTTCTAATTCATATTGTGACCTACCTTGCATTCTGAAATAGGAAATAAAATAAAATCCCTCTTTCTGAAGCTTGCTGAGTATTCTTAGCTGTCTGCTTTGTTACTAATCTACAAGGAGAAAATGAATGAATGGGAAGGAGAAAGCAGTTCAGTCAGGTCCCTGAAGGCTACAGTGGGTGTAATGGATGTGATAACAGCTTTCTGCACCACTTAACTGTTGTCTTTCAGCCTTCGACCTGGATTCTTGCAAGAAGTTAGTACAAACTCTGATTTTGCATTTGGATGCTATTAAGACCCTGGTGAAGTGTCAGTTCCAGGGTCTTTGGAGACACTGTACTTCAATAGATTCTAGTCTAATGAAAAGCTAGAGAAGGGAAAGGGTATAGTATTTATACCATTTAGTGATGTATGGAAGTGAGAGCTGGTCCATGAAGAAGGCTGATTGCTGCAGAATTGACGCTTTTGAGCTGTGGTACTGGAGGAGACTCTTAAGAGTCCTCTGGACTGCAAGGAGATCAAACCTATCTATCCTGGGGGATCTACCCTGAATGTTTACTGGAAGGACAGATTCTGAAGCTGAGGCTCCAGTACTTTGGCCACCTCATGAGGAGAGAGGAGTCCTTGGAAAAATCCCTGATGTTGGGAAAGATTGAAGGCAAAAGGAAAAGGGGACAACAGAGAATGAGATGGTTGGACCGTGTCATCGATGCAACCAACATGGGTTTGACCAATCTCCAGGAGGCAGTGGAAGACAGAAGGGCCTGGTGTGCTCTGGTCCATGGGGTCACGAAGAGACGGACATCACTTAACGACTGAACAAAAATATTTACACCAAGCCACTGCAGGAGTTTGATGCCACTTTTTCTACAGTGGTTCCATCCTGTGTGTTCCTTGTTTTTGTAGTTTGGTGAGATACAGTACTTAGAATTACCTGTCAGGACAGCTGTTGTAGTTGTGGGGTTTGTAGTTCAAAGCATATGGAGTTTAAACCCTGGGCAGAGGCAATACTTTGATCATCACCTGAGGCACCAGAATATCTTGGGCTAGCCCTCACCATTCTCTGAAATGGTAGCAAAGTCAAATGGAAATTGCCATCATGTCAGATGAGCCTCTCAGGGGATGTACCAACCAAGATGAAGACAAGGGCTGAGAACTTGTCTCAAAAGCTCAAAGAACTAGAATTAATCTGATGAGCCTAGACATGGTTCCAATCTATAAAGTTATTCTTCAGGGATCTGGAAGTTGAGCCATGGCAACTGGACTTCTTTTCTTGAGAGATTGAAACATTTTGCTACTCATCCAAGCAGCTTTGTCGGTGCTTGGATGAGTACTGAAATGTTTTGATCTCTAAGGAAAAGAAGTCCAGTTACCATGACTCAACTTCCAGATACCTCACCTGGATGACTGAGAATCTTCCCAGACATTATTCAGGGATGTTGACAAGTCCCAAATTCAAGTCTTTGTTATCAAGTCTCAAGTCTGAGTCTGAGTCTTTGGTACCAAGTCCTGAGACCCAAGACCCAAGTCTGAGTTCCTATTAAAAGCAAGCTTACACACACACACACACACACACACACACACACACACACACACACACACACACACACACACACACACACACACACACACACACACACAGGGGCGGGAGGGTTCGTTGTGAGTTGCAAGTCGAGTCCGAGTCATTGGGAAAAATGAGCCCAACTTGACAGTGAATCCCGTCAATTGAGTCCCCATCCTTGTTATTCCTGTGTGGGTAACACACACAGAAGAAAGATACAGTATTAAGGCAGGGACCGGAAAGAACTGGAAGGCAGCCTTGCTCTGGAAACGTCAATCATGAGAGTTGGTGCGAGGTAGCTAGAAGTGGCTTTGGAGATTTGGCAGTTGGCCATCTCACTTCAACCCCAGACTCACTCGGTGGGCTTCTGGAAGCCGTTATCTCTCACTCTCCGCTCACAGCTGCGTCTGTGATCCAGAGATAAAAAGGGCAGCTTCCTTCAGAAGGCAATTATATACATTATTATCTCAGGCACACCCATGAAGTGGCAACTGACCCAGCCCCGATCGAGGAGCAGAAGGGGTGGGCAAGCAGAGGTAATCTCTAATACAGGAGCTGGTTGCTCTCCTCCCCACTCTGCTTGTTGACACATCAGTGAGCTCACATTGTTAAATGGCTTCCTTACAGGAGAAGATGATTTCATCCAGGCAGAATGCTTTGAACGCTCAGCTCTTTTAAAAATGGCTTTCAGACTCCTGAGCCTTAAACCACCTTTGTGGGATTCAGTCAGAGGTACTCCCCCTCCCTTTAGAGGACACTGTCTTTTAACATCTCCATGGCAACCAAGTATGACATGATTCTCTCCATGCTGGAAGAACAGTATTAAACCTGGCCAGCTCTCTTGTTTCAAGATTTTATTCCATTCTTTTTTATTATTATTCCAAAACAAATATAGCTACATTTTCAAATGTCATAATACATTTGATGGAAAGAAATTCATTATTAAAAAATTACATCCAGAATTATTGTTGTTTTTTTAAAAAAATACTAGGTGTGAATGACAGATGCATTCATTCCTATTCAAAGCTTAGGGCGGTGTAAGGATGCAGTCCCAAATTTAGTGCTATTAAAGGAGAAAAGTAGTAGGATAGAGACCCATGACCCATAAAAACAGACATGAGGCAAAATGTTTATGTATCTGGGCTGCAGAGTTTTGTAAGGTCACTTCTAGGTCTTCAGTTCTAAGATGGTTATTAAAAATGAACCATAGATCTGACTGAATAAAACGCAGTTCTTAAAAAACACATTGATAAGAGGTTTTTTTATATTTTTGATATTTTGGAGAAATATTTTTGGTATTTTGGATAAGCCAACATGAATATATGTTAGTTCTGGGTATGTGCATGTGGAGGAAAAAAAAAAGAGAGAGAGAGAGAGAGAGAGAGAGAGAGAGAGAGAGAGAGAGAGAGAGAGAGAATGGAAATAAATCACATAATAGAAAACAAGTAGTGACACATGAACAATTAGCATTAATTTATGTTGGTCCTGGCTGTGGCCCAATGACATCGGAGGATTCTCTTGATAAAACGTCAGATCACTCTGCTCCAGGGCAAAACACTTATCCAGCATGCTACAATGTGGAATTCCCCCAATCAATATAAGAAACAAGTGAGACTCTAGATCTTGATTCGAGAAGTCTCCCATTTGTAGCTCATCATTTGTCTGCATTTTTATCTGTACAGCAAGCACACCCAATCTTGACAGATTTCGGAAGCTAAACAGGGTTGGCCCTGGTTAGTACTTGAATGGGGGACCATCAGGGAATATCAGGTGCTGTAGGAGCCTGGAGTAGGAACTGGCAAGCCACTCTAGTATTCCTGCCAAGGAAACTCAATGGACATGGGGTCACGAAGAGTCAGTCATGACTGTAATGGCATACACACAGCAGAAAAAGACATTTAAAGACTCGGAATGACGATGTTTTCTACTTTCTACCTGAATCAAAGTAAGGAATTATAGGTTGATCAACAGAAAAGGCATTTATGCAACATCCGCTTCCAGGAAATTTATATGGCAAGGCTGAACAGCTATCAAAGCTTAAGAGGTGCACATGTTTGTGATTTTGAACTAAAATACTGTATATAAATAAGTTACTTTGCACACCTCTAGCCTTAACCTTCAGTTTTTATGGAATGATAGTGGTACCAACCAGTTTGACATGAGAAGTCACAGTTAAAATACAATGTGGAGTAGGAACTGAACAGTGCAGTCAAGCCCTATACTAGGCGGACAGGGCTGACCCTATCCTTAGACAGAGTGAGGCAGCTGCCTCTGACAGAAGATGCTGGGGGCCAACAGGGAGCACTAGCAAGAACTTGGAAGACAAAGTTGTTGATGCTCTGTGAACGACCCTCTGACTGTAAAGTTTACACACTGTCCCCCAGGTAGGGTGGTGAACATAATTCCATCTTCAGTGGAGATGCAAGACTGAACTGGTGTCCCCTTCAAGTTCTGCACACATGGAAGAAGACACCATTGTATCCTTTGCTTTCCAATAGCCACATGCCTTGGGCCAGGCTTGCAGCAAGGGCAGGTCTATCAAGGACCATCTTGTCTACCTTCATGCTGCTCTAGTTTCTGCTAACTAGCTAGACTTGAAATGTGATAGTATTATAGCAGGAGGAGCTGGATCTTAAACTGCCTGTTAACGTTCACATGAACAGTCCATAACACATTGATTGAGCACATGCTATACAATATATCACAGGAGTACACCCCCCCTCACATTTTGTAAATATTTTAGCATAGCTTTTCATGTGACAACACTGAAGAAATGACACTTGGCTACAATATAAAGCAGTGAGTATACAGCTTGTATAACAGTGTAAATGTGCTGTCCCCTTAAAATAACCCAACACACAGCCATTAATGTCTAAACCGCTGGCAACAAAAGTGAATACACCCCTAAATGACAATGTCCAAATTGGGCACAAAGTGTCAATATTTTGTGTGGACACCATTCTTTGCCTTAACTCTCTTGGCCATAGAGAAAAGTTACTAATTTTGGACTACAAGTAAAAAAAATCTCCCTTTCCACCATGACCATGAATTCAAGTCCAAAAAGATCATTCTTCCAAGGTCTCCCTAAGGCCCAGGAGAGCCAGTGTAAGCCAAAACAGAATATACCAAGGCAGAGATGTTTGAGAGAATTGTTCATTGCAAAGGCAAACTGCCTTGATGCAACACATTCAGCCAGGATACTAAAGAGCTATCCACTGATGACTTTATACTTTGCAAATGGTCTAATGCAGAACATATAGAATAAATCAATCTAGTGAGTTTTAAGAGAAAACACATTTCTACCAATACATTATGTCAAGCATATGTTTCATTGTGAATTTAACCATCACCAGTCACCACCATCATCTGCCTCTTGCAAGATAGTAGTGCAAATGGTAACACTTCCAGGCTGGTTAAGGCATTCTTAAAGTCCCAAACATTTTCCAAGTGCATGCACACACTCACTTCTCTGTTCATGATAATTTCCAGAAGGACTGCAGGGACTGATATAAGTGCTCAGTAAAGTACTGTAACATACAAGAAATGCAAGAAAGTTATATATCTGGGAGAGGTCAAGTGATCTCTGCATTGACATTATCACAATATCTAGGTTTCCCCGAGACAAGCCATGGTAGCTGAAGTTTCTAATAGCTTATCTCTGTGGTGTAGAAGGTCTAAATGGCAATACAGAAATCAATTTGCAAAGAGCATCCCTGTCAACCCTGTCGTATACACTACTCCTGAGATCATTGGGTTTTCTCCATTTGAGCCATGAAGATTGCCCTGGGCCTTTCACTTACTGCCTCCAGTTGATTTATCTCACAATACTGTACAGTACTAATACAAGAACAGAGGGAGGAGGAGGAGGAGGAGGAGGAGGAGAGCTATGTATGCCACCTCCAGTTCTTTGGAATAAAGATGAGATTGGATTCTAAATATAAGGAATAAAGGATGAATTGCTGAATTTATGAGAAACCGAGGTTTGCACCATGGTGTTGCCTTTGTGAAAATGAAAGGGAAATACCAGAGAGCTATTTGCATAAGTGATTGGAGTGGGTTTAAGTGACTGATGAAATTTGATTGCTATTTTAAAATATGCTAAGATATGAACATATAAAATGCAAATGCAAATTTTCACATAGAAAGGTCTATACTGTATATATAACCTTTTGCCACAGAAGATATTAAATTTCACCCTTTGCTCTTTTGCTACTTTCCGTGAAATTGGATCGGCCCCTTCAAATTACTGTCCACGGCTATGAACATGGTCTATTTATAGAACTGCCAAAATGTAAACATTTCCTGGGGAAAATAGGGGGAGAAGGAGACTCTTGGGAAGGTCTGCAGGCTCCACTTTGATCATTAGCTCTCAAGGACAGTAGGCTGGTGGGTTAGGGTTGGTGCAGTTCCCAAGTCTAACAACCTAATTTTGATCTTTCTTTGTTTTGCTCAGTTTTATAAGACCCAGTACATGTAAGTACTGTACAATGGAGTGAATCCAGGGGTTCCCTGGTGCAACTGGAACATCAAAATTAAATGCTCCAATTTCCCTTTCCTCCTGTAGGCCCTCCCCTTGCCACTGCCCATACTGTTCTGAGACCACCTTGGATAGTCTCAAGACCCTTTGGTGTTCAAACCCAGGGCCAACCCTTCTCCATTTTGCATGCAAAACCAGAGTAGAATTGCAGTCACATCTTGCTTCAGCACTGGCAACACATTTAATGTCACACAACTAGCAAGGAGATGGGTATGGCTGGTGAGAAGTGGCGTAGGAAGGACAGAGTTGAGGTTCCCACTGTTGCACCGCAGGATCTTCCAGCTGCGACAGCTGCCTGACTCTGCCTAATGGTAGGGCCATCCTGCTCAACCACCAAAGCAGTTGTTTTTTTAAGGCACTGCAAAGAGAAAGACATGGATCCAACATGGATTTGACCCATCTCCAGGAGGCAGTGGAAGACAGGAGGGCCTGATATGCTCTGGTCCATGGGGTCACGAAGAGTCAGACACGACTGAACGGCTGAACAACAAAGAGAAAGGTGCTTTGATGGCATGAAAAGTGTGAAAATATTTCACCCTGACAGACTTGGGACAATTTTCAACAGACCAACTAGCCACACCTTGTTATCTTCTCTGACTAGCAGTGACTTCACAAGGTTCCAGAATCAAGCAACAGGTGACAGCGGGAGGCTTCACGTGCCTGTCCTCCTCACAGATCATTTGCCAAGTGCTGCTCTGCTTCACCGCAGCATTCAGATAGTTGCTTCAACCCGTAGGGAAAATTTTGTCATGTAGTTCTTCTTATATAGGGCTGCCATCTACTTGGTGGCTTGTTTTTTTCTCTGGACTACAGGCATCTCTATCCATTTGCAACCTGTTGCAATCAGATGGACAATGTTCCAAGCTTTCATTTTTAGAAAAGGTAAGTCTTTCGTCCTCACAGAACCAAAGATACAAGCCAAAACAAGCAGCCACTGCTTTGGCCAAATGTTTTGTGAAAACAAGCCTCTTTATGTTATTAGCCAATCAATGAAGCCATCTACAGTGTGACAGGATCTCCTGGATGTGTAAACTAAAGACGTCCAGTAAATGTTACAGTTCTGGGAATATTTGGCTGTAGCAAATAACTGAAATTTGTTTCCATAGCTGCTTACCAACAGTGCATACCGACTGCAGTGCTTGTACCTGCAGGCTGTAATTGAGTGAACAATGTGGGAATTCAGGGTGAGGTTGTTCATTTCATAACATTACATAAGTTTACCTCAGTCTGAATATTGCAAAGCTAATTCCGATGCAATTTGCAGTTGGAAATCTGTGCAATGACTGTTGCAAAGTTTTGAATTTTGAAATTCCTTTAGGTATGCAGCAGAAGTGCTGGGATTAACAGAACAGAATTGGTTTAGGAAGCCATGTGTCTTGCCTTTAAAAAAATAATAATCTGTATTTGAAGGCCAGTTCTAGTTGAAAGCATCCTCTGCTTAAAAGACAGATTGGTCCAAACTGGATTTAGAGAACCTAGAAGGAAAAGCAGAGGTTTAGAAGATGTCCATCAGTAGCTCCAGTTAATTGATCACAATATTAGTATATGGCATTTCTGCTTGAATTCATGCTGCATACCTTTGCATATGTAAATTTGTATAGGACTTTTAGTGAAAACTGTGATCTCTTCAGTATTCTTTTAAGTGTGCTTGCTCTTTTTAATGGGGGCAAGGCATTAAGAGCAAACTACCCCAGTGTTTCTTTTCGATGGCTCTCTTGCTTTATGAAGACAGTACATTTCTATCAAATCCAAATCTCCAGTTACTGTTAATTTTAAATGTATATTTAGTGTTGATTTTATTGTTTTTAATATAATACTTGTTTCATTCTTTTAAAATATTTGTTTACTTACTGGTTTTAGTCTTTTTAATGATGTAGGCCACTTGGGGTTCTTTAAAGGAGAAAGGCAGGGTAAAATGGTTTTAGATAAATAAAATAAAGAAATCTCCAGTTATTCAAGGAAAATGACTCTTGGCCTTTAAATGCATAAAACACAAAAAAGTGATGCAAAATGATAATGAACTTATACATTTAAAAATGCTTTAGTTTACTTCATTAGAGTGTCCTGTCCTTGCACAGTTCTTTCAGTATCCAGATATGGCATCCCAGGTAGGATACTGACACCAGGGAAGTTTTCCAGGAAGTAGCGTGGATTAAAAAGATGCATGTCTATTCTTCTTGTAAAATCCAATATCTCTCAAAATCCTAAGTAGGACAGAAGTGTTAAACCAATGAGCCACCCCAGTTGGTCCAAAACTGGTGATGTCAAACCACCCATTTATGGTGATCAACTTTGTTTTGTTTTATTTCTGTGGCCTCGGAAGCAGGGCTGTGTCGACTCTGGAGAGCTGCTGTCTAGGATTTGAGGCTCCAGTGTTCTATTCCAAGGCAGTCTCTGGCCAAAAGTGAGCAAACAAAAACCTATGGGAGAAAAAATTCCAGCGCCTCTGCCCATCTTTAAACAATGACTGTCTGAAAAGTCCTGGCACTCATTGACTGTAAAGAGGTAGATTACCCATGCTGGCCACAGTTAAACTCAGAATTAAGAATTAAGCTTGTTGAAATCAGTAGGTTTCACCACATTAACCTACATGATAGACTGAGACCAAGAAGTGCAACAATAATATTCAACAGTAGGTTAGGTGATACCTTTATTGGTCTCTACTAAAATAAAAAATATGAGCTAAGTTTTCGATAGCAACTTGCTATCTTTATCAAAGCATTGTACCAAAAATGCAGTCTTGATAGAAGATGTCTATCAGGCACTGAGAATCTTTTTGGTGAGATGGAAAATACCACACGATGGTATCAGGAGGCAGGCTGGTGTTAAAACTGCTTCAAAGTCCCGGATACGGTTTAACACCCATTCAAAATAAAATTCAAAAACTCAATCCGCTTAGACTTAATTCACTGGACTTCCCTTTTCCAAATGTTTAAGAAGAGGCAAGCATTCTCTTTGCAAAACATTTATAATGCTACCTCTTAAAACGAATTTAATTTGTTCTACGGGTCAATTTGTTTTAAGAAAATGTTGTCGAACAAAACACGGATTCCCATAGGAATGCATTGAAAATGGATTAATCTGTTCCAGAGGCTATGGGTTGCTTTGTTTTATGGAATTTTTGTCTTACAAAACATGGTTTCCCATAGGAATGCATTGGGAATAGATTAATCTACTCCAGAGGCTAGGATAAAGACAAAAATAGCCGTGTTTTTTCCCTCGGTACATGCAGAATGGTTTTTTGTCTTGCAAAGCATCCCATAGGGAATTCTTGTCATGTGACACATGGAATTTTTTTTTTCTTCCTACGGGTTTTTTGTCTTACGAGGCATTTGTCTTAAGAGTACCACTGTAAATGACCAAGGTAGGCATGCTTTGGTTAAATGTTTGTTACTTAGGTTCTCATCCTAATGCTTGTATAAATGCTTGTATTGTGAATAATGTTATTTTAATAATAATAATAATAAAAAAACAGCCTCATTTCCCCAACCCATGGTGTTAATGTGAAATATTTCGCCCTTGCTGGGAGGGTTGTTTTATTTTAATGTTTCAAAACATTCTTGACCGGTATTGCTCATGTGAATGTCTCTATTGGTTCCCCCCTCTTTTCTTTGCACCCCCCAAAACTGGCTCCTCCCTTCCTCTCCTCCTCCTTTCTTCCTCCAATGCTTACCCAGCGGTATTCTGTCCATCTGTCCGTCTGCCCATCCACCTGTCTACCATCTTGCTTCACGCAGGGCAGGGTTGTTTTTTAGGTTCCCTCTTTGCCTTGCTGATTGGCCACATGTAGGTGCCGCCAGGCGGTAGCAGGGATGGGGAGTGTTGTTTACAGAGCTGACCCCCCTACTTGGCTCTGCTTCCACAGCCAGGTGTGGGAAGTTAACTTGGCAATTATTTGTCCAAGGAACAAGGCACTTGACAGGACGTGCTGCTCTCACCTCAGGTACAGCTGCTGGGAGAAAAAAATTCCTTACCTAGTGTCAGGCAAGGAGTGGGGCATGAGGAGGCTGTTATTTTCAAGAGAAAAACAATAAATCAGTGCCACAGTGTAGCTGGCCATAATGGAGAAAATTAATTGACAACGTTTCAAGTAATTGTGGCGTTCGCCCCAGTATATATACCAACTGACTGCGTTTCAGTACAACAGAGGTATGAAAAGTATCGGTAGAACTGTCTTATGTATTTTTTTTTAGTTCTTCTGTGTGACGTGGAATTGTGCACATAATAGTAAGAAGATACAGGGCAGAAGTGTTTGTAAGATTTAACTGTCTTTTATAATATGTATTTTTTTAGTTCAAGAAAGAAAAAGTTGCTCTATGGTACAGAATGCTGGCTGGCGACTAAAGAAGTCGCCTTGGTGTCATGGAGACAAAGATGCTGTGATGGAATAGTAAGCACAAAGATCCAATCAAACATGGGACTGATAAGACGTAGGAAACCTGGCTATGTGTTTGTCCTCCAATGTGGATTTATCACAAGATGTAAGAGATTTTCCCATTCACAACCATCCACCAAGTGGGACAAATACTAAGAAAAAGAATAATAAGGTCAAGAAAACACATTCATTTCCCCCTAGAATCTAATTCTGAACTATTAATATTAATGTAATAATACATAACTATGGAGGGCTGTAAATATGCCTCCACCAGGTAAATGTGAGAAGAAACATGTTTATACATTTTAATTTACTTGTTTGGGGCTGGAAATGACCCAGCCTTCTTCTGTCTTCCATGCACCCCAAAACCCCCCTCAGTGAAAAGTCTGTCCTCCTCCAGTCCAAATAAACACCCCCATGGGCCCACCCCATGCCCCATCCCCAGTTCCCCTCCTCCCCAGCCTTTCTGCCCCTCATCCTTTTCTCTTCAGTGAACCAGTCAAGGCCTAGAGGCATCTCCCCACCCAGGTCCCATCTTACTCCAATGTGTCTCTCTTGCCACCTTCTGAAGTAGGAAATTCAGGCCGTGCCAAAGACACCGGAGCAAAAAACCTTTCGATTCTGCTGCCATATTTGGCTGATATCAGTTTGAATCCAACAAACATTGTTTAGAACTCCCTATCCAACGTCGGAACAGCCCTGATTCTTCCCACCCTCTTGTAGGAGGGAGATGAGAATACGACCTTTGTGGTGGCACCAACATCTTCTTTCTTCTCTAATCTTCCCCTGGTTTTCCCTTCTCACTGAAGCCATGTAGAATGGTGACATATTAACATAGCTGGTTACCCTTCCCCACCTGGAGTGGGGCAAGTGGGGGTTTCCAACAAAACTACAATGTAGAGAGGACATGGAAATCTAAAGGAGAATCTAATGCTGAGTGTTAAGAATAGAACTGGAATTATCTCCTAGTGCTATACTTTTGCCTATTTTAAAAATACGTAAACATTTCCTTCTTAAGGGCATGCTTCTTTCTTTTTGAGAAAGGGGCTTGCATTTATACTTCAGGTTGGGGTGGCCAGGATAGGATGCCTTAGGCCCAGGCACCAAAATGGTGGCTGACAGCTTTATCAACAGATTTTGGGTCCAGACACGGATTTCTTTCTGAAATGTGCCTCATGCCTGCAGCAACGAGACCAAGATGAAGCCCCAGGAAAACGAGAGATGGGAAAGGAGAAAAGAGAGGAGGAGAAAAGATACTGATTGGTCCCTCTAGGCCACCGTATCCCTTGTTAACAGAGGTAGGCCCTCCCCAGATTGGTAGAGACCATAGTTAGCTTCACTTGCCAAGATCTGGTTACACAATAGTTGCTGTTCTCCCTCCCTCCCTCCCCGCCCGCCTGTCTGTCTCTCTCCTGAGCTTCCCAGCTTTTCTGTGTTTTTTGTGTGTTCTCTCTCCCCACCCCACCCAGCCCTAGCAGTGAATGTTCTTGCTTTGGCAACCAACCTTGTTGACAAAAGGAAAGTTACTGAGCATAAGAACGCTTTGGCAGCTGGATCCATGGCATGATGTCAGTGCGCTCCCTTCACTGTGAGGATCCCTCCCACTCACGGAGTGACTCCCAGTCCGAAAACTAACACCCTGGAGGCTGTGAGGCCCCTGAAATTGTTAAGCTCCAGAGAGCAAGCATAAAAAGGACACCCCTCTCCATGAAAGGCTCAAAGGGGGTTGATTCTGAAGCACTGGGGTGAGATTAAATAACCGCACACTGAAACAGCAGCAGAGGGGAGGGAGAGGAGGCGAAGGAGAGACCATGGAAAAATACTACTTGGGTTGGTTCACAGCTTTGCTGAGCGGCAGTGAAGCTGCTAACTCAAGGGAAGGCCAAACCATGATTAGATAGACAGCTGACACTCCTGCTCTCCTCTCCATTTTATGGGAAAGTTATTTTGACCTAAAAGAATGGGGCGGTGGTGGTGGTGGTGAGCAACTTAAGTCCCTCCCCAACGGGGCAAGGGGAATGCTACAAAAGCAGGTTGCCACCAGCAGCTTTTATTCTACATACTGTACTTCTATTCTCTATGGATTTGAAACATGGTCTGATCGGGAAGGCATTGTTGCTCATCCTTAGTTTCCTTGGAATAAATCACCAGGGGCAGGCAGTAATATCTGATTGATTTACTGTTTTTAGCATCTTCGTGTTATGTTTTTAAAGTTGTAAGCCACCTTGGTGTGAGGGTTCGGTTAAGACCAGGAACGGTTCCGATGAAGAACGGCCATAAGAGTCCAAAGGCTTTTCCCAAAACATCAAACTTTTATTCACACCATAGGTGGGCATATTTTCTTTAACATTTGTTTCAACAGTATTAATATTAATAAAAGAATAAGTCCATAGCATTTCCCTGGCTCATGAGGGGTTTTGTATGTCGCCTCCATTGAGAAATGGGTTCGTACTTATTTGGAGGGATGGGGAGTCTTCGGCAGCATGTGTCCATAGCATATGGTCCCGCAGCAATGGTGCTTTACCACATTCAATTGGGTCTCCCAGCCCCATCCAGGTATCTATTTTTATAGCCTCTCCTCCCCGGGCTACTGTCACTGTGTTAGTCCCCTTATCAGACTCGCTGTCACAGTTACAGGTGTCGGGAGCAGCAATCCGATGTCAATAGATGGTCTAACTTCTCTCTCAGTTTGTGTTCCTTGATCCGTGTATCTTAGGATCTTGCCTCCTTCTGTCTGAACCTTGACATGTCACCGTCCCGGTTCTGTCTGAGTCTCCTTGTTCCTGTGCCCCTCTTTTAACAACTCTCTCCCTCCCATTCTCTTCTCCCATTCGTCTATAGTTACGTCAATCAACCAGTAACTCTCCATCACTGGACTCTCCCGAACCGGTTGTATCACTCTGCTCCTAACCTCTTTCACATCAACCCACTCTATTAAGTCTTTTCCTATCTTTCAGTTGTTTCTCTCTTCTCTGCCTGTTTCGCCATCATTTCCATCCCCGCAGACAGCACACTCTAATTATTCTCATACTTGGGCCATTTTGGGATATGACAGACAGGACAAAATGGGATAAACATTAGATAGATAGATAGATAGATAGATAGATAGATAGATAGATAGATAGATAGATAGATAGATAGATAGATAGATAGATGTTATGCAGTGATTCAGATAAAGCCCTTTCCAAATGGACCCTTGGAAGTGAGTTTGTTTCTTCTTTACACCAAAATAATGTATTGTGCTATCATGCCTCAGTCTTTTCCCTTCTTGAGCAAAACCTGGAATGAGTTCCCTATTCTGATGAGTCTCAAAACTCAAGTAATTCAGGAGTGAAATGATGTTTATTGACTGAAATACAGCTATTACTTTATTCTGACAGCATTATGGTGTGATCTTCCTATCTTTTAGCGGAGTAGTACATGAGTCATTTTGTGATGTTGACAGGCTGGTTGAAATTTTCTGCCCACAAATTATATTCATGTGGTGCTTACAAAACATTTTCTAATTATTTTTTCCTTCCAGCACACTGAACACCATTAATCAACTTATGTTATTCCAAAAACACATTGCACTGTAGCAATGGTACACTCTGTAGGAGACACACTAAAATGACTGGATTCCTTCCAGGCTGTGCTGTGCCTACAGGTGATGAAAAACAAGAGATATTACAAATGACCTCCTTCCTCTTTGTGGTGAACTAGCCATTCAGACAGAAGGAAAATCTACTTTTTTGCTGGATTTATTAGCATCCTATGGAAGTGGGACATAAAACTGGAAGGGTGGTCTCAAGTGACCTTCTGGATCTCTGGATATCAGATCCGTTCTTTAAAAGCCAAGGCCAAAATCTCAAGGCCAGGGGGTTTAAGCACAACGATGCAGACGTTTTTGCACTATTTTCAGCTGTCAATCATGCAACCAATTGTGCAAAGAGCAGATGATTACGCACATGATAACAGCTGCAAAATGCCTCCTACTGCTTGCATAATTGCCCTTATGTGATTGTTAAAGCATTGCAATTCTGCCCCAAGGGCATGCCTCAGGATTTTGGAAGGTAAGGGATGGCATCACATTCTTGTAAATGCAGATGAGAGTCGGGCCAGGCTCCAGACTCCCTGCCCCACCCCATTCCCACTAGTGGAGCCAAAATGATCTCCCCAGTTAGTACTTCCCTAGCTTACTTAGTTGCCACATCGGGTGGGGCTGAGAAGCCTTGTACAAGTTCCTCAGTGCCTGTTGGAATATAGAAATGGTTTTTCATGACCAGCTTATGTAGTGACGGTGATGATTAGGGATGGGCACCTTATGAAAAATGACACGCTGTTTCGTCGTGTCGTAAGGTTATGAAACGTTTTGAAACTAAACGAAATGCCAGCCAGGGTTTCATTACAAAATGAAACAAAATGCCATTCCCCCCTGCCCACCTCTAAAAATAAACAATTCGTTCTTGAGGAAATGGTAGGGGAACTTCCTCAAGTTCCTCAAATTCTGCCCTGTAACCCCTTAAAATTTGGAAAGGTTTGGTTTGAGTGTGGATCGAAGCTTTACCATAGAGAGGGGAAGCTGTAAATTAACCCTATATGTAATTGGTAAAGCACACTTGACACATTCCTTCAATTAAGCAGTCTCACACCTCCTTTGGAGCTCCATTCACTGAACCCCAAGCCTTTCCAAATTTCAAGGGGTTCCCTAAAATCACTTGCTGAAGGTATCCTTGCCATTTGCATGCCCGGGATCAGTAATTTTCCACTGCATATTTTTTTAATTGTTTTAAAATATGCAATGGAAAATTACGGAGTTATGAAGGCTTGCCTAAACAACACCTTACAATTACATCCTCCAAAGAATCAACATGATATGTAACTTGCTGATATACAAACGTTATTCCTGTATCAACATAACATCATCATTTTTCAGGATTCCACATGAAATATCTCTTGGCCATGACTGATATCCTAGTGCCTGACATTAAATGACAAAGCCAGATGGGTATCAAGGAACAACCTGTTACAAGACGGCCCCAGAAGAGCCCTTACAATTCCTAGCTGAGACCACATATCACCAGTGACCTGGAGCCCATTCTGGACAACAATCTTTTTTTCTCCCTGGTTTGAGAGGGGTTGGCTCATACTTGCATACAGATCACCCCACCCGGGGCCTGGGGCTGGCAGCGCTAGGGGTTTTTTTGTGCCCTAGGCGGGGGGCGGCGGCAGGGCGGCGGTGGGGGGCAGGGGCAGAGGCGGGGGCGGGGCGGCGAAGGGCAGGCCGCAGGGGGGCAAAGGGTGGGGGGGGCAGACGGGGGTGGGGCGGCGGCCCCTGTCCATTTTGGCGCCCTAGGCAACTGCCTAGTTCGCCTTAATGGATGCACCGGCCCTGCTGGGGCCCACGACATGGAAAGAAAGGAAGGAACAAGGTCCACAAACCAAGGCTCCAAGTGTTTTCCCATATCTACACTGGCGGTACCATTAAGGTCCCTAACAATGTCAGCCACAACATCAGGGGCCAATTGACTTGTTCACCCTGCTGATGTGAACTATTCCATACTCTAGAGGACAGTCTCTGAGGAAAAGAATGAGGGGGACACAGATCTGGCATCAGGAAGAGTGGCGAATCCAGCCAATCTAGTTTTGGAACACTTCAACCTCACAGGACGCTCTGTAACAGATTTTTGTAGTGAAAAGGAATTACAAAGTGAGACTGAAAGGGGAAACAGCAGAGACTGGGTACATAAACAAGTTCCAGTGCCTCTCTGAAGGCCTGTATAGAGAGAGATCAAGGCTACTTAGCAAGCTGCATGTATTAATGACCCAGCTTTCTGAAATATCTTATGTGTATAAAACACTTGGCAGACTCTGATCTCTGACCCAGAAACAACTCTGTGACAGTCAAGTGTGTTTAGCTTAGGTTGTTGATTATAAACATCTCTTAGCATTCCTGTGACAGCCAAGTGTGTTTACATACAGCTCCAGGTAGGAGCTCTTGATTAAAAGCTTGATAGTGTGTTTCCTGTCTTAACAAACAATTGTCACTTTATTTGTATCCTCACTGCACCATGAATCTGTCCACCATGGAATCGCAACACGTGGGACATGTCTTTGCACAGCTGAAGATGTGAGGTTTGATCCATGAAAGCTCACGCTGAAATCAAACTGCTAGTCTTGAAAGTACCACACATTTTTGCTTCTGTGTTTCTTTCTCTTTTGCCAGCAACTTGAGACAAGGCTAAAATGGCTACATCTTCGGAAAATACCTGTTCAGTCATACTGTATGTATACCTTTACTAATTCCTAACTTCTGTGAAAAGAGAATTCTCATCATTTTGATGACCAACATCCAACTTTGTAAAAAAGAGAGAATGCGAGAGAGAAACAAAAGCAGATCTTGAAATTAAATACACTTGGACACATTTGATAATTTTTCTGCACATTCATACATAATGCCTATATGCCTATAAACACCACTTCCAAAGATGCTTCTGCCAACACAGCTATTTCTTTCCTGGTAAACAAACAATCCCTTTAAGATGAGGGGAACTCCAATTTAAGCCAATTCAGCTCCATGGTAATCAAAGGGATTACACTGACTTAAAACCATGTACTGTGGTTGAAATAATTACTGGATTTAGCTAGTTGTCTCTAAATCTTGTAGTTTTCTATTAAAGCCGGCATGTTTGTTTTTATTATAAGTATGATGAAGGGGATGTTTCATTTATAGTAGCCAAGCTCGCCCAAGGTGTTAACAGGTACTATTCAATCATATCGTAGGTTTTCAGGACTACTTTCAACAGGATGTTCCAAAAGTAGTGCTTCTGAACTACAAGGGGAGTAGGTTCACCCAAGAGGAGCATGAAACCCATAGCCCAGCTGGGACAGGGCAACACATGTGCTTGGAATGTTCCCCGCATGGTGACCAGCAACTCTCACGCTTACATCACTATTCAAGCTGTGTTTTGAAAGCCTCTCCCCTTGAGCATGTTTAAACAAGAAGTCTGGTATGGTTAAACAAAGTGTATTGTGGTTTTTAATTTAACCCTTCACACTCTTATCACAGTCATTTCACAGGTTGCCTCTACAAAAGAGTACAGTATTGCTTTTTTGCACTAAGATGAAAAAGGAATTAAAATGGAGACTCAAAAAACTTTATATCTTATACTCTGTCATCTGGCAGCAACTTTTCTCTCCCGTCCCCAGGAAAAAAATGCAAAAAAAAATCAAAGGGAAATAATTATTTTCCTTGCCTGAATGCCAAACATCTATAATGCTGACTCAGAAGGAAATAACATTTAGCAAAGTTTTTCCTAAATCCTTAATAGAGCCATAAAATATGATGATCAAGGGGTAATTAAGAGGCTCTGCATTAAACCCTGCACTACCAGCACTGGCTCTGCTGAATGGGGAATTATAGGACCACATTTTGAAATAACTCATTACAAATTACATAGGTGCTTGTAATAGTTACAATTGTTTTAGATGTAATGATCAACACCTTGCATTACTTAGATGTAATAAAGAACACCCAATTATCTTCACAGTTTTTGAGTACATTTAGCATCATTTTGACAAACATTTTCCAGGACTGCCATTCTCTTGTGGGAAGGGGAGCGCTCTTTGACTTTGACTTTTGCCTTTTTATACATATTTGCAAGGTGCAGTGTCAGAATTGGCCACAGCAGGGAAGCAGGAAGGACTTTCCCTTACTTTTCTGGCTTACTGCCAAGGTCAGCCCCACATGCTGGTAATCACAGTGGAGTGGGCTATGCATGGGATCCCAAGTTCCGATATGATGGCAACTTGGCTGCCCAGATGTAATGGCGGGCAGAAGAAATTCCCTATAAAATACTATGTTCCCAGAGCTGTTCTGGGATCAGAAGAAGCAACTTTTCCAAGCTGTGCTATGAAGCAGAATTAAAAGTAAATTGTCAACCCTGTGAATAGGGGGATGGATTGCTGAGGAGGTGTGGATTATATACCAGCCCTTGCTGTACCTGATGAGTTCCCTACTGTATCGAAAGGAAACTCAGGTGCCAAGGTTGCCAGTGAGAAGACAGAGTTGCAATTCTGTAATGGAAGAAAAGGCATTTTCTCTTGCCTTCCTTTGGCTGCTGCTTCCTGGCTGCGTCTACACCTGGCAGCCTAGGTTACTGTTTCAACTACACATCACTGAGCTATCGGAAGAATCCTGTCCTGTAATGAGCTGCATGAACACTCTTCTTATAATGTTCAGAGTGAGTGACAGGTGGCAAGTGAGTGATGCAGTCTCTCGTCCAACAGGGAAGGTCAGCAGCACGTTCCCCTTGCAGGCATTTTTCAGAATGACCACGTCGGCAGGAACTGTTAAAAACATTAATGCCCCACTCCAAGAAACATGACCTTCCCTCTCCAGCTACTGGAAGGGTGCACATTTCTTTCCACATGAAGGCAGCAGTTTTGTGGGTTGTTTTCATTTTATTTTTGCACAAGGCCAACACTAGCTGGGGGGATTCAATAACTTCTTTCCTGTGAAAGGAGGAAGCAAGAAGGGCAGTGGTAACAAAAGGCCAGAGGTGAAAGGTCCAGGCTACATGACCTTACTGCAGATATCCTAGCCTCATATCTTGTGTGAAGGAATGAGACCATTGTGTGTTTGATTCCCCGTGATGTCTCTCGGGATTAGAACCAGCCTGTGTGGCCTTGGGCACGTTACATAGTCCCAGGAGGCATTCCAAGAAGAAAGGAATGAGAAAACACTTCTGAGAACTCCCTAGCTAGAAAACCCTGGAAAGGCTTGCCATGACTCAGAATTGACTTGATGGCACATGACTATTATTATTGTATGTGGGAAATGTAGTGGTGTGTGTGTGTGTGGGGGGGGAGAGAACAAGAGAGAACAAATGTTCTGAAGAGGTGGTTTGTTTTCTCAGAAAACGTTGAGTTGCTGAGCGGATGAAGGAAGAGTGGAGGAGGTACCTGAGTAATTACCATCCCTCCAGACTGCCTGTGTATATGTGGATGTTTGAATGGCTGCTTATGCAGCTGCCTGCCAGCCTGCCTTCCTGCCTGCCTGCCTCCATCCATGCATGTGGGTGGGTGGGTGTGCGCATGGGCATACTGGCTTTTGGCCTTTCGCTCTGCCCAGGGCTGGCTGCTGTGTTTTCTGCATCATCAACCATCAATGGTGCATTTAGCAGCCAATGACGTTTTTTCCCTGTTAATTTTCAGGCTGCACTTCAAGGCTGGCTCCAACTTAGCCATTCCTTTGGCTTGAGCAGGAAGCCTGTGACACTTGAAAGCTTGCAGTGCATTCTGATTAAAAAAAGAGAAAAGAGAAAAGCACCATCCCAGTGTCTATAATTAATGAGAAGTGGTGGCCTCCATATATCAAAGGGTTTGCCAGCTGATTCCTTTTTCCTGCTTAATCCCCCCCTCACCCCTTCTCCACCTAGTTAACAAACAAATTGTTCCAGCAAAACTGGAAGGGGGCAGAATGTCAATGCTGTCTCTCTCCATTTCACCTCCCACGGCACAGATGAAGATGCTTGCTTGGCCTCTTCTACCGGCACATTGATGAGCAATCCGTAAATTTCAAAACAATGAAAGAAAGGGACCATTCAAAACAGCTCATCTGTTGTTGTCAGCTTTCTCCTTGAATCATCCTGTCCATGAATGCTGCTGGTCTTGGCACAATTAGTGGTCAGCCCAGGGTCGCTCTGGGTGCTCGTTGCCACTGAAACAGCAGCACGGGATGTTTATTTTGGAAAACAATCGGCATATTGTAAAGCCTGCTTTGTGGAAGACCATGAAAAGGGCAAAGATGTTTCAGGACTGTGACCAGAACACCGGTTCCCAATCAGTGAGTTGTGACACCCGGGTGGTGGCGGTGGTGGTGTCACGAAGTGTTTTCTGTGAGGAGGGGAGGTCCCCGTGGTTATTTTTAGTAGCAATTATTCTTATAGAAAAATTCACTGCAAAGGTTTTCAACACTGATTTATTTCAGTATGGCAACACTGCAATATTGAAAGGCTATGGGAATTTTCATAGAGAGAGGGAGATGAAGACCTATGGCACACCCACTGATTGACGAAACATGCGGTTCCGCTACACTGCGGCAAGACAACTTGATAAGTGCTCCAACTTATCCAATTCCTCCAGATAAAGGGACATAAGAACATAAGAACATAAGAACATAAGAAGAGCCATGCTGGATCAGGCCAAAGGCCCATCTAGTCCAGCTTCCTGTATCTCACAGTGGTCCCACCAGATGCTTTTGGAAACGCATGAGACTAGATATCTGTCTCCTGATACCACTCCCCTGCATCTGGCCCTTGAAGTACCCTGGTTTTAAGCCTGGAGATTACACATCTCCATCATGGTTTGTAACCTGTGATGGACTTTTCCTCCAGGAATCTGTCCAATCCCCTTTTGAAGGCATCCAAGCCAGATGCCATCACCACATCCTGTGGCAGGGAGTTCCATAGACTAACAACGCGCTGGGTGAAAAAATATTTTCTTTTGTCTGTTCTTACTCTCCCAGCCCTCAATTTGAGTGCATGTCCCCTAGTTCTGGTATTTTGTGAGAGGGAAAAGAGCTTCCCTCTATCCACTTTACCCACGCCCTGCATTATTTTGTACGTCTCAATCATATCCCCCCTCAGGCGCCTTTTTTCCAGACTAAAGAGCCCCAAAAGTTTTAGCCTTTCCTCATAAGGGAGGTGCCCCAGCCCAGTAATCATTTTAGTCGCTCTCTTCTGCACCTTTTCCAGTTCCACTATGTCTTTCTTGAGATGCGGTGACCAGAATTGTACACAATACTCCAGACGCGGCCTTACTATTGTTTTGTATAATGGCATTATAATGTTGGCTGTTTTATTTTCAATCCCCTTTTTGATATTGGGTAGACACCTTCATGGAGCTGTCCACCAACACACCAAGATCTCTTTCCTGATCTGTCACGGATAACTCAGAGCCCATGAGTTGATAGAAAAAGTTTTGATTTTTCGCCCCAATATGCATTACTTTACATTTGGCTACATTAAAACGCATTTGCCATTTCGTAGCCCATTCCCCCAGTTTGGAAAGATCCTTCTGGAGCTCTTCACAAGCTTCTCTGGTTTTTACCACACGGAAAAGTTTTGTGTCATCTGCAAACCTGGCCACCTCACTGCTTATCCCTGTCTCCAGGTCATTTATGAACAGATTGAAAAGCACCGGTCCCAGGACAGAGCCCTGGGGCACACCGCTTTTCACCTCTCTCCATTGTGAAAATTTCCCATTGACACCTACTCTTTGTTTCCTGGATCTCAACCAGTTCTCAATCCATAAGAGGACCTGCCCTCTTATCCCCTGACTGTTCAATTTTCTCAGCAGCCTCTGGTGAGGGACTGTGTCAAAGGCCTTTTGAAAATCCAGATAGACTATATCCACCGGTTCACCCAAATCTACATGCCTGCTGACCTTTTCAAAAAATTCTACAAGATTTGTCAGACAAGACTTACCCTTGCAGAAGCCATGCTGATTTTCTCTCAGCAAAGTTTCTTCTTCTATGTGTTTTAAGATTTTCTCTTGGATGAGGCTTTCCACCATCTTCCCTGGGACAGATGTAAGGCTAACTGGCCTGTAGTTTCCCGGGTCCCCCCTCCTTCCTTTTTTAAAAATTGGTGTGACATCTGCTATCCTCCAGTCCTCCGGCACTGTGGCCGTTTTAAGAGACAAGTTGCATATTACCGTTAAGAGATCTGCAATTTCATTTCTCAGTTCCCTAATAACCCTTGGGTGGATGCCATCTGGGGCCGGGTGACTTGTTAATCTTCAATTTATCAATTAGTCCTAAAACATCTTCTCTTTTAACCTGTATTTGATTTAATTCTTTAGTCAAGAGGGGCCGTTCAGGCAGCGGAATCTGCTCAAGGTCTTCTGTCGTGAAGACAGATGCAAAGAACTCATTTAATTTCTCTGCAATTTCCAAGTCCTCCTTAATCTCCCCTTTTCCTCCCTCACCATCCAGAGGGCCAACTGGTTCTCTAGCAGGTTTTCTACTTCTAACATATTTAAAGAAGCTTTTATTATTACCCTTTATATTGCTAGCCATGTGTTCCTCAAAATCTTTCTTTGCCTCTCTTATCATCTTCTTACATTTCTTTTGCCAGAGTTTGTGTTCCTTTTTATTTTCCTCATTTGGGGAGGATTTCCATTTACAGAAAGACCTCTCCTTGCGCTTTAGAGCCTCTCTAACTCCACTCGTTAACCATGCTGGTGTCCTCTTGGACTTAAATGAGCTCTTCTTTCTTTGTGGTATGCACTTGTGCTGGGCCTCTGTTACCGTTGTTTTAAACAGGTTCCATGCAGTCTGAAGAGATTGGATTCTTCCAACCTTCCCCTTCAATTTCTTTCTAACTAGTTTCCTCATCTGAGGGAAGTTTGCCCTTCGAAAATCAAGGATTTTTATGTCTGATTTGCTTGACATTCTTCCTCCAACATGCATGGCAAAGGAGATTGCAGCATGGTCACTGTTCCCCAGAGGCTCAGTGACATTCACATCCCTGACCAGATACTGAGTATCAGACAGTATTAGATCCAGAGTTGCCTGTTCTCAGGTGGGCTGCATGACAAGCTGCTCTAAAGCACAGTCATTCAGCAAGTCGAGAAACCCAGTTTCTCTTTCTTGCCCGGAGCTCGCATTGGCCCAGTCGATGTGGGGTTAATTGAAGTCCCCCATGATTCCTGTGTTTTTGAGACACCCCCATGATTTGTCTCCTCATTTCAAGGTCCCCCTCAAGTTTTTGATCTGGTGGGCGATAGCATACCCCAACTATCACATCACTCCTTGGACCTGGTAGTTTAACCCACAGTGATTCTATGGTGGAGTCAGACCCTCTGTCAATCTCCATTCTGCTGGATTTTACCCCTTCTTTAACGTAGATGGCCACTCCCCTTCCAACCCGACCCCTCTCTATCCCTTCTATAGAGTTTATAGCCTGGGATTGCTGTATCCCACTGGTTCTCTGCATTCCACCAGGTTTCTGTTATGGCTATTATATCAATGTTATCCCTAGCTGCCAAATGTTCGAGTTCTCCCATTTTTGGTCAGAGACTTCGAGCATTGGGGTAGAAGCACCTGTACAGTGGGTTCTGCAACAACAGCTGCTGCTTTGTTCTCCCCCCCCACAGCTATTATTTTCAGTAGATGAACTATCACATTCCATTATTCTCCCAGTACTAATACCTGCTATGTCATCTCTATGTGATTCTCTACCCTTTCCAACCTCATTCCCTGTGGATGAGGTGTTCCGAACCGGATGCCACACAGCTCCTGTCGGCTTTCCCCCAGTTATCAGTTTAAAAGCTGCTCTGCAGCCTTTTTGAGGTTGAGTGCCAGCAATCTGGTCCCATCATGATTCAAGTGCAACCCATCCTTCCTGAACAGGTTTGGCTTGTCCCAAAATGTTCTCCAGTTCCTGACAAATCTAAAGCCCTCCTCTCGACACCATCGCCTCATCCACGCATTGAGGCTTCTGAGCTCTGCCTGCCTGGTGGGTCCTGCACGAGGAACAGGTAGCACTTCTGAAAATGCTACCTTGGAAGTCCTAGACCCTATAAGGGTAAAGTTTTCTTGGAGGGGAAATGAAGAAGAGTCAGCAACTGTGGACCACAAAGGGAGCAGTGGCAAACTTTGTGGAAGCAGGAAAATGCTTCATTTCCCACTGAGGGAACACCTTCACTATGGTGAAGGTGGAGCTGTCGGTGCCGGACATTAAAAGCTGTAAATATTTGGTGTGCCATGAGTAGAATGCTTCTCTCTCTTTCTCTGCAAACCTTCTTCCTGGTATCTGGAAAATCTTTCCTTCAAGCAAGCACTAAACCCCCATTCTGAAGAAGCGGGTTTTAGCAACAACAACAAAAAGGGGGGTCGGGGATATTTTTGAAAGCAAGTGCAGAAGTGACTGTTTTCACATTATTTCATGAACTTGCCTTTCTGCCTATTGTTGCCTTCTTGTGGAAAACTTTATGCCTTTGCTGCTCTTTATATGTGGTGGATTTAAACATAAAATTTAAAGGAAACTACCTTATGCCTCTGTGTTTTCTATATGTTGAATTTAAAGACCCAACTGTGAGAGCAGCGTTGGGAAAGTTGTTTTCTCAAAAAACATTATCTGACCTTGGAGTAACCACATGTTTTGAAAATAACACTTGAAGGTTGTTCCTTGCTGCTTTGGCTTCAATTTAGTCTAGTTACTCTCCTCTGAACCTCTCTTGTTTGGAAACTAAGTGGCAGAAATTATTACAATCAATATTAACCCTTTCTTGTGGGCTATAACACACAATGGATTGAGAAAACATCTCAGAAGAAGATTTTGCCAACATAATTCTATCCAGTTTGCAAAAAAAAAAAAAAAAAAAAAAAAAAACCTGGGGCATTCCATTGAAACAAAATCTTCAACCAAGGCATCACCATTTCCAATAATTTCTTTTCTTACACTGAGTTTTTCTTTAACCGATGCATTCTTAAATCGAGGTACCACTTCAGGAATTCCACATGATGCTCTCTCTTTCCCTGCCCTCTCCCCAACCAACCACCAAGAAAGAAAATAGCTTTACTTAAGGAGAACCCAACCAGTTCTGGTATCTATGGAGATTCTCAGTCATCCAGGTAAGGTTATCCAGGAGTTGAGTCATGGCACCCGGACATCTTTTGTTGTGGGATAGAAAGGTTTCTGAAGAAACTGCTTGGATGAGTAGCAAAACGTTTCAGTCCCACAAGAAAAGAAGTCCAGTGTCCATGATTCAACTCCCAGATAACTATTTCTGTTGAAAAGGAGATATGAAATAAACATCCATCTTAACTTTACACTTTCCAGACTCTCTCTCTCTCTCTCTCTCTCTCCCCCCCCTTCTACTTCCTCTTTTTCCCTGGTCCTGAAATTAATGGTGTTTCTCCCCCCCCCCCACACACACATGCACACACTATTCTACTGTTGCTTTGTGGCAGTTTGCAACCTTGCATGCTGCCCGTAGTTTGTTTGACTGGGAGAGACTCTTCTTGGCTACAGTGATTGTTTATTTAACCAATGCTAAATTCAAAACTTGTAAACAGGATGTAACTACAAAAACAAACCTCAAAATGATATAGCCTTTGCTGATTTAATTAGTGGCTTTGAAGCTGTAAAGAGTGAATGATTCTCCTTCTATTTTTCTGAAATGAATCCTAGGCTCAGGTTCCTCTCTAATTTCACAGCCCAAATGAAACCTATTCTTGCTGCCTTGGATTTCTAATGTAGCTTCTGTATTTTACACAACTGATTAAAAAATATACAAAAGGAGACATGTAAACAGCTGCCTGTATTTATCTTTTCAATGCAGAGGTGTTTTCTGAAAGCACTATCTGGAAATGTACTCAGTAGTCTCACTTGGTGAGTAGTGGGCAGCTCCCCATAAAAGTTTACTCTAAATAAAACTTGTCCAAGTGCCTGAAACTTGTTCCATCAGCCATTCTGACATGTCTGCCTTTCTTTTTCCTCCGAGCCAGTATTATTGGACTGACCCAGTTACCTTAGACTGCAGGAAAGTACTGTACCTAAGATAGGTCAAGGGTGGCTTTCATCTGGGTGCTAAAACCTATTGGGAAAATGAATGAATGAATGAATGAATGAATGAATGAACAATTAAGCTGCTTGAAAAGGGCAAACCTGCCTGTTGGCATTGACCGCTGAAACGATATCAAACTTCCCATCCCAGGTGCATGTAATGCTTCGAGACACCAATCCCCGGGCAGAAGGAAATGCGGAATTAAGCGAGCTATGCATGAAAGCCAAGAGGACTGCTCCATGCTCAGATTCAGGTATGCTAACTTGTCACTCTGTCTGGGGCACCCAACGGAGTATTTATGGTTTTGCAGCAGGTGTTCTGGTGTAGTAGTGCCTGTCCCATAGCCATTCCTTCAGAGTGCCCTAAAGAACTGAGAGGGCTGTGCCCCCACCCACCCATTGCCTGGCCTGCACTCCCTAAAGCAACCTGCTGCTCCACTCAGATGGGAGAGGGGCCCATCTCCTATTGCTAGTGTGGAATCAAGGTTCTGGTGCTAGTCTAAGTCTGCTGCAGAACATGGAATGAACCTGGGCATTCTTTGCATCAGGCACTCAGCCAGAACCATTTCTCTTCACATCACACCTCTTCGCTCCTGCCAGCCACACCTGTCCCTTCACAGCCTGATGGATGTTCTCCTGTTTGATGATGAAATGTATTTGGCAGTTCCTACCTGGGTTAAAGCCTGGAGGACAGATCCAAGGAGCTCCAAGGCTCCTCTTATTTTACATGCTGTTCTTACTTCCAGGAAGCTTGATGGACAAACAAGGGTATCGCTTTCGTGGAAAACTATCCATGCTAGGAATAGAAGGGACTGCTTGGAAAGCTTTCAGCCTCCAGGGTCCTTTTCCCAACAGCTGGCATTGGCTCAAGGCACGTGGACCAAAGAGGATCTGTAACAGGGCTGAAAACAGTGCAACCAATCTGTGCTGGACATGTGGAGGGGCATGTCTCAGAGAGCCACGTTGGGCAAGAGATGGGCTGGTCCCCTCAAGTTTCCTCTTTCTCAGCAGATCTGGTTTCCCTTCATGAGGGTGGCAGCCAGAGCTAAGGTGCTGTCCATCATCTCAGTGTGAACATACGGCTTTTCACACCTCCCTTGTTTCACCAATAGATTTCTAAGCAACAGGATCTGTAGCAAGCATATTGTGTGCATCCACGTCAGATTCTAGATTTGGGGAAGCCAGAGATATTGAGGAAGTTGAAGAGATGGATAGTGAGCTTGTGGTTTGACCTGTCTTGTAACAAAACTCAAATAAAACCCTCCTATTGTGGCTGGTGCATAAGAGAAATGTTCCATGCTTCTAGCATCACCACACTCCTTGTCTTTCTTCCCTTTAAGGCAAGCACCTAGATTTATGTTTACCATTTTAAAAATATATTCATGTAATTTGAGCTTGTATCTTGCCCCATCTTGAGGGCATGGTAAGGTTAATTTTTTAAAAACACAAAGGCTGGTATCTTTTTCATGTCTGCTGCAAGTATAATGCTCCTCTAATGTAGTTCTCATCAGTCTCTCAGACTGTTTTTGCCCAAGTGGAGATCAGGGAGGTCAACCACTTAAATAAAAAGGAAAGAAGTACTGGATGCCTCCTTACAGTAGTTCCTAAAATGTTAAAACTTTAATGTAACAGACCAAAGAGTTCAGGAGAAAAGGAGCATGGCTAAAACCATCTGATCAGAGATAAATCTATTCCTGGTTTAAGAAGATCCAGCCTTTCCCTGTCTTAGCCAGAGGCCCAATCAGCAAACCAAAAGAAATACAGAAGTCAACAAGAAGTCAGGGAGCAAATTTATATACAGGTGGCAACTGGTGGTGAAGCTGATTTCGCCATTCCACTTCTTTAGTGTGACTTTTTTTCAGAAGCTGTCCTAGGTGCTGAAATTTCTCTCTCTCTCTCTCTCTCTCTCTCTCTCTCTCTCTCTCTCTCTCTGAGCTTGGGAGAGTGCCAGTAAAGTTCAGGCTAAAAACTGGAATGCATTTTTTGTCCTCTGAAAAACCTGAATCCACTTATCATGTACAGCAGTACCTTGGTTTATGAGCATAATCTGTTCGGGAAACATATTCATGAACCAAAATACAGTACTTTTGGTACTGTAAAGCAAATTTCACCACAGGAAATAATGGAAACTTAGATAATTCATTCTGGGATGCAAGTTTCCATTATTTCCTATGGGGAAATTTGCTTTGGCTGGAAGCTGGTGGACACAGTGGCCAGGACCTGCAGTGAGGGCTAGAGGCCAGGCACGGGCCTGCTGTGCAGGCCGGAGGCCACCATGGAGCATTGCTGGGCCCATTGTGAGGGCTAGAGGCAAGGACTTCAGCCACAGCTTAGGCCAGGAACTCCCAGGACCACAGCCCAGGCAAAGGGTTGCCAGCCGTCTGCCCGGGCCTCACGGGTGGCAATGGTGGGCTGCTGGGGGTCCCTCTCCTCCCTCCCTCCCCCTCTCCCAGCCCAACTCACCTCTTTCTCCTCCACCACTGCTGCCATCTTGGGAGCCTGCCAGGCAACATCCAGGTGCCATCCCAAGATGGTGGTAGTGACAGTGAGGAGGAGGAGGAGGAGGAGGAGGAGGAGGAGGAAGAAGAAGAAGAAGAAGAAGAAGAAGAAGAAGAAGAAGAAGAAGAAGAAGAAGAAGAAGAAGAAGAAGAAGAAGAAGAAGAAGAAGAAGAAGAAGAAGAAGAAGAAGAAGAAGAAGAAATGAGCCAGGCTGTGAGGGAGGGAGGAATGCCCCTAGCCTGCACTGCCATCACCCCCTCACCATTTAGCCTTTGCTGTCACCCCCTTGCCTCCAATGCTCATCATCTCTAGCCTTCAAGACTGCTAACCAGAATTTTTCCCTTACTATAGTTGCACTTTTTTAAATCAGAAAAATGTGAGGGGAGATAACTGGAAATTGTTCAACCACGCAACCTCTCCACCTCCACTCTCATATGGTGCAAGCCACAAAGAACGCTACCACACTTTCCCCCTGATGTGCCCAAACCTGGACTGTGCAAAAGAATGAAACAGAATAGACTATGGGCTGTGCTGAGACTAAACTTGAGCACAGTTCTCTTTGAAAGCCAAGGGCTGAGTTGGCCCTGACTTGTGTTTATCCCCATATTTTTATGCATCTCATTTATCAGTGTGAATGACAGCTGTGTTTCCTAAAAGGAAATCCCGTGAATGCTTTGGGAAAGGCTACAGAGGATCTGCTTTATATGCCAGGGTCCCATGTTCATCCCCTGGCAATTGCCAAGGGATGGATCGGGTTGTGGCTATAAGAATGTTCTCTGTTGAAGAGCCCATGCCAATCAGAATATACAGGGCTGGGAGAGAGATCAACAGTTTGAGAAGGTATTTATTATTTATTTATTTATTTATTTTAAGACTTGTATACCGCCCATCTTCCCGAAGGAACTCCGGGCGGTTTACAGCAAACAAATATATAACAAAGTCAAAAACAATGTAAATATAACAATTTAAAAACACTTGAGCATACAATAAAACACAAAAAAACAAATGGCAGATGGTGGGAAAAATTAAATTAAATTAAGTCACCAAACGCCTCTCGGAAGAGCCTGGTCTTCAATGCTTTCCTAAAGGCTGGCAGGGACTGTGCAAGGCGCACTTCGCTGGGGAGATGGTTCCACAGGGCAGGGCCAGCCACAGAGAAGGCTCGAGTCCCGGTGGACATTTTTCGAGCCTCCCTGGGCATGGCCACCCACAGCATGTGCGCCCATGACAACCTGGCCAGTCAGGCCGATGTTGACCGCTGAGAGATCCGCTCTGCCAGGTAGTCAGGTCCCAGGCCATGGAAGGGTTTTATAAATTAAAACCAAGACCTTGAATTTGATTCGGGACGCAACGGGCAACCAATGCAGACGAGCCAGAACTGGGGTAATGTGGTTGAACCGGCGCACACACTCCACCAGTCTGGCTGCTGCATTCTGTACCCACTGCAATTGCCGAAGGAGAGTCAAGGGCAACCGCACGTAGAGAGTGTTGCAATTGTCTAACCTCGAGATCACCAATGCTTGCTCCTACAGGTATTGCTTCATTGTGCATTGTGGGTGGAGTTGCAGTCCAAAAACATATGGAAGAGGGACAACACACACATTGCCCAGCACAAGCCTAAGCCAATGGAAAGAATCTTTGTGTGTGTTCAGACTCCATTCTGCATTCCATCTTATGTTGGTGTACACATGTAAATTGGGGCATAATCACTGGAGTTTAAATGGAAACATGCTACGTCTCTCCAGTCAACCTGGGTGCCTATTCAGTCTTCTATCCACTGTTGGATATGTCCCTCTCCCTTTGCACTCCCCTGTGTTTATTTTCATTGAACTTAGTTTGAATGGCGCCATATTTCAAACCCAAGATGCTTCCAAATGGAGGCGGTTCCTCTGTAAATTAGAGCACACGGCTACCCTCGTGTGGCCATGGCATCATGACTCAGTTCCACTGTGATCCTACCTGTGAAAACAGAAGGTGCCTGTAGGCTTTCTGCCCTGGGAAACAAGTTGAGTTCTTTGTTTGGCTGAAGATTCTTTGTGGAGCTGAAGCTGACCAGAGAGCTCAGTGAGTTAGAAAGCTTAGGAATTTGATTCCCCATTGTGCCTCCTGGGAGAAAAGCACTCTTTCTGTGTGCTGTGCTTCCAGCAAACCTTGCTATATTTTGGTGCTCCTGAATGGGTCGAAGCACCAGGGTGGGCAGAAGTCAGAGCCTTGGTTGCGCCTCTAGGGAGAGGGGCCAACCAAGGTCATCCAGGGCATGTGCGATGGATGGGGTTTATGTGCCTCTGCCATCTTGGCAACCTTGGGCAAGCTGCACAGCTCCAAAGCACCACCACCAGAAGGATGGGCTGTGAATCACTTCTGGGTATTTTATACCCCAAAACATATGGGAGGGGCACCAGAGTAAGGAAGGTACATGATTTTAAAAGAGAGGTTGCAACTACTGTATGCACTGGATAACGTATCACTAGTTAATGGAATTCTCTGTCTCTCCTATACTTAATCATCATTCGAGTTCTAAAGGTCAACAAATGAAAAACAGTGTAATCTAGGAGATCCTGGGACAGTGATGGTGAACCTTTTTGTTTCCAACTACAGGAAAAGAGATTCCATTTGAACATTAGGAAGAACTTCATGACAGTTAGAGCTGTTCGGCAGTGGAATATGCTGCCACGGAGGGTGGTGGAGTCTCCTTCTTTGGGGTTTTTAAGCAGAGGCTGGATGGCCATCCGTCAGAAATATTGTGATGGGGTTCCTGCATGGCAGGGGGTTGAACTGGATGGCCCTTGAGGTCTCTTCCAACTCTATGATTCGATGATTCTATGACCGAGTGCCCAAAGTGCCATTCAAAACCCACTAATTTTTCGCAAAGTGCCAATACAGCAATTTAACCTGAATATAGGTGGCTGTGAAGGGGCTATGTTGGGTACCCACAGAAAGGTCTCTGAGTGCCACCGTTGGCACCTGTGCCATAGGTTTACCAACACTGCCCTAGGACATCTTCATTGCTAGATAGGGAATCACTCTGTTCCCTGAGAATTAAGATACTTCTGTAAGATAAGTGTCCATGTTGATGATGATGATGCACTCTTGCTTAGAGAAGTCCAAGTATGAAATGATGAGCATCACATTTGCAAGATATTAAAAACATTGTGATATAAAAGGAAGAGTTGTAAGAACAACTCAGTTTGGCCATCAGTGCCTTAAATGTGTCTTATGCCTCCCTGGGCCTGGTTTGTGTCCGTGGTAGCAGGGAGTAACACCTAAGGGCTAGGGACCAGTCTAAATGGCCCTCGGTGTTTCTGCAGGGAACTGCTTTACAGAATATCACTGCTTGGGCACTTGTCTCTTTCTATACAAATAATACACACATTTATGGAGGTTGGTGGCTGCTCACTTTTCCAATGGGAAAGGGAACCCTTTGGTATTCTCCCAGAACATCACATCCCTTTGAAGGATAAATGGCCATCAAGACAGCAAAGTGAGCTCTGATGAGAAGCTCTATTGTGACTCTTAGGACATGGCACACTTTACGACAGGGACTAAAATACAGTCTCTCCCTTCCAGCAATTCCTGAGGATCACTTGTTCTCATGCCCAGGCCTATTACATTGGCTCTCCCACCCCTGCTGTCGTCATGATCTGAATAAATCCCAGAAAGAGTTAGTGGAATCCGATGTCTCTTGTATAACCCCAGAATGTTAGGTAAGAGGTACTGCATTGTTCACAGACCCGGCTGTGCTTGTAGTTGATACAGGGCCCAAACAGACATGCTGAAGAAAACAGTGTGCAAACTTGCCTCCAGTTGGCTAATCGGCCTTCTGTGCAAGCGCACACATTTTGGCAGGCAGCAGAGGAAACTCCATTGTGTCTGTTCCAGAAAGGATGTCTAAAAACAAAAGCCAGAACTAGGAGGACAGCGGCCTCCTTCAGTTCCCAGAACCTCCTGGGTGGAGATACAAATTAACAGCACAGTTTCTCTGTTCATGGAGCACAATCTGTGACGCTCCCAAGTCCTTCCATCTTACACAGAAGTCAGGGTGGCGCCTTGGGGGAGGAGCCGGGAGAGGCGGCAGGAATGTAATAACAAAGAGGTTTGGAACGTCATTTCTCAGATAGAATAGCCTTCGGAGTCAAAAAACGAGTTCTTGGAATAATTATCCTTTCTGCTGGGATGCCCAGAGGGCACTGCCCCCCGCCCCGCCCCCAGTCAACATGGGTAGAGAAAATGTCTGATGAATTCTGCAAGATGCATTACGAAATGGGTAAGTTGGTTGATGTTAGACTGGGAAGAAACAGTGCGCAGTGGTCATGCTGCTGATAGATTAATTTCTTTTTCAGAGTAATATTGCAAACTGCCTTCTCTGCCTGCTTTAAAAAGTACGTAAGAGAGGACACGTCAAGCCAAAATGTGAAAGTACTTTGGACGCAGGCCTGGTTTTTTTTTTCCATAATAGTGTATCAAAAATAACCCAGAGATGAGTTTAAATATAACACTCTGCAACAGCTGGTTCCAAGAACTGGTGATCTGTTTGTTCATAACATTACAGCCCAGATTTCAGCCGATTAAGTTACAAACACTGGAGAGACTAATGAAAAAGTAAGTTATTCCTTAATAGTTCACCATGGCTCATTGCTGGATTATGGGAACGGTGTTGCTTGGCCTCCTGGCAGTGAACAATTCTGTGACATAAGACCAGTGAACTTCCCTTACTGGGTGAGAGGTCATGTTAAATATATTACATAGAGCCAGCCCTAAGGTGGATCCTTTGTTTGGGATAGAGGAGGAGGGATCATGGAGAAGGCAGCTCTTAGCTCACCATGTGCTGTCACATTATAATTATACCTTATTTTTCCATTTATGCTATTTTCTTCTAAAATTGTTAAGCTAAAAATCGAGGGTCACCTTATACATTGTCAGCAGGCTGCGCGGGCTCCTTTGTCTCAGCTTCCGTCTGGGCTCCTTTCCGCATCCACAAGCCAAATGTTATTGCAGCATCAAGGGCGTGGAACAACTTTTCACAATCCCCCTTTTTACACAACACACACACACACACACACACACACACACACACACACACACACACACACACACACACACACACACACACACACACACACACTTTCAAGGTGCCTGTACTTGCCTGGAAACCTGGTTGATTTCAATGGAATTTTCCCTCCCTACGGCTGTCCCTTCCTTACATGCCATTCCCTTGCCTGCTCTGCACCTTTTTCATGTGGGTCCGTCATCATGTCTTGGATTGGGAGTGTCTAGGGCAACTCAAAACCCACTAATTTTTTTCAACGTGCCAATATAGTAATTTAACCCGTATACAGGTGGTTATGAAGGGGCGAGTTCGGGTGCCCACATAAAGGGCTCTGAGTGCCACCTTTGGCACCCGTGCCATAGGTTCGCCATCACTGGTTTAGGGGCAGTGGGTTTTTGGCTGACACGAGAGATTTAAAAACAAAGATGAGAAAGAAGAGCCCACTCCGCTTATGACCGCCAGGTTCAAGGCAAGAAGACATGGGTCATCTTTCCAGGACAGACTCCTCTATCTCACCTTCTCAGCTTTGATTTTAAAATCTCTCTTGTCCTATGAAAGTCAAGCAAGGGGCAGCAGCCTACGTGAAACTCCTGAAAGCCTAAAAGTTGCTGCCTTAAAATGCCCACCATCTAACATGTGCTGAGGGGTGAAAGGGGTGCCAAGCAAGGGAACAGTGCATAAGAAAGAGGCGGCTGCAGGAAGGGAAAATCCCCTTGAAATCAATCAGGCTTCTGGGAAAGTACAGGCACCTTAAAAATGTGTGTGTGTAAAAAAAAAGGGGGAGGGGTTTGTGAAAGTGCATGACCCTGGACGGTGCAATAATCTTTGGCTTCTGGGTGGGGAAAGGGGGGACAATCCATCCCGGATGGGCTCCTCTTTCTCTTCTTTCTATAATTTTGGTTTGAAAAAGTGGGGAGTTTATACTTTGGAGTATCTTATAGATGAAAAAAATATGGTCATTGGTTTTATTAAGGACACCATTACTGCACTTATTCTATCATATCTTCATTTAGTAGATGGTTTTCCATCAACCTCCTGCTTCTATCTCGTCTCTGGCCAATCAGGAGCTTTGTGCTTCGAAGAGGCAATAGAGATGATGGTTATAAGCAGAGAGGAGGGGCCCACACCATGCAGCTCTTTGTTTGAACCAGCCTGTTCAGTCCAGCACCAACGGACCATGGACCATGCTGCTGTGTGCCTTCCATGAAGAAACCTGGCATCCATCTTGCCAGATGAACTTTTAAGAACTTTCTCCTGGCAAATTACATCCCTTGTCATGTTTGGACTTTTATAACCGCTTTGAGAAAGAGGACTTGTGTTCTCGAAAGCTCAGCAACTTTTTTTATTTTTCTACTAGCAGCCTATGAAGGTATCACCCATAGTCTAGTTTTGACTTTGTTTTAATGGTTGCACGGCTCCAAAATCCTTTTTATCCAAATTAATTATTTTTATGCTAGAGCTTTCATCTAATTTAAGATTTCCTTGCCTTGCACATGATCTAAGCCCAGATAAATATATGAAAGATGTTTAGTGAATCAATTGATTTCTGTTAACCATGCAATGCAGAGAAAAGACTCATTATTATTTGGTGAATGGCCAGAAGGTAGAATTTTTCATTTTCTCCAAGGGACCACCACAAAAAATGGCAACAAAAGTAACATGTCTCCTTTAAGATGAACTAATTATTTCACTCTACAAACATTTGTGGATTAAGATCTACTTCCTCAGGGAAATGGAACACAATATGTATTGGTTTATGTATGTACAGGGCATGAGGAGGGGACCTAATGGAATGGAAAGTACATATTTCCTGAAGGAAAGTTGGGTGGTTAACAAGTACAAATATAAATAAATAAATAAATAAATAAATAAATAAATAAATAAATAAATAAATAAATAAAAACACTTGATGACCAACCTCTAAGGAGACAATGGCATTTTTACCACAGAGAACAGGAATGCTGGCAATTCCACTATGTCACAAGGGCAGTAAATGTATACAGATTTTAATCTAAACTTTGGAGGGGCTCTGCAAGATACTGAACCTATCTGAAAGATAAGGTACAGTGCCTTAGGTAACTAATGAGGTTTGTGGCCACCATGACACAGATATCACTAGCTTTCACGGACAGGGCAGTCTACAATATTGTGACAATAGAAACAGGTGACCTGAGTTTTTAAGACTTGAGTTTTAGAGTTTGAAACTTCAGGAAAAGGAGGTTGTATTGAGGTCAAGGTTTTGCCAAAAGCAACTGGAATTCTGTCCCACAGATGTCATTCTGCTAGATCGCTTCCTCCACCTTCCTTACTGTGTGCCCTTCCCAGGTGTGATGTATTTAAACCTGAAATCTGATGTCTGAGTTGTCCAAATATGCATATATATGTAAGAGTGCTTCACTGGGTGTCCAAGTTGTGAATATTCCACATTTGCTGAACCCCCACAAAAAAGTAGGACACTGGTACAGTATCAGCCTTCTCCAAGCTGATGTTCTCCAGGTGTGTTGCATTACAAGAACCTCATGGTGCAGTGCTTAAAACACTGTACTGCAGCTGTAACTGTGCTCATGACCTCGGGTTCAATTACAGGCAGCAGGCTCAAGGTTTACTCAGCCTTCCATCCTTCTGAGGTTGGTAAAATGAGTACCCAGCTTGCTGGGGTTGGGGGATGTGTAGCCTGCATAATTTGTGCAAACCACCCAAAGAGTGCTTTAAGTGTTATGGGGCGGTATCTAGGCAGCACACTTTGCTTTATTTACTTTTGCTTACAATTCCAACATCTCAACATGGGAAACCAACTTAGTCTGCTGTATGGGGGTACATAAGAACATAAGAAGAGCCATGCTGGATCAGGCCAAAGGCCCATCTAGTCCAGCTTCCTGTATCTCACAGTGGCCCCACCAGATGCATCTGGGAGTGCACAAGAGTAGATATCTGTCTCCTGATACCACTCCCCTGCATCTGGCCCTTGAAGTACCCTGGTTTTAAGCCTGGAGATTACACATCTCCATCATGGTAATCTTTGATGGACTTTTCCTCCAGGATGATGGACTTTTCCTCCAGGAAGGGTCATGGAACATGTAGTCCCAGCACATGTGGAAGATGAAAGTGTGAAATCCTAAGTAATAGTATTAAGATTATACATGTATGATTTGATCTTAATCCATTTCAATAACTGATCTTAGAAAAAAAGTCTGTAACATCCCAGAGCTCTTGATATTTTGAAAGTGAGGGTTGGCAGAAACTAAATTACTGGAATTCATACAGTCCTGAGACAAAACTGAATTCAATATATACAAGTAGATTCTAAATAAATGGAGCTATCATAAGTAATATGAGTACAATGAAGGAATTTGCAATGCAGATCAAGACCTATAGAGAGAGCTGATATAGGTATGGGTAGAATAAATGCAAGAAGCCAAACTGGGACTGAGACATTTAACAAGAAATGTGAGCTTTAAGAATAAATGTTTTTGTTACAATCTGTTTTGATAGGTTTTGACATAGTCCTCAGATCCAGTCTTCAGGGCAGCCAGTAAGTAATAAAACTGGGTCATTAAATCCTCTGCTTAAATTGGATAGAGTATTAGCCAAGCCCTCTGAATCCTTTTTTAAAACATCAAGAAGGAAGCAGGCCAGTCACAGAAGTATTAAGAGCTAATATCTGTCTTACATTCTTTAAGAACTGTAGAAGACAACAGTTCACAGAGGGAGGTCAGTTGGATTCAGAAAGCATCCTATGGCTAGGTCACAATAAAAATAGGAAACAAGAGATGGTGAACTCAACTGGACTAGTGCAAAAGGAAGCAAATAGGGATTTGAACAGAAAGTTCATCTGTCTGTGCCCCAAAGGTGCAAGATAAACTCTGTTATCTCCTCTGTTAAGAGACAAGTGCCATCTACTGGCAATGGTTCATTCATTAAAAATAAAAATAAATACCATTGGATTGACAAGGTGACCAACAAAGAAGCATTACAGGCTACAGCAAATGAGTAAAGACCAAGAAATCTTAAAATGCATGAAATGTAGAAAGACAGAATGTTTCACCCATGGAATAAGGAATGAAAAGTATGGATTGTTACAGATGATCAGTCAAGGTAAAGTAAACAGGAAAAGAAGTATAGGATTTGAAGAACTTTCCGGCTGAAAAATCTTGAAAACTAGTTCCGGTGCAATGCGACATCACTGTTTAGAACTGACAAATCCAACAGCAGAACAACCGCATTGACATATAGCTTCCAATAAATGAGAAATTGTAAGAAAGAGAAGTGATTTAACCCAATCTAGAGAAAACATCCCTAGTATTTTGAGATATGTGGCCTCTAACTGCAGCTTATGACTGTTTGGGAAATATGTTTTTTTGCATACATGTAGAAGCACACTTTTAAAAATTGTTTACTTATTTACCAAGACACATATGCCATAATGCCTTCTTCGGACAAGAACACACTAAAAGATTCTAGAGTTGAAGAAATTCCGCTCATCTATCTGTTCACAGATTATGGATGTCCATATGAACAATCGTGTTCTTAACCTGTTGCACGTGTCCTTGCACGTGTCCATATAAATATATATTTGTATTTGGTTGAGAATTTTGATAAAGATGATGCCTTATTTGATGCAACAAATGAGAAAATGTATTATATGAAGCATTTTGATTGGGTCTACAGAATACATGTCAATGAAGTGGAATGTATTCCATTTCACTCTAAGCTATTATGATGTGTGCTGGAAGTCATCCATAAAAAGTGAAGGATATTAAATTCAAGAAAGAGACATTTTGGGATAATGAAGAATCATTATCCTCATAGCCAATTCACTAAACAGGGTACTTTAATTCTTCTTATACATCTGTAGCACATGTCTGAACAGTTCCAGATGGATTATGCATTTAAGTAACCCATTTTTCCTCTTTAATATCAGGACTGCAATAGGTACTGTTTTAAAGCTAGTGCTGTACCTTGGTATCCTGCAGTTTGAGCGACATACAAAATACCTAAGGTTCTGAATTAAGGAACAGGGCGTCTTTGAGCACTGAGGAGTTACAACTACATAGTTACTGCATACTGTACATGTATATACACACAGTACTGTGGGCTGCCTGTACTCCTGAAATGCAGAATTAGGTGGTCCCTTTCACTAGTGCCACTAAGGTGTTACAAAAGTAGCACAGTGTTTCCAGGCTTTTCAGAATTCTGTTTTTTATTTTGACTTATGAACCACACTACTCCCCCAATCCCAAAGTGATTAGTTACCACTGTGATTTTCTAAAAAGTCATCTCTTACTCAATATTTAATTTGAATAGACACATCATGTTTTAGGTTATAAAAAGTTCACCACTGGTCAATGGCACACTCTCCTCCTATCCATCTCATTGTTATGCACAACAGAATCCAAGGAAGCAACATAGCACAAGCCAGCACTTGGACCAAATGGTATCCCTTCTCCACCATTTTAATGAGGTCATGTCCCTGTACCAGTAAGGTAACTTTAAGGGTTTTAGTCACAGTGCAAACAGAGTGAAAGGTTTCTTTTATTAATTCCTTTTCTAAAGAGAATATAATTTACACCTTCCTTGTCTGAGAACTGAATGACCAGTATATATATATATACAGCAATCATAGTACAAAATTTAAGCAGTATAAAAGTAAATGCAGTAATCATATCAAAATCAGTAAAAGATTGAAAATCAAAGATTAAAACTAGAAATAACCGACAAGACAATCCTATAAGTCTAGAACTCGGGGTGGGGGGGGGGGGGATCCCTTGGAAACACATTAGCGGTTGCTGAACACCTCTTTAAAAATCAGGGTCTTAAGGGCTTTCTTAAAGGCAGGTGGGGACTGTGTGAGGCGAATCTCACTAGGCAGTTTGTTCCAGAGTGTGGATGATGTTACTTGTGATGAGTTACTACCAAACTGTATTCTATCATTTTGCAAATGACTTGCTAAGCAATCGGGGTGTTAAACAATCCGTTCTGACTTGACAGCAACTAATGACAATAGTGCAGAAGGAGCCCTCAATTTGAAAATGAGTTTACATCTCTGTTGAACATGAGATCCTTGTGCCAAGTTTCAAAGGCATAAGATTTCTTTCAGGTCCTATGCTGTCCCTAAAAAGCAAAATCAGAACAACTTGCCCCCTCTGGATCAGTGTGGCGATCCCCAGGGATGATCCCCTGCCTTAATGTCTTTAGTTTCACAATCTGATATGGAAGATTAAAAAGAGACAGGCATGATTCTCCCTGGCTGTCTTTCTTTAATAATTTGATCTTGTGGATTTGTAAACCAGAAGCATCTCCACTCTCTGAACTTCTCATTGGACTCTGTGTACTGGGCAACTCAACCCATGCCAAGACCAATGTCATTGAGGGTGTTAAACAATTTGCACTTTGGCACACACACACAGAGTGAGGCTAGGTGGGGGAGGGAGAGCAATGCTTTTCAGAATACCATGATGATCAAAGCCAGCATTCAAGGGAAACAGCAATATCATCCAACAACGTTTAACAGGTGCAATTTATTTTTAACTTTCAAAAGTACTCCCATCAAAAGGCACATCAGGGACAAATCCCATTTCTGCCTCCTTGGGAACAGGGGGAGGGGGGGCTGAAGACAGTGAAACCATTGCTAAGGGGTTTCTTTTTAAGGTCTGGGAACAACCCTCTCCCAATGTTAGGTGTCATATGTCATGTCGGGCTCTAGTTCTGCACTCAGATTGTGGCGCATTTCTCCCTCAGTGTCAAAAGGATTGCTTTAGGGGAGGGGATTTGCAGCTGTCGGTTTCAAGAAGAAAACAGTGGCTTTCCCTTATGTACAGGACTCACCAACAAGAGCACAGTCCCGTTGTTACAACTGAAGGAGATTATTGCAAACTATTGCCCATGATGCTTTTTCTTAGCATCCTGGGCAATCTGTGTATAGATCATAAAGTGGAGAGGAGGTCATGGCGGGCAGGAGATGCTGTAGTCAGGGGTGGAGGGGGAGGAGGAGGAACTTTCCCAAACTCTGTTATGAGTCCTATTCTGTAGGGCAATGGGAACCATAGAACTAGAACCAAAATAAATGGGGGGGGGGACACAGCGCCGACCCGACCCCAGACCCGGCCACAGGGGTGGCCGGGTTGGTGCTCTAAAATCAAGAAAAAAATGAAAAAATAAAAAAAAAAGAAGCGCCCACCTGGCCCCAGGGGCTGAGTGGTGGGCACTTGAAAACAAACAAAAAGGAGACTCTGGCCCCATGCCAGTGCCTCAAAAAGCCCCTGCTGCAGGGGGCAGGATCCGCCACCGCCACCGCCACCGCCACCACTGAGCCGCCACCACTGCCGGTAAGAACCCGAACCAGTTCAGGTTCGTACACATTTTTAAAAAAATTTCGTATGAACCCAAACCCGAACCGAACCAAGGGTGGACCCGAACCAGATGAACTCGAACCATGGGTTTTCTGGTTCGTGCCCATCTCTAATGTTGAAGTCTCCCAGCACAACAAGCTGAAGAGACACCAACACTGCTCCTGACACCGGCTCAGCTCTGGCAGAGGAGAGCTTGGGGAAGGAGGCTGGTGAGCAACAGGGGGTGTGGCACCCCAACAGAACCCCCATTCTGCCCCAGTTCCTCGTTTTCAGAAACATACATTCGAGCTCAGAAAATTGGGGGATGTTCCTGGAAAACAGCTCAACAAGCCAGGTACCTCATTTTGAATCCTGTGCAAATTGCCCAGCATGCACATGGAGCTGGCCAGATTTGGAAAACTGAATGATGGCAACCCCCACTGGGAAGAAAGCCAAGTCAACATTCTGTATTTGTCGTCATGACAAATGTGACAATGTGCCACTGTATTTATTGCAGGGCATCTCTTCTGGATGCTATGGGGGAAGAGGTATCTCCTCCTGACATAGATCTCTACGCCCAGAGAGCAGAAGCAGAGAGTAAATAAAAAGGTTTTGACATTTTATAGAGTTCCTGTCATTTGCAAAGCCCAAAATGGTTTACAGTATTCCACTCTCTAGGCACTGCACTATAAATAGGAGGGCTGTGTTCCCTTGCCTGCTGGCTTCCAGATAAGCAAAGCCAGAACATTTCAAGATTTCCATCTAAATTCAGTCTGGTATCATGAACTGTAAATTGTTCAGCTCACTGGCTGCAGCTAAACCTCTCACCTACAGCTGATTTCTCCTTCTGAAATCATTTGCCACCCTTTCTAGATGGTTTCTTTATGCTTGAGGACCAGGTTGCCATTTCTCCTCCTCCTTCAAACACCGTTTGGGAACTGAGCAGCTCAGCGGGGGTTGGGGGGGAGATGTGATTCTTCTCCCTCCCTCTCTAGATTCTGTTCCATACGAAAGCTCTGATAGAGCAGCTTTCCTGCATTAGCTGCCTTTCCCCCATGTCCTTGTCCTCCTGAGTGGGTGGATCCCCATGGACATCGTCATCTTTTCAGCCCTTATGTTCTTATGGTGTGGACATCATCAACACAGGATATAGCAATGACCTTCAGTGTTAAAAGGCTTTGACAAAGACTCAGAAAGTAGTTCTACCATTGTAGTTGGCTTTCGAACCATTACCTTCAGAGGATGGTACCACTAGGAGCTGGCAGAGAGGAATGGGCAAGTGCTGCTGACAGTATGGTGGTGGGCAAACTTGTATGCACTATTGGCCTGCCTTGGCCCCTGACCTCCCAAAGACATCCTACCACCGTGTTGTGCAGTGGAAGACAGTGTTATGTGGAAGAGGGGAGAAACCATGTTGTCCTTTGCCTAGGCCATGGCCATGTCTGTGGCAAGGCACTGTGGATTAGTTACAGCCAAAGTAATGGCTATAACTCTCTGAAGGCTGCTGGTGCAGATAAGAACCAAAAGAGATAAAGTCTTAATATAACCCCATGGTCCTCACACCCCTGCTGAGATGCACAAGCAGTTTAGACAGGACAGGCTTTTCCTAAAAATACGAACTGGCTTACTGTCAATCCCTGAGTCCTTCTTCAAGCGTGACAGAGAATTATTATTATTTTAGCTCATTATCTTCAAGTTTTACAGCTATTGTAGCAGTTTATTCCTCAAACTCTACCTCAGTATTGCCTCAGTGACTCCTGGCTCCCCCTTCCAGCTCCACAATTCTATAATTCAAGCGTATTAAAACTTAACTACAAATGAAACCATTTTTATTTTATTTCCAACAACATCAGTGCAGTTTCCATGTCCTTAAAGGGTAGTGTAATGATTTAGGCAAGCCATACACTCCCAGATACTACCCCCAGGAGAAGGAAATATTAAACACTTCTGAGTACTTGACACTCAGAAAACTCTAGGATGGGTTGCCATAAGTAAGAACCCATTTGACGGCCATATAAACCATAGTAATACTGTATAGTATAGGTGCCCTTCAGTCTTGAGAGACTATGGTATTGTGCTCTGTACAGAAGCTGTCCGAGCACAAGGTGTGGGTAGATTAATATGTAAGTTAAAACTGTTACCCAAGGAGCAAAACAAACCCTCTCCACATCGCTGGAATAGTCTAATGGAACGGCAGAGCCGATATGATTAGTTCCAGCTACATTGCAGGAGTTACCAGAACATGATCGCACATGGCCATGAACTGTTTCAGGGACTCCGGCTCCGGATTTTGCCTCGAGGTTAACTCCTGAAGCCTTTTCCAGAAATGGATATAGCCCCCAAGGCAGTAGAGGTTTAAAATCAGAGTTTTTCTTCTCCTAGAAGATGGTTCTTTTGTTTTATCTGCCTTTGGAGCATAAAGCCCTCTTCTGCCTTCAAAACCGTTGACCATCTATAATAATAACATGCACGTTAATATTAAAATGGTCTTTTTAAAAAAAAAAATAAAAGGGTCTTCATAATGCTGGGTCACGGTGGGACACAGCCTCTTGATACAGGGATGTGGTTGTTCCTCTTTTCTTTGTTGGTTGCTTTTTTTTTTGCTACCTGAAAACCTACACATGTGTATGTGTGTAAAAAAATGAGACGTTTCTAATTAATGAGACAGAACTCGAGACTCATCATAAGGCTTTTTCTTTTTAAAACACAAGATACTACGTACTGTAGCTCGGAAAACAGAGACGCCAGTCATTGCAGCAAATACAACATTTCAACCAAATGCAGTTCTTTGTTCTGTCAGTCAACACAAACACCAATCCCATCTTTGGGTTTTGAAGATGTATATACATGTCGGAAATTCATCCACAAAGCACTATTAGAATTTTAATTAATATAGTTTCCATGAAAACAGTACAGTTGTACACTGGGATTAGTAGCACAGTCTTAACTATGAAATCCAACAGAAATGGCATGCAAGGTCCAACAGGACCCTAAGCTATTAAACATTAAAAAATGTGCTTTGAGTCCATGTTCAAATAAGAGCAAACAGACTGGTACCCAACATGCCCTGCATTCTTTTGGAGACGAGTCCGACCAAGAGTTTGTGCACTTCCAGATTCCTAAATGAAAACTCCAGTTCCTGCAAATGGAAGAACGGAGTATTTGGTCAGACTACAACATGAGGTGAGGTATTACAGATGTTGTGAACTTTAGTATGGATTGTACAAAAAAAACCTTTGCAAACCTCTTTCGGGGTGTGGGGGGAGGGGTTTACAAACCCCAGGTTGGGACACACTGTGCTATCCACTACACACCCCATTAGATACTGGGTGAGAGGCTGATCCCTGCCTACCAGCTGCCCTGATTGGTCAGCTTTGGAAGGGTGAGAAGCTCCTCCTTCCATGTAGAGCATATTAGGACCAAGGAGGCAGTCCCAATATGGCAACCACCATGCTGCCTAGTCCTATGGAGCCCTGATGACAACAAAGGCAGCATTTGTTAAGTCAGAGGCCACCACATGTCATTTGAGTATAATGGCTCCTGTCAGTCAAGGGGAGGAAGGGAGAACTATAACAAATCACCCAGAGTCAACATCATTGGGAACAAAGCCCCCCCCCCCCGCTTAGGCAGGAATACCACTACAGCAACAAGAAAAGAGAAATCAAAGCAGAGGGAGACGTGTCCTCAAATGAACTTCTGACTAACTATGAGAACACAGGTTTTTTTGTATGCACGCACAGACACCCTAGTAAAGTAACTAACAAAGCTTTTAAATTGGCCCAGGGGACGAGAGGCAAGGTCTAGACCAGTGGTTCTCAACCTGTGGGTCCCCAGATGTTCATGGACTGCAACTCCCAGAAATCCCTTCCAGCACAGCAAGTGGTGGAGGCTTCTGGGAGTTGCAGTCTAGGAACATCTGGGGACCCACAGGTTGAGAACCAATGGTCTAGACAATACAGTATTTTGCTACACTAATAGCAATCCCTAGTTACTGCTGGATCTCTTTTTTAAAAAAATGTGAAGAGTAGCAGCTACAGCTTGGTAACCTCACTCCCATTGCTTCTGTGCACCAGCAAAAAACCAACAGTATATATTTCAGCTGTAAATTGCCACCAGTTGAGAGGCTGAAGTTACTATTTATCAGGGCATGGGTTATCTGCCACAATAAAAAGGAACACAGACTTCTTCATTAGCAGTGATCTGCTTCTGAAATTTACACCACTGAACCTACACCAGTAATGGAAAGAAGTAAGCAACACATAGTGGGCTCCTTCAGTAACAAACCCGTTTAAATCCCAAAGATTGTCCATTATTTTTTTGCTTCTGGATAGAAGCCTAGATGCACTAAGCTCATCTGATCTCGCCTGATTTTGGAAGCTAAGCAGGGTCGGCCCTGGTTAGTACAGTACTTGGATGGGAGACCACCAGGGAATACCAGATGCTTTAGGCGCCCGGAGTAGGAACTGGCAAGCCACCCCAGTATTCCTGCCAAGAAAACTCCATGGGCATGGGGTCATGAAGAGTTGACCACGACTGTAACGGAACAACACACAAACGCACATAGGAGCAACAAAAAAAGAAGGTCCTGGGTAGGCAGCAAGTTGCAGGACATGAGAGTACCACTGGGAAGGCCCTCTTCTGCACCACATTAGACATGCCTCCAATGGTGGTAAGACCAAAACTAGGGACCTTCTCACATATCTTACAACCCAGGCAGATTCATATGGGACAGCTGCTTACAATGTCTGGTACCAAACAGTAGGCAACAAGGCACCAGGGGTGAGCAGTGTATGATGAGTATTGACAACCACAGATCTCTTAGACGCTTCAGCCACAGTACACACAACCTGAGGAGAGTATTTGTGAAGCCATGAGTACAAGCAATGACGCTACGAGGAGCACATATTGGGGCTAACATATTGCCATAGTGGTGAGGAGGGCAGGTGTTCCTAGTGTCTATTTATTTTAACATTTTGTGGCGAAACAGATAGCTGACAGAAAGATGGAATTCAGTGGCTAGACTCTTCTGTGCTTCATTGAATGCCTTGAATGTGACTTAGCAGGCAGAAGTTAGCATGTAAATGGACATTCATACATTCACTTCATCATCTCCTGCTATTGAACAGTTCAAAGAAAGTATCGAGCAGAAACTTCCATGCTTAATATTTATCAGAAGTCATGTCAAAGCCACCCCAAGAGGATCCAAAGGTCTACTCTAATCTGACTTGAAAGAAGTCAGTCTGCTTCCTTCCCAGAGACTTAGATTTGGCAGTAGGAATCACAGGAGATCAGGAAGCTTCCTTTTGCCCTGACAGAGCATGGAAGGGACTACATATGTTGTTGGCAATAGGGGTGCAAATGGCCCATTTACTTGTCCAAAAGGGATTCAGAAGACTAGCCAGTGAAAAAGATTTGAAATCTGAAGGGGGTTCAAATACAGCAGCCAGGCTGTTGACCAGAACTGGTTACAGCAAGAACAGGAACTTATCTACTATGACAATGCTATAGTGACAAGTCTATTTCCAGGCTCAGTTCAAAGTGGTAGTTATGGTTTGTCTGTGGTTTTTGGTCAATGTAAATATCTCTCTGTATTCCCTGTTGAAGGTATAATGCATTATATGGCTTGGTCCCAGGCTATCTGAAGGATTGCATCTTCCTATATAAGCTTGCCTGAGATCTTCACCAGAGACTTTATCTCTCTAGTGCCACATACATAGAACATGCTTAATGACAACATATGAGAAGACCTTTTTTGTGAATACAGTGGTACCTCGGATAACAACTGCGCCGGATAATGATTAATTTGGATAACAACTGCAAATTTCCGGGTATAGGGCTGCCTCTGATAACGAATTTTCCCTACGGGCTGCCTCGGATAATGAATCGCAATTCCAAGGTATAGGTCTGCCTTGGAGAACGAATTTTCTCTATGGGCCGCCTTGGATAACGAATCTTCCTATGGGCTGCCTCGGATAACGAATTTCCAGCATGCATCAGTAAAAAAGTTATCCCAGGTGACATTGCATCTGTACCTTTAAAGTGCACTTTTGAGCAAAAAACAGGTGTCTGTCCTTTTTCCTAGACTCCAGAACGGATTAAACAGTTTCCCATTCATTCCTATGGGAAACTGCGTTTCGGATAACGATGCGTTTCAGATAACAACTAACCTCGGAGAACGAATTACTGTCATTATCTGAGACACCACTGTACTCCCAATTAGAGATGGGCATGAAACAAAAATATAGTGTTTTGTTTCATTTAGTTTCTTTAGTAGTTTTGTTTTATTACTAACAAAATTTTAAAAGATTTCTGAATGAAACAAAATGCTATATAATGGCTCATCTGGGTCCTAGAGAAACCAAAATGGCAGATGAGCTTCCTCAAGCTCTTCCCTGCAAGCCACCCAAATTTGGAGTGGTTTGGGGTTTAGGGGGCTGAGTTATTAAATGCCAAAGAGAGTCCCCCTAGAAGAAAATCATTCTAGCTGGTAATCACTCGCCTGTGGAGGTGGGGGCTATTAGCGGCTTCTTATTTATTCTTATTCATTTATTTTGTTTCTATACTGCCCATCTTCCAGTGGAACTCTGGGCAGTTTACAACAAAATTAAAATCAACAATACAATAAAAACAAACAAAATCAAGATCAAATAAAGCCAGAACCATAGGAGGGGAAACCCTCATCAAGAGGCGTCAAGAGGGCGAGGGGGACCCTGGTGGATAAGATTAAATTAAATTAAATTAAATTAAATTAAAGGTAGCCAAATGCCTCCCTGAAAAGCATGGTTTTAAGCGCTTTTTTGAAGGCGGGCAGGGACTGTGCAAGGCGCAGCTCACTCGGAAGATGGCTCCACAACAAAGGGCCCACAAAAGAGAAGGTGTGGTCATGCATGAGTGACTTCTGCACCTCCCTGGGTGTGGCCACTCGGAGTGAGGGCACCTGCGAAATTCTAGTGGGCCTGGCCTCAGTTGACCTCTGGGAGATCCGCTCCAACAGGTATTCAGGACCCAAGCCGTGGAGGGTTTTGTAAACCAAAAGCCAGAACCTTGAACCTTATCTGGAGGACCACGGGCAGCCAATGCAGGCATGCCAGAACTGGGGTGATGTGATCGCATCTACGAGCACCCACCACCAGTCTGGCCGCCGTATTCTGCACTCGTTGAAGTCTCAGAACAAGGGTCAAGGGCAGCCCCACGTACAGGGCATTGCAGTAATCAATCCTCAAGATCATGAGGGCCTGCACAACTGTCCTCAGGGCTTGAGGTAGCTCCCCTGCCATTTTGGTTCATCTAAGTCCTACAATTTGTTACATAACGAAATGACAAAACAGAGTTTCGTTTTTCATTTCCTGCCCATCTCTACTCCTAATCTATGGAATTTCCTTATGAAGCCTTTAGGTTGTCACCCTCCCTCTGCCCCTTAATTTTTTATTTTTTTATTTTTTTTATTTATTCAGTTGTGAGAGATAGACCTTTGGGGGGACCTTCACCACCACCAAGTGGGACAAACGCTAAGAATATGAAGAAGATAGACCTTTGGCCATGTATTGGCTGTTGAAGAACATGGATGTTATAATTGTTATGCTGCATTTCTTCTTTTTGTTCTCATTACATTGTTTCATTTTGTGTCCGTCTTAATGGGGTCATTTATAGAATTGTGTTTTAAATTTTAGGCCAGATGGGCAGAATATAAATTTAATAATAAATAAATAAATATTTTCTTATGGGGTTGTAAAATGGCTTAGTTCCTGCAAAGAACAGAGGCAGGAAAATCAATAACATCATACCAGAAGGCAAAACATGGTCTTTTCACAAGACTACAAAGAGACAAGTATTTGGAAATCAGATATGGTAATTACTGTCTCATTAAGGTAAACAACTTTGGGAAGGAAGACAGTAAAGTTGTACGGATTTTTCTCCTTTTTCATTGGTGTTGGGATGAGTTTGGCTCCATCTCTACTGAAGAATGGCTACTCTAGTCACAATGAATATAGATACAGTAATACCTTGGTTTAAGAGTAACTTGGTTTAAGAGCATTTTGCAAGACAAATCAACAAGCAATGTCTTCATATGCAAGCACTGGAGCAGGTCACATGATCACAAGTGAGCCAATTGTGGCTCTCCCTCCCTCCCTGCTGGATTGTGGGTGATTATCTGGAATGTTCCATCTCAAAAAGCAGAAGGAGGAGAGAGGAACAGAGGTCTCCCTTGCACCAATCAGGAACACTTTCAAAGGGGAGTTTTAGATTAGGGTTTTCTTTTTCTTTATATTTATATATTTTATTTTATTTGTTTTCAACATTCTTTCTTATTTTTTCAAACCATTTCTAGTCGTGGGACAGGTAGTCAATTGTGTATAGGGCTACATTGCACTTTATTATTGTCACATTAAAAGCACGGAGTAAAATCCAGTGGATAGTCCCAAGCAGAGCAGATTCCGCAGCCAGGTACCTAAACCATGGTGTGGACGTGGACTTCTAGCCAAGTTCTTTTGTGAGTAGAGATGGGCACGACTTAGCGGTATTCCCGTTTCCGTTTCCGTTACTCGTATCCGTTACTCTACGGAAACGGTAACGGGAATTACTCCGCCAGACTTCGAGCTCGAACTTAGCGAGCGAACAATTTTGGTCTGATTTGTCGTGCTTGTTCCTTGCATCGCGCAATCGCGATGCCACGCAGCACAGAAAAAGGTTTTAAAAGTTAAAAAAACCCGGTTCTGGCCAAAAGCAGGCGGAAAAATGCCTGCCGTGCCTCAGGGCACCTACCAGAGGGTTGTTTCTGGAGGTCCCCGGCCTCCCCCATCCCCGTCCTGGGCTGCTCTGGTGGGATCGCCGCAGGCTCGCAGCCAGCAAAAGCCCAGTCTCGCCGCCGGCTGCCGCAATTAAAGCGCAAGCAAGCGGCACAGACGGCACAGGAAAAAACTTTTAAACTCTCCCCCCACCCATTCCCGGGCCAAAAAAACAGGCAGAAAAATGCCTGCTTGACTAAGGGCGCAGGGCACCTACCGGAGGGGTGGTTTCTGGAGGGGGTCCCGCCTCCCCGTCCTGGGCAGCCGGACTCGCCATGCCATGCGGTGCGGGCGGGGGATCCAAAATGGGGCGGTGAACGCAATATTGTTTTTGAAATCGTGGTCCAAAAACACACAAGCACAACAGAAACACGCGAAAATTTATAAACTGCCAGATTTTCCACAGTAGCAGTGGGTTTTTTCTTGCAACAAAATGTCTCTCCTCTCCTCCTCTGTCCTCCATTGATTTTTTTTTTATTTTTTTTACACCTGCGCAATGATGGGCTGGCCGAGCGGCCAGCCATGTGGGAGTGGACGACCATGCAAATTTTTGGAGCCATCCCACCAATCGCATGGCCACTTGGCCATGGAGACTTCTGGGATGTGCCAAAAAGCCCCCTAAAATCTGCCCTAGCCCCCTAACCCTAACCCTTGACTCCTTACTTACCCATACGTCACAGACTGTCTTCTTAGTGGGTCAGAGAGGCACCCAGAGGTGCAACCCACTAGCCCACCCTAACCTTACCCATCACTAGCCTAACCCTAGCCCTTGCACTAAACCACCTTAACCCTAAGCCAGATGTACTTGCATTGCACTACACGCAAGTACAATTCCCTTCTTTGTGAGACATGGTGGTGCGAGAGCCTTAGGCATCAACCTATGGCTCTGGGTTCACTGCTATCACTAGTCTCACTGTCTGCAACTGGTATGCATATCCATATGGCTATGCATGCATTTTGCAGCAGCAGGTGAGGAGGGGAGACCCCCATGTTGAGGGGTCTCTTGGAGCCTGCTTCCCCTTCCTAGTGGGTGAGGATAGGAGGCACCCACGGGTGCCTCCAGGAGCCCGCTTTCCCCCCCAAAAAACCAGTACTAACGACAATGAAAAAACGAAAAAACGAACCGACTAATTTTTGCGAATTTTCGCGAAAAACGGAAACGACCCAAAACGGAACCGGCCCGACTAACGACAACTCGAAAAAAAAATTTCAAGTCATGCCCATCTCTATTTGTGAGTTTTGGCATTTTGTGTAAACAGTATGTGGTCTTTGGGACCCCAGAACGAATCATCCGAGCTTCCATTATTTCTTATGGGGAAATTTGCTTTGATGTAAGAGTGTTTTGGTTTACAAGCATGTTTCTGGAACAAATTATGCTTGTAAACCAAGGTATTACTATATATGACCTCCAGTTTATAACTTTCAGCTTTTTAATGCCAGTTGTCAGGGGAAGATAATCCAAATTATTTATTGTGCCACATCCTATTTGTTGGCTCATTACAGGTAACCAGTGACCCATTTCGGAAACAGAATAGTAGATTAAATAGGCCACTGATGTGATCCAGTAGGGTTCTTCTTATGTTCTTATATGACTTTGGCAAACTAGAGGGACATATTCAACCCTTAGATTTTGTTTTCTGCCCTCTAGCAACTACTCCCTACGTTAAGGCATCGATGCTATTAATGCTCTTTTATTTCTTCTACACTAATCAGATTTCTCTTCTGCTTTTTTCCTAAATTTATATTTCCTTTAAAACAGTACGTAAATGCTAACGTCTTTGCTTTGATGCCCTTAAATGGAAGCCTGCTACTTGAAAACATACTGGCCCCAATCCAAAAGGTTAGTCACAGAGAAATTATTTTAAAATAGCAAGGCATAAACTAGTCATAATGCAATTGTTCTGTTTATTCCAACAGGTCTAAATGCTCAGCTTTCTCAGGATCTGGGTCATAAATTCTGTTACCTTTGTGAAACTATAAAATGTCTGGAAATTTTTGAAATCTTCTTACAGGGGCTTTTAGGACTGCCATGCGCACTGTTCAGCACCCTTTACTCTTTTAAAGCGACTTTGCCAGTTGATTTGCTAATAATAATTACCATGTTTGAGCATACTGTATTAATATTACAGAGTCATTTAGAATATAATCATACATCTATTAAATGAACTTACATTTATTTATTATTAAAATGGCTAGAAATTGAGTTACAAAATATGGAACATTAGCTTCTCTAGTTTTGTCTGTTTATGAGGAGAAAAATATTAAAGGTAAAAAGCAGGAGATACCTGTGTGTGTGTTGTACCGTTACGGTCGTGACTGACTCTTCATGACTCCATGTCCTACTTCACAGCAAAAGAAAAAGGTTATAGAATACTCTGAACTGTCTCCACTTCAGTGTCAAACAGACCAAAAAAAAAAAAAAAAAACAGGATGTGTGAGGGAGAAAACTGAAGGAAAAGGTGGGAGTGGGTAGGACAAAAGACTGATCAAATATTAGTTTCATTTCCTAAAACTCTGGCTGATCAGACATATTTTCAGAGCTAAGTGGATCCACATTTTCTGGAAAGAGGTAGCAGGAGTCTGAAGTATTCTGCAGGTGGGGTATGAGTGGCTGAATCCTTCCAAGGGGCCCTGGAGTTAATACCTGAAATGTTTCTGTCTTCTGCAACATTTGAACGTTACTTTCCAATATCAAGTCCAGAGTGTGTTTACAATTCATTTTGATGTCTAAAAGGCCTGCTAGCCATATGCTGGTGATATACACTCCCTTGGAGAGCCCACACAGTCTACCAGGACGAGTGTCAGGATGGAACTAGGTAGGCCTTGGTTTAGCTCTTCACCCTTTGGAAACTCATTGTGGTGGTAGTGGTTAGGGTTAAACCACCGCTTGAGTAAAAGTTCAGTAGTGGATAGAGAGACAGATTAGTACAGTTAAGTACTCAGGAGACCTGGGTTCCCCTGTTCAGCCATAGAACTCACCGGGAAGCAGTGGTGCTGAAACGGCTCCTTTACTATCTTATGTATCTTGAAAACCTTATTAGAATTACATACACTGGCTGTGATTTGTCAGCACGTAACACAGCACTTTATGAACACTCGTCTGACATTTATCATTCTGAAGCAAAATGTGTGTGTGTTGTGTCGTTACAGTTGTGACTGACTCTTCGTGACCCCATGTCCGTGGAGTTCCCTTGGCAGAAATACTGGAGTGGCTTGCCAGTTCCTACTCCAGGCGCCTACAGCACCTGGTATTCCTTGGTGGTCTCCCATCCAAGTACTAGCCAAGGCTGACCCTGCTTAGCTTCCGAAATCAGGCGAGATCGGATGTGCTTAGGGCATCTAGGCAGCTCTGAAGCAAAATATTTCATAATAATTGATTTAAATGACAGAGAGGAAGGGGTATTGCACCAGAATTTTTTAAAATGCCTTTTTTCCCTGGGGTCCAAGTCTCTATAATGAGACAAAGGATAGATAAACGATAGATAGCCAATCACAGAGACTTATAGACCATTAAGTTTAAACTGAGCACAGTATATCCCCAGATTCTTAGATCCGAACAAAACAATGGAGCAGCTGGGGGCCCCCACTGGAGTTTTGTTTAAAACTTTCCATGCTGGCTGTGGTATGTGTAAGAGACTTTTTTAGAGCTGGGATGATTACTATCTATCCAGCACTAACCAATCATTCCTTCCACCCTTTGATTTCAAAAAGAGCTCCCCATCTCTCCTGAGCACATTTCCCCTCTCGTTAGTCTATTGGTGGCAGTTGTTTGCTATTGATCTGTTTAGTTCGTTGTCTGTATATTGAGCAGTGAATTTATTTATTTATTTATTTTTAGATTTATAAACTGCACCGATTTTCCCAAGGGAACTAGTATACACAAGTATACACAAGAGAGCAGTATATACGTCTGTAATTTCAAGTACTGTAATTTTAAGTAAAGAAATGTTTTTTATTCCTTCTCATACAAATGTCTCAGGGTGAGTCATTGAGAATTTAAGCAGCAACTGAGAAAGGAGTGGGCTGTCTGGGGAACATGTAGCTCTTGTCCTGCACATATCTGTGTATCTCTAATGTATAGGGGGGGAGAGATTTTTATCAGAAATTAAAAAACTCAGAACATTGCCTCATCTGTCTGGGACCACATTTTGTGGTGCTGCATGCTGTTGTTGCTAATGTTTATTTTTCTGTATGGTATTTGTTTGATCCTTTTGTCTTTGTACACTCACTATTTGTTAGCATTAAATATTGTATCTTTAAAAGAGAACGATGGTGCTTTTGGTATGTATGTTGCATTTTGTGCTTTTTTGTTTAGTGCAGTTTGTTTTAATTGTTTGCAAACCACCCAAAAGAGTGCTTTGGCACTAATGTGGTAGTATAATAAATAAATAAATAAATAAATAAATAAATAAATAAATAAATAAATTAAAATGAATGAAATAAAACAATATAACTACTCTTCTCTGTTTTGTAAATATAAAGAGTCATCCCAGAATTGTTCTCAGTGCAATACGCATGAAGGTCACCTAGCCCCTGAAATTATGATTACCGTACCTAAAGATATGGGTTCACAGTCCTTCCAGACCTGATGCTACCACATAAATTGCAGAATGTTGACACACACACACCCCGCCATTCTAGGCTTTTTCAGCATTACGAATGGCTATTTGTGGTAAAGGGCTTCTAAAAACAGAAGGTCTGGCATAACTCCAGGATCCGTTTTGTCCTTGGTCAATGATGTTCGCTGCTTCCAGTACAGAAAACAGTGATTCTAACAGAAGGGGAGAGAAGAACGGAGGGGAAGAGAACAAGAACGCTCGGCAGTGGCATTCATTTTCTGGTACCCAAAGTCCTGAATGAACTTCCAGGCAAAAAAGAGCTGGCTTCTCAGCAACGGAAAGTTTTGGCTGCCCTTTTGGAATGGCACTGTTGGGATGCTTTGCTCTTTGCCCTCCCTTCCCGGAGGGGCAGCACACTTTGTGTTTCCAGGCTCTGGAGTCGTCTTGTGTTTAGATTCCTTTGGACTGAGGCAAACAGCTTGTATCAGCCTTGGAGAGAGATCATACGGGTTGGGTTGTTCCGTTGCCGTCATTCTTCAGTAAACACAAGCTTTGGTCAAGCAGAACAGAAATCACAGGAGGCTGCCTTAACAGGGTGCCATTTTTTCTCCTCATCCTTCCTCTCCTACTGAAACTGATGCCAAGCCCTTGAGATAACTCCAAGTAAACAAACCCATCACTAGGCAGAACTAGGACAAATACTGATTATCGCAACACTTCTTCCTTATAAGCATGCCCACCCTGTTTCTTTGGGGATTTTCCCCTCAGATGTCCACCGTGCGTTTTGGCACTTGACAGAATAAAAAGCAGCCAAAGGGGCATCAGTGGACAGCAGGCAGAAACAAAGAACTATATGGAAGGCTATGAACCTCACAGTGTCATTTTGGGAGAGAAATCAAGGGGTGGGGAAAAATTGTTCCCAGCTCCTTCCTTCTTCCTTCTTTCTCCAGTGCTCTGAGGATTTCATCTGGGGGCTGCCATTTTCCCCACGATATCACAGAGCAGAATACCCGCTCCCCCACCCAGGTGCCAGGCACTGATTGGAATTCATCTGCTGTTGCCTGTGACTCAGTCCACAGTTTTGGCTCCCTGAGGGATTGGATGGATTGAATCTCAGTTTGGTGGGTAAAAAGAAGCAGAATGGCTACTGAAAAGCCAGAAAGCTCTTTTTTGATGGAAGGATTTTGGGTGATTATTATTGTTCCAGCTCTTTGGTAGTGATTATAAATTTCTATCTTTCCTAGGCTGGGTGCTACGGATGATTTATGAATCCCTGATGAATGTCCTTATTTATAGTTTCATCCACTGGGAACTAAAAATGGTTTTGCAGCACTCCCTTGCTCTTCCCTTGCTCTCCCTTGTTCTTGGAGATGTTTGCGGAAACAATAAAGAAAAAGAAAGCTGTAGTATTTGTCTACAAATACAACTTCTCAGTTAATAATTATGATAGGCTGAGCTTTAGTGACAAAGGAAGCAAGGAACTGGATCACTCTATTTTGTCTAACCAGTGGAAGTCGGTATTTCATCTCTATCTCTCTCTCTCTCTCTCTCTCTCTCTCTCTCTCTATCTCTCTCTCTCTCTCTCTCTCTCTCTATCTCTCTATCTATCTATCTCTATCTATCTATCTATCTATCTATCCCCAGCACAATAAAGAACAAACTGTAAAAAGCACGACAGGTGAATAAGTGATTCCATTTGCAGAAAACTTGAAATGTATGATTTTTCTTTTTTTTTCTTTCCACACCAGGATAGCTGAGGGCCATGATATCTAATTTTTGTCAGTCTTATAATATGCAGAGACTCTGCCAGCCTGCACCTTGGGTCCCAGCTTTTCAAAGCAGCCAGTTATAGATTCTGATTTGCTAATAGAGGTGAATGGACAATCTGACTGTGGTTTACTTCCGTTCCAAAACTCAGGTGTCCTTGAGACCACTGAGCAAAAGCCTGGGTGATAGTGTGAGATTTGGCACCACCTGCTGTTCTTCTCAAAGCTTTAAGATCTTGCTTAGGATCTTGTCCTTGAAAAGGAGTCACCACCACTGCCAATGGTGGGGTGTGTTTGGTTTATACACCAAAAAGTCATCTGCATCCGACCACTTGCTTGTGTTAGCCAGTCTGTAAAATCAAGTAGGGTTACAGTATCTGGGGAAGAAAAGCTGTTCTGAGTTTTGTCTCAAACATTGTAGGTTACTTCCTCCTCTCCTGTATTAATGATACAAATGAATACTATAGGAGGGTAGGAATTAAAAGATAGACAATGCGGTAGAGTGGACAAAAGTGTTGTATGAGGACTCAAGAAACCCGGATTCTAACCACAGAAAATCAGCCATGGAAACTCAGTGGCAACTGGGAAGCACTCCATCTTGCACACTTGAAAAACCCTACAAGCATCACCTGAGGTCTTTTGAAATGATTTGATGGTGCAAAACATGCATAAGGATATGAGGGATATGCTGCTGCCCAGGTATATGCTAAGAATGCCAGAATGGAAGAAAGAACCACAGCTCCTTTATGAGGCTGGTCCCTAAGGTTGTCTCGTGGCTGTGGTTTTCCCAATTTGTGTAAAATAGGATTTCCCAACGCTCCTGTTGCTGTGCAAATCTAGTGTCCGTTTCCCTTGTGAAATATACACCCGGAGAGCAAAAACAACGGGATTGGCTGATTGATTAGAAAAACACAGGCCATCCATTCAATTATCATTCATCCAAGAGAGTAACCATTACTGCCTTGTCCCATTATTCACATTTTGCAGAAGAGTGCAAAAATCGCTTAAGAGAATACTGACACTTTGTTCAAAAACAACAATTGAAAAGTGCCGGGGTGGGGGTGGGAGGGGGCATCATAGTGTCTTTAAAACAAGGAGACAATTTCAAACATCCTCCTACTCATCACAAAGGGAAAATAGGCATCCCTATTAGAAAGCAATGTATAAAATCTTCAAAATCTCTAAAGCAGTCTCTCTATTAACAGAGGCTCCCACCAAGCTTGGTATTCATGGGCTTTCTCTAGCCATCTTCACCTGCAACAATCTTCCTATGGGGGCAAACACAACACAGGTAGATAGATAGATAGATAGATAGATAGATAGATAGATAGATAGATAGATAGATAGATAGATAGATAGATAGATAGATAGATAGATAGATAGATAGATAGATAGATAGATAGATAGAATCTCCATTAATCCTGCATTGGGGAAATTTATTTGTTACACAGCTCCCAATATAAAGAACAAGCAAGAAGGGTAAGTGCACAAAAAGTGTAAAGAGAGAAAGAAAGAAAAGATAATAGAGATCAAATAAAATAAAAATATCCAATATACACATACTGTATACAATATAAAATTTGGATATAAAAATTAAATGTGAAAAAAAGAAACTACAATATACCCCTATATGAATAGCAGTTTGGACTGTAGTGTTATAGAATCTAACAGCAGTGGGAACAAAAGACCTGGGGTAGCACTCCTTCCCACACTGGGGATGTCTGAGTCTGCCACTGCAGGAGCTACAGAAAGCCTCTACTGTCTGGTGCAGTGGGTGAGAGCTATTCGTTCATAATGGATGTCAGCTTGGCCAATATCCTCCTCTCAGCATCCTCCCCTCAACATGCTCCTCTCCTCTCAGAGTTGACAAACAGAAATAAAATGGGAAGAATACCAAAGGTGGGTGTGTGTAAACACCATGTGTAAAGTATGCCAAATGACATGGGCAGAAGGATAGAGTCAACTGGAAAAATATGGTTTGTAGGAAAGAGCCAGCTATTGACTGCATCCCAAGAAGGAATCTGTTTTCAAAGTATCATAGAATCATGACGTTGGAAGGAGCCTCTAAGGCCATCAGTCCAACCTCCTGCTTAAGGCAGGCATACAAATCACAGGATGTCTGCCAGGTGGTTGTGTAATTTTCTCTTGAATGCCTCCAGTGTTGGAGCACTCACCACCTCTGGAGGCCATTGCTTTCATTGGCATATTGCTTTTAAGGTTAGGAAGGCTTTCCTGATATTCAGCAGAACATTATGCCCACTGTTGGGTGCCCTGCTCTCTGGGATGATTGAGAACAGATCCTGCGCCTCCTCTGGATGACAGCCTTTCAAGTATTAGTGCTCTCCCCCCTCCCCCCGCCCAGTCTTCTCTTCTCAAAGCTAAACAATCCCAGATCTTCCATTCTTTCTTCATAGGACTTGGTGTCCAGCCCCCTGATCATTCTTATTGTCCTTTTCCTGAATATATTCCAATTTCTCAGCATCCTTCTTGAAGTGCCATGTCCAGAAGAGGACACAGTACTCCAGATGACGCCTACCCACTGCCAAATAGAGGGGAACTAGAACCTCGTGGAATCTGGAGACTATACTTGGGGGTTAACGCAGCCTAAAATAGCATTTGCCTTGTTGTAGCCACACATCACATTGTTGGTTCATAATCAGCTTGTGGTCTACGTCGATTCTAAGATCCTTCTCTCCTGCAGTATTGCCGAGACAGGTATCCCCAACCTTGTTAACTATGTGTTTGGTTTCTTTTTCCTAGGTGAACTATTTTGCACTTATCTTTGTTGAATTTCATTCTGCTGTTTTAAGACCAGTGCTCAAGTCTATCTAGATCAGTTTGAATGTTATTTCTCTCTTCTAAGATATTAGCTGTTGTACTCCATTTTGTCTTACCTACAAATTTCATTAGCATTTCCTATACCCCCTGATCCAGGCCATTAATAAAAATGTTGAAGCACACTGGACCTAGGACTGAGCCTTGAGGAAAACTACTTGTTATCTGCTCCCAAGAGGAGAAAGAGGAGGAGACATTAATCATCACCCTCTGCGTATGATTCTGTAGCCAACTCTGTATGCACCTGACAATAGTTATGTCTAGTCCATACCTAGTTAGCTTGCTAATCAGAATATCATGGGGCATTTTGTCAAAAGCTTTGCTGAAAGTCAAGATACACTATGTCTGAGCTGTCTTGTCTATCAAGGAGGCTACCGAATTAAAAAAGATGAGATCAAATTAGTCTGGCAGTACTGTATTTGTTTTTAACAAATTCATATTGGCTTCCAGTTATTATTTCACTGTTTTATAGATGCTTGCATAATGACTGCATTTTCCCTGGAGCTGATGTCAGACTTATTTGTAGTTCTCAGGTTCTTCCTTTTTGCCCTTTTTGAAAATAGGGGCCACATTAGCCCTCCTCTAATCATCTGATATCACAGCCATTTCTCATGATTTCATGAAAAATAATGGATTGTAGTTCTGAGACTTCTTCAGAAAATTCCTTCCATACTCTTGGTTGGATGCACTTCATCCGGCCCTGGATATTTGAATTTATCATCAGTCTCCAGTAGAGATGGGCACAAAACGAACAATTTTCCGTTTCCGTTTCTGTTTTTTTGTTTCATTACGCAACAAAACAACAAACGAATTTTATCTCTAAAATGAAACGAAATGAACAGAAACACCAGAAATTTTGTCATCCATTTCATTTTTGTTACGGCAATACATTGAATTACTTTAAAAGCTAAAAAAAATCACAAAAAATAAATAAATGGTAACGAAATGGTAACGAAATGGTAACAAAACGAACGAAAACGAAAACGATTTTTTTTGCAAAAATTCACAAAAAACGGAAACAAACCGAAACGGACTCCCTAAAGGACAAACGACAAATGAAACACCATTTTTTTTATTCGTGCCCATCTCTAGTCTCCAGCTACAATCCTGCCCCCACACATGCACTTCCCATTCATCTGGAGGGTCATCATCTCCCTCTCAGACAGACTCTCAACCCCAATGCCAGCACAAAGTTAGGGCAGGGTCAGAGAAGTTCTAAGTACAGCAAATTCCAACATCTTTTGATTAAGAAATATGGGATTCAGCACAATCTCAATGGGCTTCGTGTCAGCTCAGCTAGCCCTCACACATCCTGGCTAGTTAGGGCTGTGCCCTTATAGTGCAAGGCTAAGCAGCCAAGATGGCCGAGAGCCAGATGAACTGATACTAGGACAGATTAATGGATACCCCCTGCCCCCAGTCTGGAGGTGTGGCAAATTACTTAGGACTACCCTACCCTTTACTGGCTGTCTGCAGGGCTGCTCTGTTGCAACTCTGCTTCTCCCACCTTCCCTGCCCTTTGACTGGTTGATTAATTGGTTAGTTGGTCCTTTCTAGATGTTTTTCACTTGCACCACAGTTATATCAGCAGATTGCTCCACTGGCGGATCTCTGAGAGAAGCCAACACTGAAGGAGTGTCTGCCAGAGCAAGGGCACTTGTGCTCCTATAAGAGGCTCCTGCCTTGTATTTATTTAAAATATTTCTATGCTGCCTTTCTCACTGAAAGTACCCCTTCCACACCCACTACAGCTGGCGCATCTTTAAGACTGCACTGCCTGTCATGCTTTAGGAAGAACCATTGAAGTCAATGGGACTGAGATGAGCCCTGGATTTTCTGTTTTCTTTATTTCAACGGATTCATTAAAGGTTGGGAAATAATTTGTTCAATGTAATAATATCACTTCTTGCTCTTTCAGGCAATGACTGTCCACATATTTAAGCTTTATAATACCCATGACATTAATGCATGATAACGAGTAACTTGTTACTTCACAAAGGCCAACATCCAAGCCTCTTATTAGGGTAGTACACTTATTTTGTCAAACCTCAACTGCATTCTTCAAATCCACAAATTATATGCATGCTTTTGGGGCATTAGAGCATTCCTCAGGCAACGTACAAAAAGATAGGAAAAAACAAAAACCATTATTTGGGTAGATTGAGGCCTTTGGGGCCAATATCTTGGTCTTTTTAAAAGATTAGTAAAATATCACTAACATGCAATGCAATAAAAGGAAGAAAGTAACACGACAAAATATTTCTGCCTCAAGGAACAGCAAAATGTTGGCTGATCAAGATGTCCAAACTCTGGTCCTGCTTCCGACATGCCTTAATCAGCATCAAACCCCCATGGATATCTGCATAGAAGTTCAGGCAAAAATCAAAGAAAAACAAAACAAAACAAAACAAAAGACACAAAACATGTGGCACCTTAAAGATTAACTTTCATATTTTAATGTAACATTTCTTGGACACATCCACTTCTTCAGACATACAGCAGCAGAATGAGGTGTGCAATATATGTGATGCTATATACATTCCATACCAGATATCCATTGCCTGTGGCATATAGAGTGGGGTGGATAGGGGAGTGGGAAGAGGAGAGAGAGTTGATTAGTAGAGATGGTGGGAAGGAGAATTTGGCCAGGGTCTGTTGATATGTAAAGTGTGGTTTTATGGCTCCGAGGTAAATTCTTCAAGAGAAAGAAACCAGATCAGATCAGAGCAGGGTGAGGTTTGAGTGAAAGAGAGGGGGGAAAGAATGGGAGTTTTTACCTTAGAGTCCATGAAAAAAGTGGCAATATAAAGTTTTTAGCCCCTGCTCAGATAAATGATTAGTCTGGCTCCACCCCACTGCTTCCTTTGTTTGAGGAAGCATCTAGCTGCTTCCTTTGTTTGAAAAAAGGAGGGTCTTTCAGTTTAAATTAGCAGTTTAAATTAGCAGAGGCCTCTAAAACAGCTCTATTCCAACTGCAAACACCCCAGAAACTTACCAGTGCTCACTTCTTTCTGTTTGTTTGTTTTTCTTAGCAGCAGCTCTGCTTGAGAACACACCCAGGCTCAAAATCTATATGTCTAGGTTGTACACTAAGTAAGTACCAGTTGAGTATTAAAATATAGTAACCTAAATGCATATTGAAAGAAAGAAAGAAAAACACATATAAAGAACCAAACCTAAAAACAACTTAATCCATACACTTCAAGTATAATTACACCAAACCCAGCAGGATACTACCTATTCTGACCTTTGGAGAGATACTCCATTTTCACCTTCCAAAAATGCATTGACTCTTGTGGTCTGGGTGGGAAATCAGCCCAGAGGGCAGGCCAGAGAAGCCTCAGCTCTTGCTGGGACTGGAAGATCAGCTGAGGAGGTGCAGTAAGCACGATGGGCCAGGTGAGTGGCTGACTGAGCCAGAGGAGGCAGGAGAGGGCACCAGCATCACCTGTGCTGCTGTCTTCGTTTTTATGAATACAGAATCAATAATTTATCCTGATATATCTCTCAAAACATTCTTTTCAAACCTTTCTTTACTTTGACATTACACATTAATAGCTACATTCCAAACATCTTTATTACATTTATTTACCGTAACTGAAAATGTTTCAGTTTTTTGCTGCTATTAATCTTGCTACTATTAATAAATTGTGATAAGTTCTTTTCTTGTCCAGTTCCATTGCTTATTCTCAAATACTGACAAATCACTGTTTAGGATATGCATTTAAATTCAACTTTAGTATTTCATTTATTTCATTAAAAATTCCAAAATTTTGATATAGTCTCACATTCCCACTATTTCCTGGCAATTTCTGAAAGAGAAATTAGGATTTCTAATATCTATACAATTCAATGTCACCAGTATTAAGTACCACCTCAGTTTAATTTGTAAAACTTTACCTTTAGCCTTACACACATTATATCATTCTTTTATTCCATATATTTTCCATCCCTCAGTACTTATTTCTGCTTCCCAATCTAATTCCCATGGTGTTTTTTAAAATATTCTGTTGTTCTCAACTCTGTGTCTTATAAATTCTATTTATAGTCACTTCCAATTTCCCCCTTCTTTAACACATTTACCACTTATTTTCATCTGCTCTTAAGTCCTGTGTTCCAAATGAACAATGTTAAGCCAAGAAGATTATTTTTCCACCCCTAACACATCCATTATTTGCTCTCTATTATTCATATTCTCCAACCCGCCTTTTATTCTAATAACTCGTTTCTTCTTTAATAATCTTCTCAAACTGCCTTACAAATTTCCTGGGAGAATATCTAATTCTATTACTGGATGTAATGGAGAGATTGATGGAATAAATATTTTCTATACTTATTCCAAATTTGAAGCATATGTGTGAGGAAAGGGCTTTCAATCTTCTTTACTGCCTTCAAGAACTTTAAAAGAGCGGATGTAACTATATCCACTGTTTACAAATCCTGTTTTATGAGTCTTTCAGTATCTTTTGACAACACAAGAAGTTCTCAGAGTTATGTTTGGTCTTTCTCTCTCTCTCTCTCTCTCTCTCTCTCTCTCTCTCTCTCTCTCTCTCTGTGTGTGTGTGTGTGTGTGTGTGTGTGTGTGTGTGTGTGTGTTTTAGGCATAGAAAAGACTTTGGCCAGTTTGTTTCTCTGTTTAAGTGGGGTGAGGGTAAAAGAACAGTGACAGAAGGAAATACTAAGTCTCAAAGATAAAATTTACAAAATCTGATATAAATGAAGCATGCTTGTGAAAGTTAAAAGTTCATTAAACACATTGTGATACAAGGTCTTGCTTCCATCTGTTCAGGCCACAGACAGAAAAACAAGCCAGTAACAAACACAAATTAGAACATCCAGTTTGGCCCAAACCCAAACTCCTAGTAAATGAACTCTATTTACACAAGAAACAAGAGGCCCACATTTTAGTATTATAACAGTTTCTACCTTTTATTGCAAGAACAGGTCGGTTTCACCACATTTCCTATGCCTTGAATGTTTCCAAGGCAGCAACGTGCCTAAATGGTTATATCTCCCTCTGACAAAGGAAAAGAGGTGGGGTTTATTTATTTATTTATTAGACTTGTATGTTGCACCATCTGGCAACCAAGGCCACTATGGGCAGTTTACAGGGTTAAACAAACAGATACATCCATGAAACACAATAATATATTAAAAATTTACAGTACAATATAGTAAACAAAATAACAACACTAAGTCAATCAAGATCAATAAAAGCACAGAATGATCAGAATTTGATAATAGAATCATAGAATCCTAGAGTTGGAAGAGACTTCAAGGGCCATCCACTCCAACCTCCTGCCATGCAGGAACCCCATCACAATATTTCCGACAGATGGCCATCCAGCCTCTGCTTAAAAACCTCCAAAGAAGGAGACTCCACCACCCTCCGTGGCAGCATATTCCACTGCTGAACAGCTCTAACTGTCATGAAGTTCTTCCTAATGTTCAAATGGAATCTCTTTTCCTGTAATTTGAAACCATTGCCCGAGTCCTAGTCTCTGAAGCCATGGAAAACCAACCTGTTCCCTCTCCAATCAGCCTTCTTTTTGAAAGGCTAAACATTCCCAGTTCCCTAAGCAGTTCCTCATAAGACATTTCCTCCAGACCTTCAACCATCCTAGTCATTCCATCTGTGATATTGTTGAACTGAACTTTATCTTTGACGGAAAGCTCTGTTCATGTGAAATGCCAGCAAAGAGTTTTGGAGGGTGCTTGCCGATGTAGCTGTTTCTCCAGGGCAAAAAGTCAGTGGAGCATCTCTTAGAGTTTCTAGATCACAATAATAATCACAACAATGTGCTAATATGTCAAGCCTGACTTATGGTGATCCCTTTCAGAATTTTCCAGGTAGAAAGTACTCAGAAGTGGTTTACTGTGCCAAGGTCACATAGGCTGGTTCTCTACGCAGGGAGTACAGTGCAGAATTGAACTCCCAACTATTGGTTCTTTAGCCAAATACCTAAGCCACTGATCTAGCCTGGAAGATCGCAATTCATTTCTAATATATCAGGGTTGTTCAACTTTGAATAGGCCAAGACCTACTTTTTCCGGCCCAAAGTGCCTGAGGGCTACTACACTAAAACCTCTACTTGCAAGTTTTATCTGTTCCGAGCACATACTCATAAGTAAAAACTTTTGTAAGTAGATGAGTGGTTTCCCAGAGGAATGTATCGAAAACCAATTAATCCATTCTGGAAGGAACAGATTTCATTGTGCCATGGCCCTTGAACTGCCCCTCTCAGCTGAGACAGTGGACTGGCAGACCCAGAATTTTGCTCGGGCAGTGGTGGTCCTTGGATGGGGGAGGGAGGGAGGGGTGGAGAATTATCCCCTCACTTTTTTTATTGATGGCCGGCGGGCTACTTTTGAACCCTTCACGGGCTATCAGTAGCTCGCGGTCTACCTGTTGGGCAGGCCTGTAATATATGTTCATTTCATCTAGCTTTCTCCTTTTTAATATGTTTCAGGGGATCTTTGAATCCCTGATTGGCATCCAGGGTGAACCGTTGTGCATCATCAAAAAGGGGGAGAAAAGAGTGAGCATAACTGCATAAAGCATACGTCTGCTAATTTATTATTTTATTTATTTATTTATTTATTTGTTGAATTTATACCCCGCTTATCTACTATGTACTCTAAGCGGCTTACACGAGGCTGCAGTAGCCAACAGAGATTACAATGACTGATAAAACAAAACAAATAAATCACCCTATACAAAGTTTATACAAACATACAAAATTTATATGTTTAGACACAAATTTAAAACTAATTACTGTAATCCAGTGGTTCTCAAACTTTCTAATATTTTGATCCTTTAATACAGTTCCTCATGTTGTGGGGATCCCTTGCCCTGCTTGGAAGAGGCCATGAGCCCCCTTTGGTAGGCCACTATGCTGCAGGTGCTACAGAGAACTACCCTCTACACTACAGGCACCCTCAGCCAATCACATTCTCCAGTGCCATTGACTGACATTCCCTCCAATCTATCAAGCTGTAACCCACTCTTCCCACCCTTCCTCCCCCTCCCCCTCCAGACCCAAGCCGTTTGTGCCTTTTTCTTCACTGGCTTATGGCAACCCCTGTGAAATGCTCGTTTGACCCCCAAAGGGGTCTCAACCCCCAGGCTGGGAACCACTGCTATAATCTAAATGGAAATCCCGACAGTGGGGAAGACTCTGACCGAGTGATAAAATTGGTGTTATATGCCCTTCCTGATGGAGAACCTGATGGTGTTTGGTCTCCTTACTTCTGATTCTTCAGCTTTTAAATGGGCTTGGACCAGAGGCCTTCAAATACAATTTAAATTGTCCTCTTTAAATTAAGATACATGGATGCAGAACAAGATGTCTTCAAACTCAGCAGGTTATGCACGTTCATACATGTCATAGGGAAAGTGTGAGAACAGGAGAAAAGTCAAGTTTTAACTGGCTTGGTTATCCAAGAAGAACAGAAAAGCTAATATGGAGACTGATTTCCTAACAAGATATTTGTATCCTTGGCCTCATTTATAACATTTATGCTCCCCAAAAACATAACAAAGCATAAACAGTTGATTAAAACACACATATACATCAGATGAGTTTGCTGTATTAACTGTGCACCCTCCCCAGCCACCACATGGAGCTGCCATGCCAGGAGAGAGGGCTAACTGGGCCACCACCATCAGACTGGGGTGTCATCTCACCACCAACAACAGGTACCTCAGTAAATCCAAGACCCACCTTTCTCAGTCCACCTCCTAGAAACAAATAGCAGCACAGTATTTACTGAATATTTATTTATAGGATGTTTATTGATTGACTAAAACAGGGGTCCTCAAACTACACCCGGGGCCAGATCAGGCCCGCCAGCCTTTGCAGACCCCCCCCACTTGAGCCAAAAACGCGCCACACAGCAGCAGCTGCTGTCGGTGCCTCAACTGCCAATGCAGCTTTCATGGCGTTGCATCTTAACCCATGCTACCAGTCATACCATTCAACTTCCCTGGGCCCCTGTCCTTCCGCCATCCTCATGCGCAGCACATATCCTTCTGGCACAGTTACCCTACCCCACCTTCCATTGCTGAGCTTGTGTAATGGACACTAATAGTGAGTCATCAGATTAGAGACAGGTTTGGTAATCAGAGCATGGCTCCCAGTGGCTGGGGCAGCCAGCGGGAAGTACAGGCAGGACACTCTGAGTGCCCAGTGGGGTTGGGGAGCTGATGGGGCTCCTTGGTTGCCAGTTTGTGTGTGTGTGTGTGTGTGTGTGTGTGTGTGTGTGTGTGTGTGTGTGTGTGTGTGTGTGTGTGTGTGTGTGTGTGTGTGTGTGTGTGTGTGTGTGTGTGTGTGTGTGTGTGTGTGTGTGTTTCCCCATTTCAGTGGCTCTTGGTGAGGGCAAAGCCCACCGTTTCCCTGGCATAGTGTATTGTGGGTGAGCAGAACGGGCCCTCCCCTAGCCCTCTTGGAGCTGCAGGAGAAGCGGGTTTGCCAAGCGGGCCAGCAGGTGAGGAGAGCAGCATTGGGATGGGGGGGGCAAAGCAGGTCGGGCCTCCCCCCCTCCTCGGAGCCACACCTGGGAGCTACAGGGTGCTGGCCACCAGAGACACCACGTGGGTCCACTGGGATGGGCAGGCTGTCCTAGGTGTGGTGTGGAGAGCATCCAGTAGGCCCTCACTTTCCCCCAACAGGTAGACATGACTGGATAAAGGGAAGCCATGGGATGGGCACAGGCCACCAGGTGATTGTCTTGGTCCAGGCTAGGCCTCTGGCTAGGCTGCACAGGCCTGGTTAGTCCCGCTAGGCCTCGGGGCCAAGTGTTTTGGGGGAAACCTCCTCATGGGTGGCTGGCAGAGTGCTGTGCCAGTGGCGATTGGGTGTCCTCTCCATGAGCAATGACCACCCAACGCAACCTGGCATAGGTAAAAGAAATGTGAGGGGGCAGGGTTGCGGGGGATCCAGGCGACTTACATGGGGGGGGGGCTCAAAAAGCAGCAGCAGGCACCTGCTGGGTTTTGTTATTTTTAATGGTCTGGCCCCCAACAGTGTCTGAGGGACAGTAAACCAGCACCCTGTTTAAAACGTTTGAGGACCCCTGGACTAAAACATTGACAGATTGGAAAAATATATATATATAAACCTGTGTAGTTCAAGAGATAAGTATAATTCACGTACATATTTTCACTGGAAGTGGCCATTTTTCTGTGCATCTTTTTCTCCACCTGCATGACATGAGTGATCTTCCTCAATGCACAGGACATGGGGAAAATTTATACAATATATGCATGCTAGATTTTTCAGAGTTCACCTTGTGCCCTGTTGTTCTCCGTATCTAAGCATATGGCAGACTAAAATAATTATTTTTTCTTTCTTTAAAAGGGTAGGTTTTTATGTTATTTTCAGTACAAGGAGGAAACAATGTCTGCAAACACGCTCACTGCGAAGCACCTTCCAATGGGATATCATGTCTGTCATGCATTCTCTCCCCCCCAACCCCCGATGACACTAACACATTCCCATTTTCCTTGCCCCAGCCACTGCACTCTTTAATAAACAAACCTGTTGTGCAACCAAAACAAATCTATGCACATTTGTGCAAACTGGCATGGAAGCAGGAAGATGGGCACATAATGCAATGCAGCGTGTAAATGGACCTGCTGGTCTTGCTGTTTCCCAGACGTATGGAGGCTCTGCCTTGGTCCATCAGTTTCTCTGGCAAAATGCTATACAGAACAGTTGAGCACTGCAGGATAATTCCCTATTGTTAAACTCTATATCAGAATGTGTTTGTTTATCCTACCAGGACGTGAGCATGTAGGTGCAAGAGAGAAATCCAGTGGGTGGGTCATGTGTCTAGATCTTTGTCCTGTTTGGAAACAAATACTCAGAAGATGAAGCCATAGGTATACAATACTGCATACCATGTATACCATGCTGTATAAAAGTCTAAATAAATAAATAAATAAATAAATAAATAAATAAATAAATAAATAAATAAATAAAAAGTGCTTGTCTGAAGCAATCATCGTCCCAGATCAAACAAAGTTCAGACTTCCTGCTATTCTCTGTGCTAATTTTCCCACCTGCTTCTTGAACCTGTTGTCTCGACATTGAATTTTGGCAATGTTGCAAAAATTGCCCCCATCGCAAATGAAAAGGATGAGTGGGAAAGAGGCACAGGTTGGGTACAGCCCCAGTAAGTTTGTGGTGGCCTACCACACCTACCACTGCATTGAGAGGAAGCTGCTGCGTTCTGCTCCAAATGCATTTCCAGATTTATTCAGTGCAGGATTTCTTTTGGCCCTGTGTTATCCTGCCTTCCTCGCTGTTCTCTGTCTCCAACTGCTTGGCCATATAACATTACAGCAACTGGCAGAGCATTAATCATGTGGCTGGCAAGCAGCATATCCAGCCCATATGGCCAGAATGAAGTGGGCTGCATTTCTAAGACGCTTGAAATGTCCAGCAGTTTTTACAGAATAGCAGTCTATAGGAGGTTCACAGTGAGAGAAATCAGTAGATCAAAAAGTGATCCACTGACAGCAGGTGTATGTAACTCAAGCATTCGTCCCTCCCTGTTTTCATCAGCAACTAGGAGGAGTTCAAGAACAAGAGAGTCCCTTTTGACAGAACATCCTTCTGCTACAATTTTTCTAAAACCTCCTTTCCCTTTTTGGATGCTATTAGATTTCATCAACATCTACTAGCCTTTGAAGATCTTAATCGTTTCTGCTACCAGATGAAATATTTGTACAGTACAGCAGATATCCAGAGACATCTTCACTTAATTAGGATTGTGAATGCTAAATAGCATCTCTTCAAATATTTGATCAGATAGTATGCTCCCACATTATCCTATGTTCCAAAAAAGTGGCATCTTCCTTGTTGTCAGACACAGACAGAAAGAATATATGTGATTTCTGGAATCCTGCTAAGGGTTCTTTTTATCTTGGGAACTAGATTTGCCAGGTCTTAGGACATAAGCTGACATTTCAAGGAATTGCTTTGCTTTTTCACATCTCCAGAGAGGGAAACTTTGTGAGAATTTGATTTTATTGGCTTCATGCCTCTAATGGCTATGCCAGGGGTGCCCAAACGTTTTGTAAGGAGGGCCAGATTTGGTGGCTGAGAATGTGTCAGGGGCCGGTTGCTCCCTGACCCTGCCACCCCACTGCAAGCCCCACCCACTGACCCATAAGCCACACCCACTGACCCCTTGCAACCCCACCTGCAGGAAGGAAGGCGGGGACCAAGGGAGGGAGGGAGGGAGGGAGGAACCAAGGGAGGGAGGGAGGTGGGGACCAAGGGAGGGAGGAAAGAAGGAAGGTGGGGACCAAAGGAAACACATGGAGCCGTGGCCACAGGTCACCCCTTGGAAGAGGCGATCTGTGTGACCTTGCACCCCCCCAAGCTCCCCAGTGGTGACGATGGCTCACCCGCCAGCCCATCCCAAAGCTGGCCTGCCCACCCCCACACATTCCCCTGCGGTGCCAGTGGCGGCAGACCACCCATCCACCCAAGCTTCCCAGCGGTGTCAGTGTTGGCAGAAGATTTTTTTTTGTTTTAAAAAATACATGGGGCAAAGGAGGGGGAGGGAGGGATGGGCGGACCAGCCAGCTGCGGGCCACTCAGAATGGCCTGACAGGCCTGATTTGGCCCCTGCGCCGGACTTTGGGCAGGCCTGGGCTATGCCCTCGTTTTCTCCCTGCTCCCAACTGCTCCCAAGGCTCAAGAGCTCAGTATAAAAAGTATCTGCATTGTATTGGCAAAATCCTATTACATTACTATGCACGTCAACTTAAGGTCATGCCCAGGTCATGCCTCCTCAGTAGTTGCATGCCAAAGTTTGATCTGACAGCATATTGTACAATGAATGGGTCATAATGGGGACCATGTAACTGACTGCAAAACTGCATGGGGCAGCCCTGGAAGATTTATACTGGCATAATTTTTTCACTATCATGAACAAGATACTGGGTAACATTTGTTGAGGATAGTGTGTACATAAAATCAATATTCTTAGTCGCACTCTCTTACAGATGAATGCATATAAAGTGTTCTGCTTATATATGTACCTCCCCACACACATTTTGCCATTATTAACAAGGATATCTGCATTTTGCCATTATTAACAAGGATATCTCAGGTGTGTGTCCTCAGGTCTCAGGTATAGTCTCTGAAATATTGGGGTTTGGGAAGCTATAGACCTGGGCACACAGGAGACAGCCTGCGTGGTTGTAGTTGCTAAAACCTTTGTAGAAATAATAAAGCACACATTTCCTTCATCTGTCAATGCTTCTATTTATTTATTTATTTATTTATTTATTTTCAGATTTATATACCGCTCCTACTTCCCAAGCGAGAACTCAGGGCAGTTCCCATAAAAATTAAAAAAAAAAAAAAAACCTAAAAGATGGCTAAGAACAGGGGCAATCACAAAAGTAGCCCAAGCGCGCATAAGAAGGCCGGGACAAAGAAAGAAAAAAAATTCCCTAGTCATTGTTGAAGGCGTCCCTGAAAAGCAGGGTCTTTAAGCCTTTCTTAAATGACACCAATGACGGAGCCTGCCGTAAGTCGCTCGGTAAGCTGTTCCAAATGGACAGCCCCACCACCAAGAAGGACCGCTTATGAGTACTTGTTTTGCAGGACTCCTTTGGGGGACGGTCCGGAGTAAAGGGCCAAAGATGAATGGGTGGGTCGGGCCAGATCTAATTGTCGGGGGAGGCGCTCTGCCAGATAGACTCTACCTTTCAGGTGGCTTTCAAAGTAGCTACGTTAACTAGACAAAGCACAGCCAATACTTGCTTTGTTTACCACCCTAGGCTTAAACGGGAGACAGGAAAAAACAGAATGGAAGAGGCAAGCCCATGGATTAGCAGAATGTAAGAGAGTCCCTCCACTGCGGGAGCTCATTGTCTTCTTCCCACCACAATAACAGGAGGGAGGCGTGAAGTTCTCAGTGAGGCACCAGTTGGCTGGGTAGCAGAAAAATGCAGCTGAGTTTTTTGTGCCTAGTCAGAAGAGTCAACAAGAAACAGAGATATCCAGCAACTATAGTCACAGCTATGAAGCCACTTGTGTCTCCTGGAAAATGCTGCCTTAGACCTGGCCTCCCCTTCTCCTTATGACAGTCATGGGCCTGAGAGGCCCCCTTTTGTTCTCTCTCAGTGGTTCCTGCCAGGTCTCTGCCATGTGCTGACAAGAGACATGCTTGCTGTGGTTTCTCTGAAAAATTCTGTTGCCGGGGTAACCAGCCTTCTCTAGTATTTTTGCTAGGCCTGGGCTAATGCATGTGAGCATTTATCTCCTAAACAGTAACAGATCGTTGTCTTTCATATCCTCATCTTCTCGGTCTCTTTTTCTCATTGCCGGCTGGCATGGGCTGCGGAAGAGCTCCAAACCAATCATCCCACGCAGTTACATAAAGTTCCACCCTGGTCCCCTTAAACGCACAACGTACGTGCTTCACAAACCGTCGGTCTGCCTTCCCCAAGGGACCATCTGTTGGGGGGGAGGGCAATTGCAGCACACGCAGCAGCTGGCACAAAATAGATGACAGGTTCAGTCCTTCCAGTGATTTCTAATCGGAAGTTTAATATGCATTGCAGATCCTTTTTGTAGCAGTCCAAGTCATTGCTGAGTGCCCTTTCGAGAGCCTGTCCTCCCCATGGTTTTTGGCCCGTGGTGACTGCAAACAAACAAAACAAACCAATAACCAATCTTATCACAACATTCCTCTGTTTCAGCTTGGGCTAAACCAGCTGTGTACATGTGTTAAATGTTCAATCGAGCACAAAGTGTTCCATTACTTTTTGGGAAGATGTAGCCTGCTTTCATTTTCAAAACAGTCCAGCTTTCTTGCTTCTTGTTCCACAAGCAAATATTCTCTGATGGCCTGAGATGGGCAGAGCCTTGTGAAGGTCCTCCTTTGGACCTCAGCAGCCACCAGAAACCTCCATCCTGCATGCCTAAGAGCTAGTGAGGCCAGTCCATGGTTGGTTCCAGTTTGGGAAGAGAGTTCCCCTATGGGACCACAGGGACCACAGCACCAGCTTTGGGACATCAAAAAAGAGGCTAGAAGCCTTGAACTGGCCCGTCATACCTGAACCTAAGCAGGTAGAGATGAATGATGCCCCATGTTCACAGTCTTGCCTACTAAGTTGAGAGGTATTCATAATTATAACCATTATTTCTAAAGATGCATCCATATGTGCAAATGAGCACATTCTAAATTCTATTCAGACATTTTATAAGCAATGGAGACCTCATCGTGACATTCTCGCCATCCCTTCACTACTGGAGCTCGAGCTCACTGGCTTAGTGCAAAACAGGTATAGGAGCACTCTGAGCAACCCTAACCCTAACCCTTCCCTTAACCCTAACCCTGAACACACCCGGAAAGCACAAGGGAGAAGAGGGAACAACAGAACAAGCGGGTAGGGAGGGTGTGAGGGTTTGGTTGGGACCATTAATGGATTGACAGAACCAGGACCCGGAGGCTCTTCATAATGACTCCAACGAGATAAACTTTTATTCATGTCATAGACAGGCACATTATCTTGAACAATATTTCCAACAGAACCAAAAGGAACAAATGGGGAACTTTGTAACAATCCCTCAGGGATAAATGTCTGTAGAACAACTCCTTCCTCGAGAAAGGGGTTTGTGCTTATTTGTGTTCCAGACGTCCCTTCGGGACGAGGGACCCATGACAAGGAGTCGCGCAACAGTGGTGTTGGATTGCATTGTGACGGGTCTCCCAACCCCAGCCGGGTATCCATGTGGAGATTGCTCCACCGCCTCAGGCCACAGACACAGTGCCAGTCCCATGGGCCTGACCGGTTACCTCATCAGGAGGGTTAGGTAGAGGGAGGACTGCCCCAACTGAGACGCTCCTCAGTGTTTGGGTCACCTGATCCTTTTGGCGGTTAGTGATCCCCAGGTCAGTCTGCATCTTTTCATCTCGCCCTCTCCCCTCAGTCTGACACCCCACCGTTCGCTGTCTTTCCTCCACAATCTCCCCCTCCTTGCACCTTTCTCCCATTCATCCACTCCCACATCAATGATCCAATAACTGTCAGCTATTGGACCCTCCTCCTGTCATCCTTCTCCTCTCGCCTAGGCACCTCTACCCACTCTATTAAATCTGATTCGTTCTGCTTCTCCGTTTCTTTCTTCTGGGCTTTCATCCCAGCATCCGCAGACGGCGAGCCCTCTCTTCTCTCACAGAGGGATACACTCTTGGGCCCATGGGGCGAACTCAAGAAAGACCTGGCTTTAGGACCAGGGGCACAGCTTGCAAGCTTCGTTGTTGAATAACCTGGACAGCATCAGCAATGCAAGGCCTAGATTAAAGACCTCCTGTGAATTGAAAGTAAGGCTTGCACCAACCTGAAAACTGGTGTGTGTGTTACGGGTGCACAGGAAGTCCATTTGGGATGTAAGTCTCAGTGGAAATGACCTTAACAACTGGATCAGCTTCACTGCATTTTCCTGCCTTCCCCTCTGCCAAAACATTGGGTCCCACCAGCCACTCCATTCTGGGTGGGTGGGTTTTACCTGGATCCTGGGCCCATTCGGTGAGATACCCCTCATGTCTCTGTTTGCAGACAGTTGGCCCAGAAGGATTTTCTCCCCTTCCTGACCCTTGCCTGTCCTGCCGTGATGATGTCAGAAGGGTCTGCCCTATTGCCAGATTTTGAAACAGTGAGGCCCAAAGCAGTGTTGATCTGGAAACCCTAAATACCTTCTTCCCCAAATCACTTTTATAGTGCCCTTTCAGGCAGCAGCAGAAGTGTGGAATTGTAGACACCAGAATCCAGCAGAATGTGATGTTTCATAGGAAGGGTCGAAGTCTTCTCCAGGACATATTCACATGAATTTGCATTAAGCTGAGCATTTGAAGAACATTCATTGTGATTTGGTTTTTATTTGCAAAATGCCTCCTACTGTATAGAAAATATTAGCGCAGAGAGTGCCCTTAAGAAAGAATAACATGCAACCTGAAACAAGTCTCTCTTGGTGGAGGGGATGAGACACTAGCTTTCTTCCCAGCCTCCTTCTGGACTCCTTCGTTGACACACAACACCCATGCATAGGCACACTTGAGCTGCAAAGTACAGCCTCACTTGACTTAAACACCTCCCCTGTTATGAGCTTCAAATATTCTGAGTGCCTGGGGCTTGCCAAGGCAGTCAGCCATTTCATCGCCAGGGCCTTCCTGACAGATCTCCTCCTCTATCATCTCACTATCTCTGGCAGGGAGGAGTAGCCTGAATATTTGACCAGATAAGAGCACAGAAGTACTCCTGGAATACTGATTGGTTTATGAGGAATGCAACAACCAGTACCCAGTCCATTCTGAACTTCTTGTGCTTAACCAGTTACCTCCAGCTGGCTGGTTTGTTCTGAAAGGAATGAGGCATGTCTTCCTGTGCCCCTGACACCCACCCAGATGCTGTTCCAGGAAAATAAGTTCTTAGAAGGTTCCCTGAGGTAGATCAAATGGTCTCTTTTACAAAGGAGCAAAGTAAAAAGAGAAGGGAAGAGGGAAACCAATGGTGTGGAGACAGGGATCATCATGTTCTCTCAAGAATATAGGCCTGCCTTTAGGTTTCATGGGTGGCAGGGGAAACCATTTTGTATGACTGTCCCACTCATCTCGGCATTGGCCGCATGTCCTATTCTGCTGTGGCTTTATGCCACAACAGCTCCAGCAATATATATATATTGTTTGCCACCCTAAGCCCCCTGTACCAGCTGATCAGTGCTTAGGGTGGTTAAAAAAAGTGCTCATGGCAGGGTCCCGTGAGTCAGCTGGTTGGCACTAGTTTTTTAAAAAAGCATGCTAACTGGCCTCCCCACGTGACAGCTGGTTGGCGGGAGAAAAACAAACACACCAGTTGGTCAGCAGGAGAAAAATGAAAATGAAAATGAAACTGCCGACTGTCATCCCCAGGGCTTCTCGCACACCAGCTGGTCGGTGGGAGAAAAACAACAACAACAAAACCGCTGACCAGCCAGCCAGGTCCCAACAGTGTAAAAAAAGGGGAGGAAAGAAAAATGAAACAAAACAAAATATGAAATGATGTTTTTTAAAAAATTGTTTTGTAATAAACACAATGAAACACAGGGGGGTATCTGGTGGAGCAGAAGGGTACATCTGCCCCAGGTGCAGAAATCTAGGGGTGCCTAGAGGGGGAGGAGGGGGAGGAAGTCCTGCACCCTCCCACTGCCGCGTGCCTGGAAAGTGGCAAAGCAAGCAGGCAGGCAGGCATATGAGCATGGTGGCTGTGGCACCCTCCTCCTCCTCCTCCTCCCTCCTCCTCCTCCTCCTCCTCCTCCAACTCTTTGTTCTGCCGCCCCATACTAACAAGTAGTCTCTGAGTGTTTACAATTTGAATTACAGAGTGCAGGCTACACATTGCCCAGCATGTCCCACCTTGAGCCCACAGATTGAACCCAGGTCTGAGCCCTTGCTGGGTGGATGAGATGGCCCACAGGCCTCCCTCTGATTGCCTCCCCTTGCTGGGTGGATGAGATGGGATTGGGGAGGGCCAGAGGGGCGCAAAAAACAACTTTGTCCCCAGCGCCCCAAAACCTTGCTACGCTGCTGATGAAATGGGGGAAAAGAAATGGAAAATGAAACAAAACGCCATTTTGGCATTTCGTGCTCATCTCTAATCAGTGCTGCTGTTCTGTGACATTTCCCACATTCCTTTGGAGGCCGTGGTTGGAGCTGTGAGCAGCCTAGAACTGCAAACTGTAGTCCATCCACTAGTTCTCCCATGTTGCCAGCACTTGTTTTGCAGCATAAAAATAAGATAATCTTTAACTCTGGTCTTACAAGGGACACTTCTCTTTAAGTGGGAAATTAGCAGCACATGGGTTGGCTTCAAAATATGGTGAGCCGGCTCCTCTCTATTTAGGGGACTCCTCATTCTTCTGAACAGCCTCTAGATTTCTGCTCCCAAGTTCTACCTTGATAGCTGCCAGGCTGGTACAAATAGGCTTTTAACAGTCTTTTAAACAATCACGACTGAGTCCCTGAATGCTACTTTTTATGTTCAGATGGCTTTTTGTTTACTTGCTTTTAATTATTCAATTGTATTTGAATTGGTTTTACAGTTTAATTGTTTTTAAATGCATAATTTATTATGTTTTTCAGGCTATTCTTTTAAACCTTGTGAGCTGCCTCCCATAACAGCCATCCGTGCAATGTAACTTCATTTGCAGTCAGCCCTATCGTACAATTTTTGGGAATCGGATGCCGTCTGCATGCCAATGGAAAATAATAGTTAAAGTTTTAATAAGCAAATATTAGGGATTGATAGAGAATAGGTTCCTGTTGTATCCTTTGTGGGGGAAGTAGTTATATCCATGTATTTTGTTCTTTCAGACAGAAAGGCATTATTAAAAGACTTTTTTTAAAAATCAAGAAAACATATTCCAGTTCAAAGAAATATCTCTACAGCACCCCCTGCTGGAGGCTCTTGTTCTTTTTTTTTTTCTTTTTCCTTTTAGAAGAAGAGCAGACTGGAAGAAAACATGATTTGACAAGTGGAGATTTCAAAAATAAGAAAGCATTGGTTTGACTGGCTGATCCTCTGCATGGCAGATTTCACTGGGACAAACCCACCCTTCTGCCATCTTATTTCTAGAAATATATCTCATTAGCCAGGGAGCTGTAAACATCACCTTGCATTTCCATCCATATTCCAGCTGAAACAGTTTTAAAGAGATCACCTGAAGAATATCTAGGAGCTTGGCATCCCTGATAATTTATCTTCATGATTATAACAAGAAGGCAGTTGTGGCCTACATTAAGTCAGGGACACCCTGAACAAGGGGAGACCTTCATCCTTCTCTCTCCATCAGCTGAAACTGCCTTGGTTAGCGACCACACTGTCTTGTCAAGAAGGTAGCCGCCAAAGTCTGATGAAGCAGATATACCAAAGTGTCCTGAGGCATCTTCATGACTAACAGGTTTTAGTTGGCATATGTGCTTGTGGGCTGTAGTTCACCTTACCAGGCACACGGAGTATAGCCCAAGTAGGCAGACATATGCATAGCGGTGATAGATGGTGAAATGAAATGGAACTGCAAGTGGTCCAGCATTCAGAGGTCAACTGGGTGTTAAGCTTCACTGAAAATCCTTGGAGATGATACTGCTACAAGTACTGGTTGAGGACTAGTCATGCTCATTCAAACATAAATAAACAGGTTAACACTCGAGAGGCAGGAAAAAGTCTTGGTTAAAGTCAGCATAACAGAAGTGTGTGTGCCCACAGTTTGAATGAATCATAGAATCATAAAATCATAGAATCATAGAGTTGGAAGAGACCTCAAGGGCCATCTAGTCCAACCCCCTGCCATGCAGGAACCCCATCACAATATTTCCGACAGATGGCCATCCAGCCTCTGCTTAAAAACCTCCAAGGAAGGAGACTCCCCACCCTTTGTGGCAGCATATTCCACTGCCGAACAGCTCTATCTGTCATGAAGTTCTTCCTAATGTTCAAATGGAATCTCTTTTCCTGTAGTTTGAAACCATTGCCACGAGTCCTAGTCTCTGAAGCCATGGAAAACAAACCTGTTCCCTCTTCAATATGACATCCTTTCAAATACAGTACTTAAACATAGCTATCATATCCCACCTCAGCCTTCTTTTTGAAAGGCTAAACATTCCCAGTTCCCTAAGCCGTTCCTCATAAGACATTTCCTCCAGACCCTCAACCATCCTGGTCGCCCTCCTCTGCACCCGCTCGAGGTTGTCAACATCCTTTTTAAATTGAGGCACACAGAATGGTTTATATGCCCACCGCCTTCAGTAAGCTTCAAGGCAGAAGTAAGTAAGACGAGGCAGTAAGATGACGAGACATAAAATGTGCATGAATGAGCTGATCAGTATATAAGAAGACCTTAGATTTGAACTTCTCCATTGATTCTTGTTCAGTTTTTCCCTTTCGAAATCTATCCTTGAAGTTCTTTTGTTGAAGGATGGTAAACCCAGGAATATAAACATAGTGCCCAGGGAGAGTGAATTGTCCTGTCACAGATTTCATCAAGTTCTCATTTCTAATGTCCCCTTTGAAGCCATAAACTATTTGCACAGAGACTGGCCAGCATGTCCGGTGTGAAATGCTGTGGGCACTACAAGCAAAATTAAAAATAAAAAAAAATGGCATATGTAACACTAGAAGATGAACATGGTCATAAACTCTTGGTGTTTTGGATTCCAATACAAGTTTTTAAACACTAGGTTTACAGCATGATCCGGTTCCTACAACAGTTTCTTTGTTCTTAGGCCCCTTGTTGCTAGTAACTAGTATTCTTTTCAGATTAGGCTTCTGCCTATATGGAAGTGTACATCTCCCACCCAGAGAGGCCAAGGAAGTGCCACTGACCAGAATGGAATGACACATTTAACTGATTTTATCTAGAAACTATACATTGCAACCAGTAAGGATCTACTGTTAACTGCTCTGGTTTTGTCTGGTTCGAGATTGTTCCCCTTTCAAGAGATTGAGTTATTCAGCCTCAAAGAGGGTGCCTCCTGAAAAAAAAACATGTCTAATTGCAATGTTATGAGCTCAGGCAGCTAGCAGTGGAGCTTAATTTCGAGGGAACTTAATTGAATGAGTGTCTTCGGCATGCTTTACCAATTATAGGGTTAATGTACAGCTTCCCTCTCTATGATCTCTATGATAAAACATGCCAAAGACACTCATTCAACTAAGTACCCCCACCTCCTTTGGAGTTTAATAATTCTGTCCTCAGACACCATAACTTTTCCAAATTTCAAAGGGTCCCCTAAAATTGCTTGACGGAGCTATCACATGGCTGGGATCAGTATTTTCTACAGCATATTTTTCTATGCTGTAGGAAATACTGATTGTTCTTCATGTACTGCTAGGGTCCTCCTTTTCCAGTGGCATACCATTCCAGTCAAGAGCTTGGGATGCCCTTCCCAGACTCCTTAGGCAGCTGATCATTTATGAGCTGTGCAGGGCGAAGCCCATCCCACCTCCTTGTTAGAATGGTTGGCTGCCTGAGGCGGCGAGGAAGGGCAGTCCAAGCTCCTGCCTGGACTGGTGTAGGAAGACCTCAACAGTGCAAGAAAAATGGTGAGTAGAGCAGCTGGCTGTGCGGTACCTCCAATTCATACAAAATGTTTTGTGCCCATTTCTAATTATAGATACAGTGAACATGATTGGGTTATGTTATCTAGGCTGTGGATTGCTACTATGCATGTTCATGGTTTGGCAGGGAGCACTGATCTACTTGTTAAGAGAGTGAAAAAGCTTGAATGTCTTTTTGCAATGAGTATAGCAGAAGGACAAATTTGACAGGTTTGTGGTCAACTCCCTTCTCTCCCAGGATCTACTACCAACACACCATCCAAAAATGTGACTACCCCCACCACATCCTCTGCTCCACAAAAGACAAGAAATTTAGTTGAGGGGGCCTACTCAAAGCAAGTGCCTGCTCCTTTAGAGTTTTTTTTAAACTGTAGTTTGCTTCCCCTCAGCAGGGGGATGATATGGTGTGTGAGTGTGTTCTCAACCTTCCCAGATGTTCTTGGGCTATAACTCCCATAAGCCTTCAGCAGGGTTTCTGGGAGTTGTAGTCCAAGAACATCTGAGGACCCAAACTTGGGAAACACTGGGCTAATTGGGGACTACATACAACCCATGGACTGCATACTGTTGCCCACCTGTGGTGAAAAGGCCATGCCTACCTTTTGTTGAAGAATGGCAAGCATTGAAGCACTAGGCTGTTACAGTCATACAGTGTTAGTCCAAAACAGTTTTGGGAAAGCAGGCTGTCTACCCTGGTCTCATGATATCAAAACATAGGGGTGGTTGTATTAGATGTTACACGGAAGAGAAGAGCAGCACTTGACATGGCAGTATAAGAGCTGGCCCATCTTCTTGTTAATACTTCCCTTTTCTGCTTGTCCTACTAGCATATTGTCCTGAGAACGCTCTTGTTCTCATAAGTTGAAATCTACAAACACTGAATATTTGGATACCAACATTTTTTCCCCAAAACCTTGCAAATGAGCTGCCATGCAGACGGATATGCAAAATCAAAGAAAATTGACACTTGACTTTTAATATATTCATTAATGACATTTCCTCTTTGTTAGCCCATTGTTTCATGTCTATTTAGAAATGTTTGCCTGGAATATCAGTAATATCAGCATGAAAATGTGGACCCAAGGTTTAAAATGATGGACAGTTTGGACATCTGCCCTGCCATCCCAATCCATCTGGATAAACACAGAGGGAAAGATGAACAAAAACAGACAACGAGGACAGAATAATAAGACGGCAGTGCAAGCTGTACTTGAATAGGGTGTTGATGAGACAAATGTAAAAGCTGAGCCAAGCAAGATCATGCTGTGCTGAGGACAGAATTTCAATGAACTGTAAGCAACAGACAAGTCAATGACATTTTAATTCCATGCCATTGATAACAATGGTCCTTAAACTCAAAATGCCTGCTAGGTATTCTTTGGATTCGGTAAGTTACTGAAGCTCGCACTGTGAGAAAATATATTTATTGCCAGTCCGATATACCGTCTCCCACTCCCACTGCTGTTTTGGTGGTCAACGCAACAAGGTCAGCATGTGTGAAGCACGTGTGAAAAACTTGCTCTCACCTGCCCGCAAAGCAGAGTTTAAGACCTACCTAATCATGGTTCCTGCATAGCACACGGCTCTCATCATATTAGTTGTGGGCCAATCTAATAACAGGCAAGCCATATGTTATGCCTACAACGAATTCCAAACTGACAGTCAGCCAATCAATCCACCTTCACAAAATGGCAGTTTTAAAAGGAGGCCATTGTCCCCTCAGTTGCCTTCCTGCAGCAGTTACCTTTTTTCTGAGGGGGTTCAAGGTGCAAATTGATAGCATGCCTGTGAAAGTCAACAGAAATGACAACCAGAGAGTATGGGGAAGCAGCCAACAGGGCAAGTGTTAGCTCCTATTCCTAACTCACTATGTCACTGGTTTTTCATCTAAGATGGCAACCACTTCCTGTGCCACATGACACTTCCCTCCAAAAGTGACAGCCTTGGCTCAGAGAGGGCAGGAGATTTAGGCACTCTTAAACTGATTTTATTGTACAAGGTAATGTCCCTCTGATTCTGTTTTTCCCTACAAACCAAATTAGGTTTTTCAATTTTAATTCTTTATTATGCAGTTGTAGACCTGTCTTACAAAACACAGAAATGGAACCATATTATAAAACAATGTGATAAAAAAACTGCCTAAAACCAAGACATGTCAGGGCGAAAGAAGACGTAAAACCAAGTACTAGGGGTAACCATTAACATTGTTGGGATAAAAGAGGTTTTGAAAAATGGCATTGCAAATAAATGCAAACTAAACCACACATGTTCATTTTGAGGCTTTGGAGTTTTCTTAACAGAATAAACATTTAAACACAATGGTTCAAATCCTATTGTGTAGTTATGCCCACAGGAAGGTATATGGAGTAACTCATATTGGGCATTCTGCAATTAATGAGTGCACCCTTAGATTATCAAGTTCATACCAGGTGGTAGATTGGCACACCAAAAAATCCAAACAGAGCCTCCTCGGTTACCAGTAAGAAACCACTGCTTGTTATGCTATTTACATTCTGCATTCATAAGTGTGCAACAGGATTTTGGCAAACAATGAAAGATATAGGCTACTGAAAGCCAAAAACATGTGAATAAATAGTACTAGTGATTTTAATATCACTATAAAAATGTCAGTAACTGAGCTTTAACTTATCTTGGCCCTCAGTTTCTTCAGTGTTATTCTTTATGATTTGATGCATTATGTTTACACTTGCACTACAGTGTGTTAAAATGCCAGGGCAGAGATTAAAACACTGTGGCATTGCAAAGAAGATCTTCTGGAGGTGAATCCAAATATTCAGCCACCTTCTTTAATATCAGATCTGTGATAATGGTGACCACTAAGGAATTGGCACTGTTCACATATTTACCAGGGAAAAGAAACCTTCAAGATGAAATTATGCAAATGCACATATTTAGCTAATGAGAACTTAAGCTATTTGACAAGCATCCTCTGGGAACGTAACTGCCTGGGAAGAGCAGCAGAGCATTAAACAAGGAGTCTCTCAAAGCATATGCAAGAAATCTTAGACACAAGCTGCTGTTAATGCTGCACACAGTGCTGCCTAGAGTATAGCACTTTCATAATAATTGTTTGCTGTCAGGGCATTTCTAACTTATGGTAACCCTTTTTTCAAGGTTCTCTAGGTGGAATGTACAGTGGAACCTTGACTTACGTCATTAATCCGTTCCAGTGGTCTAGACTTAAGTCAAACATGACTTAAGTCAAACGAAAGTTTCCCATAGAAAGTAATGGGAAAGCGGATTAATCCATTCCAGATGATGAAAAAGACCCCTGAAAACAGCAATTGAACACAAATTTGACCGGGATAGGAGATTCCTTCTGGGGATATAAATGAAATGTCTCTTCAAAGAGAGGAGGAGGCAGTGGAATTATAGTCCACAAGTTATACGCCTCCACTTTTTAATGTTCATAGCAACAATGTCCAACACTTAAGTTTTACTGATTTTTAACCTGACGTTCCAAGTTCTGAACAACTCTATGCTTACCATTAGAGTCCCAGAACTGTACAGCTCCCCAACTAATATGCTTCCATTGTGGACCAGACTTCTGCAGCCAGATTTTTTACAAGACTGAGCCGACTGTCTAACCAGCGAGGCCAGCCCTGAGCTCCCGGCCCTTCTTCTCCTCCGGCAGCAGTGGCTGCTTCGGTGAGGCCGAGGACCAGCTCCAGGTGCTCGGAGCTGGCCTCGCCGAAGCCGCCGCTGCTGGAGGACAGGAAGAAGGCAGGAGCAGTTTGGAGGCGGCAGCCGTGATGCTGGGTCGTGGCCGCTGCCCGATTCCGATGCCTTGCGCCGGGGCTCCGTGCTGTAAGTCAAAGCCTGCGACTCAAGTCAAACAGGCCCCTTCTTGCTGCAAGTCAAATATGCTGCAAGTCAAGCAGTATGTAAGTCAAGGTTCCACTGTACTCAGAAGTGGTTCGCTGCTTCCTTCTTCTAGGGGCGCCCTTGGGCTATGCAGCTTTCCCCAAAATATCCACTTCACTGAATACATATTATTACACAGGTTTATGTTCAGAAAAAAGAGCTTGTGAATTAAAAGCAAAAACAAAACAAAGTGTTCTGTTTATATATCATCCCATAGCGCTTCGAGCACTCTCTGGGCAGTTTACAATTTATGTATGCAGGCTACACATTGTGCACCCCACCCCCCAGCAAGCTGGGTACTCATTTTACTGACCTTGGAAGGATGGAAGGATGAGTCAACCATGGGATTGAACTCCAAGTCGTGAGCACATTTTTAGCTGCAATACAGGCATTTAACCACTGCCCCTTGAGACTCAATCCAACCATTCCCAGTCTAGCCATTCACTGTGCGGCAGCCATGCTTTCGTCATTCCGTCTATACACCATGTATGTGGTGTTAACTATTGTTAAAGTGTTGCTTTCCTCTCATTCCTCCACAATTCAGCCATCGCTTTTGAGACCACAGGAAATAAGAGTTTTCTACACAGTCTCTTGAAGTTGTAGATTGTCAATGCTACTCTTCCAATCACCTGTAAGAGGCTGGTTAGGACATGTGCAGTGATGTATCAGGTAGTTGTACCTTCCATCATGCATCTACCATGGAACCTTTTTTCATCAATGCCATTTCATTGCCATGTTCACTTTTTAAAAACTTCACTGTCACTTGCTCAAAAAGGCCTAATTTTAAAACTATTCAAATAGTTGCACAACAGTCCTTCTGTAAAAGGTGGCTTTAGTACAAATTAAACTTCTGAAATAACCACGCTGTATTTCCTACTGGCGACATTTTAGCATAGCTACATGAGGGTGTAGGGAAGGTATTTTCATCAAAGTGACAGCATAAGTGTGTGTGTGTGTGTGTGTGTGTGTGTGTGTGTGTGTGTGTGTGTGTGTGTGTGTGTGTGTGTTGTGTGTGTGTGTGTGTGTGTGTTGTTGTTGTTGTTGTTGCGTCGTTACAGTCATGATTTACTCTTCATGACCCCATGTCCATGGAGTTTTCTTGGCAGGAATACTGGACTGGCTTGCTCAGATTGATGGCACTGCTATGATCATGATTCATGAAGACAGCAAAACATAATGGGATGTACAGAACTGCAGTTCTTCGTGTTACGCAGAACAAAGCAGCTGTGTCGATTACTGAGGTGTGTGTGTATGTGTGGACTGCTACTCTGAAAGCATCCCCTTTTGCTGCTACCAAGGCCATGGCTTGTGGGGAGAATGCCTCAGCCTAGAGGGGAAATACAGAAACTGCCAACGAAAAAAGTCATTTGTACATGGTTAGACTCTGACTTAGTTGAAGCCCCGAAGAGCTTGCCATGGCTCACACTGATCACAGTGTTATTCCATGCGAGTCACTAAAGGATTTCCCTCAGGCTTACTGTCTGAACCAAACAAATTGGATTTCATTCCTACTGTTCCACCACTGCTTCTCAGTGACATTTTGTGAATGATTGACATGAAAAATGGCCATAAGAAACCACTTTTCCTTATTATGTACATCATTAAATAATCGAAATAAAGAGCTGCCTGCTGCTATATGAGCCTCCATTAAAAGTTGGGAGAAAGTGTTCTGCTTCTGCTTATACACCGCCCCAGAGCACTGCAAGTGCTCTCTGGGTGGTTTACAATTTAATTATGCAGGCTACACATTATCATATTCTCTGTTTGCAACATGTTTTATACTTGAGGTTACATCACAGTTTTTCGAATAATATTCAACGGAGATGTAAGATAGCCACATATGGAGGAGATCACCACACATTTTCTAAAGACCAGGTGGTGGCTGCCAGAGATAGTCACTTCCTTTGGCCTGACTGAAGACATTTTTATTCTCTAAGGCAGGGCTGTCCAACTTTGAACAGCCTGAGGTTTACTTTGATCTCCCCAAGCCCCCCCCCCCCCGGGTCTACTTAAAGGAGTGCATGCGCGGCCACCTGGCCAGGCCAGAGAGGGCCGAGTGCTCGCAGCCTCTGGCCTGGCCTTCCTCCTCCCCTATCATACTGGCTGCTGCCCAGGCTGCAAGGCCTGGCCGGAGAGGGTTGAACGTGTGTGGCAGTCCGGCCTAGGCCCATCCCAAACACGCCACTGCTGGCGGCAGATCAGGAGGCTGGTGGAGACCTGGCGGGCTAGTTCTGACGGCCCCGCAGGCTACCGGTCGCCTGCAGTCAATGCGTTGTGTAAGCCTGCTCTAAGGCAGAAAGGCTGCCACCCATCCTCATATAATGTACAGATTTAAAAATTAAAAAACAAAACCGGCAGGTTTATTTAAATAGGAGCATAATAGTGCCATCTAATGTAACAAGTAAATTTAGCGGTCACTGATCCTACCCTGCTAGAGAGGCGCATGTTAAAGCTGTACAGCTCAGGTAAATAGCTAGGAGGCTGCCACTATAATCTTGTCCCAGCAACAGCTATCTAAGATGGTCACCATTCTGCCTGTGCCTAATGGTAGAGCAGGCCCTGTCAGAAATGGCCCCTCGTGTATAAACCTCTCTCTTCCTTTCTCTCCTTCCTAGTACCTGACTTCTTCACTTCTAGGTGCCCAGTTTTAAAAAAAGAAAATAAGGGGAATGTCTGTCAAGTTTTGGGGTGTTTGTACCCTCTCCCTCCCTTTGTTCCACCTGGGGTTTGTGTCGGCTGAGAGGTGTGCCCAGCCCTTGATGAGCCTTCAGCTTCTGCTCCCTTGGAGGGCTTTTTAGACCGGCTGGACTCTTCACAGAGGACCCTCTTTGGAAGAAGTATACAACTCCAGATGCTCAAGGAAGACATCTAGAATTTTGAGAGACCCTTCGCATCCTGGCTACCAATTTTTTGAACTGTTGCCGTCTGGCAGGAGATACAGGACTCTTAGGTCAAGGACAAATAGACTAAAGAACAGTTTTTATCACAGAGCGGTATCCAAGCTAAATGCGACAGTTTTAGCACTATCTTAATCAGTTTTAAGTAGTGTTTTAAATTTTGTAAGCAATTTTAAGAGTTTTTAATATTTTGGATGGTGTTTTATATGTTTTATGTGTTTGTATGCTTAGAGTGTGTAGTGGAACAGCACTCTAATTTCGTTGTGCATATTTTGCATATGCATAATGACAATAAAACTCTATTCTATTCTCTCCCTCCCTTTGTTCCACCTGGGGGTTGTGTCGGCTGAGAGGTGTGCCCGGCCCTTGAAGAGCCTTCAGCTTCTGCTCCCTTGGAGGGCTTTTTAGACCGTCTGGACTCTTCACAGAGGACCCTCTCCCTCCCTTTGTTCCACCTGGGGCTTGTGTCAGCTGAGAGGTGTGCCTGGCCCTTGAAGAACCTTCAGCTTCTGCTCCCTTGGAGGGCTTTTTAGACAGGCTGGACTCTTCACAGAGGACCCTCTCCCTCCCTTTGTTCCACCTGGGGTTTGTGTCGGCTGAGAGGTGTGCCCGGCCCTTGAAGAGCCTTCAGCTTCTGCTCCCTTGGAGGGCTTTTTAGACCGGCTGGACTCTTCACAGAGGACCCTCTCCCTCCCTTTGTTCCACCTGGGGTTTGTGTCGGCTGAGAGGTGTGCCCGGCCCTTGAAGAGCCTTCACCTTCTGCTCCCTTGGAGGGCTTTTTAGACCGGCTGGACTCTTCACAGAGGACCCTCTCCCTCCCTTTGTTCCACCTGGGGCTTGTGTCAGCTGAGAGGTGTGCCTGGCCCTTGAAGAACCTTCAGCTTCTGCTCCCTTGGAGGGCTTTTTAGACCGGCTGGACTCTTCACAGAGGACCCTCTCCCTCCCTTTGTTCCACCTGGTGTTTGTGTCGGCTGAGAGGTGTGCCTGGCCCTTGAAGAGCCTTCAGCTTCTGCTCCCTTGGAGGGCTTTTTAGACCTGCTGGACTCTTCACAGAGGACCCTCTCCCTCCCTTTGTTCCACCTGGGGTTTTTGTCGGCTGAGAGGTGTGCCTGGCCCTTGAAGAGCCTTCAGCTTCTGCTCCCTTGGAGGGCTTTTTAGACCGGCTGGACTCTTCACAGAGGACCCTCTCCCTCCCTTTGTTCCACCTGGGGCTTTTGTCAGCTGAGAGGTGTGCCTGGCCCTTGAAGAACCTTCAGCTTCTGCTCCCTTGGAGGGCTTTTTAGACCGGCTGGACTCTTCACAGAGGACCCTCTCCCTCCCTTTGTTCCACCTGGGGTTTGTGTCGGCTGAGAGGTGTGCCTGGCCCTTGAAGAACCTTCAGCTTCTGCTCCCTTGGAGGGCTTTTTAGACCGGCTGGACTCTTCACAGAGGACCCTCTCCCTCCCTTTGTTCCACCTGGGGTTTGTGTCAGCTGAGAGGTGTGCCTGGCCTTTGAAGAACCTTCAGCTTCTGCTCCCTTGGAGGGCTTTTTAGACCGGCTGGACTCTTCACAGAGGACCCTCTCCCTCCCTTTGTTCCACCTGGGGTTTGTGTCGGCTGAGAGGTGTGCCTGGCCCTTGAAGAGCCTTCAGCTTCTGCTCCCTTGGAGGGCTTTTTAGACCAGCTGGACTCTTCACAGAGGACCCTCTCCCTCCCTTTGTTCCACCTAGGGTTTGTGTCGGCTGAGAGGTGTGCCCGGTCCTTGAAGAGCCTTCAGCTTCTGCCCCCTTGGAGGGCTTTTTAGATCGGATGATTTGCAAAATGGCGGGCGGCAGCAACAGCGTTCCATCCTTGCTGCACTTCCAACTCTTAATCGACTCTAAATTTCTTGGCTGAAATCTTCATTTGGTCTGAAGACAGAACCAAGTTTTTTTTTTTCCTCCCCGCCTTCGTCACCACTTCCAAATTAGTCTGTTTTGCCATATCTATTTTTAATTCTGCTAGAATTTGCTCCTCCGCATGCCGGGACACAGGAGGATTTTTATATGTTTTGTTGTTTTAATAGTTCTATGTTGTTTATGCTTTATATCTGATGTATTCTATTGTTGTTGATTTGGTATGTATTGCTTTTGTTAGCCGCTTAGAGTACTACATGTAGTAGATAAGCGGGATATAAATACAATAATAATAATAATAATAATAATAATAATAATAATAATAATAATAATAATAATAATAATAATAATAATAATAATATTTTGAGGCTTTTGCCTATTTTTCTTTCACATTTCTTCACTGGTTCAACCATTCTCTATCTATTTTTGGCCAAACTTTAAACACAATGTGAACAAATTATATAGGCCAAATCGGGATTGCATAAGTCACGTAATGAAATTTAGAAGATAGTGTTTGAAGAATTGTTTCCAGTCTGTGGCCTTGTTCAAATGTGGCTGAAGCTCCCAGGAGGCCATATGCTTCCCTGGACCCATTGAGAGCTGCTGGTTTAAATAATGTAATTAAGTTTTATAATGAAAGGTGGAATAGAAATTTCTGAAAACAAACACAGAGTAGATAATAGTGAATGTGTCTGTAAGCAAGAAACTAGAATTGAATTATTAAGGAATAATTTATAGGGGAAAGCTCTAGGTGAGCATTTTCATAACATGGAGACAGATGGCAATTTGCCTTAGGTAAAACAATTTTCATGCCCTGTTTGCATGTCTGAATGTCCAGCCTAAACCAGAAGTGAACACTATATGGGCTCAGAGATGCTGTTGGACTTTTATGGTTAGGGGTGATGGAGCTGTTGTAGAGTTTTGAATTTTTACTAGAATTATCTTTTATATATATATACACAGTAGAAGTACAAAGATCTCCCCAATCCCCCCCCCCCCGCTGGCATAGCTATAAGTTCAACAGAGTCCACCCCTTTCTCATTAACTGGAACGTAATGTCTTGATAACTCATTGAGACATCTGTAAGAGAAAGAATAAATATGTTTATTTACTTACACTTACATGAAATTACAGATTAGTGTGTACTGTTTGCTTTACTGCACACATTCTAGCAACCAACTGAACAGATCAACAACAACTACAGAACAACTGCTATCAGCCAACAAAAGGAAGAAAGAAATGGATCAAACACTGAGCAGAGAGGCAGGAAGGAAGGAATGATGAGTACTGGGCAATCACCCCAACCCTGAAAAGTCCCTCCCATTCACTCACACTACAGGTAATATGTGAGGCTGCTCACAAAACTCCAATAGGAGCAACAAGTGGTAACCCCAGGTTTCCTCACCTCTGCCCCACACGCCGTATTTTCCCATCCATAAGACGTTCCCATGTATGATGACCCTCTCTTTTCTAAGCCAAAATTACAGTTTCGCAACTGCACGGTTTTCTCCTTGGCTTACTTCTATGAATAAAAGAATCCTCAATTTTTAGTCTAACAATTTTAGACTAAAAGATAGTCTTATACACGGAAAAATAGGGTACTGTGTGTTATATGCAGGCAATTGCACATATGCCTTTAATTCCTATGATATCTAACATGCCAGCTAGTATCCACTGCAGGGCCAATCTAAGGGATCTGTCTGTATAGAGGACTACTTGCCAAGGTCTACATGCCTGCAGAAAACCCAGTGCCAACCTCAGCAGCCTCCTGGCTTCTTACTGTCGCTGTCTGTTCACCAGGCCCCTTTAATATAAGCAGTGACAAGTACAATGAAAGAATAACATTCTCCACTTAGTCCTTCACTCTCCCTCTGGGCCCTAATGTGGGAGTGGGGTCTTCCCACTGCAAGTGTTTCGGAGACAATACAATCCTGCAGAGTTTCTATTGCATAGAGAACAATGCAGGCAACTGATTCCACTGTCATAAGATGACATCATGGGATGGTGTTGAGATAAATCAGTGTGTGATGAGCCTTATGTTGGCATGACTCACGGTTCTGAAATAAGGCGTTTGTAACCATGGATTCTAAGACGGCCTCAAAACATCATGCAGAGGTTGAATTCTTTTGGGGCAGGAAAACGTGTGTGTGTGTGTGTGTGTGTGTGTGTGTGTGTGTGTGTGTGTGTGTGTGTGTGTGTGTGTGTGTGTGTGTGTGTCTGTGTCTGTGTCTGTGTCTGTGTATCTGTGTGTCTCTGTGTCTCTCTGTGTGTGTATGTCTGTGGGGGGGTGACAGATGCTAAACATGTTCAAGGGTTTCAATAAAAGGTGGGCTGAGAACAAGAACAACAAACTTGTTCTCTCTCACTCTGGATATTCTGAGCCTGTATCTGGGGATAAATGTACTTCTAAAAAAGAACAGCTAGGAAACGTGCTGTGTGCCGATAGTACCTCTAAGCCAGAAAATCGCAACAATTTGATTGAATAGCTACTGATTCCAATCCATGGGGCAGTGAAGAACTGGAAGATGTTTTTCTCCGCTTTTCGGAGTTAACAGTGGAAACAACAACTTGGCTGTCAGTACATCACTTCAGTAGTCATTTTCAAGAACAGCCCGGGTATTTGTCTGTCCTTGAAACCTGAGCTGAGTCTCTGAACAAACATCTATGTTAACATCCTAGGAGGAAATATCTCAAGATGCTGGCTCAATAAATATATAGCTACAAAATGAACCTAGGTTCAAATCCCCACCCTGCCCTGAAATTTCATCTGGTGCACACAGAGAAGATCTTAAAAAGATAGAATCTTTGGCATCACCAGTTAAACAATGGATGCCCATGTTCTAATTTTCCAAATCCCAGCAGCCAATTTGGCATGCTATAAAATTGTTATATAAGCAAATGAAGCAGATGAATCATTGCATAGCACTGTGTCTCTTACATTCTTGAAACCATTTTTTTGTAAATCTGGTTTGAAACAGCTGGCATAGTCTCGTAGATGCAACACTAGACTGGAAACAGAGAGATTCAAACCACTGCTTTCCAGGTGACCAATGGCCAATCAATAGCTCTTAACCAAAACTACCTCACTGGCTCTCTATGGGACTAAAATGGGAAAGTATGTGAAATAGCCATTTATATTTATAAACTCATATAAATTAAACGGGGATGCTGGCAAATCTTTAGGACCAAGACCCGACTCCAGAAAGCAGCACTGGAAGGGAAGCTGGGCTGGCATGTGTGCATATGCAGAGACAGCAGGTCAGCTTCCCTTCCCCAAAGTAGTTTCTGCTTCTGCACATGCACCAGCCTATTAACTTGGTAGTGGGTACATGAATGGATGAGTTGATCGTGCCTATAATAAAGGAGATCCTACTGATTGCCCTCACCCTGGTTGGGAGCCACAGGATGTGGTGATGGCATCTGGCCTGGGTGCCTTCAAAAGGGGATTGGACAGATTCCTGGAAGAAAAGTCTATCACAGGTTACAAACCATGATGGAGATGTGTAATCTCCAGGCTTAAAACCGGGGTACTTCAAGGGCCAGATGTAGGAGAGTGGTATCAAGAGACAGATATCTAGTCTCATGCGCTCCCAGATGCATCTGGTGGGGCCACTGTGAGATACTGGAAACTAGACTAGATGGGCCTTTGGCCTGATCCAGCATGGCTCTTCTTATGTTCTTATGTTCTTATGGTTGGCAATAGTCCATGTTTCATATTGTTGGTTGGATGCGTTTGAAATGGTAGCTTACCCTTTTGTTACTTTATTAGTATGATCCCATCTTCACTATAGGTGAGCACATATGCCTCTTCAGGACATAGGCCTCTTCAGATGTCAAGATAACCTGCCAGGCTTTAAGTATTAAGCACCTCCCTTGATTTGGGTGGCTGGAATGATCACAACAACTTCTTGCCGTGCCTCAGGTAGCACCATGTGTTGGGCAAATCCATACTACTCTTAAGGGCGATTGGCTTTAACAACAGTTTATGCTGAGCAAACTCTCAGTACCAGAATGCAGTTTCAAAAGGTCCAGTCCTACTATTTGGAAGAATTGAAGGGCTGCTTCCACCAGTGGATTTGTAGTGACAGGAAAAGCCCCTAGATCAGTGATGGCAAACCATTTAGAGACTGAGTGCCCAAACTGTGATTCAAAAGCCACTAATTTTTTGCAAAGTTCCAATACAGCAATTTAACCTGAATACAGGTGGCTGTGAGAAGGAGAGATGTCGGGTGCCCACAGAAAGGGCTCTGAGTGCCACCTTTGGCACCCGTGCCATAGGCTTGCCAACATGGCCTTAGTTCCTTATTCGTTTAATTTGTTATTGGTCTGAGATTTTTGGCCTCATGTGCCAAAAGAATACTTTGCCAGGAACACTGCATTTTGCTACTTTACCTCAGAAAAACAAGTATTTTGGGCCAGCCCTCAGTTCAAGATCCCTGATTAGCGTAAAACCTTGTCACAGTTCGTTCTAGCGGGTTTGCCGTTATAGTTGAGGTGGGGTGGGGGGTCAGTTATGGACAGAACTGGTGGCAACACTTCAGAAAGGAGGGTGGAATCTCCTTCAGGGAAAGGGGGATAAACAGGTAAATAGGAAGGTATTGTATGTACAGTATTTGCAGGCACCTTTCACCACATTGTTCTTCTCAGAAATGCCTCTGGAAAGCAGAAGGAGCAAAGGTTCCTGTTTTCTTTGCACAGTTCAAAGGGAGCCAGCGTCACAACTGAGCACTGAGGGAGAGTAAAAAGGGAGCAGAACAGAGGAACAGATAAGCCAGGTTAATATTGGCAATAATTAAAGATAAGAGGAATGAAATGTGGAGCAAGATATTTACAAAAAAAAAGTATGGGGGCAAAGGGAGAAGAAAGGGCAAGTGCTCTGTGAGGAAAAGAAGTTTTATTACTGTCGGCCTCTGCTTTCCAGGATTATCCAGCCATGCCGATTACAGCGAGGGATGTGGACAAGTGACTGCAGACCAGGTTGCTGTTTCTGAGATAACAGTACTGTATATGAATGACCTGAAGCTACCTTTATAAGTCAATAAGGCCAGAGTTAACCTCTGTCCAGAGACCAAAGAACAAAGCTGTCAATAACCTGAGGGTCAGCTAACTGGAAACAACTAGGAAAAGGATCTAAAAACGTTAGTGGATCAAACAGGGCCAGGCTGCAGCATTCCCGTTTTTTCCTACATTAAAAAGAAAGATTCCTGTGGAGAAAGGCTACACTGAGACTAAGAACAGGCTGAAGATCAGAAGCTTTGATGTGGGCCTGGACGGAGTGATTTGCAGCCTGAGGCCGAACAGCAAATGGGTCACAGACGCAGGCATGCAGGAAAGACTTTTAGGCACTCAAGTTGTTTTGGTAATTTTTGAGAAAGCAAATCTTACAAATGTTTATCTCCATTCCTAGCAGTGAAAATGCAATCATAATAAAAAAATGTTGCCTTTTTAAGATTCTCCAAATCTGATACATCAAGAAGTCGTCTCATTTTTTCTCAATAGTACAGGTGGCATTGTCTCGAGAATGCCCTGCTCTAAGGAATGGGGATGAACATTCATCAAGACCCACATCCACCTGTGCTATTTATTTAATCAGTGGACCCTTGTATAACAAACAGTTTGTATAACATAAAATCTGTACAACATAAACAATTCCGGAGAGAGGGGAAATTTACTTAACATAACTGCCTATGGGGAAAATCTGTACAACATAAAATGGGATTACTCCATTTTCAATGCATTCCTAAGGGAATTTGTATAAAGGAAAATTTGCTCAATGTAATTTCATTTGGAATGAATTAATTCCTTTATGCAAGGTACCACTGTATTTGAAATTTACTGTATATCTTGCTAAGAAGGGCTGAAGGGGAAAGAACATGCTATGACCCGGCAGCTATTTTTGCAGTATTATCTCAAATGCTGGATTGTTCAAACGTTTGGGTATTCAGAGGATGGAAGTTTGATTTCCCCCTGTGCCTCCTGGGTGGAGTTGACCTGTGTAGGTAGGACAAACTGCACAGCCCCAGGGCACACCCAGAACAACGGAGCAGTAAACCACTTTTGCATATCCTCTACCTGGGAAAACCCTGAGAAAGGGTCACCATAAGTCAGAACTGATTTGATATCACCTGATGATGATGATGATGATGATGATGATGATGATGATGATGATGATGATGATAGCTGCTGAACGTTTTGCACCTTGTTGTATAAAAGATTAAGCTGTAGGCAGCTTTGGGACTGGAGCAAATTTTGAGGTGAGCTATCCTGGGTTAAGAAGTACCATCCATAGCCTAAAGGCATATGAACATGATTCAGGTACCAAAGGATAGGGTCAAGTTATCTTTAACAAGCCATTTCCCAATGATTATGGTATCTTTGGGATTAAGGTATCTCCACCAAGTTGTCCACAAACACTGGTCACAGTTTGGGGGTGGCCATATCTCTTCCTTTAGGGAGATCGAAGAGCTGCCCTTATCCATTTGAAGAGCTTTTCGTGAGTGCAAGTTAAATTTTATCAGCATTGGATGAAGACATCATCTAGTTTGCACCACCCTTCTTTATGTAAACAGTGTTTTTGGCAGATGATCACTTTTGTTGATATCTGCATATGTTTGTTTAAATGATCACCTTTGGATTTAATGCAAAATGTTTTCCTTTTTGTGGACAATGTCTTCCTTTTGGGTATTTCTTGTTCTTCATGTTCTTCATGTCCTGCTTTTTGGGGATGCCTGCCCTCCTTTTTGGCAATGGGTTAGAGGCCACCCTATATAGAGTTACTACTAGTGATATTGCAATATGTTGTCTACTATGACTGTGGCTAGTGTTACCTGGCCACATTGAAAGGAACAGAGTCTTGTGCATATTTCCTTTTCTGGTCTCCTCTCTTGTAGCTGTTGTTTAGTTTAGAACTGGATAGCTTGCAGCTCTCCAGACACTGTGGCACTGTAACGCCCACCATCCCTCACTGTGACTAGGTTAAATGGGAACTGCTTTTTAGCAACTGCTAAAAGAGCATAATTAGTCCACCCTGGTCTAGCTCTAAAAATACTCCAAACTCTTTGAGAAGACAATGGAAACTTGCAAGCAGAATTACAGGAAACATAGTTACAGAAGCTAGAATTTCTGCTATCTGTCCAATCTGGACAGATAATGAACCAACAATAGCCCCACAAGTGCCTTCTTTCATGCTGGGATCAGGACACTGGCTCTCCTTCATTCTCCCAAATGAACCCTTTCATTTGGAGTCTTATTTTTCTCTTCCTGCCTCCACTTTATGTTGTTTCCAGCAGCAACACAAGGCAACTGGCGCCTTTACAGGTGCACTGAAAGTTCAGATAAGCTCTGAGGAACAATTTTTAAATGGGAACTAAGTAGAGCATTCTTTTCTGAACAGTTAGAAATTGCCAACTGAGGCTGAACTTAGGAGCAAAGATATTAAGCCTTCAGGATTTGGCAGAAGAAAGGTGTTCCTTTTTTTTGGAATTAAGATTGTTTTACTATAACATTCAACAATTGTGCTTATCTATCCATGTAGATCAAGAGTGACAATAATTAAGAGACAGAGATGGAATTTCTGAGCTGGCACACTAATCTCTTTCAAATATTTCTAAGTTCAGGGGTTCAGGAATGTTGTTCAATTTGCTGTGAAAGCTATGGAACCACAGATCTGGGGAAAGCCAGTCTTTAACATCCCAGTTGCTAATGATTTGGAATCATCACCAACTGATAATATTAACAAGATAAGATAAGAAAACAGGCATCCATACCCAGAAAGTCTTCCCATCCATTTGAGGCAGAGAAGCATGAATGCACTATGGACCTTACTGTAGCCTTCAGAAGACCATCAGTTAGCAATGTCTCTTGAATTCAGAATCAATTGAGGTAAAAATGTCCACCACAGAGTCAATTTGTCAGTTTTACTACAACAAAAACATGTTGCCAAAAAAATACAAAGAAAACTTCTGGGAAAGCCAAAAAAAAAAAAGCCAAGCATGTTAGTATAGCTTTTCTCCCCAAAATTTGCTTTTTTTCCCTTCTCATTTTATATGTTAATCACTTTCCACTGGATTTTGTTATTTTTTTAAAAAAATATATATTATTTTTGTGAAAATAAAAAAGAGGATTTCCTTATGTTTGGATACTATTGTGAATGTTATTTATTTATTTATTTATTTATTTTTTATTTTATTTTATTTTATTTTCTACCGCCTGTCTTCCCAGGGAACTCCAGGCAGTTAACAATATGGGTTAAAACAACCAGATAAAACAACCAGATAAAAACACAAAGCAACAATAAGCGAAAGAATCAATAGAAGATTTAAAAGAAGAAAGTGAAAGAGAAAGAAAAAAAAAGTTAATGGGTAAAAATCATCGGCAAGGGGTGTCAAAAACTGGTTTAAAACAAATTTAAAGGTCGCCATATGCCTCCCGAAAAAGCAAGGTTTTAAGTGCTTTTTTGAAGGCGGGCAGGGACGGTACAAAGTGCAACTCACTCGGAAGTTGCTGATGGTTCAGAGGTCAGGGCAGTTGTTAGCAAATGCTGCAGGTAGCAGGAAAAGAGGAAGACCTAACAGGAGATAGCTTAACCCCATAAATGGAACCATGGCAATTTACAAGTCTTAAGACAGACTTTATGGGACTCCATTAGTTCATACAGCTGCCATGACTGTGAAGCAACCTGACAGCACACAGCACCTGGTGTGTGCTGTCAGCTTCAAAAGCAGTGGAAGCATAGATTGTAATTATTATGTTTTTAAAAATATTGAATTTTTTAAAAAAAGAGAGAGAGAGAGAGAGAATGATGAGGGTAGGAATGCTGTGCTTGGCAACAACCACAGGAAACTTCATGACCTGTTGTACACCAGTAACTCAAGAAGAGCAAGCAAAATCTCTTTGGCACAATGAACCAAGAAAAAAAAATGCAGGGGCTGTGAGCAGGATGGTGTCTCCATGTGCTTTTAAGTAATTTGGAAGCAATTCAAATACATCTTCATTATCAAGTCATTTCTGAACTATAAATAAGGAAATCGGAGAGATCGTCACTCTGGAGTCTAAGGGAGAAGTTAAACAAACCTTTACATTAAAAACATTGAAAGCAATCAAACAAGTACAACTGTAACTAAGAACACAACCCAAATGACCTGAACCATCTCTGGAGGAAAACATGATGAAACTGAAGCTATTCTACTTTGGGCAATTCACAAGAAGGCAAGACTTTCTAGAAGAGACAATAATGCTGGAAAAGGTGCAAGGAAGCAGGAAGAAGAAGAACAAATTTGAGATGGATTGACTCCTTCAAGGAAGCCACAGGCTTAAGTTTACAGGAGCTGAGCAGGGGAGTTGAGGTCAGGACATTTTGGAGATCGCTCATTCATACGGTCACCATACTTCGGAGGCATCTTGAAGGCACATAAGCATCTTGATGGCACAAAACGCCCTGACCTCTAGACCATCAGGCAACATTTCTACTGCTCAGGTAATAATTCCATCAGATATCTGTTTAGCTTTCTGCATAGTTTGGAAGTAGTTTTTGTTTGTTTGTTTTTGGATTTCCAGAATGTCCTGGGCAACTTGGAGAAACTAAACAGCCATTAAACAGAAGGATAGCCCAACACAGGAGGGGCAACAGCTCAGGACCAGAATCAGCAGTAAAACCTCCACTTGAAGGGCAAAAGGCACTCATTCAAAGATGAAGATGTACAAATATTAGACAGAGAAGATCGGTGGTTTGAGGGAGGGGTCAGGGAAGCCATTCATGTGAGCGTTGAAAACCCCTCTCTCAACAGAGGTGGGGAACTCAGGCACAGTCTATCTGACACTTAATCAGGCAGTGATTTCAACAATCCTCAGACAAGTCAAAATACTTCACACCCTCACTGCCAAGGCCATAGCTAATTACCTATATTTTATGGGTTTCAGCAACTTAGTCCATTGTTCACCTTAAGCTATTGATACTATTGTGTACCTAACAAGCCTATTCAGGCCATTGTTCATCTTATGAGCCTATTTTAGACCAGGGTGACAAGAGGACAAAGCAGACTATAAAATGGAGGACTCACAACTAGTTTTCTTCAGGCTAATGAAGCTGTTTGGATTAGCAGTGAAACGTTTCTATCTCTCAAGAAAAAGAAGTCCAGTTGCCATGATTCAACTTCCAGATAAACTCACCTGGATGACTGAAAATCTTCACGGACAAACTTGACCAGTAATGATCTAGAAATAATTGTGGTCCAAGGAAGGAATTTTCCAAGCTCTGGCCCTCTCAGCTAGTGTTCTGGCTACTGACTTCATTCTTCTACTATTTTCTAAATGTTTATCTGATTTTTGTCTCCTTTCTCAGGTGCTTCTTATGACTCCCCCCCCCAAAAAAAAGTTTAATTCTCTCTTTCTCTCAACATGGTACATCCCTCTACTTTACAACATGGATTTGACCAAACTCCGGGAGGCAGTGGAAGACAGAAGAGCCTGACGTGCTCTGGTCCATGGGGTCACAAAGAGTCGGACACAACTTAATGACTCAACAACAACAACAACAACAACATATACAGCACTTGCTGTCGTTACTGGAGTAAACTATTACACAGTCTCTTTTGTTTCCTAGGTAGTGGGAAGATGCCATTTCCTCTTGCTCCTGAGACCTTAATTGTGTAAAATGCGTACATGTAGTTGTTGGAGTCAGTTCTAGCACAAGTATAAGCAATGTTGGCCTTATTCTTAGGCAGAATGAACTGGTCAACTCAGGCAAGAATGGTTGGGAGCTGAGAGCAAAGTCCTGGAGCAGGGAATGCTTGCTATGCCACTTACTCTGTATCCTTACGGTAGCCTATTTAAGGTAGATAATGCTGTCTAGTTGTCAATGTTAGAGAGAGATTCAGCTACCAGTCCAGCTGGTGCTTGTGCACAGAATGTTTTGTTTTGTTTTCTGCCCCAGGCGGAAAATTACTGTACGGTGGGTGAGCTTAAGTACAGCAATGCCCTGGGGCAGGATATACAGCTTCTTTATATCCTGCAACAGCAGTTCACTGGGAAGATGCCATTATGGGCCCATAGATTATGAGCAAGATTAGCTGAAGAGACAGGGGACTGGATCTATGGGGAAGAGAGATGGCATTCGACCATCACCTTTAACCTCAACCACAACTATCCCCCCTTGCAAAGCAACAAGCAAGCAAACAAACAAAAACAACGCCTTGCTGTGATGGCCTGTCACTGAAGTGGAGCTCATAGATTCACCTCCCCCCCCCCCCCGCAACAGCCTCCTTGAAAAACAAGTTTCCCATTTCCCTTGAGACTGGGTTGGAACAGCCTGTCACAAATTTTAGACATCAAGGCTGAATAGCCGCAGTAGCAACAACAATAACAACAACAATGGCGTGTTGTGTTGCATTTATGTGTGGGAGCCCATGGAACTTCATGCATGCCATTATGCTAAAAAGAATGCCACAAGATGCCACAGAGGATTTAACAATCCGGTGGAAATTAGATTTTCTTCACATTCTTAACGTCAGAACACTCGCTCACAGCCTACACAATACAAAACAACCCCCCCCCCAAAAAAAAGCAGTATTTGAAGATTCAACAGCCTTTGCAACCAGGCAGACCTTGAAAGCATACAGGAGACCCGAGTCTCAAGGGAGCAGCTTTCCTTGGTAGTTGTCAGCTTTAGGCTACATTGCCATCTTGTGAGACAAGATTTGCATCACAGCAAAACCTCACAAACACTCCCCTGCCCTTGAGGACAATTTATGCCCCTCTTCCCCACATAGCGCCTGCTTGGGGGTGGGGGACACACACCTGCACTGACACAATTGGGCTGCAAATTGCCCTACTCAGTGTGAGTATGTAAATCATTTGGTTTATTTCTGAAATGCTTCTGTACTGCCACTGTTATTTTCTTCACTTCTACCAAACCCATATTTCACCAAAAGGCTGTAAGATTTAAGAAAAAAATGTTATATTCCATACGTTCCCTTTTCTCACCTCTATATTTAATACAGTACTCTCATTTTCTCTCTTAAGATTTAAGTAATTCCCCCACCCCGCCCCAGTCTTCAACCACCCTCTTCTCTCTTCCCTCTCCCTGTTCCTCTTCACACAGATCTGCTGTCTGTTTTCTGTTTTCATGAAGAATTTTTACAACAGAGCCCTAAAGGAACATTAACCAAGCCACTGCATGCAATGAATATTTATTAGGAAACTGATATTTCATCCAACTTGTAATTCTGTTGCCAGATGCCTGAAGAAGTGGACATGATCCATGAAAGCTTACCTTAAAATATAATAGTTAATATTTCAGTGGTTCATGTGTTCCTTTTGTTTTGTCATGTTGGATTTCGTCTATATATTATTTGATTCCATAGCTACTCTTCACTCTATGTGATTATTGTGAAAATATACAATTCTTTAAAAGGTGACTGGTTCAGGATCATTGTGGCATTCTTTAGCTTCAAACATATATAGGAGGTGTTTTATGCTTTGATAAGTCACAATTTCCACTTTGCTCAAATCTAGATCTCTAAAGCCTTCATAGACTATCATAGAATCATAGAGTTGGAAGAGACCTCAAAGGCCATCCACTGCAACCCCCTCCCATGCAGGAACCCCCATCAACCCCCCCCCCACAGATGGCCATCCATCCTCCGCTTAAAAACCTCCAAAGGAGACTCCACCACCCTCCGTGGCAGCATATTTTACCGCTGAACAGCTCTAACTATCAGGAAGTTCTTCCTAATGTTTAACTGGAATCTCTTTTCCTGTAGTTTGAAAACATTGCCCTGAGTCCTAGTCTCTGAAGCCATGGAAAACACACCAGTTCCCTCTTCAATATGACATCCTTTCAAATATTTAAACATAGCCATCGTATCCCTTCTCAACCTTCTTTTTGTAACACGTAACACATCATACGCTGTGTTACAAAACTGCCCTGGTATGGATACTAGGAACCTTGGGGTAAAGGAACTTTCTGTAGCCCCATTGTCTTCGAATGACCATTATCTGGTGTGCTTTAGGCTCACTGGAACTCAGAGCCCAGGCAGGGGTGGAAGTCAGACAAAGACAATTCGTCCAAGTAGGTTGATAGATCCAGATGGTTTTGTAGCTGCCATAGGGGTTTCCCAACTCTTTGACAGGTGATTTCATTGAATCCTTAGTTGATTTCTGGAATGGGGAAATGAGCAAAGCTATTGACCTGATTGCCCCTAAACGTCTCCTTCCTCAAAGTACAGCCAAACTGGCTGCTTGGTTTACTGAGGAACTGACAAATATGAAAAGGGTGGTCTGTAGAGCTGAAAGGCGTAGGCAGAAAACCCAGACTGAAACAGATAAAGAAACAGTGAAAGGCTATTGGGAAGCTTATTCCAAGGCAGCGGAAGTAGCAAAGAAACCATTTTTCTCTACCACCATTGCTTCAGCACAGAATCACCCAGTGGAGCTTTTCTGAATAGTCAAGAGTCTGCTACATGCTGACCCACAGGTGGATAACACAGACCATTCTGTAACTTGCTGCAAAGAATTCGCACTACACTTTTATAGCCAAAATTGTACAGATCTAGGTTGACCTGGATGCTGCTATTAATCCGGAGCCTATAAATAAAACTGCCCCCCTTGCCTGCCCTGTATTGATGGATGAGTTTTAGCCCTACAGCCTGAAGATGTGGTCAGGACCCTTGGGGAAATGAGGGCCGCCACATGTCTATTGGTCCCTTGACCTTCCTGGCTCATAAAAGCTGCCAGAGAGGATCTGGCAGACTGGTTAGGAAGAGTGCCCTAGTGACGTCCCGGTTGGACTACTGTAATGTGCTCTGTGTGGGGCTACCAATGGAAGGTCTCAGGAACCTTCAATGGGTCCATGTGAGGGTCTCCCCCATCTTCTCCCTCCCTCAGTGGCCCACCAGATGGAGATAGATGACACAGGTTGCTTTGCAAACTTGCAACTTTTATTAACAAAACTAAGTTCAACATTGGGGTCTTCAATAGCTCACCCTGCTTTCTCTGGGATAAGTGGCTCAGCCTCAGACCAGAACTCCGCTATTTGCCCGGGCGTTATTCCAGGTTCCACAGTCCATCTCCAATCGGGCGTTTCCCGTGATATGGGTGGGCCTGGGTCCACATTAAGTCTGGCTAAAGTCTTAACTAGAGTTGGGTTCTCACCTGCTGTTTTCACCACGGCCATGGCGGGGTCTTCTAATTCTTCTCGCTTGAGTTCTACTCCTTCTTGGCTCCATGGGTATTCTGCCATATTTCTGCCAAAGCCTTCTGCTGCTCTCGGTGGCAGACTTTGCGCACAAAGTACTCTCGTGCCTGTCTCCAACGCTCCGTCTCTGCCATCTGACACCAAAATGGGGCTTTTTGTGCCTTTCGTTCCCTCCACTCCTGTTCAGCCACTTCTCGTGGGAGTCTGAACGTCGCCCATTCCCCAGTCCAGGGATCCTCCTTAACCACCTCCACCAGCTCTTCTTCTTCCTTCCTGCTTTCTCCTGCCCATCCTCCTAGTGCCGCCTCAGGTCCCGCCTCCCCTGCATCCCCCACCTCCATAGCTTCGCTCTCCCCTTCCTCTTGTTTAGGCTGGGCTTTCGTGTTCTCCTGCCCAGGTGTTTCCTCTGGACAGGAGGGTGCACCATCCTTCTCACAGTCCAAAATGCAGCAGCCAGATTGCGGACTGGGGCGGGTTACAGAGATCACATTACACCACGACCAAAGCAGCTCCATTGGCTGCCAATCACCTTTGGGGCACAATTCAAGGTGCTGATAACCTACAAAGCACAAAGGGGCCTTGGTCCAAGCTACCTCAAAAATTGAATCTCGCAGTATGAACCAGCTTGGGTGCTAGTCATTAGGAGAGGCCTCTCTCCATCCCGCCTCCTTTGCAGGTGTGTCTCATAAGAACACATGAAAGGGCCTTCTCTGTTGCTGCTCCCAGACCTTGGAATTCCCTCCCACTGGAGGCCAGGACTGCCCCATCTCTGCTGTCTTTCCAGAAGCAGGCAAAGACCTTCCTTTTCAGGCAAGATTTCCCTATAGGAGGGACTACCTACTATGTGACTTTTATATGGATTACCATGTATGATTGCATTGATTGATTTCATAAGAACACCAGTGTTTTCCATGTTACTTTTCACCCCTCATAATGGATTTTCTTTTCTTTTTGCGTGCTCTTTGTAGCTTTAATGTTACCTTTTAATGTTCTAAGATGCCTCTTCTAATTCCCTGTTCTTTATTTGAATATGTCTTAAGTGTTCTGTGCTGTATACTGTCCCTCATTATTGTAAGCCACCTTGGGTCCTTTTCTAAGGAGAAAGGTGGTGTAAAAATATTCAAAATAAATAAAATAAATGATGTGTTACAAACAATTGTCTAGTGTCAAACATAGTGACTATAATATAGTGAGTGGAAGAACATCAAAGGGAAATAGCTATTGTTGGCTGGAAAACACAGATAATGAAAACTAGCAGTAGTTGTACCATTCTGGAAAGGTTGCTAGATCAACAGAGCCTCACCAGTTGTAGTCTGGTAGTATCTACTACCAGCCTAAAATAAACAGCCCTGCGGTTGTCTTATTTTCATTGACTCTACACTTAAAATAATCAGAAGTTTTCTCCGACCTGGAGAGCCAGAAATACAAACCACATTAGAATGTCAGAACACTAATGCCCACAATAGGAGCTGTCATCTTACACAGTGGTTCCCAATGGTGGGTAACCCAAGTGTTCTTGGACTGCAATTCCCAGAAGCCTTCACTACTACCCAGCTGTGCTGCCTGGGGTTTCTGGGAGCTGCAGTCCAAGAACTCCTGGGTAAGCCAAGGTTGGAAACCACTGATCTAACATACACGTATATAGGGGCCTCCAGGTCTGGAATTGCTACTCCAAAGCATGGATGGGTTCTAGACTGTCTACGAGACAGTGGAAAAGAATAAGAATTGGAAGGTCCCTGGTTCAAATCCCACATGGACATTAACTCACTAGGTTTCTTTCTGATCAGCCCATGTGTTGGCCAAATGGGACTAGTGTTGGCCTAGCATACAGGGCTGTTGTAAGGGCATGGGAAGAAAATGTGGACCCCCATATAAGCCCTATGCTTGTTCACAGAGCATCTCAAACTGGTCATTGTTGTAAGCAAGTTACAAAACCCACAGGACTGCATTTGAAATCTGTAAAAATGCAGTCTGGGGACAGAAGAGCTGAAAAAAAGAAGAAAGATTTGATAAAATTGGATCTCCACATTTCTAATTTATCAGATGTCTGAAGTATACAGCCATACAGCTGGGATTAATAGCATCTGCTTCCTCTCTGAATGACGGCTTTGAGGGTTAATTGGTTTTTGTAAGCATGCCCTCCTGGGGTTTTTGCCAACTAAAGCTCTGGAATATGCAAAAACTGCCTCCAAATAATCTAAATGAGAATCTCTACCTAGGCTATTGCGGTGCTACAGTGAGGCTTCAGAGGAAATTAGGGAGTTCTCTACCGATAACTGTGATGGCACAAGAATGATTTATTGTGTCAGCTGAACCGAAGAACCATAGCTGTGTGCTACTTACGCACATGGCCAACAAATTAAAAAATGAGATGCTTTGCTGAGGATACTCGCATGTTCTTTTCAAAAGGCCAACATTACAGGGTTCAGTTCATCCGTTCTATGACAGGCGTACCATTTTCAACGTTTGGTAGCCGCAGCAAAATCATATGACTTTCAAAGTCAAGGACCGGCATGCCAAGGGGACTCCAAAGAGGGGATGAAGCCTAATTGTTAAATGGCTTAAAAGGCAGCACAGAGAACTCTGCTTTTTTCAGATATTGTACTATAACTCCCATGAGCCCAAAGTAGCACAGCCAGTACTGAGACATCATGGGAGATACAGTATAGTATTACTTGAAGGGAGCACAGGTGGCTCATTCTTGAATATATTGGAGTCAACGGGGCCTTCTGGATTGTTGTAAGCGTCATGATCATAGCCACAAAACCTGCTATTATGGTTCATGAAATATTGGGAGTACTGTATCTCACGGCATACCCATATAGAGATGTGAAGGCCCGAAAAAAAACTGGAAAAATTAAAAAACAAACCTGTTGGTTTTTTGTTGTTGTTTTTTTCCTGAAGACTTTTTGTCCCCCCCCCCCAAAAAGGGGGAAAATTGAAAAAAGAAAATAAATTGATTATGGAATGTTTTATTTTAACATGATGAATAAAATATTTTAAGGCAGGTTGTTCAAATACTTTCCAAATCATTTCTAAAAAATATGCATAGTATCAGATTATTCTAATTTCTGTGCACTGAGGACAAGCAAGCCCTGGGTTACAAACTGAACTCTCCAATGCAAGATCAAGATACACCAACAGGATCCCCAGTCTGTCTCGTGAGCCCAACACACAATACAGGCCCTCAAGACCTCCTCCCAAGGGGACAGGGGACCAGGAAAGGGAGATGGAATCCTTATAGACTATCACTATGCCCCCTCCCCGGCCCTCTGGGCGACCCTGGTGCTGGACCAAGTACCCAGGGGGCACAGGGCACATCTGAAACAGGGGAACTCCTCCTTCTTCTCCCACCCAAGTCTCAGTAAGGCACGCCAGGTCGGCACCCTCATCCAGAATTAAATGAGGGCATTCTTATTTTCTGCCAACCTGGCGTTCAGCAATAGCACCATGTGGCCTGGGGGCTGGCTGATATGGTCATCTGGTACTGGTTGGCTGGGGATACAGCTAGAAGGGTGGATAGGTGTAAGGTACCTAACCTCTCTTCTTCGATGTGGTCATAGCTAGTATTCCCAGTTCCCATGGTCGAACAGGGATTTTAGCCTAGGCTCCTGGGCCCATCATTCTATCTACTATATCACACAGGCCATAAAAAAAACTTTTATCTCAATAAATGTATTTTTAACACGCCACAAGACTTAGTCATTTATGTGCCAACTTTTCCTGTTTTTCTCCGTAAGAGGTAGGCTAAGCTAGTTCAAGGTGACTGATAAGGAAGTGTTATGACTCTCCTATCTCAGTTTGGCGATTACTCTAAACGAGAGCTGTAGGTCACTGGGTTTTACAAGTGAAGTTTGGAGACATTTTCATAGTAAAAGTAACTGCAATTTAGACAGAATTACGTATTTTATTGTATGAACCATCTGTAGGACATTTTCACCTATTTTGAGTCTTTTACAGCATGGATGTTCATCTTTTCAGTTATGGCATATGATTCTCGCAATGTAGTAGCACCCAACCCTGCTGTACTTAAAAGGGCAATTCCAAAGGGCAAATGATGCCATGTACTTAAACCCCTCTTGCTGAAATTATGGGGCCTCTGAAAGGCATTTCCCCTCTGTCTTCTGGAGAGAATTCAGCTGAATCTTGCATGAAAACTCATGCTCCAAGAGCTGTACAATGTAGATGCATGTTATTTCAATGTCGTATTCTTCTGATCTGATATAACTTCCCCCTTGAGACTTATGCAATGCTTATAGAAAATAATATATCAAAGAAGTGCTTACTGAAGTCTATGGCTGTTTTGCCCTTAAAAGTACTTCTGTGCAAGACGGAACTCGAATGGACGCAAACAAAGAGTGACAGTAGTTATGACGAGACAGAAGACACAGAGTTCCCATTCTTCTGGATGTTAACCTCTTGGATAAACAAAGGAGAAAAAGTTAGGGAAATGGAGTTGAACTTTTTGTTTACTTTCTTACGGGTTCATTTAACAGCAATCAGTTAAGACAGCCATTTGAAGGCAAGAACAGAAGACATTATACAGTATAATACTGTATAAGCAGCAGCATATTGCAGTAGGCATGGCACGAAAGAAGGGCTCAGCACAGCAGGTATTTGTTCGGGCCACTTTATTCCTTAGCAATTGAGTCTCAGAATTCTTGACTTCATCTGCAGATATAAAGTGCCATTTGCAGCTACCGGTAAAATACTGACCCATGAAACAAAGAAAAAGGCACTACAACGTTGCGTCCATTTGCTTTGAAGCAGCCTCACTCTCTCATTAATTCACTGGTAGAAGTTAGTGGGAGCAACACTACTGTAGCCTTTACAATCAGTGGTGGGGAACCAGAGGTTGACTCCCAACTCCCACAATTCCTCACATTCTACACCAGCTTAAACATTTCCACTTGCCTTTTATAAACTTTATTGGTAGCCTGCCTTTCTCCCATAGACCCAGAGCGATTTACAAAATAGTAGACAGGAGATACACACACAAAACTAGAAGATTAGGGATGCAATTTAAGCATGTGATAAAGGACTGCAGGCGTTAAAACAAATTATAAAAATGACACTTTTTAAAAGAAGAAAAGGGCATCCCTTATTTTAATAGGTCCTTTCTCTATTGTCCAATCAGCAGCCAAATTTTTATCTCAAGACTACTGGAAAGACAGCAAGGACAGAGCAAGGCTGGTCTTCAGCAGAAGGGAGCTCCTCCGTCAGGCCTTCTCTTCTATGCCGACCAAATAAATCACAAGGGTGTTTGGACCAAGAACAGGGCCTCCCTAAAATATCTTAAAGTTGAGGAATCTCATATGGGGAGCTGTGGTTGTTCAATAAGCCAGGATCCAAGCTGAATAGGGTTCCATAAGTCATAAACAGCAATTTGAATTGAGTTCAGAAACAAATCAAATTGTTAGTAGAGCAATTGTACCCTGGAACTTACATCTGGACTTGGGCCCAGTCAACCATCTACCAGCAGCATTTTGGACCAAATTAAAGTTTCGTAAGTGGCAGAAAAGTCCCTGATGTTGGGAAAGATTGAAGGCAAAAGGAAAAGAGGACGGCAGAGAATGAGATGGTTGGACGGTGTCATTGATGCAACCAATATGGATTTGACCAAACTCCGGGAGGCAGTGGAAGATAGGAAGGCCTGGCGAGCTCTGGTCCATGGGGTCACGAAGAGTCGGACATGACTGAACGACAACATAAGTGGCAGATGAGTCTAGTGCAACCATTCTTTCTCATACTTTTTTTTTGCCATGGCCATAAACACAATATGAAAGGTCAAATCAGGATTGTGTGTTGCATAATGAGCCTTATAAGGTGTTGTGTGAAGATTTATTTTCCAGCCTGTGCTCCACTTCTGGTCTACAGCGTGATGGCAATCCAAGTGCGACGTAACCAAAGCATGTGTCACAGACTTGACAAAGAATGGGTGCAGCTGGCAGACTGGCTTCAACTGTCCAAAGACCTTCTGGGTGTTCAGCCTTACAGATGAATTCAAGAGAACATGCAGGATATGGATCTGATTTTTTAAAAAGAATCTTAAATAGCACAGGTTGTATCCCAGTTTTCTGACCATAAAACCTCCCATGACTGTATTCAGATTTTGGTATACTGTACGTTAGGATGTACAACCATTTGGTTTAATACACTGCCCTGGTATTTTTGGGTAGTAGTTTCAACACCCAGTAAAAAAGTGCTATTTATCATTGGGTATGTGGTTCTCATCTATATGCTACCACCACTAACACCAAGCACTGGATACACATGAACCCTTCAGGTGCATGCTAATCACAAGTTCATACCATTTGCTCTAGGAACAGCATAGTAATGCAAGGATTCTGAAACTTCATTTTCTAGGTGATGTTGGACCTTGACTCCTAAAATCTATGATCTAAACTCTGATGGGACTTTTGGGGAGGTACAACCACATATTGGGGCCATGAATTCAAGAACATCTGCATGAACAAACCATGAAGCTTCCTATATAATGGAATGGTGAAGCTAACCTCTGCTCTTTTGTTCTACTGTTAAACATATTTTTTTCTTCCACCTAGATAATGATTAATAAGAATTTCCTAGAAGAAAGATTTAAGTCATGGAACCTTTAAAGGACAAACCTGGCATAAGAAAGAGAACATAAAAATAGCACAAAATTAGACCAAGGGAGGGGAAGCAGTTTAATAATGACAGAAGGCAGCAGATTTCATTTCTACAGATATTTGATGCAAGTTTGAGACACACAGATCTTTGCACAGAGAAAAATATCTCTGCCTACACAGTATTTTGGTTCCCAGGCCGGCTCATTTGGCCAGCTGATCCCTCAGTCCTATAGGCACAGAGCAAAGAAGTAACCACAGAGAACCTGTGGCCCATTCTTTCTGTCTGCTTCTTCATCCCCTCCCTTTCCTTCTCATGTGCTTCTGCATAGATGAGACTACCAAACACAATACAATCCCAATCAATGTAGAACTGATATAGGATAAACTACTATGCCTCTGGGAAAAGTCACGTGTACTTAAGAAACAACTGAGAAACATCATTTATTCACGTTTACTGTTTGAGATGCTGCAATTGTCTGCTTAAGAATCTTCATTACGGTAGCTATCCATTAGAAGGAAGTAGCACAACCTGATGAAAAAGTGTGGCGGGGCAGTGCATTGTACTACATTACTGATATAGCACCACACCAGTTACATTACTGCTAAATACTCGAACCACCATCTCTATGCAGACAGCACCATCTAGCGTGCACTGAAGAGACAAAGTGATCTGCAAGAACAGAAGTCAGCCAAAACCACAGGGCAAATATGATAATTTAGAGAGGTAAGCATCATGGAAACCCACATCAGCAAATACCCAGAGAGGACATGTTTGTAACAGCAATACAAAAAAAAAAAACAGGACATTTACAAATGTTTTGCCCTTCAACACTGGCTGTTTAGAACATAATGTGTAATTCCTCCCCTCATTATCCAGCTTTAGATGCAATGAGCCTAGTTCCAATCTACAATGTAAATAGTTAGTGACCATTATCTTCACCACTTTGCCTTAACTGCTCGCACTGCCTCATTTTGAGCAGTTAATGTTATGGTGGGGAGGAGGGGGAGCTGTAGTACTCTCTTTGTAATCACCTTCCTCCTAGTATTCTGTGGCTTTATAACAAAATACCTTACTACTTTATTCTTTCATCTGAATGCAACAACTGCATGTAGACCACTTAAGTCACTTAAGTACCAGCATAAGCAATAAATACCCAGGCTTCCTGATTAATTTGTATCAGATATCGCCAATGGCAACCAAGGAGGCAAAGATGCAATCATTTACATATACAGAAGACACTGCTACTTTGTGTAAGGAGTGCTTATAAACAGGCCCATATACAAAACAAATGAAATATTTATTAAGGTTTTTTTTAAAAGAATTCCCATGTTAACTAAAAAGTTGAATGCATTGATCGGATGCAGAAAACAGCATTTGAATGGTTCCAGAAAAAATTGTACATCATTTATTCACTAAAGGAACTTGAGCCTTCAAAACGTGCAGGCAAAGTTGGAAAGTCTCCTGTATTATCATGTGCAGCCTTAGTATTTAAGGGGAGTAGAAGCCAGTGGCTGGAGATCCAGCAAGGATAAATGGTTTCAACCAACCCTCAGTGGAGGAGCAACCAGTACAACTCCATCTCCTCTGACAAACAGCATTGGGATATTCCTCTTGGTGGACTATGGAAAGAAAAAGCAGCAATGTTCAGGCTACATTCAAGAAAAATGTCATGACTATTGCAACAATTAAATCTATATAGAACAAAGCCTACAAGCCCAAACATTTCCTAGAGATAAATTTAAACTGAAAAGTAACTGAAAGGTGCAACAAGCAAGACAATTATTTATTGTTAAATGAATTGCAATCTACTTATTCAAGTGAAGTCAATATACCAATTTAGCTAGAAAAGAACGAGATAGATTTAGATGTAGATGACACCCTGCTTCTAACATTCTTTTAAATCTTATAAGAAAACACTATAAATCCTTACTTTATAGATCTCTTCATAAGTTTCTTCATCGATCTCAATTGTTGTCACAGTTTCTTCAACATCGCCCAAAATCATATTTAAATGCTGGTCATAAGCCTTGGGAAGAGAACAGTTTACAACGCTTCCATACCTATTTTAGTTCCTAGGGCAATATTGAAATTCAAATGCAGTCGCACAAACAAGGTGATTAGAACAGTGGAATCCAGGCTTCTAGGCATCCAGCTATGCTACGAAACACCTTCCTTCCCTATTTTTTTGGCACTGCACCAATGACTAATATTTCCCCAATTCTTTATCCGGGAGATGGCTGGAGAGCTCAGTGGTTTAGGTATCTGGGTGCAGAGCCATAGAGTGGGCATTCAGTTCCCCATGGTGCCTCCTGCCAGCAGAGCCAGGCTGTGTCACCTTGGAGAAGCTGCCAAGGGCCCGGGAGTTCCTAGCAGACGGGAATGATAAACCCTTTCTTCTCAACCTTCTGTACCTGGGAAGCCCTGAAAAGGGGTTGCCGCAAATCAAAATTGACTTCACAGCACATGATTATTATTTATTTAAGAATACCTCAAATTATATGCTCCGAATAAGCACCTCCATTACATTTAATTAATGGGGAGGAGGGGAGCAAGAAACAGGATAGAGCAGTGACCTTTTAGAGACCGAGTGACCAAACTGCGATTCAAAACCCACTAATTTTTCGCAAAGTGCCCATACAGCAAATTGACCTGAATACAGGCGACTGTGAAGGGGCAATGTCGGGGGCCCACAGAAAGGGCTCTGAGTGCCACCTTTGGCACCCGTGCCACAGGTTCACCAACACTGGGATAGAGGCATTGTATTAAAACAATAGACAGGAAAACCTCAGATTTCAAAATAAACATGGCAAATGATAGCTGGAAGAAAAGGAAGTAAAGTAACAGAATGGGCTTTGAGTTAAATATACCACATGGCAATCCAGAAACATAATTCCATCAGTTCTATAATCAATGAAACTTACTATCAAGCTCATAGATCCTAACACTGACATTTTTCTTCATATAGGACTGCACTAAAATGATGCTGCAAAATTTGCAGAAAAGTAATATGCTGCCCATAACCAGTTCTATATACTGTATTTTTCACTCTATAAGACACACCTAAACCATAAGATACACCAAGTTTTTAGAAGAAGAAAACAAGAAAAATGTTTAGCCTAAGGTTTCATGGCAGGGGAATCCTGGCTGCAAAAGGGGAGGGCAGAGGCTCGTGGAGGAGACCTCCTTGCAAACGAGGTGATTTTTGACTGGGGAATACTTGCTGCAGAAAGGAGGAGGTGGGGAGAAGCTCCCTGGAGGAATGCCTAAAGGAGGTGGTTGGGACTGTGGAATCCCGGCTGCAGCAGGGGAGGGTTGCAAACAAGGTGATCGGAACTGTGGAATCCAAGCTGCAAAAGGGGAGGGTTGCAAACAAGGTGATTGGGTCTGGGGGATCCAGGCTGCAGAAGAGGAGAACAGAGGCTCCATGGAGGAGACCTCTTTGCGAATGAGGTGATTGGAACTGAGGAATCCTGGCTGCAGCAGGGGACAGGAGAGGCTCCGTAAAACCCTCTTTGCAAACGAGGTGATTAGAACAGTGGAATCGTGGCTGCAGCAGAGGACAGCAGCCTCTGTGCAAGTAACTTCTCTCTAAATGAAAATATGTGATATATATGTAGCGGGGGCTACTGTATTCACTCTGTAAGATGCACAGACATTTCCCCATATGTTTAAGGGGGGGAGAAGTGTGTCTTACAGAGAGAAGAATATGGTACTTAGGTGCTGGCACTTGTTAAAACACTGCATCCAGGAAATATTGGCACCCACATAATCTTTTCACAAGTTCAGTTCAGTTTATCAGCACCTTGCATGCCTAAACAACTTTACTTACATGTAATCTGCCTCTAAGTTCTCGGTCATTCCTCATTTTCACATAAATGCGTTCATCAAGACTAAGTCTGATGAGATCCAAAGGCTCTTCTACAGTGTTGGTGGTTTGTTGCTACAGGAGCACAGAAGATAGCATCTTTATAAATATAAATGGTATATCAGTAGACACATTTTTGCTATTCCTTTGTTTTGCATATTCTACAAATTTTGCTTCATCCCGGAATCATGCAGAACTGGAATATGATCATCACATTGGGAAACAATGATTTATAGGCAGTTCAGACTGATTCCTGCACTGTGTTAGAAGGATCAAAGCAAAGAGAGGGATTTCTTCAATGTTCATCTATTTCTGATATGCAGGGATATGAGAGCATTACTACATGTGGGACAGTCCCTACTACATGTATGTGAGACAGTCCCTACTACATGTGGGAGTGTCAATGAGTCTAATCTGAAGCTTCAGATGGTGCAGAATACAATGCCCAGATTATTAACTGGGGGGAAACGACACCACCACATCCCCGCCACACTGGCCACTCTACACTGGCTCCTGGCTCTCGTCCGCAATGACTTCAAGGTGTTGATGGTAACATACAAAGCACCAAACAGTTGAGCACCTCAGTATCGATCACAGCGTCCTTGCCTGCCAAGAAATGTCCAAACCACTTGCTCTTTCCAGACTGGGTGATTGAGGGTTCCAATCCTGAGGGAGGTCTGAAAAGTACCAACTAAATTTGGGCCTGACCATCTCTCAGTAATGGAACCAACTGCCCCCAACATTCGCCTGGCCCCCTCTCTGGGCACCTTCAAACAAGCACTGAAAATTTGGTTTTTCACGCAGACTTCATCACAATAGATTCAATCTACCTCTGCCTTCCTATTATCCAATTCACCTTCAGTTCTGTGTTATTTACTTTGTGGCTATGATATTCATTACTGGCTTTTTGCTGCTATATATTATTTTGCTTATGTTGTATGATGCTATATTGTTTCATTTAGTTACCATTACCTTCATTGTATTTATTTTTATACACTGCCCAGAGTAGCCCAGTAGCAAGATGGGTGGTATATAAAACTGATAGATAGATAGATAGATAGATAGATAGATAGATAGATAGATAGATAGATAGATAGATAGATAGATAGATAGATAGATAGATAGATAGATAGATAGATAGCTGAATTTAATCCATTAACCCAGGGCAAGTAGAGACAACAGTGATACAGCTCTACTTTGAGACGTTTAGGGGCAATCCTGGCAACAGCTATTTCTCAGTTCCAAAGATCAAGCACGGATTTCACAGAATCACCTGTCCAGATGGCAGGAAACTCTCCAAGGGCAGCTACAAAACCACCTGGATCCATCAACCTTTTGGGATAGATTGCCTTAATCCAGAGGTCCTCAACCTGTGGGCTGCAACCCCTTTGGGGGTCGAATGAACCTTTCACCGGGGTCACCTAAGACCATCAGGAAACACATATTTCTGATGGTCTTAGGAACCAAGACACTGCTCCTCTATCTGTCTCTTACAAGCTTTCAACCTACTGAGAGAGAGAGAGAGAGAGAGAGAGAGAGAGAGAGAGAGAGAGAGAGAGAGAGAGAGAGAGAGAGAGAGAGAGAGAGAGAGAAGTGACGAGAAAGGAACAGCTGGCAGCAGAGCCCAAACCACCACCAGCACCTCCAGAAGGCGAGGCGACACAGGGCGGCCTCACCTGCCTGCCCTCCGTCTCCCTCCGAAGTAAGGTTGCCCGTCCTCCTTGTCAGGCCTCCATGGGAGTCCCAGGGTGAATTCTCCTGTGACCGACTGACCGGCCAGCCAACCTCCCCGCCGTCTCTCCTCCCCCCCATTCCCATGTTGCATCTCCAAGCATAATGAATGTAAAACAGTTCACCGGATTAGATTGAGGCTGGAGAAGCAGTTGGTTCTAGCTCCGCTGGATGCTAATTCCAAGGTTGTTGCCTGCCTTAGGCTGGCCGAGAGGCAAAGAAACCCAGCTGAACCTGTTGCAAAGGATCCGGCCAATTGGCTCTTCTGGTTCTTGAGGCCTTTTGCCCGCTCATGCCAAACGTTGTGCCCAGTTCTCTCCAGGCAAAGACTGGAGGAAAGAACTGCCAGCCTTTGCTGCTTCCTTGCCTGCACCGCCAAAGTCTGGCATTTTCTACACCCTGGAGAGGACAAAACCCCGGATGCTTTGAGCTAATGGGCCCAGGAGTTGCTCTTACAGAAAGGGGTTGGTCTGCCTTGTAATTACATCTTGATCACTTGTTTTCTTTGCCCATGGCTCTTCTTCCATTTTTTCCTCTCCCATTTGGAAACATACTTTGAAGTTTGAATGCCCTTTTATTATTATTATTTATTAGATTCTATATCGCCCATCTGGAGACCGGGCCACTTGGTACAGTTCACCACTCAAGGCTTCTGTTTACATTTCACTGTATTTCCCATCAAATTCATTTTATGTCATATATGACCATATGTTGAGTGTAATAATTTTATGGTTGGGGGGTCACCACAACATGAGGCACTGTATTAAAGGGTCATGGCATTAGGAAGGTTGAGAACCACTGCCTTAGTCTAACCTCCACTACCCCAAAGGGTCTGAGTTTTGACAATCTACTTACTGTATTTCTTATAAACTGAGTCTGTGCTAAGGACAATATTAAAATGTTTTTTAAGTAGAACATTTAATTCTGATTTAACTACAATTGTTAATAATGGTTATAAAACATTCCCAATTTAATCTTTAAATATTCATAGATATTCAAAAGAATGGATTAATACTATTGAGACACTGCATGTTAGCACTTTTACTCTTCACAGATTAGCAAAGATATTATATATTCACAATGCCATTGTTAAAGGCATATTCTCAGAGGAGTACCAGCTCTCTTAAAGCAAACTATAAGAGGAGATTCTCTGTGGAAACATGAATAGCTGCTATATTTATTCTGCAAAAATTGAACAAAGGGCTCTTTCAAACGAAATATTCAATCAACAAAGGGCAGTAGAAGAATAAACCTGGGAAAAACAAAAAACTTCAGAGTCCATTACATCAATTAAAATCCCCTCTAAATCAGCATGGAGGGTCCCACGGTATACAATTTCATCACCACAGTACAATATATTCATATTTGCTGCTGAGAATTGACTTGTTTGTAGTTGTGCTTCTTTCTCTGGCATCACTATTTAAAAGTGTTCTGCTTATATACCGCCCCATACCACTACAAGTAGTCTCTGGGCGGTTTACAATTTTAATTACAGTGTGCAGGCTACACATTTACACAAACCTAGTACAAGCACGGCTGGATAATAATAATAATAATAATAATAATAATAATAATAATAATAATAATAATAATAATAATAATAATAATAATAATAATAATAATAATAATAATAAATGCACAGGTGCGAAAGGTGCCTTAGGAAGATTTGTTCTTATGGGCTTTCAAACATAATCTCTAACCTACACCCAGAAAGCATGGCTCTTATACGGAGCAGAAACACAAAAGAAACGCCCTCCGACACTCGGAGACAAACGCGAAGGTCGGAACCAGCGCTCCGTCTGTCCCGGCAGACCAACCACGGACCCCTCCGCAACACACCCACACCCACAAGCACCGCGCCCAGCAAGGCGAGGAGCGGCCTCATCTCACCCACCTGGTCCACCTCGTCCGCCATTTTTCAAAGCGACCTCTCGTCTCTTCTCGCGTGACTTTATGCTGCGCGGCTTATAGAGCTAGCACACACGGGCGAGCCGAGTTTAGCGAAAGGGACGTACACATGAGCGGCCTCCTTCCGGACTCATATACCGTTTTTGGTTTTTTTTTAACTCTTTCAGCCGGGAATTGCTCCTGCAAAATAAAAGAGGTGGTGGTGGTGGAGGGATATCGGCCAGACTTTTAATAGCGTGGCACCCTGTTCCAACCGGCCGAGAGAAAAGAGGAACGAACGCGACATTAAAAAGAAACAAATTATCTGAAATTTTAAAGGGGAAAAAAATTAAGGGAACGGATGTCTCATCCCACATTCACGTACTTACCTTCATGTTCAGCCCACAACATAGTGCGCAGGCACATCCACTTTAAAAGTGCTCTATATTTCTTTTCTTTTCTGAGTCGTTTTAATAGGGCTATTTTGATATTGTCACGAGGATTGTTATTGTTTTTAGTATACATTGGTGCAAGTGATGTAGGTGGGGTCTTCTCGTTTCTCTGTACCCCGGGCAGGGTTCTAGAATCTTAAGTAATCCAATAAATAGATCTGCATTAGGTAGGTAGGTAGGTAGGTAGGTAATAGTTTATTGCTAAAAACATATATATATATATATATATATATATATATATATATATATATATATTTTCGTAGATTTTCACGGGTATAGGTATGCATGTTAGGGTGGATTCGGGTTTCTTCCCGTGTAGAAATCTGGTTGTTTTGGCGACGTTTCGACGAGGTCTCACTCGTCATCTTCAGGCTGGTGTTCTGGCTTCTTTCTTCTTGAAGCAAAGCGTGGTCTCAGTTGAAGTCCTTCTATAAATACTGCTGGGGGTGTGTGGTTTGCTTGCTTTGTTGCTGATTGCAGGTTCCTTTGTTCCTTTGTTCTTTTGTGATCTGCTGTGTGGCTGAGGCGATCGTTAAGGGATTAACTGCTGGTGGCTGTTTAGATGGCTGTTTAGATGCTGGTGGGTTAGATGGCTGGTGGGTTCTGGCAGTATCCTGGGCTTTGGTGGAGTGGGGTCCTGTGTCTTGTGAATTCATTTTGGTCTGGCTACGTGTCTGTGGTCTCCCAATGTTTTTTTGGGGTGTGTGAGTGTGCTCCATGTGGTGACTGGAGTGGGGTGCCGCAGTAGATGGTGCAGTCGTGGTTTTGTTATTGGATGGTGGTTTCGTTTCATCTGTGGGAAGGGTCTGGGTTTGTGTTTGGTGTGGATGGAAGGTGGTGGCATCTTGTGTCCTTTTGGACCTGGTGTCAGTCTTTGTGACAGAGGCTCGTCTGTTGACCAGGGCTAGTTTCAGATGTCAGGCAAGCGGGAGGTGTCATCACGTTTATTCATGTTGTTTGGGTGTTTCTCTATTTCAATGGCTTCCATGATTATTCGACTGTTGAAGTGTTCAGTTTTGGAGATGAGTTTGGTTCTTTCAAAGTCAATTTCATGACCTGTTGTTTTTATGTGCTGGAAGAGAGAGGAAGATTTTTCTTCTTTTTGACTGCGTTCTTGTGTTCTGCGATGCGTGCGCTTATTCTCCTGTTTGTCTGTCCGATGTATGTGGCTGGACAGACTTTGCATGGTATTTCGTAGACTCCTTGGTTTTCTAGCTCAATCTTGTCTTTGGGGTTTCTTAAAATGTTGGCTATTTTTTGGTCGGTGCAAAAGGCTGTCTTGATATTGTGTTTGTGGAGAATTTTGCTGATTTTGTCTGTGGTGCCTTTGATGTAAGGGAGGAGGGCGGTGCCGTTGTTCTCTTCTGTTTCTTGGTTCCTGGGGGGTGTTTCCTTTTGGATTAGTTTGGTGATGGTGTTTTTTTGGAATCCGTTCGCAATTAAAACATTCGAGAGAGTGTGTAATTCAGTTTTTAGGTGGTCTTTGTCAGCGAGGCGTTTGGTTCTGGAGATGAGGGTTTTTGCTACGGAGTTGATCTGTGCAGGGTGGTGGTGTGATTGTGCATTTAAGTAGCGGTTTGTATGTGTTTTTTTCTGGTAGATGGTATGTCCTAAGGAGCCGTCGGGTTTTTTGTAGATTAGGACGTCCAGGAAGGGAAGTTGGTTGTTGGCTTCTATTTCCATAGTGAATTGTATTTTGGGGTGTAGGCTGTTGAGATGTGTGAGGAAGTTGTTCAGTTTATCTTTCCTGTGTGGCCAGATAACAAATGTGTCGTCAACATATCTGAGCCAGAGTTTGGGTTTATGTTCGGACTTCTGTAACGCGTTGGTTTCAAAGTGTTCCATATATAGGTTTGCGATGACCGGTGAGAGGGGTGATCCCATGGGTGCTCCTTCTATCTGTTTGTATCTTTGTCCATTGTGGATGAAGTATGTGTTGGTTAGGCAGTGGTTGGTCAGATCTAGGATGTGTTTGGGGGGGTTGTATTTGTTGTGGATAGCTGTCAAGGCTTCTTGAATGGGCACTTGTGTGAAGAGCGAAACAACATCGAAGCTCACGAGTAGGTCACGAGTAGATTTCTACACGGGAAGAAACCCGAATCCACCCTAACATGCATACCTATACCCGTGAAAATCTACGAAAACAAATATCCGACCTCTACGGGGAGGAAACCTTCCAGCTGACCAGAACCTACGAGAAATTAGAAGTCCGAAGAGCCACCATCTTATGTGACATTGCATTCCTACGCAACTGCCGAGACAAAAATGTGATCCCCACAAGCTTCCAACTGAAATTCCACTCAAAAACCCCATCCAGCGAAAGGATCCTGAAAAGAACAGAACTAGCCCTAATCAGAAGCGAACTACACAGGAAAAGATACCTACTAGATCAAACCAACAGAGACCTACTCACTCTCCACCTCAAACTCAGCAACAAAATCCACCCAACACTCTGGAACAAATCCAAGCAACTTGCCGCCTGGAGAGCTGAAACAGAGACCTCCCACAAGACAGACACACACACCAACAAACTCCACAAACTGGAAAAACGCCAGAAGCCCAACCCCCCCACACAACAGCCCATGAAACAAACAGTTCACAACATATCAGACAGGACACTCACCATCGCAGAGACCAAAGTCCTTTCCAAAGGATTCAACTTTGCAATCGCCCCAGACACATCCCCACCGAAAACATCATATGCGGAGTGGAAGCCAGCCTAACCAAAATCAACCCAGATGAAGCCAACAAAATCAGACTCGAAGTCACCAATGTCCTCTGCTCCAGCAAACCACCCAGAAGCAATTTACACAAAGAAGAACAAAAAGCCCTCTCCAACCTGAGGAAAGACAACAACATAATCATTCTCCCAGCAGACAAAGGCAATGCCACAGTGGTGATGAACACATCCGACTACCAAGCCAAACTATCCAACCTACTACAAGACCCTGCTTACATACCTTTGAACACAGACCCCACCACCTACCTGGAAAAAACCACCAAAGCCAAAATAAAAGCCTCTCCCTTAAGTGAAGAAATCAAGCCAAGCATCATCCCCAGAGAGAAATCATCCAGATGCCCCAAGCTCTACGGCCTCCCCAAGATTCACAAAGAAGGAACACCTCTCAGACCCATAGTCAGCTCCATAGGCTCACCTCTACAAAACCTCGCCAAATTTCTTGCCAAACAACTCCAGCCCTATGCAGAATCCATCACTTCATACGTACAAAACTCGTTCCACTTCATAGAAATTATAAAGAAACAAGACCTACAACCCAATGACCTACTCGTGAGCTTCGATGTTGTTTCGCTCTTCACACAAGTGCCCATTCAAGAAGCCTTGACAGCTATCCACAACAAATACAACCCCCAAACACATCCTAGATCTGACCAACCACTGCCTAACCAACACATACTTCATCCACAATGGACAAAGATACAAACAGATAGAAGGAGCACCCATGGGATCACCCCTCTCACCGGTCATCGCAAACCTATATATGGAACACTTTGAAACCAACGCGTTACAGAAGTCCGAACATAAACCCAAACTCTGGCTCAGATATGTTGACGACACATTTGTTATCTGGCCACACAGGAAAGATAAACTGAACAACTTCCTCACACATCTCAACAGCCTACACCCCAAAATACAATTCACTATGGAAATAGAAGCCAACAACCAACTTCCCTTCCTGGACGTCCTAATCTACAAAAAACCCGACGGCTCCTTAGGACATACCATCTACCAGAAAAAAACACATACAAACCGCTACTTAAATGCACAATCACACCACCACCCTGCACAGATCAACTCCGTAGCAAAAACCCTCATCTCCAGAACCAAACGCCTCGCTGACAAAGACCACCTAAAAACTGAATTACACACTCTCTCGAATGTTTTAATTGCGAACGGATTCCAAAAAAACACCATCACCAAACTAATCCAAAAGGAAACACCCCCCAGGAACCAAGAAACAGAAGAGAACAACGGCACCGCCCTCCTCCCTTACATCAAAGGCACCACAGACAAAATCAGCAAAATTCTCCACAAACACAATATCAAGACAGCCTTTTGCACCGACCAAAAAATAGCCAACATTTTAAGAAACCCCAAAGACAAGATTGAGCTAGAAAACCAAGGAGTCTACGAAATACCATGCAAAGTCTGTCCAGCCACATACATCGGACAGACAAACAGGAGAATAAGCGCACGCATCGCAGAACACAAGAACGCAGTCAAAAAAGAAGAAAAATCTTCCTCTCTCTTCCAGCACATAAAAACAACAGGTCATGAAATTGACTTTGAAAGAACCAAACTCATCTCCAAAACTGAACACTTCAACAGTCGAATAATCATGGAAGCCATTGAAATAGAGAAACACCCAAACAACATGAATAAACGTGATGACACCTCCCGCTTGCCTGACATCTGGAAACTAGCCCTGGTCAACAGACGAGCCTCTGTCACAAAGACTGACACCAGGTCCAAAAGGACACAAGATGCCACCACCTTCCATCCACACCAAACACAAACCCAGACCCTTCCCACAGATGAAACGAAACCACCATCCAATAACAAAACCACGACTGCACCATCTACTGCGGCACCCCACTCCAGTCACCACATGGAGCACACACACACACACCCCAAAAAAACATTGGGAGACCACAGACACGTAGCCAGACCAAAATGAATTCACAAGACACAGGACCCCACTCCACCAAAGCCCAGGATACTGCCAGAACCTACCAGCCATCTAACCCACCAGCATGTAAACAGCCATCTAAACAGCCATCAGCAGTTAATCCCTTAACGATCGCCTCAGCCACACAGCAGATCACAAAAGAACAAAGGAACAAAGGAACCTACAATCAGCAACAGAGCAAGCAAACCACACCCCCCCCCCAGCAGTATTTATAGAAGGACTTCAACTGAGACCACACTTTGCTTCAAGAAGAAAGAAGCCAGAACACCAGCCTGAAGATGACGAGTGAGACCTCGTCGAAACGTCGCCAAAACAACCAGATTTCTACACGGGAAGAAACCCGAACCCACCCTAACATGCATACCTATACCCGTGAAAATCTACGAAAACAAATATCCGACCTCTACGGGGAGGAAACCTTCCAGCTGACCAGAACCTACGAGAAACTAGAAGTCCGAAGAGCCACCATCTTATGTGACATTGCATTCCTACGCAACTGCCGAGACAAAAATGTGATCCCCACAAGCTTCCAACTGAAATTCCACTCAAAAACCCCATCCAGCGAAAGGATCCTGAAAAGAACAGAACTAGCCCTAATCAGAAGCGAACTACACAGGAAAAGATACCTACTAGATCAAACCAACAGAGACCTACTCACTCTCCACCTCAAACTCAGCAACAAAATCCACCCAACACTCTGGAACAAATCCAAGCAACTGGCCGCCTGGAGAGCTGAAACAGAGACCTCCCACAAGACAGACACACACACCAACAAACTCCACAAACTGGAAAAACGCCAGAAGCCCAACCCCCCCACACAACAGCCCATGAAACAAACAGTTCACAACATATCAGACAGGACACTCACCATCGCAGAGACCAAAGTCCTTTCCAAAGGATTCAACTTTGCAATCGCCCCCAGACACATCCCCACCGAAAACATCATATGCGGAGTGGAAGCCAGCCTAACCAAAATCAACCCAGATGAAGCCAACAAAATCAGACTCGAAGTCACCAATGTCCTCTGCTCCAGCAAACCACCCAGAAGCAATTTACACAAAGAAGAACAAAAAGCCCTCTCCAACCTGAGGAAAGACAACAACATAATCATTCTCCCAGCAGACAAAGGCAATGCCACAGTGGTGATGAACACATCCGACTACCAAGCCAAACTATCCAACCTACTACAAGACCCTGCTTACATACCTTTGAACACAGACCCCACCACCTACCTGGAAAAAAACCACCAAAGCCAAAATAAAAGCCTCTCCCTTAAGTGAAGAAATCAAGCCAAGCATCATCCCCAGAGAGAAATCATCCAGATGCCCCAAGCTCTACGGCCTCCCCAAGATTCACAAAGAAGGAACACCTCTCAGACCCATAGTCAGCTCCATAGGCTCACCTCTACAAAACCTCGCCAAATTTCTTGCCAAACAACTCCAGCCCTATGCAGAATCCATCACTTCATACGTACAAAACTCGTTTCCACTTCATAGAAATTATAAAGAAACAAGACCTACAACCCAATGACCTACTCGTGAGCTTCGATGTTGTTTCGCTCTTCACACAAGTGCCCATTCAAGAAGCCTTGACAGCTATCCACAACAAATACAACCCCCCCCCAAACACATCCTAGATCTGACCAACCACTGCCTAACCAACACATACTTCATCCACAATGGACAAAGATACAAACAGATAGAAGGAGCACCCATGGGATCACCCCTCTCACCGGTCATCGCAAACCTATATATGGAACACTTTGAAACCAACGCGTTACAGAAGTCCGAACATAAACCCAAACTCTGGCTCAGATATGTTGACGACACCTTTGTTATCTGGCCACACGGGAAAGATAAACTGAACAACTTCCTCACACATCTCAACAGCCTACACCCCAAAATACAATTCACTATGGAAATAGAAGCCAACAACCAACTTCCCTTCCTGGACATCCTAATCTACAAAAAACCCGACGGCTCCTTAGGACATACCATCTACCAGAAAAAAACACATACAAACCGCTACTTAAATGCACAATCACACCACCACCCTGCACAGATCAACTCCGTAGCAAAAACCCTCATCTCCAGAACCAAACGCCTCGCTGACAAAGACCACCTAAAAACTGAATTACACACTCTCTCGAATGTTTTAATTGCGAACGGATTCCAAAAAAACACCATCACCAAACTAATCCAAAAGGAAACACCCCCCCAGGAACCAAGAAACAGAAGAGAACAACGGCACCGCCCTCCTCCCTTACATCAAAGGCACCACAGACAAAATCAGCAAAATTCTCCACAAACACAATATCAAGACAGCCTTTTGCACCGACCAAAAAAATAGCCAACATTTTAAGAAACCCCAAAGACAAGATTGAGCTAGAAAACCAAGGAGTCTACGAAATACCATGCAAAGTCTGTCCAGCCACATACATCGGACAGACAAACAGGAGAATAAGCGCACGCATCGCAGAACACAAGAACGCAGTCAAAAAGAAGAAAAATCTTCCTCTCTCTTCCAGCACATAAAAACAACAGGTCATGAAATTGACTTTGAAAGAACCAAACTCATCTCCAAAACTGAACACTTCAACAGTCGAATAATCATGGAAGCCATTGAAATAGAGAAACACCCAAACAACATGAATAAACGTGATGACACCTCCCGCTTGCCTGACATCTGGAAACTAGCCCTGGTCAACAGACGAGACTCTGTCACAAAGACTGACACCAGGTCCAAAAGGACACAAGATGCCACCACCTTCCATCCACACCAAACACAAACCCAGACCCTTCCCACAGATGAAACGAAACCACCATCCAATAACAAAACCACGACTGCACCATCTACTGCGGCACCCCACTCCAGTCACCACATGGAGCACACTCACACACCCCAAAAAAACATTGGGAGACCACAGACACGTAGCCAGACCAAAATGAATTCACAAGACACAGGACCCCACTCCACCAAAGCCCAGGATACTGCCAGAACCTACCAGCCATCTAACCCACCAGCATGTAAACAGCCATCTAAACAGCCATCAGCAGTTAATCCCTTAACGATCGCCTCAGCCACACAGCAGATCACAAAAGAACAAAGGAACAAAGGAACCTACAATCAGCAACAGAGCAAGCAAACAACACCCCCCCCCCAGCAGTATTTATAGAAGGACTTCAACTGAGACCACACTTTGCTTCAAGAAGAAAGAAGCCAGAACACCAGCCTGAAGATGACGAGTGAGACCTCATCGAAACGTCGCCAAAACAACCAGATTTCTACACGGGAAGAAACCCGAACCCACCCTAACATGCATACCTATACCCGTGAAAATCTACGAAAACAAATATCCGACCTCTACGGGAGAAACCTTCCAGCTGACCAGAACCTACGAGAAACTAGAAGTCCGAAGAGCCACCATCTTATGTGACATTGCATTCCTACGCAACTGCCGAGACAAAAATGTGATCCCCACAAGCTTCCAACTGAAATTCCACTCAAAAACCCCATCCAGCGAAAGGATCCTGAAAAGAACAGAACTAGCCCTAATCAGAAGCGAACTACACAGGAAAGATACCTACTAGATCAAACCAACAGAGACCTACTCACTCTCCACCTCAAACTCAGCAACAAAATCCACCCAACACTCTGGAACAAATCCAAGCAACTGGCCGCCTGGAGAGCTGAAACAGAGACCTCCCACAAGACAGACACACACACCAACAAACTCCACAAACTGGAAAAACGCCAGAAGCCCAACCCCCACACAACAGCCCATGAAACAAACAGTTCACAACATATCAGACAGGACACTCACCATCGCAGAGACCAAAGTCCTTTCCAAAGGATTCAACTTTGCAATCGCCCCAGACACATCCCCACCGAAAACATCATATGCGGAGTGGAAGCCAGCCTAACCAAAATCAACCCAGATGAAGCCAACAAAATCAGACTAAAGTCACCAATGTCCTCTGCTCCAGCAAACCACCCAGAAGCAATTTACACAAAGAAGAACAAAAAGCCCTCTCCAACCTGAGGAAAGACAACAACATAATCATTCTCCCAGCAGACAAAGGCAATGCCACAGTGGTGATGAACACATCCGACTACCAAGCCAAATTATCCAACCTACTACAAGACCCTGCTTACATACCTTTGAACACAGACCCCACCACCTACCTGGAAAAAACCACCAAAGCCAAAATAAAAGCCTCTCCCTTAAGTGAAGAAATCAAGCCAAGCATCATCCCCAGAGAGAAATCATCCAGATGCCCCAAGCTCTACGGCCTCCCCAAGATTCACAAAGAAGGAACACCTCTCAGACCCATAGTCAGCTCCATAGGCTCACCTCTACAAAACCTCGCCAAATTTCTTGCCAAACAACTCCAGCCCTATGCAGAATCCATCACTTCATACGTACAAAACTCGTTCCACTTCATAGAAATTATAAAGAAACAAGACCTACAACCCAATGACCTACTCGTGAGCTTCGATGTTGTTTCGCTCTTCACACAAGTGCCCATTCAAGAAGCCTTGACAGCTATCCACAACAAATACAACCCCCAAACACATCCTAGATCTGACCAACCACTGCCTAACCAACACATACTTCATCCACAATGGACAAAGATACAAACAGATAGAAGGAGCACCCATGGGATCACCCCTCTCACCGGTCATCGCAAACCTATATATGGAACACTTTGAAACCAACGCGTTACAGAAGTCCGAACATAAACCCAAACTCTGGCTCAGATATGTTGACGACACCTTTGTTATCTGGCCACGGGAAAGATAAACTGAACAACTTCCTCACACATCTCAACAGCCTACACCCCAAAATACAATTCACTATGGAAATAGAAGCCAACAACCAACTTCCCTTCCTGGGCGTCCTAATCTACAAAAAACCCGACGGCTCCTTAGGACATACCATCTACCAGAAAAAAACACATACAAACCGCTACTTAAATGCACAATCACACCACCACCCTGCACAGATCAACTCCGTAGCAAAAACCCTCATCTCCAGAACCAAACGCCTCGCTGACAAAGACCACCTAAAAACTGAATTACACACTCTCTCGAATGTTTTAATTGCGTGACGGATTCCAAAAAACACCATCACCAAACTAATCCAAAGGAAACACCCCCAAGAACCAAGAAACAGAAGAGAACAACGGCACCGCCCTCCTCCCTTACATCAAAGGCACCACAGACAAAATCAGCAAAATTCTCCACAAACACAATATCAAGACAGCCTTTTGCACCGACCAAAAAATAGCCAACATCTTAAGAAACCCCAAAGACAAGATTGAGCTAGAAAACCAAGGAGTCTACGAAATACCATGCAAAGTCTGTCCAGCCACATACATCGGACAAACAAACAGGAGAATAAGCGCACGCATCGCAGAACACAGAACGCAGTCAAAAAAGAAGAAAAATCTTCCTCTCTCTTCCAGCACATAAAAACAACAGGTCATGAAATTGACTTTGAAAGAACCAAACTCATCTCCAAAACTGAACACTTCAACAGTCGAATAATCATGGAAGCCATTGAAATAGAGAAACACCCAAACAACATGAATAAACGTGATGACACCTCCGCTTGCCTGACATCTGGAAACTAGCCCTGGTCAACAGGCAGGCCTCTGTCACAAAGACTGACACCAGGTCCAAAAGGACACAAGATGCCACCACCTTCCATCCACACCAAACACAAACCCAGACCCTTCCCACAGATGAAACGAAACCACCATCCAATAACAAAACCACGACTGCACCATCTACTGCGGCACCCCACTCCAGTCACCACATGGAGCACACTCACACACCCCAAAAAAACATTGGGAGACCACAGACACGTAGCCAGACCAAAATGAATTCACAAGACACAGGACCCCACTCCACCAAAGCCCAGGATACTGCCAGAACCTACCAGCCATCTAACCCACCAGCATGTAAACAGCCATCTAAACAGCCATCAGCAGTTAATCCCTTAACGATCGCCTCAGCCACACAGCAGATCACAAAAGAACAAAGGAACAAAGGAACCTACAATCAGCAACAGAGCAAGCAAACCACACACCCCCAGCAGTATTTATAGAAGGACTTCAACTGAGACCACACTTTGCTTCAAGAAGAAAGAAGCCAGAACACCAGCCTGAAGATGGCGAGTGAGACCTCGTCGAAACGTCGCCAAAACAACCAGATTTCTACACGGGAAGAAACCCGAATCCACCCTAACATGCATACCTATACCCGTGAAAATCTACGAAAACAAATATCCGACCTCTACGGGAGAAACCTTCCAGCTGACCAGAACCCGAGAAACTAGAAGTCCGAAGAGCCACCATCTTATGTGACATTGCATTCCTACGCAACTGCCGAGACAAAAATGTGATCCCCACAAGCTTCCAACTGAAATTCCACTCAAAAACCCCATCCAGCGAAAGGATCCTGAAAAGAACAGAACTAGCCCTAATCAGAAGCGAACTACACAGGAAAAGATACCTACTAGATCAAACCAACAGAGACCTACTCACTCTCCACCTCAAACTCAGCAACAAAATCCACCCAACACTCTGGAACAAATCCAAGCAACTGGCCGCCTGGAGAGCTGAAACAGAGACCTCCCACAAGACAGACACACACACCAACAAACTCCACAAACTGGAAAAACGCCAGAAGCCCAACCCCCACACAACAGCCCATGAAACAAACAGTTCACAACATATCAGACAGGACACTCACCATCGCAGAGACCAAAGTCCTTTCCAAAGGATTCAACTTTGCAATCGCCCCCAGACACATCCCCACCGAAAACATCATATGCGGAGTGGAAGCCAGCCTAACCAAAATCAACCCAGATGAAGCCAACAAAATCAGACTCGAAGTCACCAATGTCCTCTGCTCCAGCAAACCACCCAGAAGCAATTTACACAAAGAAGAACAAAAAGCCCTCTCCAACCTGAGGAAAGACAACAACATAATCATTCTCCCAGCAGACAAAGGCAATGCCACAGTGGTGATGAACACATCCGACTACCAAGCCAAATTATCCAACCTACTACAAGACCCTGCTTACATACCTTTGAACACAGACCCCACCACCTACCTGGAAAAAACCACCAAAGCCAAAATAAAAGCCTCTCCCTTAAGTGAAGAAATCAAGCCAAGCATCATCCCCAGAGAGAAATCATCCAGATGCCCCAAGCTCTCGGCCTCCCCAAGATTCACAAAGAAGGAACACCTCTCAGACCCATAGTCAGCTCCATAGGCTCACCTCTACAAAACCTCGCCAAATTTCTTGCCAAACAACTCCAGCCCTATGCAGAATCCATCACTTCATACGTACAAAACTCGTTCCACTTCATAGAAATTATAAAGAAACAAGACCTACAACCCAATGACCTACTCGTGAGCTTCGATGTTGTTTCGCTCTTCACACAAGTGCCCATTCAAGAAGCCTTGACAGCTATCCACAACAAATACAACCCCCAAACACATCCTAGATCTGACCAACCACTGCCTAACCAACACATACTTCATCCACAATGGACAAAGATACAAACAGATAGAAGGAGCACCCATGGGATCACCCCTCTCACCGGTCATCGCAAACCTATATATGGAACACTTTGAAACCAACGCGTTACAGAAGTCCGAACATAAACCCAAACTCTGGCTCAGATATGTTGACGACACCTTTGTTATCTGGCCACACGGGAAAGATAAACTGAACAACTTCCTCACACATCTCAACAGCCTACACCCCAAAATACAATTCACTATGGAAATAGAAGCCAACAACCAACTTCCCTTCCTGGACGTCCTAATCTACAAAAAACCCGACGGCTCCTTAGGACATACCATCTACCAGAAAAAAACACATACAAACCGCTACTTAAATGCACAATCACACCACCACCCTGCACAGATCAACTCCGTAGCAAAAACCCTCATCTCCAGAACCAAACGCCTCGCTGACAAAGACCACCTAAAAACTGAATTACACACTCTCTCGAATGTTTTAATTGCGAACGGATTCCAAAAAAACACCATCACCAAACTAATCCAAAAGGAAACACCCCCAAGAACCAAGAAACAGAAGAGAACAACGGCACCGCCCTCCTCCCTTACATCAAAGGCACCACAGACAAAATCAGCAAAATTCTCCACAAACACAATATCAAGACAGCCTTTTGCACCGACCAAAAAATAGCCAACATCTTAAGAAACCCCAAAGACAAGATTGAGCTAGAAAACCAAGGAGTCTACGAAATACCATGCAAAGTCTGTCCAGCCACATACATCGGACAAACAAACAGGAGAATAAGCGCACGCATCGCAGAACACAAGAACGCAGTCAAAAAAGAAGAAAAATCTTCCTCTCTCTTCCAGCACATAAAAACAACAGGTCATGAAATTGACTTTGAAAGAACCAAACTCATCTCCAAAACTGAACACTTCAACAGTCGAATAATCATGGAAGCCATTGAAATAGAGAAACACCCAAACAACATGAATAAACGTGATGACACCTCCCGCTTGCCTGACATCTGGAAACTAGCCCTGGTCAACAGACGAGCCTCTGTCACAAAGACTGACACCAGGTCCAAAAGGACACAAGATGCCACCACCTTCCATCCACACCAAACACAAACCCAGACCCTTCCCACAGATGAAACGAAACCACCATCCAATAACAAAACCACGACTGCACCATCTACTGCGGCACCCCACTCCAGTCACCACATGGAGCACACTCACACACCCCAAAAAAACATTGGGAGACCACAGACACGTAGCCAGACCAAAATGAATTCACAAGACACAGGACCCCACTCCACCAAAGCCCAGGATACTGCCAGAACCTACCAGCCATCTAACCCACCAGCATGTAAACAGCCATCTAAACAGCCATCAGCAGTTAATCCCTTAACGATCGCCTCAGCCACACAGCAGATCACAAAAGAACAAAGGAACAAAGGAACCTACAATCAGCAACAGAGCAAGCAAACCACACACCCCCCAGCAGTATTTATAGAAGGACTTCAACTGAGACCACACTTTGCTTCAAGAAGAAAGAAGCCAGAACACCAGCCTGAAGATGACGAGTGAGACCTCGTCGAAACGTCGCCAAAACAACCAGATTTCTACACGGGAAGAAACCCGAATCCACCCTAACATGCATACCTATACCCGTGAAAATCTACGAAAACATATATATATATATATATATATTATCTACAGTGGACCAATGCTTTGTACTCTACCACCTGATTCAGAAGTATGCCTATCATGGTAGGAAGGAACTTTATGTGACCTTTGTAGATTTCAGTTCTGCCTTTGATCTTATAGATAGGGGCCGTTTGTGGCAAAAACTTTCTTTAACAAACATAGATCTGCATTAGGAGAACTTTATATTGTTATAAAGCAATTGGTTTAAACCAAACCTTTTTAAAACACAGTTCTGCACCTTCCCCATAAAGAGTAGAGAAGCAGAGAGCAAGCTCCGGTTAGCTGGTAAGGCAAGATTTTGGAGCACTGGCCTACCCCAGAATATTTGAGTGTTACTTTGGATCGAACCCTGACCAACTGGTCAAAAATAGTCTAATCATTTAAATCGTTTTATTTGATTAAATTTTATTTTTATAAAACTGGATGGTTTGTGTTTTGCCTGCTTTAGTAAAGTTTTTACCCAACATATTAAATTTGTTTATTTAATTCTTTTTAAATAGTTGGATAATTTATCGTTTTTAGCTTTTAGTAAGCACATCCGATCTCGCCTGATTTCGGAAGCTAAGTAGGGTCGGCCCTGGTTAGTACTTGGATGGGAGACCCACCAGGGAATACCAGGTGCTGTAGACGCCTGGAGTAGGAACTGGCAAGCCACTCCAGTATTCCTGCCAAGAAAACTCCATGGACATGGGGTCACAAAGAGTCGGTCATGACTGTAATGACACAACACACTGGGTTTTTATTGATGTAAGCAACCCTTTTAAGTAGAAAGGTGGGATAACAATATATCCAAATGAATGAATATGCCCATCATTTTAATCTGGGACTATTTAAACACTGACACAAATATAGCGCAATTTGGACTAGCAATCTGATTTGGTTTGTGGCAGTTTTGTATGTACATGGCAACATCTGGTTTATACAAAGAGGTCCAGCAGTCTGGTTAGTATTGTTATGTGCTTGATGGAATGACATAATGTGAATTGCCTTGTTGAGGACTTCTGCCCTGTAGCATCACAACATTGGGAAGGCTCATTCACAGAAGCAAGCCATCCCTGCCGTTGATCTAGCTGAGATCTCCCTGTATGCTCTTTTCTGTGCTCAAAGTGAGGTGCAGAGCCCAGTCGGGCTCAAATGGGCCAGAACCTTGATCTCCCAAAGCCCATGACACCGTCCTTGGCTGGGTGGGGTTGGGACCCCTCTCATTCCCATATTCTTGTCTGCACACTGCCCAGAGTGGGCTGCCCGCTAGATGGGCGGTAGACATGTCCAATAAATAAATATCATACAGAGTCTTGAACCAGCAAGGCAGTCTTCCTTCTTCTAAAAGAGGCCTGTCTCCAGAGGGGTGGCCCTATCAATCTGTTCCAGCTACTGCTGTGATCCCTAGAGAAGACTTCATGCAGCCATCGCAGGGGTCACCTCGAGGGGACTCGAGCGCCTGAACGGGTGCCCGAAGTGGGGCACGACTGGAAAAAGGTTCGGTCGGCGGGAATGAATGGTGAAATGGTCCTCCGCTTTAGGAAAGGATCCGGCGGAACCCTTCTCGCTGCCAGGGATGGAGGGGAAAAACGGGCCGCCGAGAAGGGGCGCCTTCAGAGCCCGGCGCCGGCGGGGTGGGCGCTGCTTCTCCCTCCTCCCCCGACGGTGGCCTCCTTGCCGCAGCTGCCGGCATCTCCGCCACGGAAGGGGCGTCAGAAGGCGGAAAGCCCGGGGACCTCGGGTTCCTCCGGACGAAGCCCGGCCACACCGAGCAAAGGCGCTTTCCTCCGCATCGCAAGGCGGCGCTCCCACCGGCGTCTGCAGCCGAGCCGCCGCCTCCACCCCTGGCCCGGCCTTCACCGCCGCCCCGCCTCTCCCCGGGGCCACCAGCACGAGCACGGCTTTTCCCCGGCTGGAGTCGTCGGGTTAGCGCGGAAGGGAGCCGACTCGGCATGGCCAGAAAGCGCCCAGCGAGCCGCCCGCCGCCGCCGCCGCCGCCGGGGTCGAGCAAGAAGAGACTCCAGCGAGGAGAGGCGGCCTCCTCCGGCGCCCTGATCAGCGCGCACGAGGAACGGGAGGGTGAGTGCGCTTGGATCGCGCGCACAGATACACACCTGCTGGGGGAAAGGCGGGAGGGGAGGGGAGGGGGTCCGTTCAGGAGCCTTTTCTTCTTCTCCGAAGAGATTCTGCAACTTCGGCGCAATCCTGTGGCTCGGGTCCTACCTCCGCTCTCCCCTCCTCCTCCTCCTCTCGCAAGATGTAAACATTGGTCGGTGTTCACGCTCTCAAGGCTCAGTCCGTGGATCAGGCAACGGGAGAGGCGATGCTGGGTTTACAGCTCTCTCGTTACCCACCTTGTCTGCTCGCAGAGGCAGCTGTGCCAGAACGCTGCATTAATTAACGCTGCATTCATAGATAGTACAGTATATGTATATAGATCACTTCCCGCTGGAACACGTTCGAGATATAAAACGGAGAAAAACGCGAGCCCAGGATATCCCCCTCGAAATCATGCTTGGCTCCGTGAAGAAAGAGCATTTGTCACTTTTATTGTTTACACACTATTGATTTCTCGTATAACTGCTTTTCTGCAAGACAATGAACGTTCTGTAACGTTAGGCATCGCCTGAACTCGTACCTTATACAACGAGTCACGTGATCAGCCTCTTCCTTTCTCTCCCTCCTCCTATCTTCTTTTGGCACTTGCAATTGCAGCAGATGTAAAGTTTATTGCCTAAAATAAACTCGGCCGATTTCTTCTAGAAGAAAGGAAGGTTCTCAGAGTTCCAGATCTTAAAAACTGTTTTGGAAAAAGAGAAGAGAGAGACTGGGAAAAAGCGAGGAGAGGGAGAAAGTTCACTGGCAGTAGTTTCTACTAGAAGCAAAAAGGGTGCCTTGTTGTTTTAAAAATTTACCTTATCACATGCCTTGAAGGAAACTTGGCCTTGAGGAGCAGCAAAAAGTGATTTTAAGTTCACAAAAAATAGTTCTGTCATCATCATCCTGCCAGTATTATGAATAGCGTTTTACAGGGCATGGTAAGAGGATGGGTCCCTGCCCCAGGTAGATAACATTCTAATATTCAACAAGGAAATAACAAAAGAAGTGAGGGAGGAAGCGCAAACAGGGCTTTGACCTTTATGTAGTTATTGTTGGATATGTGGTTAGCACTTGCTGTATTTTACCTAGAACTGGTAAAACAGTGGTTTAGGTATCTGGCTGTGGAGCTGCAGGTTGGGAGCTCAGTTTTCCTATTTGCCTCCTTGTTAGGACTGAACCCAATGATTTATAGGGGCCCTTCCAGCCCTATAGTTTTAAGAGGATGATAATGATTAGCTACGTACTTGATTTCCTGTTACTGGGTAGACAAGTGGCTAATGTTTAAACTGACTGTTGGAAAATGTTGAGTTTGAGGTGGTAGCTGGTGCTGAAAGTTCTTGTCTGCGGTATTTGGTTGGTACCCCTGTATCCGTGCATGCAAATCATGAGCGTTGATGCTGCTGCCCTCAAGCATTTTGTACAGATGTGAATTACAGTAATTACTTGGTTTGTGAGTAACTTGGTTTACGAATATTTCACAAGATGAGCCAAATTTTAACAACATTTTGCTTCGTTTTGCAGTCACACCTTCCTCTACCACGGCCATCACCATCAACCGCTTGCTGCCATCACCCTAGCAAGGGGGTGATGGCAGCGTGGGGCAGGGGTGTTCCTCCGTCATGGCCTGGCTCTCCTCCTCCTCCTCCTCCTCCTCCTCCTCCTCCCTGTCACAGCTGCCATACTGGGAGGACACCCAGATGTTGCCTGGAAGGCTCCCAAGATGGCAGTGGCAGTGAAGGAGGAAGAGGTGAGCCCGGCTGGGAGGGAGGGAGGAAGGGGAGGGACCCCCATCATCACATCATCAATGTCCCCCGAGGCCCTGGGCAGATGCCCATGGCCCACACAGCTGGCACCCCCTCATTGCCATGGCTGGCAGCCCTTTGCTGAGGCCATAGTCCAGGCCTCCACAGCAAATTCCCCCATAGGAAAATGGAAACTGGAGCCTCAGAACGAATCAGCTAAGTTTCCATTATTTCCTATGGGGAAATTTGCTTTGATTTTGGTTTATTAGCATGTTTCCGAAATGGATTATGTTCATAAACCAAGGTATTACTGCAGTCTTTAACATGGAAGCAAAACCATTTTCTTGATAATATTTGTTTAGACTTCAAACCAAAACACTTGAAAATAGCTACAGGGCCTCAGCACTTGGAAGTACAAAGCAGATAAAGATACGCTCTATATAGGGCAGTGGTGGCGAACCTTTGACATTCTAGATGTTTCAGACCACAACTCCCAGAATCCCGAGCCTAGATCACCACCAACAAAGGACTGTGGGAGTTGAGGTCCGAAACATCGGGAGTGCTGAAGGTTCGCCACCACTGCTATAGCGGAAGGGAAGACGTATATTTCCCAATGTCCAGGTTTTAGTATTGGTTCAAAGTTATCACAGAAAGGTCATAGTAATAGCTAATCTAGCTGTTCAATGCTAATTAAGCATGCATTTTGTTGAAATGTTTATTCTGCTTTTATTCTTTCTTTCCTATTCAATCCAGATGATTTTGAAGAGGAAAAGTCCAAGAAGAGGAAAATCTTGCCCAAAGCTGCTTCTGAAGAACAGAAGGAAAGAGAGGGTGAGAGAAAGGTGTCTTCCACACCCAGCAGAGGTTTAAGGCAGAGAAAAGGAACACCTAATGTGAAGGAGGAAAAGAAAACCCAAGAAAGTCAACAAGCCTGTAAAAAGGGAAAGAGAGGCAGGTGAGTGAACCTATAGGTCCCGTTCCCTCATAGTGATAAGCCAGAATGTGTTACGTTGTTATGTTGTGGTTAATTGGCTTCTGACTGGGATGTTGAACTGGAAATACAAGGTGGTTTATTTCTGTATACTGCATCTTAATGAAAGTAGATGTAACTTGGTAACTCCCCAAGTTTACATGGGTGGTTCTGGGTCACATACTGTATTTTTCCATCTATAGGATGCCCCCCCATGTATAAGACGACCCCAGAAATAACAGTTGCTCAACTGTGTATTTCTCTCATTGGCTCACTTCCATGTATAAGATGACCCTAAATTTTTAGTCTAACAGTTTTAGTAAAAATACACAGTTTTATACATGGAAAAATATACTCTATATGTAAACCTCCACACAATTTGAATAGCTCGAGTCATCTACTTTAAGGAGGGACTTGGAAATCAAGGCTTAAAGTTACCTGTGAAATGCTGTTGCTGACTGGAGTTCAGAAGCTAACTGTGGTTTATGCTGGTGCTTCCCAACTCTTGGGTAACCCAGGTATTCTTGAATTGCAACCTCAACCAGCACAGCTGGTGGTGAAGGCTTCTGGAAATTGCAGCCCAAGAACACCCAAGTTACCTAAGGTTGGGATGACTGATTTCGTGTTTTGCAAGAAAACATAAGAACAATGGGGAAGAGAAAGAACATGTGAATATGTTTGCTTCTTTTCACACTATTAAAGTAGCTTGCAGAACATTCCTCAAAAGAAAGAGATGAATATAAAGAACGAATGTGCCATCAAAAAGAGAGAAGATGATGGTGAGGATGATGAAAGTGAGGATGATGAAAGTGAAGATGAGTGGGAAGATGTGGAAGGTAAATGCATGTCTTATTTTCTTATTTGCAAGCCTTTCCTTTCCTTTATTGTTGTTGTTGTTGTTGTTGAACTTATTTTCATGTTGAAGTGTCTCAATTTTTATCACTGCACACCTGATTGTTTAGTTCCTTTTGTTGACACTTCAGTGAGCCTTAAACAGTGAAACCTGTATGTATCTGTTTAATATTAAGCTGGAGTAGGAACTGGCAAACCACTCCAGTATTCCTGCCAAGAAAACTCCATGGACATGGAGTCATGAAGAGTCAGTCACATCGGTAACAATACACACACGAGTTACAAAACATTTAGCACCCAAGCAAATTTGTATAGGATTATTACTGTAGATGGGTTATATCGAATTATGTACAGTGGCATATGATGCACTGGCTTCTCTTCTTGAAATGGATAGTTAAGTCCATCAGAGTCATCTATTTCTGTTCTAAATGATTCACATGTTGTCCGGATTCTGAATTGTAGTTACGCTTAATTATGGCTAATGTAAAGTACAAACCAACTTTATAAACTGTAATTTGAATGTGTTTTGTTTCTGCTTAAGATTAACCACAGTTGATCTGATTTCAGATGACGTGATAAACAGTGATTAGTAAGATAGAAGCAAAAGTTGCTAAACTTTGCTGCCATGCTAAAGGAGGAATGGGGAGTTTGTGAACCTGGAGTCAGTCTTATAATTCTCATCTATCATTTAGTGTTAAATACGAACCAGATCCCTGTTAAATCCAGGGAAGTTTCTCCGCCCCCTTTAAAAGCAAAGCATTTGTATCTTGACATTTTGAAATTATGTTAACAGGTTATTAATCCATGGAATTTTCTCTTCAAATGGTTTGTGGCTGGCACTGTTTCTTTGAGTGATGGTGTTTCTTGCATTTCACACGGACTAAAATGTAGCACTTTCCTAAGCTATGGTCCCCATGGCAGGCCATGTGGAGGCTGAGTTGAGTTAGAACTTAACTGGAGGATTGGGTTCAGTATTTGTCCTTCACATTGGGACTATGTAATGAGAGCATACTTTTTAGAGAGAAGTCTACTTGCTTGTTTCACTGCCAAGATGGGTGTTTGGCAATGTCTTGCCAGCCCACTGGAAGAACATTTACCCTCAAAAACATGGAACACCAATAAATCATTAATAATAATCTGAATTCACTGGGCTTGACAGCCATTAACAAAATGAATAAAGTGAAACTATTGGGAGGCTTCTGTGAATCACAGTTTAAATATTCATGACCTTACTGGATATTAGCTGAACACTGTCATTTTGAAACTTGTTTCCAGAGCTTCATGAGCCTAAGATAGAGCTGCTGAAAGAGAGCTCAGCTCCAACGCTGTCTAATAAAACGGTTGAGATAGAAATTGAGACGCCAGAGCAAGCAAAGAAAAGAGAAAAAAGGCAAGTTGAAATTGAGGAATTCAAGATGTAAAGCCAGCTAGCATCTTCCAAAATTAATATGGGAGATGTTTACTGGGGGCAGGAATATGCCTTATATTGAAAATAATCTGCTTCTGAACTATTCTTGGTTCTTCCATCTTCTGAGGTGAGGCGGGCAGGTGGTGCAGCCAGTGTCTTTTCCATTCTGATAATCAGATGGAAGAATACCCTTTATCAACTCTCTGGCTTAGATTTCTGTGTTATTTACTCACAGGAACCCAGTAAAAACTTGACCCATATATGTACAACTAGTAGCACACAAAGTATGCAACCTTCATGTTGACTATAGATGTGTGATCGCGCTCTTGTGGGGTTGGTTTCAGAATTGTTTGTTTATTTTACTCCAGTCATGTGTCCTGAATCTAGAAGGGCAGATCTGTGCACAGAGCTCACCTTGGTTTATTTTTATTTTTTTGTATGTGTGCGTATCTCGTAGAGAGAGAAGGCAGGCTGAGTTTGAGACGTATCTCCGTAGAATGATGAAACGGTTTAACAAGGAGGTTTGTGAAGATACACACAAGGTAAGACGTTTCAGCGGCGATGTATTAGAAGGTGGTAGGGATGACAGTCGATGAAAAGGGGGCCTCAGGGAGTCATAATCAACCCATTGATCTCTTTTTCCCTTTTCTCAACAGGTCCATTTACTGTGCCTCTTAGCAAATGGTTTCCATAGGAACAAGATCTGTTCTCAACCAGACCTGCAAGCTATTGCGCTTTCGATCATCCCGACCCACTTCACTAAAACCCCTGCAGGTCAGGTCAATCGCCTCTACCTGTCAAACCTTGTAAAATGGTAAGTGTTTCTCCCCCTATTACCAGTTCTCCCCTTCTAAAAAATTAAATAGCCATTGTAATTTCATGTGTGGCAAATGAGGAAAAAAATTATCTTTTGAAATTGTACCCTCTCACGAATAAAAGGACAAGCTGGACAAAGTGACAGTAAAACTGAGTTTTGTTCTTCAAGGTTTGTGGCAACCTTCACTGTCAACAGTCAGCTCTCCAATAATGACGATGGTTGGCAGACCACTCTGGAGAGGCGCTTTGCTGTCTATGCCGCACGAGATGAAGAAGAGCTGGTCCAGGTAAAGTAATGCAAGGCTATTTATGGCTTCTCAGATGGCTCCTCCTGTCACCATGACAGAAGAGCTGGTCCAGGTAAAGTAATGCAAGGCTATTTATGGCTTCTCAGATGGCTCCTCCTGTCACCATGACATGGGTGATGCCAAGGAAAACAAAAAGCAAACAAAACAATACAAATAAAAATAAATTTAAAAAATGAAGGTTCCAGCGGTCATGGTGATGAATGCTTAGACATTCCATTTGTCAACATCAGAAAGGTATTATTATTAATTGTGGTGGTTTTTTTGCATAAAACAGCAACCTCAGTGAGTTCGATTTTATGCAATCTTTATACATCATAAAGCTCTTTGAATTTAGAGTCTGGGTGCATGATTGATGGCTGTTGTTGCTTAGGAGTATTGTAAATATGGGCATTGAGTTAGTTGCATATTGATTTATCTGAGGATTAACATATTTCAAATGGCCTCTGTGGAAGCCCTCTGCCTTTTTTATTTGACATGCCACATAATCAATGTAGCCATAAGAAACTGGTCAGCCCAACAGAGAGAAACCTGGATTCTGCCTGACCTGGGGGATAAATAGATAAGTCATAAAAGAATTGTCAAATAAGTTTCAAATATGCTATATCTGCAGGCAAAAAGTAACTTTTAATCACTTCCATTCAGTCTGGTCACTTGTACAAAAACCTTCCTGTTGAATTAAATATCTCTTTTTTTAGGTGGCAGGGTGACGACATGTGATTTGTAGAAATTAGATTCCATTTTAATACAGTACATGTTTTGTCTTGTTTTTGTATAGATGTTTTTGCTTATCCTGCGGGCACTGCAACTGCTTTGCCGTCTTGTGTTGTCTCTGCAACCCATTCCTCTGAAAGGACTGTTGGGGAAAGTAAGTACTGTACATTAAGGTAGTAGATTCCTGTGCTGGTTTTCCTAGGAGAAAGCTACCCTGGAAAAGCGACCAGATAATGAGTAAATATACCTGAGAGTGTTCCCATGAAGATTCTCAGATAAACAGGTGATGGCCAGCTCTGTTAAGTTTTTTTCTTTTTTTTAACTTATCAGGTCTGCCTTCTGTTATTACATAAAGCCCTTCTTTATTCATATACGAATTCCAGTCTGGATTTTTTTTTTTTTTTTTTTTGGGGGGGATTGCAGGGATCAGAGTTCCATTTGTTATTTTTACTGAAACTGATCCAGTCTGAAGGCCCCTAGGCTGCCCCAAATGGAGAGGGCATGTGGGCTTTCATGGGAACAACGTCTCCAAACTGTTGCAACATTTTTCGCTACTAATCTCTGGTGCACATTTCCGCTGCGTTTTGAAACCAGTGTATCTGGAAGTTGAGTCACAGCAGCTGGACTCAGATGTCAGTCTGATGAAGCTGCTTGGACGAGTACCAAAATGTTTCGGTCTCTCAAGAAAAAGAAGTCCATTTGCCATGACTCAACATCCAGATAAACTCACCTGGATGACTGAGAATCTTCACAGAGGTATTCTGAAACCGGCGCTTAAGTGGAATTTAGATGGGATAAAAGGAGACATGGTACAGGGCAACTGTCTGTGCCCGGGCCTTAGATGGTATAAGGCGACTTAACTGCACCCCATGGAAAGCGAAAGTCCTTTGGCTGTCCCTTGTAGCTATATAGGGGCTCTGATGTATTTAAGCAGTGCTCCCCAACCTTTTTGTCCCCACGGACCGGTAAATGTTTGATGATTTTTTTCGTGGCCCGGGGCTGGGGTGGGGAGGGGGAGATGGGAGGTGCGGGGTCGGGCGGGGGCAGGGTGTGGGGGGGCGGGGGATGGGGGAGGGAGGAAAGTGCGGGGGGCCATGGGAGCGGCCAGAAGTGCTAGCCGGCTGGGGGCGTCGGGCGTGCCGCTCCCGCACGCGCGGGGAGGGGGAGCCCAGGGCTCCTGGGTGGGCGGGGCCCCGCCTCCTCCTTCTGTCGGCGGCCACGGCAGCCGCCCTGCGGCTGCCGCCGCCGCCCGCCTCAGTGGGGCGCCTCTGCGCCGCCGGCTCGGCGGTCCCGGTGCCGCCTTCGGGCGGGCGAGAGGGAGGGGGAGGGGAGGGAGGCCGGTAGGGGGGGTGTCTCTGCGCTGGCGGCGACGTCCGGAAGCGGCAGCGGCGTCCGGGGCTGGTCGGGCGGAGGAGGAGGAGGAGGAGGAGGAGGAGGCGGAGGAGGAGGATCCGAGTCTCCGGCGGCGGCGGAGAAGAAGCGGCTGCATCACCGGCGTCGGAAGCGCTACGCCTCCTCGGCCCCGCCGCTACCGCCACCGGCCCCCGTCGGGTTGCCCCTTTCTCCGGCTAGGCGGGGTGGGCCTCGCGGGGGCGTCGGAGCGGTGCAGGAGCGGGAGCGGGGCGGGCCTGGGCCCGCTTGGGGGGGAGGCAGTGGCGGGGGCGAGGAGGAGGAGGACTATGGAGGCGCCGTGACCTTCCCATCGGAGGGGCCTCTGGGGGGGGCGGGGCTAGGAGCGGCGGGGGTAGCTCCTCCAGCCTTCCTCCTCCACCGGCCGCCCGTGGGAGAGAAGAGGAGGAGGAGGAGGGCGGCAGAGGAAAAGGGGAGGAGCCTCCCGGCCTCCCAGGCGGGGTGCCGACCGGTGTCCGCGGCCCGGGGGTTGGGGACCACCGTATTTAAGTTATGTCAGGCATGTCCAAACTTCGGCCCTCCAGTTGTTTTGGACCACAACTCCTACAGACCTTTGTCATTGGCTAGCTAAGCTTAGAATCCTGGGGTTTTGGTTCAAGACATCAGGAGGGCCAAAGTTTGGACAAGCCTGAGTTATAGTATGTTGCCTTTCTTCCATAGAGGGACCTGAAGGGATTACTTTGCCCATGAAAGCAATTGAGTAGAGGAGGAAGGTTGGTGCAGACAGATTTTACCACAGAGCTGCTTCCTCTGAGATGAAGGGCAAAGTCTAGTGCCTGCATGTAGGCATTGTAGAAGGTGGTATGGACTTTTCTAAATGGGAGAAGAACAGAACAACTCTGTCTCTGATACAGAATTTCGATAGGCCAGTTTCTTGAAATAGAACCTCATGAAGCAACGTACAGTTCCTATCCTGTCTGCTTTACCTTTTGAACCCTAGTCCTCTTGGTTATTTATTTCAGCCAAAGGTCCCCTCAAAGAGGCGCTCTGCAAGCGCTGCTGCTTCCGCAGAATCAGATGACTCTACCAAAAAGCCTAAAATGGCGTCCAAAAGGCGCACAGGGCGAGGCAAGGGCGGGCAAAAGGCAGATCAAAAGAAGCCCTCATTAAGGACTCCAGAAGGGGATGAGAAACCAAATACTTCTGGAACCAAAAGGGGAACAACTAAATCTCCAGCCTCTAGGGGTGCTGAGGCAGAAAAGGGATCTGCCTCTGTGGAGGACAGCCTGTGTGGAAAAGAAGGTTTGGGAAGGCCTAAAAATGACCGCCAACGTAGACTGGCCTCTAAAATATCCTATAAAGAGGAGAGTGGAAGCGAGGAAAGCAGCGATTCTGAATTCCATGCTTCAGAGGAAGAGGAAGAGGATAGTAATGTCTCAGACGAAGATTTTGAAATGCCCCAGAGAAAGAAGAGGTTGTCACAAGGAACTCCCAAGACAAACGTGACTGTTAAAAATAGACAGAAATCCATACCTTTGGTCCTGAAGGGGGCAAGTAACTCAGAGACACTCCCTGGGAAAATAGCTACATCAAGTTCTTCTAGCCCACCAAAGAAAAGGAACCAAATAATTTCTAGTGAGGATGAGGATGAGGATGAGAAAAGAGGAGTGGTTAAAGTCAGAGGGACAGACCTGTGGGTGGAGGTTTTTCTCGAACGGGAAGATAGGTGGGTGTGCATAGACTGTGTTGATGGAACCGTTGGCCAGCCCCTGCTGTGCTTCAAATATGCCACAAAGCCTGTGCGCTACATCGTTGGCATTGACAACGATGGGTGCGTAAAGGATGTGACGCCAAGATATGATCTGGCGTGGATGACCTTGACCAGGAAATGTCGAGTGGATGCCCAGTGGTGGGAGGACACTTTGGAGCCATACCGGAGCCCTTTTGTGGAACGAGACAAAAAAGAAGATCAAGAGGTAAATGGAATGGAATGGGTGGCTGTTTCTCCCATGACCAAAATCCTCTTCTGATTGTTTGGGATTTCCTTGGTGTGTAAATACTCTGGCCAGGGATATGGAGGGTAGCAAATATACAGGGAGATGACATTGTTGAATGAAGAACTTGCTAGGTGGGGTTCCAGTGCATGGCCTCGGCTTGTCCTGGAGCAGAAACAAGAGGAAAGGGAGGTGTTAAGCAATAGCTGTGATGCCCAGCTAGTTCCGGCTGGGGCAGTGAGATAGTATGCCAGGGGTAGAATTTTACAGCAATACCAGGGGTGTCTTGTTTTCTAATTAGGAGTAATTTTGATGGTGGTGCAAGTCATTAACAGAACAATTCAAGAACCTTCACGGGCAAGGGCTTGTCAAGGAACGCCCAGAAGCACCAACTCTTTGTTAGTCAAGATCGATATTGTTCAGCTGAAGGCTGTGCAGGAGAGATTCTTTCTGCCCAGTAAATGTCTATACTATGACAAATAAATGTCTTTCTGTCCATAAGTGCAGAAAGAAGCAGGCCTGCTGGATCGTGCCAAGGTTGCCTCTAATCTGGCAGCCTGTTTTCCCATCGAGGTCTACTGGAGGGTTGGCAGGCATTTCACAAATGTCAACCAGTATTCTCTTTTATTTTTACCCCTGTGTGCTAGGCAAATATATACTGTCTCTGAACTTAGAGCAGTGGTTCTCAACCTGGGGGTCGGGACCCCTTTGGGGGTCGAATGACCATTTCACAGGGGTCGCCATGAGTCAGTGAAGAAAAAAGCACAAATGGCTTGGGTCTGGAGGGGGAGGAAGGGGGGGAAGAGTGGGTTACAGCTTGATAGCTTGGAGGGGATGTCAGTCAGTGGCACCGGAGGCTGTGATTGGCTGAGGGTGCTTGTACAGGGAAGTTCTCTATGGCACCTGTGGCAGTGGCCTGCCAAAGGGGCCTTGTGGCCTCTTCCAAGCAGGGCAAGGGGTCACCACAACATGAGGAACTGTATTAAAGGGTCGTGGAATTAGGAAGGTTGAGAACCACTGACTTAGAGCTTCCATTCAGAAGTGTCATTCTGGTAGCAGAACACTTCTTCCAGGAAAAGTTTGAAAGGTAGACCTGAAATTGCATATATGTATGTTGTAAACTATTTTGATTATTGATTGCTTTTGTTGTGTACTTATATGGAAATGTCTGTGGACCGAGTCAACATAGTTAGACTTCTCCCAACCCCCCAACCCCCAAAATGCTTAATGGTCATCATGTTTCCTTTCATCTGTTCTACAACATGAAATTTACATTAGTTATAACCTCAGAACTGTGATCCCCAGTTCCTAGTAAAACTTCAAGACCAGCCCATGCCAACAGCCATTGGCGAATACAAGAACCACCCACTTTACGCTTTGAAGAGGCATCTCCTCAAATATGAAGCCATCTATCCGGAAACAGCTGCCATCCTGGGATATTGCCGAGGGGAAGAGGTATATTCCAGGTGAGACCTCCTGTTAACTGTGAATTATGGCCTCACTTGGTAGTTGCTCACTAGGTAGGTTTTTAAAAAGTATTTTGGGCTGCACATTCCACTGTAACAAATATTTTATTGTCCTCCAGCAAGGATGTTGAGAGGAGCTCCTGCTTTCCTCTCCCATTTGAAGTAAGGGAGTAATTTCTACAGATGATTCTCTTTGGAGAGCTTGGCATTTTGACCAAAAAGTATCCTCTGCTCTGGGCATCTAGTGATGGAAGCAGGGAGGGCAGAAGATTTGTCCAATGTGCCTTCAGAAAAGAGAACCACAGGTTTTAGATTTTCTTGAAGTGACGTAGGTTTTATTTGTGAGACCTCATTTCAACATCTTCTCTCCTCTTGAAAGGAAACACAGACAACATAAATCATTTCGAGCCCTCAAACATCTGGGCAGTGCCTGGTGAACTACCAGAAAAATAATAGGTTGGTTGGAAGGTGACACTTCCATACTTGATACAACAATTTGTTCCTTGTTGGTTTATAAAAAATTGAATAAATTATGAAGAAGTAGATTTTTGCTTGGTTGGCTTAATTTTTACTGATTGCAGAATATGGTTGCATTGGTACACAATTCTCCCTTTTTTTCAAAGTGCAGAACTCCTTTTATTCAAAGCATGTTGCCAAGAATACACACCATTAATAATACAGTTGTTCGTGTTCTTACTAGATTCTTTTTTCAGAGACTGTATTCATACACTGCACTCCAAGGACACCTGGCTGAAGCAAGCGCGTGTTGTCCGGATAGGAGAGGTCCCCTATAAGGTAAGTAGCTCCATTCATATGGTGTGTCCTTAAGTGTGTCTTGTGTAGTAGCAGTATGGGGTAAGCTTGCATGGAGGTTTGTGAACTAAGGAACCCAGGGTGATCCTTGCTGGATCAGACCCAAGCCTTTTCTAGGCCCACAACCTTCTTTTCCTTGGTGGCCTCCAGGAAGCTCCTAACTGTGACAGGAGGGCATTATTCCTCCATGTATTGGTGACGGTAGTTATATACAGGATTCGTGCCTGGTTGGTCAGTCCCACATGTAACATGCAGAGACTTGGCTGGGAAGACCAGGATTTGGGAGACAGGAGAGCTGAGTGTAAGCATTTGCTCCATTTAATAGCTTAACATTCTGACAGTGACTCTGTACAGTGGTTAGAGAAAAGGTGTGAATGCCTGGCATAACCTCGTCTCTGTTTCTGGAGTAACAACAGGTATGATGAGGAACATCTAGTTCCATGCCGCGCATGATCCATAGGCCCCCATTTGATGGAGCCATAGGAATGGGTGAGAGCATTGAACGTTGTTGTGCTTTGTACAGATGGTCAAGGGCTACTCCAACCAGGCAAGGAAGGCGCGGATGATGGAGCCTGCGAACCGGGACAAAAATGATTTAGCCCTCTTTGGCCTCTGGCAGACTGAGGAGTACCAGCCCCCTGTGGCCGTGGATGGAAGGGTGAGCTGCAGGGAAGATCAGAACGGGCGCGCATTAGTGTGATCCAAAACTCAGCATTTGTGTTGAATGTCCTCTTCTGTTCACAAATACAAAGTTCTCTGTTTCGACAAGCCGAGCATTCGGCTTTGTCAACCTTTAGAGACTGAGTGCCCAAACTGCGATTCAAAACCCACTCATTGTTTGCAAAGTGCCAGTACAGCAATTAAACCTGAATACAGGGGGCTGTGAAGGGGTGATGTCGGGTGCCCACAGAAAGGGCTCCAAGTGCCACCTTTGGCACCTGTGCCATAGGTTCGCCAACACTGCCTTAGGCTATGTTGGCAAAGCAAGGTTTCTAAAATAGAATTGTTCTCTCCTAGATAGGTAGAAAGATAGGTGTTTGGGCATTTTCCCAAAACACAGCATACTGGTGCACAGAACACATTGATGTGTGGGCCTGATTCTTTTCCTGCCAGACCGATGAAGCTGTTTGGATGAACAGCGAAACGTTTCTATCTCTCAAAAAAGAAGTCCAGTAGCCATGACTCAACTTCCAGATAAACTCACCTGGATGACTGAGAATCTTCTCAGACATTTTCCTGACAGAGCTTTTGTGGATTTTGCCATGGAGTACAGTAGGACCCCTGTATCCACGGACTTGCCATCTGTGGATTCAGTTATCCACGGTGGCGAGGGGCGAGGGGCAAGGAGTGGGGCGAGCTGGTGGGAGTGCCCTGATGGTGGCAGGAGGCGAGGTGAGCACCCTGTTGACAGCACGAGGTGGAGCGAGCCATGTTCGGTCCTATCCATGGGTTTCTGTATCCAATCCCCCCACAGATACAAGGGTCCAACTGTATGTTTATTCTCTGATGAATACACATTTGTTGATGAGTTTCCATTCCGATGCTGAGAGGATCCTTGACTCTGCTTCCCACCCTCCTATTTTTACTTGTCAGGACAGTTTATTTATTTATTTATTTATTTATTTATTTATTTATTTATTTATTTAACTTATATGCCGCCCACTACCCAAAGGTGTCTGGGCGGCTTACAATCCAAAGAATAAAACAATTTAAAATAGTTAAGAGTAAAATATCAATAAATCATCAATAAAAACCTTACACTAAAATCATTATTCTAAAATTGTCATCAGCGGACCCACAATCTATATTATATCAATTAAAAACCTTCTGGAACAAGAAGGTTTTTACCTGGCGCCGGAATGTAATCAGTGTTGGCGCCAGGCGGATCTCGATCGGGAGGGCATTCCATAGCTTGGGAGCAGCTGCCGAGAAGGCCCTGTGTCTACAGGCCATCCCTCTCACCTCCTTGAGGGATGGCTCTTTCAAAAGGGCCCCTGGCTAGATCTTAATTGCCGGGTAGGCATGGAAGGAGGCGATCCTTCAGGTATCTAGGTCCTAAGTCGTTTAGGGCTTTGTATGTCAGAACAAGCACTTTGAATTTGGCAGCAACTGGTAACCAATGAAGGTTACGCAGAATCGGTGTGATGTGATCCCTCTTACCACACCAGGGTTTCTGAACCAGTTGCACGGATCAAAGGGAGCCCCCCCCCATTGCAGTAATCAATACGGGATGTTACCAGTGCATGCCTAACTGTCATGAGGCTGTGCTCGTCTAGGTAGGGGCGAAGCTGTTTATATTTTCCGCAGCTGAATGAAGGCACCCCTGGCCACCGAATCCACCTTTGTTGATCCAGAGCACCCCCATCCCGGATGCAAGTCCAAGACAGGGAATAACCTGTCCGGCAAAGCACCCACTAACAGCACTTCCGTCTTGTCTGGTCCTGGAAAACTCTTTCATCATCACTGTTATTAACAGCACCATTTTTTCTCAAGGAAAGATCAGATTTCATGCATAACACAATTAAAAAACAACAGATATTTGAATTTTTTCTTCATAGAGGTGAAGAAAAGTTAGTGAAGCATTATGCTGTGTGACATTGCAGGTGGGACCTGACCTGAAGCCTATATTCAGTTTTTCAGAGTGCGCTTTAAATCCCACAAATTTGCCAAATCCACTTCTAAAATGAAGGAAGGAGGCCATATCAACCCCCTTTGCATTGGTCCCATTGCATTCTGAGGGGGGGTATTCAGTGATGGGATGTGTGCCTGTACCCCCAAAGCTGTATGAGACATTGTGGAGCAGATCTGGGTTGTGGGCAGAGCAGAGCAGGCAGGAGAAGTGTATGATAAGAGTTTGGGGTGGCTGCAACATAGCAAGTTGTCTGAGCAGTTTGAAACGTAATCTTGAAATTCAGAACAAGCTAAATTAAGCCAGTTCTCTTTTGAAACCTTTGCTTTCTATTATGTGGTGCAGAAAATTCCTAGTGCTTATGTTTCGTCACACTCAAGAAATCGTATACATTTATGGCCACAGGGTTTCCATTTTCACCAGCTGTTCTTCTATTTGCAATTTGCAGGCAGCACTGTTTATAAGCATGAGCTTACTTGCTTAATTTATTTATTTATTTATTTATTTCTCTCTCTCTCTCTCTCTCTCTCTCTGCTTTCAGGTTCCTCGGAATGAATTTGGGAATGTGTATCTCTTTCAACCCAAGATGCTGCCGATCGGTTGTGTGCAACTAAAGCTTCCAAACCTCCACCGAGTGGCCCGCAAACTGGATATGGACTGTGTTCCAGCTGTTACTGGATTTGATTTTCATGGGGGCTATTCACACCCAGTGTATGTCACGCTTCCCTGACTTTACTAGGGCAGGATCGACATAGGAGAGAGGGTGGAAACATGACTTGTTTCTTTTCCAGCTCCCAGAATCCCTTGTCTGTTTGTGGCCACCAGTCATCCTGGCAGAGGCATTCTGTGATTTGTAGTCCAAAAACAATAATCACTGTAAGTTCTGATTATCCCTAATACCTGCCAGGAGAGGCTAGGTTTTTCATTCATGGCCCACATGCATTAAGGACTGAGAAACGTTTTGCTGGAACTATTCCCGGCCACACTGCCAATTGCCTCTCCTTTATCACTTATCCAGAGTTAAAGCAACCATGTTTACCATTCTGCTTTCTGCCAGGCATTTTAGTCTGATCTTTATTTTTAATTTTTACCCTGGTTTGTATGATATTCAAGCAGTAGGAATCAAGTCAAGTGAAATCAGTGAAGGCTGTTGGGGGAAATGTCTTGTCCAGATGTTCATGTTTCATCTTTTGGTTGTTCCTGGGATCCCAAATATTTTCTGTTCTTTCTTTCTTTCTTTCTTTCTTTCTTTCTTTCTTTCTTTCTTTCTTTCTTTCTTTCTTTCTTTCTTCTGAAAGCTCTAATATATAAGCTGCTGCATCAGTTTACAGGCAGCATCTAGACCAGTGGTTCTCAACCTGTGGTTCCCCAGATGTTCCTGGACTGCAACTCCCAGAAGCCTCCACCACACACGGTGCTGGAAGGGCTTTTTGGGAGTTGCAGTCCAGGAACATCTGGGGACCCACAGGTTGAGAACCACTGGTCTAAAGGAAGAAAAAAAACAGCTCCAGTTCAGCAGCACACGTGACAAGGCATTGTGTTCTTCTCGTCAGCACGGACGGTTATGTCATCTGTGAAGAGCACAAGGAGGTTCTTGTTGCAGCCTGGGAGAATGAAGAGGCAGAAAGAGAGAGAAAGGAAAAGGAGGTGAGGAAAACCCAGAGATGTATAACTCTGAAGGGTGGAATTGGGGTTGAACTGATGCTCATCTAAAGATGGAAGTGCTGAGTAGTAAATGTTGTTGGGAAACCTGGGAGCTCATGGGGTCACTGGGGGAAGGGTGGGGAAACCCGGATGACTGGATTTGGCCTGAGTGCTTGAGGTTTCCCACCATATATTCAAGTTAAACAAAGCCATGCATTAAAGTCTTCAAACTGCCACTGAGATCTTGAAAAAAGGTCTTCGGCATCTTTGTTCTTCCCTAGAGGGCTGATGGACTTCTGTGGATTCTGTGTTATCCTTTGGTAAAATGTCAAGTCCACCATGACTTAATTCTCATTTCCCTCGGGACCAAACACTTCGCAACTTTTGCTCACTGGTTCTAATTCTCTCTCTGTTCACACCTGACAAACAGAAGCGGGAGAAGAGAGTGCTGGGAAACTGGAAGTTGATGGTGAAAGGGCTCCTGATCAAACAGAGACTGAAGGAGCGCTACTCCGTTAAGGTAACAAAGGCCAGTATACAGTATTTGTATTTCTACTTTTAATAAGGATGTTGAGCTCATTCAGGTCATCGTGAATACTGGAGGGTTTGTTTGTTGAGAGGCTCTATTGACGGTGTAGAAACCGGTAGCCTTCCAGTTACCATCATTCTGTGCCTCTAGGTGTGTTTCCTAGGATCGAGGGGAGGTCTAATCCAACAGCATCTGAGTGGGATCTCACTGAGTGACATGATTTCATGTCATTCACAGTCTGTTCTTTGGAGTGGCTTCCAGGTACTTCCTAATAGTAAGGCCACCTTTTAATTTTCTTGTTCAGATGTTTTCTGAATGTATAGTGAGTCCTGTGCATTTCATGTTGGGGAACAGTTTTTATCTGAACAAGACACGGCTATCCACTGCTTGACGGTCCAAATATTGAGAACACACTTGCTCCCCTGTCAACAGTTTAAAAGCTGTGTTTGATATTTTATTGTATTTTGTTTTATGTAATTTTGTTCTTTGGCTGAATTTGGTTTTCCTTGCTATTTTGGTATATTTTATAAGTTGTGGAAAGGCAGGGTAGAAATGTAATAATAATAATAATAATAATAATAATAATAATAATAATAATAATAATAATAATAATAATAATAATAATAATAATAATAATAATAATAATAATAGGCTTATATTCTGATTATTCAGCTTTCTTGCTGTGAACAGTAATTTGTGCAATCATATGCTTTCTGTATTGGCTTTCCGTCTTGTGCAGGTTTTCAGTTTTCAAAGCAAGCTGGAAGTGTTTTGCACTGCTGATTCCTTTTTCTTGGTGAGACCTCCATTTTAAAGGGACTGCTTTCATGGGAAAATTTCTTTTTCTCTCTTCCAGAATGAGGCAGCAGGAGCAATGATGGAAAAAGGTGCCGGATTCTCTTCCGATGAGGATGAGGATGGAGGGGGGCAACCAAGCTCTCAGACGCGTGCAGAGGATGTGGCAATTTCTTGGCCCCGAAACCGCCAAATGGAGGAACAGAGCGAGGAAGCAAAAATAACCAGAAAGAGCAAGAGATTAAAAAAAGGGGAGGCAAAGCACTTATTCCCATTTGAGAAGCTGTGACCAAGAGGAGCCCTGGTATTGAAAATACAGTTCACCAATTTTTTTAAGCATTCTGTATTCTTTCAGACCAACTTCTAGGTATTTTCAGGCTTGCTTACAGAATATAGTATGTATCTTTTAAAAATATTAGCAAGTTGGAATCTTGGGTTTGAGTTGATATTAAAAGTTACGCTATTTTAAAAAATTACGGCTGATAGGAGTTAAATCAGGGAGCTAGTAGGACTTCTATAAGTCTAGGGCCATAAGATGTACATTTTGCTCTGTGTTGTGGTTCCAAATGTGAGATGTGCTGTAGAACAGAAAATGACACATGTTTTACTTTCACATGAAAGGTTCTGGGCCTTCCTTTTTTATATATTTGTGGAATTCTGAGGAAGAGGTTAGTTAGAGGCAACTAATATGTATGTATGCTTTTTTTTGATAACTCATGTTATGGGCTTTGTTTCCTTTGATCATTCTTCCACTTTTTCAGTTACTTCACTATTAATGGAGTCCCTCTCACTCTCCTTCATTGTCCTTTTTTCCCTGTCCGTTTGTAAAACAGTTTACGTGGCAGCTGTAGAAAGGTCATTTCTGGCCTGAGGGCAACACAGTGGTGTCCTTTGCCTGAAAAGAGTTCGAATCCTTGCAGGGGTCTCTCCAGCTGTTTCAAGGGTCACGTCCTAGCGTTCTTGACTCCACTGCCCGGGGCAACTGGGGGCTGAAGTCTGAAACATTAGGAAAGGACCAGGTTGGGAAACACAGTTTTGGTTGCTTTCGGGGAAGGAGGGGAAATGGGCAGCCGTCTGCTGGGAAAGTCTCCTGTCCAAGCACCACAAATACCAGTGGGCCCAGTGTAGGGTCAGTGGTGCTCTTGCAATCCCAATCCGCATCATTTCAGTAGATCTTGAGCAAGAAAGACAAACATTAGTATTTAAAATAATCATAAGAGTTACAGGAATTGGGGAATTTTCAAAAATGTCCATTTGGGTTTTAGTTTCTGTTGGCTTCCCCACCACCACCACCTCCCCGCAACTCGGCTCTGTATCTTCACAAACCTTGATGGCCATGCTAATTTTATACATGTTGAGCATTAAAAAGGAGCAGCAATATTTGTAGGTTCAGAACACTGCAGGTGAATGGTGGAAATCCAGTAGCAGTTAACTCGAGCTAGGCCCCTTACACCTCCTTTGTGTGTTCCACAGATTCATTGAGCCTCCTCTAGTTGTGACTTCCTGCTGGACGTCAGCCAGACCAATCTAGAAGATGACAAAAGAGCGCGTGCTTGCCATTTGCCACTACGTGTCTAATAATAGTTGGGTTGTTTGCTGTTTAGAACGCTTTGATTTATGCAGTTGTTGCTGTGAAGAGAGATGTCGGCAGCATGATCATGTTTTACACAAGAATTTTTAATTTAAAAAAAACTGGCCTAGACTTGATTGTGACATGAAAGAAAAAACTACCCTGTCTTTAAACTGACCAGAGCTACTATTGATTGGCACTTTAAATAATGTTTCTTTAAAATATTTTTGTACTGAATCTTTGGCAAAAAAATAAAATAAAAAAGCTTTAATATGATCTTGCTTCTCCTGCAAGCCTCTTTCTTTCCCTGCATTTAGCAAGGCATGGTCCTTTAGAACATTATGCAGGCCATTCCAACACTTTACATTCCTGTCTTCATTTTCTCAAGATTTGCTGTTTTAAAATGTGTTTTTACTCGTGTTTTTATTCACAATTTAATAGTATCTTTGATTCATTTAGCTATTGTGAAAATTTATTGTTTCAGCTTTTAATATTTGTTCCTTTTAAAACTGTAATTCACCTTGGATCATATAAGTATTTTAAATAAATAGAAAAGCAACGCTAGGTTTGAATCCATAGGGCCACAGAGAATGTGCCAGGACCTGCAGCTGGATTCTGACTTACCCATTTCTGCAATAATCTCTCCATCCTCATCCTCCTCTCCAAAGACGTCGGTGCAGTATGAAAGAAAAGGCAGAAACCTTAAAGAGCGTACACACAGGTGGGCATAAACATGTCCCAGGTGCTCCGTGAACCCTGCCCCTTGTTTTCTTTCTAGTTTGCTTTGAGGAAATCTGTGATATGCAAGGGCGATTTAAAAGGTTTATTTCCAAGCTGGCTGGGGCAACACATGCAAGCAGCTAGCAGACCTGTAGCTTTGAGAAGGTAGTCTTCTAAAAACACTTGCCCGAATCCTGTTGGTGGTATACGGCTGCCCTTAATGTACCACGTGTGGGTCATGCTAGCAGAGGACTCGCCACTCACCTTCCTCAGACCCGACGAAGCTGCTTGGATGAGCAGCGAAACGTTTCAGTCTCTCAAGAAAAGGAAGTCCAGTTGCCACGACTCACCTTCCAGATAAACTCACTTGGATGACGGAGAATCTTCAGACATGCTAGTGAATATGTCATAATTAATAAGGTGTCAGTCACATGCCTAGGAAAGTGACCCAAACCTTATTCATCAGCTGTAGTTCATCACAGCAAGTCCAGGGCATCTGAATATGTATCCTGGCTTTTCATCCCCCGCCCTGCCCAGCCCCGATCCACTCACTGGGTTTTCATAGCATGCACCAATTACAGAAGTAGCCCACTCGACTCTTTCCCAACAGGCTCCAATTGAAGATTATTTTATTCCAACCACCATCAACCACCATTGAGTCTGGAGGGCTCCTTTTCTTTTACTATCTGCCTTCCATGGACTGCAAGCCTCTTCTTCAGAAGCAAGTGGGCTATGGTCGCCGAGAGCTAATGCAAACTAAAACCTATCGACATTAAAGGCACCCCAGGACGGAAACCGGCTGGCATTGTCAACCAACTCTCTCCCCCATGTCCAGTTTTGGGCAAAAGAAACTCGAGGTCAATGAGATGGGGACTATCCTGTAATGGGAGAGGCTTATGACCTTTTCCTGCCCCAGCGTGGCCTCAACTTTCAGGAACGCCATTGCTTACGAATAACGTCTCCCAGAAAACTTGAGAGGTGCCTTTGTTATCGGGAAGGATGCACGCTGGAACAGCTTTCATGCAGCCCAGATGACCCCACGTTTCCGTAACTGCTATGCTCTTAATACATATGTATATAAAGTGAAGCCCACTCCTAAGGTTTCTCCTTCTACCTGCAGAATGCTGTGTGTGTCTGATCTCTGCACATCTCTGCAAGCAAGCCTTTTGGGTAGCATGCCGAAACCACGCCTTGGTTCTTGACGGCGAGTTGAAGAAAGACAATGCTATTGGCAAAAGTTTATTTATGAAAGATAGAAAGGGTGGCACATCTGTTTGAAGACAATTTTCAAAAGCCTTCAAAAGAATACGGATCCTGGTTGTCGTTTAGCTGAAACATAGTTACAAGACTTCAGTCCGTACCAGCACACAACTGATACAGGGATGTCCTGTTAAACAGAAGACTACCTCAAGGAGCTTAACCAGGAGACAGTTTCAATCCCTTTTTGAGGGGTGGGGTGGTGGTAATGAGTCTTGGCTTATTTGAGTAGTGACCACTAGCCTGTGGGGCCTCAGGGTTTTTGGTCTCCAAGAGAGGGACAGGTCTAGGGTAGAATGGGGTTCTCACCCACGATTGGCCATTGGAGATTTTCACCCCAGATGCTCAATCCGCACCTCCCACCCTAGCCATGACTGGGAAGGACACGGTTCAGCAGTGACTTTAGATGGAGTACATGGCAGCCTGGGTTTTCACCAACCCAACTTGCGGATTTCAGCAAAAGTACCAAAATAGTAAATATGGAGACACCTCACAGTCGTGCGTTTGCAGATATTTCTGCATTAACCACCCATCACTGTGGCTAACAATTAAGAATCATTACTGTACCTTTCTGTAAAAGCAATCCATACCTTTCTTTTCTGCAAACATTATAAAGGTCATTATGTTTTGTTTCCACTTGTATACTGCCCTACAGTGCTGGAGCATTGCTTGAACTGGTTAACCTCATTATGCAAGGAATACTGTCTCTAGTTTTTAACATATGATTGGTTTGCAACATTAACAGGGAACACTGCAACTCCTTGTTCCCTCCTCACTTGCTATGCAACCTAAGACTGATGGGAGTTATAATGTAACAACATCTGGTGAGCTACATGGTTTCCAGCTCTGGTTTACAAGTTTAATTTTAGTTTCCCAGTAAAGCTCTTGTAGGTATTAAAGGTGTCTGGGATTCACATAACTCTTTAACACAAACTAGTCCCCTTATCCACAAGGTCAGATATTGCTGAGTTCATTAAGTATCTATTGCATTAATGCTATTCCTAAAGAAAGAGAAGGGAGGGACACTCCATGATACCTTTCCAGGTGGAATACAGCAATTTTGTACAGAAGAGGATAATAGTAAGCAACTTAATCAGTGTTATGTGGCAATTCATCTCTTGTACCATTCAAGGTTCTCTGGGAAAAGTAATTTAAATGAACAATAAAAAAACTGATTAGAACTAGACAAGCAAGAGACAAATGAAATAAGATTGGACAGAAATTACAAACCACTGCATGCATAAAAAATCTGAAACAAAACATAAAAGTACTATTTGGAACAAAATACGTATGTGATAAAATTGTAACAATTTTAAATTTCAAAGCCTGACTTGGTCCCCATCAAGGGCACGAATACCTGTGTTTCCCCAATGGGACTGGCAGATGCTTTAATCGAGTTATCAAGTCAGCGTCCCTTAACTGTGCTTGAATGCCAGGTATAAGGCCATTTTACCACTGATCTTTGCAGTTCATTTTCTTAGGAAGCCATGCCACAACAGAGTCCAATTTTCCACGTGATTACATTATGAAAAACGGTAGAAACATTTTGCAAGCAGGTCCGCTGTTCCACCTGTATTGCAAAGCATTGAGACCTGCACGTACACTTGGTGGTCACTGCTTTACACTGGACGGATGCTCTAGACCTCCCATTGTTCTGAAGAGATTCCCAAGCAAAGGGCGAGACACATTCTTCACCACATCACTGTTGCTTCTTTGGGGGAACCCGGGATCTTGCAAGCACAATGGGAACCACCGCCAGCAATCCAATCAGTACCGCCCAGAGGGGTCGATAGAAGAGCCAGCCGACAGAAATGGTCAGCAGGGATAGAGAGGTGGCCAAGCAAAAGGCAAACGCCTTCAGGCCAATGTTCACCAGGTCCCGGACTACTGGAAACCAATCCACTGTAAAGGAGAGAAAAATTAAGCAAGACATGAAGTTCTGGCATTCTTTTGAAAAACCAGTTAGAAACACGTGACTACTTAAACGTGGCTTCAGACTTAATGCAACACCTGATGGCCAAAACACACCACTCCATCTGCAACAGGTGACGCCTACAGGGATGTCTTAACTTGCATCAATTTGCCTCCAAACATCATGCCTTTTGAGTAACTGCAAAACAGGATTACAGGATTTCAGCCACCAATCTCAAGTTCTTCATGGCTCTTCAGTACGGAGATGTTCTTAACAAGGAGGTACGAGCATGATTGACTGAGCTGTTGTCTTCTCTGGATTCTTGTCACTGTATCAAAGATGGTGTTTGTACCTACTCACTTGTTGGTCACCTCCGAGTATTGAAAAGCCACAAAGAGAAAACCCTTCAAAGCTGGACTGGGGAGGCCATGCCTGTCTTTCATTTCTTAGTCCATCTGGATACAGAGCTGCTGTCATAAATCTATGAGGGGCAGCTCTGGTATGCCTAAGGGTCAGATGTTCATGCCAAGCACGCATAAAGTCCCACACCAATTCCAGCAATATCCTATTTTTAATTTAAAACCAAATCGTGAAATGCCCAGCTGCATCCTTCCTATTTTATATATTGTGGTGTGGAAGGGAATCCTCCCCTATCTGTTTTATGCAAAATTGGCTTTGAATAGAAAAATGTGGAAAAAAAAATAATAGGTCAGGGTCTAAATTTTGCCCCCACACTGAAAAAGTAAAAAAAAAACCTCAGTCAGAGCAGATATAAGGACAAGGGTGGCTATTCAAAGAGATGCAACTTCTATCATCTTTAATCACCAATCCTGTCTTGTGAGCGATAAACATGAGTTTGGGAAGGGAACTCGCAAGCTGGATATCAGCTCTCTCTCTAATTTTATAATGAAGGAGACAAACGGCTTTAAACCAGAGTTTCAAGAGATCTTGCAAAAAGATTACAAAAAAAACCCTTGGATTTAAACACATTTTCTTGCATGTGACAATGGCTTCCACTCAATTTTAAAGGCATCTAAGCAAACCCTGCTGTTCCCAGGACTCACAGGGTACGTCTTCATCACAGCTCAGTAATAAAGTAACTAATATACTGCCTTCTTCTCCCAAGGAGCCATCTTCTAACTTTTAGTATCAGAGGCACTGAAAAACCTTCGACGGTTCTGACCTGTACTAAACCTTGCATTTTCAGATGAATTTTCAGCTTTCAGAAACATTTATCATTAGCCATGCTAATTCAACTTTGTCGAGATAACTTAATGTTCACTTTTACAATGAACAGCCCCTTAGTGCTAATGTTGCTTAAACCCAAATTTTTAATTTGCCCCCTCCGTTGTTGCAGTCAGCACAACTTACCCAAGGTGTAAATAATTCTGGTCATAAGGCTGATGCCTACAAACATAGACAGCCACCCGGCTGCACGCAATCCCCAGGTTTTCATGCTGTTGCTTGCATGTTCCTTCTGGAACACCTCCTAAAACATGGGGAGCATTTGGTCAGCAAATTCCAGACCATAACAACCTCTACTGCCCTAACATCCAAGTCTTCTCTTCCTAAACATACCTTCCTCCTAAAATGTGCAAAATTGAGAAGATCATCCCTGTGTTTGAAAGGAGGAACAAGCAAATGAGAAGCATGTGGGTGGGTGGGTGGAGCAAAGGTTCACCAGTTACCAACTATTGTTACATATAAATCTCAGGGTGCAAGCTGGTATCTCCAGTTCAGTGGTTCTCAACCTATGGGTCCCCAGATGTTCCTGGACTGCAACTCCCAGAAATCCCTTCCAGCACAGCAAGTGGTGGAGGCTTTTGGGAGTTGCAGTCTAGGAACATCTGGGGACTCACAGGTTGAGAACTACTGTTCAAGTTTATCTGAACAAGCCTGGATCATAAACTATGGTTCAAAGCTGACAAATAATAGTAAAAACTAACCAAACCTGGTGACCCAGCTCAGATGTAAAAATAAGAGACAAAAGTTGGTTGACAACAATAACAGACAGAAGTTGGTTAACAACTGTTTCAGCCTGCTTCCCACCAACTGAGTGGGGGAAGAAGCCTGAGACTGATTCAGCGTAGAACTAAACTTGAGTTTCGGGTTCAAACCAAACATATCCCTGTAAAAATGTATACAGTATGGACAAATGTTCTACAAGCCATCAAATATTAAGCAGAGTTGAAGCCCACCGAATCTAACTCACCCAGAGAGCTAAGAAAAAAGACACGTGTATGCCTTTATGACATACCACAAAATGTTTGCACTAAACTAGAGGGAAACGCACAGCCCCTAGTGTTCCCAAGGCTACGTCCCACCACGTTTCTGAGGTGCTACCAAAATTCATTGGTACAGAGGGCCGATCTGGCAGGAAGTATTCCCTAGTGGGCTTAGTGAGGGGAATAAGTTCTCTCCTCTCCAAGACAAAAGGCATTTCAGGTCAAAGAAAGAGAAAAGTAGATCAGATTTTAATTTGTATTTTTCATCTACAGGAGGAGGAAAGAAGACTTTTCCCACCCTTCTCCTCTAGGTGGATCATAAGCTCTTACCTCAGGAGACAGCTCACCAAGATAGAGAATCTGCAAAGCTTCCCCAGATTTGGTTTGATAGGAAGCTAAGTGGTCTCCTTGCTGACGAGCAACTATGGTCACCTGGAAAATAGTGGAGAGAAAATAAATAAATAAAAACATTCCAAAAAGCCTTGCATTTTAAGAAGGGTGTGCATGTGCACACAGGCATGTACATACATGCATGATGGTTGGGAAAGATGCTTATTTCCTCAGAATAGTTACCATATCTGCTGGACCCAAGTGGGATGAGTCTTCACTCAAACCTGCGTAGAAGAATGAAACACGAAGATCTCCTACCTGGAAGTGGGAGAAACACAAATGTTGGCAGCAGAAGCTTCTCAGTAACAATCACATAGGTCTAGATTCCACACATTATTCGATGTTCTTTCTCACGTTCTTTGTGAGAAACAACTCCCAGTCCTCTGCCACTGGCAATTTAGGCTCAGAATTCTGGGAGTTGGGGTCCAAAATATCTGGAGTGCCGATGGTTCGCCACCACTGCCCTAACAAGAATGAAATTGTGGAGATGTGTCTGGTAATTTTGAACAGAATGGGATGTGCGGTTCACAGTTGTTTGTGTCAATATACTGAAGGGACAAAAAACGTTCACTTATGGGTAGTGAGAAGATGATATGCTCTTGTTTTTTCAACTCTATCATCGTTTGCTTCTTACTTCTGGCCGCCGCGGGTTGTCGCTGTGAAAGAAGTAATCCCCTGAGCGGATCACATCAGCGTGAGGATCTCCCAGTCTAGACAAACTCATCTGCTTGAAATTTTCAATCTTCTCAATGAGGCCTAGGAAAAAGCAGAGTATTGACTCTTTTTTACATGGTTTTTGCTCTGCAAGGGTACAAAGAAAAGAGTGTCAGGAAAGGTTTGTGTATTGAACGACAACCTCCAGAATTCTACAGCCAGCAAGGTCAGTAGACCTGTCACCTGAGGAATACTGGAAAATGTAGACCAAACAAACATGATTTCCTAAACCTGAACAAAAATGAGGTGGAACTACACACAAAATTTGCCTAAATGAACCCACCCTTGAACCCACCCACCCCTGCAAATTCCAGCTTCAGGATGATCTTAAATCACTTTGAAAGAAGAGAAGCATCGTGCAATTGAACTCTACGTACCTCTGGAGAGAAAGAACCTGCCCACTTGGACATCAGGAGCAACGGCCGTGAAAGACTCAACAGCCATGGCACTGCATGGACAAAAAGGATGGTGAGATGCATTTCCTCATGGAAGACACCAATACAGAAGAAAAGTCACAGCACAGCAATTGCTACACTTCCCTATTCCCAACCAAAATAATTGGCTAGCAAGCGTGTCGTGTCAGAAAACAACATACAGTGGTCCCTCGCCCTTTCGCGGTTCATATAATGCGGCCCCGCTATATCGCAGGACCACAGTACTACGAAAGGGCTTGAGGGTAAGGGGGGGAGGTTTTGGCTCCACAGCCACAATCCTTTCCAAAGATCGCACACCGCTTGCCCGCACCCCCCCTCCGGGTTATGGACAAGCGGTGCGCAACATTTAAAGGGCTCTGGCTGCGGAGACAAGTGCTTCTCACTGCAGCCAGTGCCCTTTCCAAAGATCTGGGTGAGCGCGTGGGATCTTTAAAGGGCTCTGGCTGCAAAGACAAGCGCTTGTCTCCGCCGCCAGAACCCTTTTAAAACTACGCGCACCCCTTGCTCACACCCCCCTGAGCGGCATTGTGCCCACCCCCTGACCTTCATCCGCATATCGCGGATTTTCAATTATCACAGTTTGGGTGGGTCCCTAACCCCCGCGATAGGTGGGGGGTTACTGTACATGCTACGCTCCAAGGGTAAATATATGACCTTCCAGATGTCTTGGGCTTTTAACGCCCAGAAGCCTTCACTATCTTGCCCTGACTGTTGGAGCTGTAGCCCCAGAAACCCGGAAGATCAAAGGCATCCCACACCTGCACTGAGTCCCAATGGCATCCTTTTCTGAATCTACAGCACTGGTCCAGGATTAGGGGAACCAAAAAGTAGTATTTTTGTAGGGTGTCATCAGAAGCACAGAAGCAGAAGCTAGAAGAGACAGCATTCATTCATACCTACATCTTTGGTAATAGTTTTGTTTTGCGGATGGGGAAAATGGCACTTACCTAGGATTTTTATGGCCAATTTCTCGATCAAAGTTTTTGCTGTTCACAACTTCTGCTTTCCATTCAGTATCTAAAAGGGAAACAAGAAAGAATACAGAGGACTGTACCAAGGCTACAGTCGTCTTGTCCTTGGGAAGGCAGAATGGGTTAGATCTCCCCCTTGGGCGATAATAGTTCAGAATGTTGTTCTCAGTTTCTAATGACAATAGATAGAATTGTGTGGAAACAGAGTAACCCTCAAAGAATATCAACATACTGAAAAGTTTCAAATAAGTCTCCTATGATGGAGAAACCTCCTATCTACATGCGGAGGGCGGAGGACTGGGACAAAACAGGTTATCAGTTAAAAAGGAAAGACTGGAGCCAAGTTAAAAACATAAAACAGAGCCCTATTAACAGAACAAAATCTCGCCTGTTTTCTAGAAGTCGGTGAAATTTCTAGACATATTCATGCCACTCCTCATTGCTCATTCTGCCTTCTGAGCACTGCAACCAGATGGCTTTTTCACAAATGGCTCATAACGCACTGATAGGATGGCAAGTGTTCTTGATGGCAGGGTATATAAGGCTCCCACTCTGATCTGCCTCCTATCTTTAGAATGCCATCGACTGATAACATTAGCTCCCAAGTTGAAGACTGCGCAGAGTCCAAATACAGAACACAACTACACCTCCAATGCATTTTCATGTCAAGACGCTTAAGGCAAAATTGCTGTCTTCTACCGGCCAGTGGTTCTGTGCCGTTAGCAGCCACAGGACTGGGCAGGTTAGAATCACAAGGGATCGAAGTGAGAATGAGGAACGCCCCTTTCGGATTTTACAGCACACAGCCACAATCAGTGGCAATTCCAGTGGAACAGCCTCTGTGCCCGACAACGTACTGTATGAGTATCTGGTTTCTTTTTTCATTTCGCCATCCTCTTCGTATTCTCTAAAGAAGCAAAACAGAACAGGAAGAACAAAACACAATCTGTGAGACACTCGTGGTACATTACACAGGGTTTGATTATTTTACACATGAGAGATCAAAGGTAAGTTTGTAGCAGTATAATATTTTAGCCTATCAGGCTAGATAGAAGAAATTGTGTACAATTCTGGTCACCGCATCTCAAAAAAGACATAGTGGAACTGGAAAAAGTGCAGAAGAGAGCGACTAAAATGATTATTGGGCTGGGGGGCCTCCCTTATGAGGAAAGGCTAAAACATTTGGTGCTCTTTAGTCTAGAAAAAAAGCGCCTGAGGGGGGATATGATTGAGACATACAAAATAATGCAGGGCATGAGTCAAGTGGATAGAGGGAAGCTCTTCTCCCTCTCACAAAATACCAGAACTAGGGGACATACACTCAAATTGAGGGCTGGGAGAGTAAGAACAGAGTGTTGTTAGTCTGTGGAACTCTCTGCCACAGGATGTGGTGATGGCATCTGGCCTAGATGCCATCAAAAGGGGATTGGACAGATTCCTGGAGGAAAAGTCCATCGCAGGTTACAAACCATGATGGAGATGTGCAATCTTCATGCTTAAAACCAGGGTACTTCAAGGGCCAGATGCAGAGGTGTGGTATCAGGAGACAGATATCTAGTCTTGTGTGTTCCCAGACGCATTTCCTTTGGGGCCACTGTGAGATACAGGAAGCTAGACTTGAAGGGCCTTTGGCCTGATCCAGCATGGCTCTTCTTATGTTCTTATGTGAACGTGTACAAAGCAGAAGACCTGCCAAAGAGCCCTGCTCATGTGAAAGCCTAGAAAATTCTGTTTACATGGAAGATGTGCTACAGGAGCAGGAGGGGAAAGGAAGCCAGCCACAAGAGCATCATTGGCAAGAACTCAGGAGGGAAATGAGGAGCTGGAGAAACATGAAAAGCATAGGCAATGGGACAAGACTTATGCCGTGGCATTAAAAAAACATGTCATAGTCTCAATACATTAGTGCACTGCTTTAGGCACTAGAGCTTGGAACAACTTTGCTTTCCAAAGTATGTGAATGCAACTGAAACTCTATTGGCACAATGAGGTAATGAGATTTCAAATGAGGTTTAGTGTCGAGATCACTTTTTGTTGTTGTTATTGTCACCATCATTGTTATGCACTGTCAAGTTGCCTCCAACGTATAGAAGCTTCTATAGTTCACTTAGATTGAATACCAATTTCCAACTGGATCAAACAGATTTCTCCGTCACTTTATGTATTACGTTGGAATCCAGAAGGCAGGCCTCTTTCAAAGCCTCACTACTCTTCGAAGGACACTCAGTAAAATGACTCCAGGCTTGGCATGACCAAGGAATCAAAGGGACAGGAGGCCCCCATCCACACCTTTTTGCTCTAGCCCAGGGTGGCACACCATTCACCAAAGACACAGCAGATTTAGAGATAAATGGCTCCTTTCCCAACATCTTAACTAAACTCCTCATACTTTCCACTCCAGAAGCCAACTATAAACACATGACTCATCTTTCTATATTCATTTGCCCTTCATAACTCTGAATGAACGACGCCCTCGAATAAAGCTGGATACTAAAAGAAAAGCTGTATCAGCGTTATAGATGCCAAGAGCAAGATGGAGAAATAAATTAGGGGGGGGGGAGCCAGTCTAACTACTGTACATACAAAGGATTCCTCTTTCTGTCTACCTGCATCAAGTAACAGAAAAGGCCACCCAAAGCAGCCCCCGCCCCCCGCCCCCCCGCCGCACGTATTATGCGGCACAGAAAACATGAAGTTGCCTCTCTTACTTGGAATCTTCATATTCCACCCACTGATACATCTCGACGTGACGCTTGAGCTTGACAGCCCGGATGGAAAGCCCATAGCCGGGATCATATAAAGGCTGCAAAATGCAAAAAATAAAAAATCAGTGTGAAATCTGTACTTCAGGAGTTGGGCAAGCAGACAGACAAAGAGCAGGAAGGTACCGTTCAAATCTGTGATGAAGGGCATGTTTCTCAAAGTTGTTAGATGCGGGGCCTTGTTGGATCCCAGTCAAGGTCCTTCAGATGGAGAGATGACATCTGAGCATAATAACCAGCAGGCAAAGTCTGACAATTACCCACATTGTCCAGCAGTTGTTCTGATCCTCCCTGCTCTCTCTCTCCCTCTCTGTCTGTCTGAAGTTGCAGCGTACCCCTGAAGGCCTACGGTTGAACTGCTGCCAGGCTTTCTATTTAACTGCAGACACTTTTCACAGTACCCCAGAATCCATGATGCAGCCAGAAAATTCTGCTATTTTATCTTCTCCTGGTTTCCAGGTTCAGTCCTTGGACCCTTGTCAGCCTGCCAGTCTTGGAAACTCTGCTCGATATTCTCTCTTTTCTCCATTGCTTCCACTAAGTGCTGGAATTACCCTGCCTCTCCAACTTCTCTTCAAAACTGCCTATCAAAATAAAGGAAAGATAATTTATGTCACCCTCAAATATACAGTATTTTCTGAGGGTATTTTCCTCTAACAGTGGTGACTGTCTTATCTATCCCTTGGTCTCTTTTTTTTGACATGGATATGGCTTAAGGAAATATCCTCTTCTCCCCCACCCCTGTATCATCACTGACGCAACCCCCGCATTCCAACCTTGTTGTTGTTGTTGTTGTTGCTCAGTCGTTCAATTGCATCCGACTCTTCGTGACCCCATGGACCAGATCACGCCAGGCCCTCCTCCTGTCTTCCACTGCCTCCCAGAGATTGGTCCAAATTCATATTGGTTGCATCGATGACACCATCCAAGCATCTCATTCTCTGCCGTCCCCTTTTCCCTTTTGCCTTCAATCTTTCCCAACATCAGGGACTTTTCCAAGGACTCCTCTCTCCTCATGAGGTGGCAAAAGTACTGGAGCCTCAGTTTCAAAATCTGTCCTTCCAGTGAACATCCGGGGTTGATTTCTTTCAGGATGAATAGGTTTGATCTCCTTGCAGTCCAACCTAATTAACCCCAATATCTTACTAATTCATCCAGGCCTTACAATACCAGCCTGAATTTTAGACTCCTCTCACCCTTCTGAGTTTACTTTAGTTGAGTTAATGATTCCTCCTAGTATATCGTAAGCACGGGTATTTTAATGCCTAATTATTCTTGGCCACTTAGGAAACTCTACTAGTAATCACCAGGCATATTTTGATCCATGACTGTCCTGTAAAATTTCTCTGTTTGACAGTTTTGTATGAGTGCTGTCTAAGGAGCCCTGTGTGTGTCCAGAAGCATGGCTCAAAGATGTTGTGTATAATCAGAACAAATTCACGCATGTGCTTCAGCAGCATATCAGGCAATAATACACTCTACATCTTTTGATCCAGAGATGTCAACTGCAGACTTCCACACGCTGTGTATATTTTAAAGGAAGGGCAGGGGCAATGAAATAAACAAGAACAACCATTTTCAGGAGAAATACCCAAATTTAACATGAATAATAGCAGTCACATGATGGAAGGGACAAAACCATTTTAACCCAGTCATTTCAGTTACCTTTGATGTTCGAAGGGGGCCAGTTAAGTGTACGAGTTTTCTATCGTTCTCTTGCAGTATATTCTGGATATTGTCAAGAGGAACCACTAGAGAAAGCCCTTCCTCCAGAGTCGAGGCTGTCTTCAAAGCTCGCCCCTACAGCAAGTAGTTACATGAGAGATGAGTTGGGTGGGAACAGCAGCCTCTCTAGATGCAATAATAAGTCAATGGAACATCGTAACCAAATCAATGCAGGAATAAAACAACCCACAGAGCAGTGGTTCCAAACTTTGATTTCCCATGTATTCTTTGGCTACAGTTCCCAGAAATCCTAGCCAGCCCAGTTAGTGATCAAGCCTCAGAGTATTAATCTGTGGACACCTGTATTTTTAGCAGTAGATTTAGCATTTCAGCATTTGTTGGTTGGATCTGGTAGCTAGACTGAGGCCTTCATTCTCTCTTTCTCTCTATCTCTCTAGATCAAAGATAGATAGATAGATAGATGATAGATAGATAGATAGACAGACAGACAGACAGACAGACAGACAGACAGACAGAGACAGAGAGAGATTTGTATTTTAAAATGTTCTGTGTTGTCCACGTAGCTGTCATAATAATTGTAACAGAGTCCGTATCTACTGTATATCTGTGCACACAGACCGTTCCCTTGTGGAGTACTAGTATTCTTGTGCAACTACCCATGGATTCTTACAGGGTACTTCATTCCATTTATTCTTCTGATGTTCAGATTCTTATGGGCTCACTGAACATGCTCAGTTTTTCTTAGACTGTTTTGAGTTCCTTTTCTTCATGTCTTTTTGCCTAAGTTCATTTTAAACGATAGATTCTGTTGGTACCTGTGACAGAATGAGGAGTGTGTCATGAATACTTAATAGTCTGTTTAGTTTAGCCAATCACAACGCTTGTGGGAGGGGCTAGTGCCTAGATATCTAAAATCCTGATGTGTGTGAGAGAGCTATAAGAGAGCTCTAAGGAAATTTGGGAGGGAGTCAGTTGAGTGGATTATGGTCTAGGAAGCTACCTGTGATAGTGTATTCATTGTTGTGAGAAGCTGAAGAGCCATATATATGTGTCTTGTAAAAATAAAACCCAGCTGGTAGAAAAAGAATTGTGTATTGACATTTACAGCCTTTACATTGCTACTTTAAAGAACAATACATTCAATTGTCTACCTGAAGCTTTGTACATCAACAACCTTGTTGTATTTTATGTTTAAACTTTAAATCCTGGTGTGTGACTCCCTCTTTGTTAGGTATAAGTGTCCAGTAATCTGGTGGTGGCAGTGTGGGTATCTGGTAATGTCACAGTACCTCATATTTCTGCATGCTTGGTTCCATTTTAGACAGCATGAAGATCCACACAAAAAGGAATAGAGTCTCTATTTCTGTGTGCGTTCATACAGAATTAAGAACATAAGCAAAATTTAACGTTGGCAAAAAAAATTGGTGCTGATATAAGCCTGTTACTATATTTTAGTAAACACCCATGTCTGGCTCTGTAGCTTGTTCATCTGATCACATTGTGTGACATGTGGTAGGGATACCATGGGTTACGCTACGACACCTCCAAAAGTTGCAATGCTTGCTATTCCTGTGGTCTATGAAAAAAGCATCCTTTCCCCACATCCCTACTTACTTCGTTGGTGAACAGAATGTAGAAGGACAACGCAAAGGTGCCAAGTCCCACAAGCATCCCCCAGATGTCTCACTGAGGCGTTCCAGGAAGCCAGGTTTGCGCTCGCTGGTGATTTTAACGTGCTCTTTCTTGCCAGCCATGTTGGGGCTGTTAAAGACAACAGAGGACATCTCTTAACTCAAATTCCTGCTTCAACTGAAACTGGCAGGCTGGAATCATCCCCCAACAAAAAGTACTATGTCCCAGAAATTTTGCTGTGGTGGGGAGAAAAAGAGATCTGAACCCATTTTAGATCTCTGTGTATCTCAAAACACAGGGCTAAATAATACAGTTTTAAAGGCATCATTAGAAAAGGGTAATGGAGATTTATATGCTGCATGTGTTCAAACACATCCAAGGGTGTGCCTACTGAAAAAATATTTTCCATCATTGTCTATGGCAACATGTTTTCAAGCCAACCTGCCCAACCTCTTCTTTCCCAGGGCACCATGCAAAATAATTTACATGCATGCCATGCTCCAGCTTATTCCTTCTTGTTTAATTTTTTTACTGTACTTATTTAAAACAAATAACATTTATTTATTTACTCCACCTTACCCTTCAAGAAATACTACTATATTACAGATACTACCTACGTTAGATGTTGAAAGGAAGAAATTTAAACATTTTATTTTTTTCATGCACTGACAGTCAGAAGAAAGCAAAAGTCAAGAGCCTTGTGATTGTGACAGAGGCACAGCTAGGGCTTCCAGAGCCTGGGACAACAGTCAGGTTTTGTGCCCCCCCCAATTGCAAAATATAATCTGGATGGCAGGCGGGGGGCAGTGGCAAAGGGGTTGGTAGGCAATTTGGCACCCCCTAATTGCTGCACCCAGGGCACCCCACCCCCTTGCCCTCCCCAAGCTATGCCCCTGGACTGTGAGCTTTTATGAACTTTTGTGTCCTCAGTACAATGCAAAGGGACCCTGTTTGCAAAGTAAATCCCAAATGAGGTCCTTGAGACATCTCATCAATACTGTAATCCACTGTCTACTCTGCACAATATTACAGTACAGTACTTCCCTTTCCCGTGTGGCCTATTATGATCCATATGTCTGAGGAAGAGGGTTAGTTTTGAAGACATCTTAGCCCTTTTGATTTTTGTTATAAGCTTTTTAAAGCATGATTACTCCACGTTATGAAGGAACGAGACCTGTACATCACACAAACTGAAGTTCCCCTTCACCTTGTGAGAGTTTTAGCTTCACTTCAATTGGGTGGGTGGGTGGGAATCTAGAATAGATCTTGAGTCTTGGGATGCCTCTTCTTAGTAAGCTCTCCAAGTTCCACCAACCTTTCCTGAAGAATTAAGCTCTGCATAAACTTTTACACTGTGAATTTTGTGTTCCCTGCAGCATGGGTTTTTAACTATTTGTAATTAATAATCAACTTGGTGCTTTTAACAGCATAAGTGGCCAACTTAGACTCACTTCAAAAAGATTTGCAGGAAAATGATAATTTAACACGGGGATGCAAATTTTGGGGAGAGGAACTGGGAAAGTTTAATCCTTAGGCTGGATATAAACTCAGCAAGGCAATGCGCACCTTGGCCAAACCCCCGTTGCTAACCCCTGCGAGGTGACATCACGGTCAAACAATTCACAGGCAAACGCCCTTCTCCGAGGGAACACCCGTGCTAGCCAATGGTGCCAAAGAAAGAAAGAAAGAAAGAAAGAAAGAAAGAAAGAAAGAAAGAAAGAAAGAAAGAAAGAAACAAAGAAAGAAACGAAACAAACAAAGAAAGAAAGACGCACAGTAACCCACGTAACACTGCATGACTTGATTTATTTATTTCAACTGTTTTTATCCCGCCTTCCTCCTTAAAAAGGACTCAAGGCGGCTTCCTATTTGCAGGGGAAACATTTCCCTAAGTGGCGTTAACCGTACCGACGAGAAGCGGTTCTTCTACAACCCCACCCAACCCAAACAAGGAAAAAATCGACCTCAGTTCTCCGGCAACCATCGCGACTCCGCGAGCAAGCAAGGGGTACTTCCTGCACAGCCGTCCGGCAGCAGGTCTCGCCGATCCCGAAACGACAGTATTCGGGATCCTACCCCATTCAAACGAACAAAGCTGACCGCCAGGTCGGTGCAAAAGGAGGAGAGCGGCCCTGAGTCGCAACAACGCGCCTTGGCATGAATCAATCGGCTCCAGTAAACAAGATAAGAACAAAAACCTCGCGGCACTTTTAGAACGAACCCTTTACTTACACCCAGACAGCTCAAGGACAGAAGCTTTCTTGCTCCAAGGAATCTTACACCACTCAAAATCAGGGTTTTTTTTTTTAGTTCCCATTGGGAAAGTCTGGCGGTTTATAAATGCAATAAATGCAACAAACAAGCAAGCAAGCAAGCAGCCCGTTCTATTCCTCGAAAGCTCTTGCCTTTCTTTCCCCCTGATCCTGAAAGGATTAGACCCATAACGGAGTTTTAGAAGAGGCAGCCCTATTAGTCTCCGTTAGCATAGCAGGCAAAAAAAAAAAGTTAGATAAAATAAAGACCAAGACATTGCGGCAACTTCCAAAACTAAAACAGTTAGGTTTAAAGACGCCGCAACGTTTTGATGGTCTTTATTTTTAAATCTTGTTTTTGCCCGATCAAGTCCACAGAGAGAGAGAGAGAGAGAGACGCGTACTTACCGTTCTGTAAACTCCCCGCTCCGATTCTCAAAACTGGACGGGGTAAAAAAAGCGAAGTGGGAATACTGTTCCTGCTCCGGATCTCAAACAAGCTTCCCCCCCACCCAGGAGGCGTTCAGCCGCCACACCCACTCCTTCTTCTTCTCCCCCCTCCCTCTCCGAGGATCGGACTCCGCCCCATTTGCATTCTCGCCCCGCCTCGCCTCGCTCCCCGGAAGGGGCTCGTCCTGAGTCGCGCGCCGTCGCGCGGCCTGCTGGGAAAGGTAGTCTTTCAGGGAAGGAGAGGCTCTTGCCCGCCCTCCTTCCTCCCCTCCCTCCTTCTTTACCTCTCTTTCCTTCGCAAAGCATTGCTGGGAATATCATTGAGCGGGTCTGAAGCGGGCGAAAGCGCGCGGGGTGCGAAAGGAAGGTCACAAAGCACGCCGGGAAAAAGAGGCGGTTGGCGGCGGTTTGGCCGCGCAGCACCGTCGGCGGGGCGAGGAATAACGGCTCTGTCAGGGTGGTGGGGGTTTTTGTGGGGGTGGGAGAGGAAGGGGTTGCGGTTGACGGCCCGCCGCCGCCGCCGCCGCCGGGCTCCTGAGGGAACACGGGAAGAAGGTTCTCTAGCGGAACACGGGTTTCCTCGTGCGTGTGGACGGGCGAGAGGCCAGTCCGGCGGGCGTGTTCGAGGCGCTTCCCCCCCCCATCCCCCGCCTCGCCCCAGGGGCTTTCTCTTCGGGCGGGAGGGGGTTCAGGAGGTGCCGGCGACGGGAAAGAGGAAAGCCGCGGCGGCGGCGCTGGACGGCGACGGAAGAGCTGTGGAGGCGGAGGCGCCCGGTGTCCGCGTCTTGAGTCCTTCCTCGGCCGCTCCAGCCATGTCCTACTGCCGGCAAGAAGGTAACCCGGAGCGCCCGGGCTTGCCCGGTGTGGCCGCGACTCGAAGGGGGAAAAGAAGGGGAAGGGGGCGGCGGCGAGAGAAGGCCCCTGCCCGCCTGGACTCCCGCTGCGAAAGAGTATGAAAAAGACCAAGACGAGTTGGCCCTTGGAAGCCTTTTTAGTGGGAGCTTTCGTGGATCCGTTGAAGGCACAGTGGCCCCTTGTTATAAAGGAATCAACGGGTTCCGAATGGAATTCTGTTAAGCAAATTTTCCTTTATACCAGTTTCCCATAGGAATGCATTGAAAACAGAGTGATCCCTAATCGCGACCATTTTTATGTGGTACAGATTCACCCCATGGGCGAGTCTGTTAAGCGAATTTCCCCCCTATCTCCGGGATTTTTTAATGTTGTACAGATTTTATGTTATACAAACCGCAAGTTGTTAGGTAACAGTGGCCGCGTGAGCGCCATCCGAGGTAGCGGACTGGATCCGCGAAAGCTCACAGTGAAATACAGTGGACCCTTGTATAACAGGAAAAAACAGGAAAAATTATCACTATAAAAATCAGAGATACAAAAATTATCATGTCAATTCATATTTAGTTGGTTAACCTTCAGCATGAATTATGGCCTTACAACATCTTCCCATGGAGTCAACAAAGTCTTTTAGTTCTGCAGCTGTTATAATTTGAAGCCAAGATTGAATGAGTGCTTCTGTTAACTGGGTTTTATTGCTGGGTTGCTTCTGACTAACAAGTTTCTTTAGTCAGCTCCATAGATTTTCGATTGGGTTAAGGTCTGGGCTATTCCCAGCAGGCAGTGGAATATGATTAGCCTAAAACCACTTTTTGCACACAGCAGCAACATAACATGGAGTTGAATCCTGTTAAAATATAAATGCTTCATTGTCTTGGAAAAGATCATGTGCAAAAGGCTTCAGTTTGGGCTAAAGTATTTCATTAGTGTATTTTTGGCCATTTATTTTCCCATTAATGACACAAATTCTGCCCCACCTTTTGATGTCATGCAACCCCATATCGTAACACTGAATATTTCGCAGTACATGTAATGCAATCATGATGCAGATCTTCTCTGAGTCTTATGTATTTTATGCCCACCTCCGTGGCAGATACATGGGGAACTGAGGAGAGAAGCACAGGAGATAGGGAGCATGTGCTCTGGCAGGAGGAGGTCCTAGAGGACTAAAGAGCTTGAGACATCTGGTGATCACGCAGAGGCACAAAAAGAGTTCAGTTTACTATTTTCAACTTTTGTTTGAGAGATAAAAGTGGTGGGATTCTATATTTTAGGCCAAATTCCTGGTCTGCGCCAAACAGTCCTTGCACTCAATTTCACATTTCATTGCACTCTTTCATCTTATATACACCCAGATGATTTTCTTCTGTCACATAGGCACAGTCTCTTAATTCTTCTATCATCACTTGCACCTTTTCCTGCCCTTACCAGTGTGATTTTAGAGTGACTGAGTCTCCTTATATCTCTTCAAAAACTTAGAAATGCCACCTTTAATTAGGTTTCCATCAAATTTTCTTCTAATTTCATAATAAATGTAGCCTTCTTCACTTAATAATACTATTTTCCATCGATGTTTGGGTGACCAGTCAACTCTTTGCACCATAACTGTAATTTTATTATGTTTAAAGCTCACTAAATGAAAAAACTCCAAAAAAAACAACAACTTGATAGCGATCACATAACACACTGACAAATGACATGACATCAATAACTGAAACCTACTGTGAGCTGATTGGCTCATTGCCAAAACAAGATGACACCTGTTTGGTTCTCTAAACACTCATGCTCATTGGCTACAGTCAGATGAAGGAAAGCTACCTGATATCAACATAAGCAATTTGTGCTTCCTTTTTCTGCTTATTTGGGTATAACTTTTCATAGATAATACAGATAATTGAAGAAACTTTGTTGCATTACATTCTTGATTAAATTACTGTATCTTTCCATTGATATATAAATTTAGGGTACTACTCCAAAAACAAGTGGTATTATTAGTCATCAAACCTAAAAAAATACACTTTTCCCAAAAGGTATTCACAATATTGGCACTACTGTATTATTTATTTATTTTTCAGTATTTTTACCCCACCTTCGAACCCCAGCAGGGTGTGGCAGTGGTGAGCGAGGAGGGGATGAACAAACATCAAAGGGCCATTCCCCACTCCTGCCCTGAAACCCTCATTGGCCCCTGCCCTTACCGCCAGGCCAGTCTTCTCAACATGGAGGAGGGAATCTCCTCCACAATTGTCGTGGTGTTGTGGTGGCGGAAGAGGCGCCTGGTTGGACCTTGGATGCCTATGGGCAGTGCGGGTGCCTTTCCTTCCGCTGCTGATGTCTCGGGTGGACAACGCGGGTGCCTCTTCTTCTGCCGCCACTGCCGTGGCTTCAGACAGGTGGCACGGGCGCAGCTGATGAGGTCTTGGAGAGGCAGCACAGGCACCTCTTCTTCTTCTGCCATCGCCACCAATGTTCTGGGCAGGTGGTGTGGGCATCTCTTTTCTTTTCCTGCTGCTGCCTATGTCCCAGGCAGGAGGCATGGCCTCTGCAGCCACTGCTGCTGTGCCTCCTGGGCTGGCGCACTGCCGCCTTCCCTGCCCTCCCACCACCACTTGCCATCTGCAGATAACTAAATCAGTGGATAGCAAATCAGCGGATAAAGGGGTGCTACTGTAAATTCCATGTACTTTATATACTCAACTATAAGCCAAGTTTTTCAGCCCTTAGTTTTGGCTGAAAAAAACACCCTCACCTTATGCTTGAGTGAATAAGTTTCCCATTTTGGGGGGGAAATAGCTTGGATAGCTTGGGAAAGACGGTGGAGGGCAAGATAGCAGTGCCTCCGATTCCCATGTGATTCCAATGAAAAGGTTTAGGGGTGCCCCCTTTGGAGCTTATTTAAAAAAATATGCAATCAAAATTTACTTTGGACTGTAATGTAGCAGGGGTACCTCCAGAAAGCGATTTTAGGGGTCCCCCTGAAATTTGGAAACATTTGGGGGTAAGGGAGCTGAGTTATGAAGCTCAAAAGAGGGTGCCCCTAGGAAAAAAACTACTCTGAACCTGATCAGGTGGGAGATAAGACTGCTGCGACTTCCCATATTATTCCAGGCTTTTTTGGAGGCCCACTTATCCCCAAAAGGGGGAGCTGAGTTATGAAGCAAAGTCAGCTAAAGAGGGTGCCATTGACTGAGGGGAGGTTGGGATAGCAGCCCCACAGGAAAAAACTACTCTGGAACAAACCTATGGGAAACCACTACCTGAATTAGAAGCTAACCGACTTACGAACATGTGCTCAGAGCATGGCTTCTTGCAGGGTGCTTCATTCCATTTATTCTTCTGATGGCCAGATAGTCTAATGCTCAGTTTTTCTTATTCCAAGGTCCTATTGCGCAAGATAAGGTTCTTTTCCTCATATTTCTCCATGCTTGGTTCCATGTTGACAGCATAAAGATCCGCACAAAGGGAATAAATTCTGTCTTTATGTGTGTTCATATAAGAAAATGAGCAAAATTTGATGTTGGTGTTGATATAAGTTTGTTACAGAGTTAAATAGAAAAAATTTCCATGAATTTATCTTCATTTAAGCATTGTCTTTCTAATCTAAATGGTCTCATTTGGCTATAATTAGATCAGAATCAAGCTAATTGGTCCTTGCGAAATGAGTGGGATAAATATTGTTGCTACAAGATTTTTAATGCTTCAGTTGTCTCTGGCCCATGAAGATTATTTTGGCTCAGGCAACGCTCTTGGCACTTGTTTCCTGTTCATTTCAGTGTTCTGAGGCTAGACAGTGGGATTGTGTCCTTGGAAAATATCAGTGGCAAGGTCATCCAAGGACATCTGCTTCATGTAACAATGTTTTCTTTTTCTACAGTTCACTATAAAATCAAGGCAAATTGATTCACAATGGAAATTAGATTAGCTCAAGCTCATTGTATATACCCATTACCATTGGCCCTGCCTTTGTAGAGCAGGGCAGAGAAAGTGTGGCCTGTGAGCCATGTGTAACTGCCTGGGTCCCAAATCTCTCTCTCTTTCTCTCCCTCTCAAGATCAGATAGAAGAGATTCATTAGCTTCTGAAACAAGTGCATCTCTTTATAGAATTTCTCAAAGGCTTGCATTGCATAATGGCTTTAAACAGCCTGTTTTATCGTTGCCTGCTATTTTTCTGAAGTTTCTGTATGCTTTAAACAAACAGGAAAGGACAGAATTATATTTGTCACCAAAGAGGACCATGAAACACCAAGCAGTGCTGAACTGGTAGCAGATGATCCAAATGATCCTTATGAAGACCATGGTGAGTAGTTTGGAAAAAAGTACATTAAGCATTTATCCCCACTCCGCTCCCCCACAAGTGTTTTTTCTTTCCTATATTGAAATAAAGGAATCTGGGGGATAGGCAGTTAATTTCATATTCAAAGATATCACAAATTAATAGATTGGATCCAATCTCAGATGTACCAAGAACGGGTCCATTGAAAAGACTGAGTCATGAATAAGATAAGTCCCATTGATTTCTATAAGTATCTTCTTACTCTGTGTCTAGATCCAGTTAAGTGAAAATAGCAGATCACTAACTAAATCAACCTGGCCAACTCAGAAATTATAATCCAAGAGTTTCTGTCTTTCTTCTATTATATAGCTTATTTTGTGGTATTCTTTTTTCACCGGCACAACTCTTTTATACAGGCTTTATTTAGGGATTGAGTGGCAGGTGGCATCTCATAGTTTGCCTGCTGGGTTCTCTTATTAAAAAATTGGTCACTTTTATTCACTGAATACAATCAAGGAACAGTGACACCATTCACATGCAATAGAATTTGCATGTTTACTCATTTGCTATTGGGATTGAGCTGTGCCACCTTGATTTATAATAAACTGTGATTTGGTGCAAAGTTTACAAGATAGGCAGTTTCCAAAATCCCCATTTTGTGCATGAGAAGAAGGACCCTGTCGTTCAGGGAGCGAACAGGTGGACCCAAAACCACAATTTGACATTATGTCTTGATAGCTCTAATGCATCTTATCAGTCATGACCTGCTGGATAAATGTTCCCAATGGTAATAGCCAAAACATGTTGAGAATTAACAAATTACCGTATATACTTGAGTATAAGTTGACCTGAATATAAGTTAAGGGCGCTTTTTTTTACCACAAAAACTGGTTAAACTTACTGACTCCAGAATAAGTCAAGGGGTTATATTTCGGTTGGCTTATATTGCCTGACACCGGCCTTATGTGGTCGGCGACCCAGCGGGTGGGCTGGGGTCTCAGGCTGTACTCACCTTACCACCGAGGCGGCCTCCAGTGGGCCTGGGGCAGCCTGAGCCTCCCGGCGGAGTGCTCGGGAAGTGGCAGAAGGGGCTTCCAAGGCCGCAGGGAGGCCTCCTGGGGCCGCCACAGCAACCAACGAACCCCCATGGAGGGGGGCTTCCAAGGCTGCAGGGAGGACACCGAAGAACCCTCACGGAGGGGGCTTCCAAGGCAGTGGAACGGACAGGACTTGCCTTCTGCTGCCTTTCCCAAACTGGCTACCGTATTCACCCAAATATAAGCCGAGGGTGTTTCCCCCCCCCCAGCCAAAAATTCAACTTATGTTCGAGTATATACAGTATGTTTGCTCGTTATACTGTTTGCTATCAGGTCAGAACCCACATACAATGATCCTGGTAGGGCAGTCAAGGTAAGTTAGATATTTATGGAGTGGTTTTGCCAGATCCACATTCATATTAAAAACCTGGCTGTTCCGAGAGGCGTTTGGTGACTAATTTTTTTCTCTCCCACCATCTGCCATTTGCCGCTTGCTTGACTCTATTGTTACTTAATTGTTTTTAGACTGATATATTTATTGTTTTGATTTGTTGTCCTTTTTGTTGTGAACCGCCCGGAGTTCCTTTGGGAAGACGGGCGGTATACAAGTGTACTAAATAAATAAATAAATAAATAAATAAATAAATAAATAAATATTCCAGCAAGTTTCCATGACTAAGTAGGGATTCATATATATGTATCTGGATTTATAGTTTATCCCTAGTCTATCCATTATGCCACATTGTATTTTATTAATCAAGTACTGCATATATTCCTACTGTATACTCATCATCTGAAAGTTGAAAGTATTCAGCACATGGCATACTCTCTAATTTACAAATTGAAATCTGGGCAGCTTTGTGGTTATTTGAACATTATTTTCTCCTTCTCATTATCTCTGCATGTTGTGAGAGGTAGAATGTGTCCAGAGCTCCCACCATAGTTCATGCTCATCACTAAGGCACAGTGGTTAATAGAGTAGGGGTTAGCATCTCCTCAAGAAAAGTGTGAAGACTTGTCATGTTTCTTGACTAGGTACAGTTTGATACAGTACTGCTCCCCATGATAAATTGCAATTGTTATTTATAGTTCCTTTATTGCAAACAAATATATAAAAGTACAGTGGAACCCCGACTCACGAAATTAATGCATTCTGAGAGAACGCTCGTAAGTCACGGAGTGGTTTCCCATAGGAATGCATTGAAAAGCAATCCGTTCTGGAGGGAACTGATTTCAATGCATTCCTATGGGAAACCGCTTTAAAATTCGCGCATGCAGCTTCTCCCTCCTGGGGGGGTCAGGAGAAGCTGCCTGCGTGATTCCTCCCCAGCCAGTGCCAATCAACTGCTTAGCTCTGGCTTCGGGGCAGCGCTCCCAGGGCCATCTCCATTGCCTCGGTGACTAGAAGGGATTTTAAAAGTGGCATGCTGCTTCTCTGGAACCCCTACGGGGGGTGGGGAGCGGCACGTCACTTTTGAATTGCCTTCTGCCTCGGTGACTGGAAGGCAGTTCAAACCCTGACACCTCCCCACCCGCTTCTTGCAAGATGGGGAATCCCGATCTTGCTTGTTAGCAGCTTGGGGGGGGGAGCGCTGAAGAGCGCTCATAAGTCGGGATTTTCGTAGGTTTGGCCCCTCGTAAATCGGGGCACCACTGTATTTTGTAAGATACAGTTCAGCAGCTGTTCCTCCAGACTCTTTATCTTTTCTATCCCACAGTGTCTTTATTTAAAGTAACCTGATTTAGGAAAAAACAGCGAGTGAGGGACATTCTTTTGTGTGCTGTTCAATCCTTCTAAAGCAGTGGTTCCCAGCCTTGGGTTCCTAGATGTTGGGTTCCTAGATGTTCTTGGACTCAGCATTCCCAGAAGCTTTCACGGCTAGCTGTGATTTCTGGGAGTTGTAGTCCAAGGACATCTGGAGACCCAAAGTTGAGAGCCACTGTTCCAGTGAGATCTTGGGAAGCAGAACTAGGGTTGTTGGCTGCTTAATCCTTTGCTCTACACCAGTTGGCACAAGTGGTACTGGACTAGTACCTAGGCAAAAATAAAGAGGCCTAAAATGGCGCATGGAGCACCTGTCTAGTTCTGATGTTGACATCCACTTCTTGGAAGTTTGTGGTTGTATGGTTTCTTTTAACATATGTTCTCCGCTCCCTTCTTTGTTGCCACTTTTTCTATGCGTAATTTCATAATAGTTTGGACATTTTACCTACATGGATTCTGCATGATTCAACATTGTGGCTGAAACCCAGTAGTAAGTCATGACTAAAGTTGGCCCATTGAAGCAATGAAATTTATAGAAAATTTGACATGTGTTTATGGAGTTCCAAACAGAAGCATCAGTTTCTTCTCAGCTTGTGTCTTCATGCATACTTTGGTTGAATAATGTAGGCTTGACCCTTTGTTTATATTTTCTAGATTGTCTTCTTCCCTGGGGCAAAATAAATGCATGACCCCGTTTGCTTTATGGGAGGATCAAACACTTTCCTTGATTTATGGATGAGTTTTGGTGTGGCAGAGTTTAAGAACTTCAGTTAGTGAGTGTTTGCACCAGTTATATAAACTGTCATTTTCTAATGTAGTTTCTTTAACTGGCCCTCTTCCCGAACTACTTCTTACATCGGTTGGGCTGAGTTGGTGTGTCCTAGTAGTTGCTTTGGTCCGATTATTGTGACAAAATACTGACTAGTCGTTTGGGCACAGTGGCATTTCAGGAGATGAAAAGTGGACCACACTTGCAGAAAAGTTGAGGGAGAAAATTTTCCAATGTAGATTGTTCAAAACAGTGACCAAAACTAATTTACTTCAAAAATGAAAAAAATTGTTAGTTTCTTTAAAAACTAGTGAAAATTTTCCTCAGTGGTTTATAAAAATGTATTGTGCATAATATGGGGACCTCCATGTTTAAGCAATGTTCAGTAGTTTTGCTGCTAACCTTGTGCAAGTTCTAAATTTGGAGAGCTGATTTTTCTTTCTTTGAAATTCAGTGAAGAATATACATTTGGCTATAAACTCTAGGTGGCAGCACTTTCATGCAGAAAAGGCTGTATTTCAACTGCTGTTGACTATCCCCTCTGATCTCATCTTTGCTACAGTGATCTGTTTGACAGTTTGCCTTACATTGTACCACCTTCCTCCCCCCCCCGCACAAACGTTTTATCCCAAGATGAATGTATCCTACTGGTTCAGTTTATTCCACCGCATTTCTTTTATGCACACTTTATGCATTTAAAAGGAGCTACCTCTCCTGATTTAAGGCTTTTAGCATTAACTAGAAATACTTTTTACTCATTTCAACCTGTTTGTCAAAAGGATTTTCTCCTTGGCCTCTAGTTCTCTTTGACTGTTATGCTTCACCACATCTTCATGGCCAGTTCCCAGCTTGTCCTCGTTTGGTCAGCTGAAAATACTTTCATCCTCATTCACAAAGGATGATTCAACAGAGAAACACAGGAATGACATAGAAAGCAGCCTTGTCCCAGAATTGCTAACCCTAACTAGCAGCAGCCCTCCAAAGCTTGAAGTGGGGTTTTTCCTAGGTTTGCCACACACTGCCAAGGATTGAACCTGTAATCTTCTGCCTGCAAATCATGAGCACTACCACCAAGCTGTTCTGCCACCTTTTAAATGTTATTAATGCACCAGCAGTCCGGTTCCATTCTGGTTCAGTTGTGATTTACTCCTTTTGTACAGGCCAACTTATTCCAAAATACTCCTCAGTAGAGATGGGTATGACTTAAGTCATGGGGCTTTGTAAGAAGCCCTCTATGCTGCTCCATAGGTGCTGTGCAGACCTCTTGCCCCTAGCTCCGGCTGGTTGGTCCACTCGCCATGCACCACATGCTGCCTGTGCCCTTCTTCTCTGGCATCTCTCCAGTCTGGCTGGGTGCTCAGGCTGCCCTTCCCTATATTCTCCAGCAGCCAACCACTCATCAGCTGTGGAGAGATAACCCCCTGCCCCACCTCCTTGTTGGAGCAGTCGGCTATTTGAGGTGATAGAGAATGGCAGGCTGAGCACTTAGCTAGACTGCCAGAGAAGAAAGACCCTGTTGGTGCATGGTGAGTGGACCAGTTAATGGGACCACTTTAAGCCCTACAACTTATGTTGTGCCCATCTCTACTTTTTAAAAAAATAATATTACTAAAATACAAACTGTGTACAATAACAGCTACTATTACTACAGAATATTGTGTTCCCATCACCCTGGGGATCAATAAATCTTATTCATTTTTCCCCTTTAATGACCTGATGTTCTTTCCATTCTTTAACTGTCCCCATATCTCTTTCAGGAGTACAAATAGTCTTCATTTGGCATTCTCCCTTATCTTTTACCCAATACAGCATTTACAAATTCATCCCATAACTCATTAAATCTATTAATCTTTATCCCTCCTTTTTAAAACTTAATTTCTAAAGTCAAATTGTCATTAATTGCAATACTCATTTCATTATACCATTCATGCAATTGGGAGACCCAGTTTTAGTTTCCATCTCTGCTCCTTAGTGCCTAACCAGTTTAACCCCCACTCCTCTGTACTAAATCTAAATGTGTCATTCACACATTCGAGGTTCTATGTTTCAAATGTCCAACTGGCTCCTTGTAATGAGTACATACCATTTCAAAGAAAGCTACCTTGAAGATTCTGGTTTTTGGATTACTCTGCAAAATTGGCTTTCAAGACCTTGTGAGTAGATACCCATATGATTGGCATCTTTATGGGACATGATCACTGTTTCCACTCCAACATTCTCCATCAAGCTCCCTAGACAATGCGTGATAAGCACAGTTTTCATATTAAGCCAGCACTACATGTGCATGAAACTAGCTGTAAATAGTCCAGTGACTGACTGGATTGTTTACAAGAGCCTCGTGGTGGAGTGGTTAAACTGCTATGCTGCAGTCATAACTCTGCTCACAACCTGGGGTTCAATTCCAGGTACAGGCTCAAGGTTCACTTAGCTTTCTATCCTTCCGAGGTTGGTAAAATGAGGACCCAGCTTGCAGGAGGGGGCAATGGCAGAACACTTTGCTTTCCTTGCTTTTGTCCACAAAGGAAAGGGTCCTTCTAAGGCAGTGGTTCTCAACCTGTGGGTCCCCAGATGTTCCTAGACTGCAACTCCCAGAAGCCTCCACCACTCGCTGTGCTGGGAGGGATTTCTGGGAGTTGCAGTCCAGGAACATCTGGGGACCCACAGGTTGAGAACCACTGTTCTAAGGGATCCTCTCTTGCAATGATGACCTTCTTTTCTGAGATCTTGACTCTTCCTGACAGCAGAAGATCTGAGATACAGGACATTTTATTTATTTATTTATTTATTTATTTGATTCTGTACTGCCCATCTGGCAGAAAGCCACTCTGGGCAGTTTACAGCATAAAACAAACTGTTACAAAATGCAAATACAAGTATATAATACAAAGTAAAACTGTTACAAATGAAAACATAACTAAAACAACATCATTCATAAAAATCAAAAGTAAATAAGATCATCTGATGCTGAGCTAATGGAGATGGGATTAGATCACAAAATCAGTAAGGCAACATAACGGTTAATAACCGGGGAAAGCAGATTGAAATAACCAAGTCTTCAATCTTTGCTTGAAGGTCAGAATGTCTCATTTAAAGTGTGCTGTTTTCTGCCAGAAGCGCCCATAGTTTGGCTTCAAGGGATTGAAGCTTTCCTGCAGAAACAGGAGCTCATTGCACTTAGTACATCCTCACAATTTATGTCCATCAGGCTAGTTGTCATATATGGGACACTCAGTGCAGTAAACTGGATAGCTCTACCACTGTTGGCTTTTTATGCATCACTGTCTTATTGTTTGTTTGCTTAAAAATTAATTGCTACCAGAAGGGGGGAGGGACAAATACCCTCCCTGTTTTTGTTGTACAAATGTTTAGCTTGTGTGTTGATTTTCCCGACTGCAGCCAATGCCGACCTGCAACCAAGACACAGCATTGCGTGTTGAGATAGCCTTCCTTGGAAGCCCATCCTAATTGAAGAATATTTGCTAGTTTATTCTAATTGCTTTCAGAGCTGCCATTTAGATTAGAGGGTTTTTATTAAATTAACACACAGAGAGGGTTATGCATGTCTACAGTTTGCATCAACCTCTGCTGTAATAAAGGATAACCTGGAGTCTTTCATTTGTTGAGTGGCAACTTCCAGCAGTCTTCAGTACTGGCTGTGTTGGCTAAAACCGATGGTGGCTCTAGTCTGTTGACATCTGGAGGGCTGGAAGTTGCCTATGCCGGCTCTAATGAGTGGAAACTAGGTCAGTTGAGCCCACTGGGAATGAAGATTATTATCAGGGGAGAGGCTAGAGGACAATGGGCGAGGGATTAAAGAGGGGATATGGGTTGAGCTTCTCTGGAAATGCAGTGGGCTGAGTCACTCTTCATTTAGTGCAGTGTGTACCTTCTAGCTCAAACTCTGGTTGCAAAAACAGTATGAAAAGCCTAATACTTAACATAGGCTGAGGTTCATATCTAGCTATTATGTTCATAAACTGGTTAAGTTCATAAGAAGAATCTACACTGAGCCTGAAGTTAATGTGAAATCTAATTCTGTTTGCAAACAGGGTTTTCCACCAGGTACTTCTGGTCGTTCAGTGCACAGAGAATTTACTTTTTTGTCTAGAGCTGACCATGCTGGCAGAGAAATTCTGGGGCATGTAGTTCAACATAGTAACATTTCTGTGCTGGGTTATGTCCTACATTTGTAGCCTACTACCAAATGGGCTTAGTCTGAATATACAAAGTATTCTTAGAACTAGACATGGGCACGACTTGGCGAAATTCTCGTTTCCGTTTCCGTTCCTCGTTTCCGTTACGCAACGGAAACGGTAACGACAATTAAGCTGTCAGAACTCAAACTCGAACCGATAAAAGAAAAATTGGGTCTGATTTGTCTTTGTCGTTCATGGCATCGTGGCGATCGCGCAATGCCAAGCGGCACAGAAAAAAAGTTTTTAAAAAAAACCCGATTCCTGGGCAAAAAAGCAGGCAAAAATATGCCTGCCTGAGTGAGGACCCCTACGAGAGGGGTGGTTTCGGGGCGGGTCCCCAGCCTCCCCCCCTCTCCTGTCCTGGGCTGCTCTGGTGGGGGGCATCCTCGTCGTCTCGCCATGCCATGCGGTGCGGGGGGATCCAAAATGACGACCGCAATATTTTTTTTTGAAATCGTGGTCCAAAAACCCACCAAAGCACCACACAGAAACATGCGAAAATTAGGTATTTTAACTGCCTGAATTTTTACAGTGGCAGCAGTGGGTTTTTCTTGCAATAAACGTCTGTCTCCAATCCCATTGATTTTATTTTATTTTATTTTATTTTTATTTTTTACACCTGTGCAATGATGGGCTGGCCATGGGATGGGACCATGCAAATTTTTGGAGCCATTCCACCAATCGCATGGCCACTTGGCCAGGTTTTGACTGAGACTTCTGGGATGTGCCAGTCGGGCATAAAAAGCCCACTATAACCCTAGCCCTAACCCTAACCCTAACCCTAACCCATACGCCAGTACACTGTCCTTCTTAGTGGGTCAGAGGCACCCAGAGGTGCAGCCCACTAACTCACCCTAACCTTACCCGTAATAACCCTAAGCCTAGCCCTTGCCCTAACCCCAACCCTAAGCCAGATCTGTACTCTCATTGCACTACACGCAAGTACATTTCCCTTCTTAGTGAGCCAGAGGGCGCCCAGCAGAGGCATTCTTCTCTCACCTCGCTCACCAGTCCAAAGTTCCAAAAAACTCTGTAGACCAGTATGCTGTCCTTCTTAGTGAGCTAGAGGCACCCAAAAGAGAGGTGCCTCTGCCAGTGCCACTTGGTACGCAATGGCTACACGGTCATGTACCCTTCCTTTTCCCTTTGTAGCGGGCCAGAGGAGGCATCCACCCCAGAGAGGTGCCTCCAGGAGTCCACTACCCTACCCCCCCTAAACCAGTACTAACGACAGACGACAAACGAAATGACAAATTTTTGAAAAATTTCACGACAAACGGAAACGAGCCGAAACGGGCCGGCTCCAACACACGACAACTCGAAACGTCATTTTTCCTGGTCGTGCCCATCTCTACTTAGAACCATTCAGGAATGGGACTATCAAATTGTTACTACTACGATCAGCATGGCTCAACCAAGTGTAGTACAGTGTTAGAAAACCTCTCTGCTATAGCAGTCCTGCAGAATTGGACATTCCTGAAGGATATATTTCCCCATAGTTTCTAAATTACTGTATTTTCTTTCTGGGATTCAGGTCTCTTTGCTGTTCTCATGTTTATGAGTTTAAATGAGGACCTATATAAATGTATATATTGGTAGCACTTTCCTATTACTTTTACAGGTGCTTAAATTTTATGTGAGTTTTAATTCTTTTTCACAGTCCGTTTCTAACTGAGGTTGGCAGCCTTTGTCATTGGGATTTCTTGTCATGCTCACCCACGGACACTGAAGCAGGACGAGCTGCTACATCAGGGTGCCGTAGCCTAGACAGATATCTGCTTTTCTAGAGTTGTCATGATCACCTTATCTGAGGCTTCTCTAGTGACTTCTAAATCAGAGAGAGACTATATGTGGCCCACAGATGGCTTGTATTTCCACAACCATTTTTCGCAACTCCTACCACCCCCAGGGCCTCTCAGGCCTGTCACATATCCCAATTAAAAACCAACAACAATTGTGCCCCCAAATCCCCTTGTGTCCTGCAGCATGTTGGGGGCAATTTTTGAGAGAACTCGACACACTCAGGATGCCTCCTCGTCTCCCAAATATAAAGGCATCTTAACCATCATAGGGCACAAGAGGATTCTTCAGGTTTGAAAAAAAAATGCTTTTTAGTTAAAGCCATTTTCCTATCAACAGAAACCCATTGTAGCAATCTTTAAAGGGCATAATTTTTTAAAATAACGATTTATGCAAGCTAGCCCCTTTAGCTCTTCCTCTTGGGAATGTGGCCCCCAGGCTCCTGGCAAATCTGCAAAATGACCCTCAACTTCACTGAGATAAACGACACCCACCCCCACCTCACCCCGTTTAAAAGGTTTGAAGTTGAATTGTTTACTGGCCATGAATACTAAGATAAATGATAGAGATTTCATTCCCTGGCCCACTTCAATAGAGCAAAGAAGAATTTTGTTGAGGGGCAAATCAATGTGTCAAGTTAAAATATTTTTGTATAAAGCAAAATGAGCCTCCAACTAATGACCCCAGTTGTTTTTACAGACGTGCACAGGAAGTGAATTAAATTGACTCTATGAATTTCCTTCAAACTTAGTTGTATCGGTCTGTCACAAAGAGCCAGCTAGATTGCCATTTTCCCTTGGGGCACAATATCCATGGGGAACCAGTGCTTCTGTGCAGCTTGCTGTCTATTTCATTGGGCTGTTCCTGTGGATCTATGTACCTTCTGAATTTCCACTGGTATGTAGCAGACAGCCCATGTGTGCATTGCGTAGGGTTCTGGTTGCAACTGTAAGTAAATGGATGGCAACTCTTGCGTAGCTGTGCAGCCCCAATTCAGTGCTATAGAGGGAATGTTGCTGTGGATCATGTGTCATGTTTTTCCTGTCATGTTTCTTGCATGCATTCTAGTTTTATGGTTCCAAAACAAAGATTGTGTCTATTACAGTAAGTCCTAGTATGGTACACTAATATTTCAATTGAACTTTTGAGTTAGAGCTGTTTCAATGCAAACATTTTTGTCTGATTTGTACAATAAGACATATTGTGATGGTGAGGTTTGTTTGTTTTTTTTAAACAGAAAAGTTAAAATAGCCAAGGGAATTATCTGAAAAACTACATGTTCTCATTATGGTCATGTTGGAATTAATTAGTGTAAATATTTAACATCTAACTGCAGTAATTTCAACAGCAAAAATATAGGTTATATGACTTTATTGTTTGTTTGCTTTATTTATATATAAACCATAATAGAATTAAAAACAAAATAAGTTAAACATAAGACAATTAAACTATATAGTAATTAAAATATAATTGAATAATTAAAAACATCTTAACATTAATAAATTATCTAACTTTAAAATGACTTAACTCAATCATCATTGTTAAAAGCTTACCTGAAAAGATGTGTTGTCAGCTGGAGGAGAAAAGGAAGGGGGGTGCAATCTGATCTCACAAGAAAGAGTATTCAATAACCTGGGAGCTTATACAGGGGAAGCCCTGTCCTGTCCTTGTCAACTATCCCTGCACTAGCAGTGGGACCAAGTGAAGGGGCTCCTCTGATTATCTAAAAGGTCAAGAAAACTCATATTAGAATTTGTTCAGTGAGATTATTAAATCTGCTCATATCCGTGAAAATTCTCAGTCATCCAGGTGAGTTTATCTGGAAGTTGAGTCACGGCAACTGGACATCTTTTCTTGAGAAATTGAAACGTTTTGGTACTCATCCAAGCAGCTTCATCAGTCTGAGGAAAGTTAGCGGCAAGTCTTCCATTTTGTGATAAAATGGAGGATTCCCCACTTACTTTCCTCAGACTGATAAAGCTACTTGGATGAGTAGTGAAACATATCAATCCCTCAAGAAAAGAAGTCCAGTTGCTGTGACTCAACTTCCAGATAAATCTGCTCACCTGTGCTATTTTATCAACTTCAGAACAGCAATTTTCTCCAGAAATAGAGAACAAACTTCCTTTGACAATGTTTGGGAACTGCCAGCTCAGACAGCTTCTTGCACGTGAATTAAGTGCTTCATCCTTGAGTATTCTGTCCCTAAATGAATTGCAAAATTGTCTTAAATCAGCTATACAGATAGTCTTGAATTTTATGTGACCTACATGGGGATCACTGATAGTGGCAGTTTTGTCACATAGTTCCAGTTGAAAAGAAATAAAGGATATACAGTAGGACCCCATATCCCCTGATTCATTATCCACTGATTCAGTTATCCACGGTTAGCAGAGGAAAAAATAAATAATTCAGCAACCACAAAGCAAGCTACTGTCACAAAGAGCAGCTGTAAAGCAAGCTACTGTCATAAAACAGCAGCCATAAAGCAAGCTACCATCGCAAACAGCAACTGTAGAGCAAGCTACTGTTGCATAATGGCAACTGTAAAGCAAAGTACTATCACAAAACTGCAGTTTTGGGGACATTTTGGTGTTCTCTCTTATCCATGGTTTTCATTATCCACGGGAATGCTTGGAACCAATCCCCAGCGGATACTGGGGTCCTACTGTACTGTAATTGAGGGAAGGCAACATTGGCAGTCATTGTCTGAACGAAATCACTTTAAGGCACTGAACAGTTGTCTTGGCATTGGTTATTGGTTGTTATGTGACTGTTTTCTAGATACATTCCTTTAAGTTTCATAAAGACAGAAAATGTTCCACACAATCTTCTTAGTTCAGTAGCTTTGACATAAGTGTAAGATGAGTCTCTAGTTCTTTGGAGATTTATGGGTGTCTTTCTCTAGTGCCTGGAGAAGCAATGCGATGAAGGGATAGCTATCTATTGCCAACACTCTATTGATGCTTTCAAAAATAAGTAACAATCACAACCTTGCAAAATGTTTCTTTACATAAAAGCTCCTCTACATAATGTTAATATATGTGTTAAGAATCCTAATCATATGTGTTAAGAATCCTAACCCATATCATCACTCAAAGATAAAACTGGGGAAAATCAGACAGCGCAGAAACAAATCCAAAAAATTATAGAGGCATACTACCAGAACCTATTCAAGCCGGAGACGATCGACCAAGATGCCATCCTTCATTATCTTGAACAAGCCAATTTCCCCAAACTAACTGAAGAACAGAGAGCCCAGACGAACGCTCCTATCACAATGATGGAAATAACAGAGGCTATCAATCACCAAAAAATAAACAGGGCTCCTGGTCCCGATTCAATACCGGCTCAATTCTACAAAAAATTCTCGGAGATAGTCTCTGGGAATATGAAAAATCTTTTTACATCCATTTTAGAAGGCGAATATATACCAGACTCTTGGAAATTATCATATACGACACTGATTCCCAAAGAAGGGAAACCAAAAGACTTGATACAGAACTACAGGCCAATCGCTCTTCTAAATGTAGATTATAAAATCTTTGCAATTATTTTGGCTAATAGATGGCGGTCGATCTTACCAATCTTACCCCCTTTGATATCGCATGATCAGTCTGGCTTTCTTCCGAAAAGGCATCTACAATCTAATATCAGAACTTTCCTCAATGTGTTGGAATACTACGAATACTACGAATCTCACCCCGAGAAGCAAGTAGCTTTTGCTTTCATTGATGCTGAGAAAGCTTTTGATAACATATCTTGGACTCTACTTAAAACTCAGTTAGATTATCTACAATGTGGCCATAGAATGCTACGAGCAATTGAACAAATTTATTCCACCCAAAACACCAGGATTACAGTCAATGGCCACCTCACAGACACAGTCAATATATACAAAGGTACTAGGCAAGGATGCCCCCTCTCTCCCCTCTTGTTTATATTAACTCTGGAGGTACTCCTTCATGTTATAAGAAAAACCCCTGGTATTCAAGGCCTACAGAGTAAAGGAGAAGTTTACAAGGTACAAGCTTTTGCAGATGATTTGTTGGTAATTATGGAGAACCCCCCAGACCTCCTCTTTAGAACTCTTGAAGACTTTGGAGGCATACTCTAAAATTTCTGGACTAAAGGTAAACAGAGAAAAAACATTGTTGCTTACCAAAAATATGACCTCATATATGATTGAAAAACTGGTAAATCAATCGGGTTTCCAACATGCCAGTAAGGTATAATATCTGGGTATTACTGTATCTAACCGCTGTAACTCTTTACTTAAAGATAATTATGTTAATGTTATAAAAACAATCAAAGCCGACCTCGAAACATGGTCAAGACTCCAATTATCCTTAATGGGCAGAATTGCTGCAGTTAAAATGAATGTTCTACCCAAACTGCTTTTCTTATTTCAATCCTTGCCTATACTACCTAATTTTAAGATCATTACAGATCTGGAAAAAAGTATACATATATTCATATGGCAAAAGAAAAAAGCAAGGATTAAAAATGTCTGTCTACAGGATAGAACCAAAACTGGTGGCTTTGCCCTTCCTAATTTAGTATTATATTATAAGGCTGCTGCTATGACCTGGATTAAAGATTGGATTTTGATGACAAACAAAAGAATTTTGCAGCTTGAGAGTTATGGCCTAGACAAGGGCTGACATTATTATTTGTGGTACAAAGGTAACTTACCTACTCTCTTCAAAAACATTGGATAAGGAACGCCCTAGTTAGAATATTGTTATCGATTAAAAACAATTTTACCCTAAAGCACCACTGTGGCTATCTCCGCTAGGAGCGATTTATAGTCCCCATATAAGTGAAACCTCGAATGCAACTTATAGACACCTTCTGAACGATGACCTCTCATTGAAATCATTGGGGAAATTAACATCAGAAGGATATAATTTAGACTGGTGGAAGTATCAACAAATACATTCACACTTCAAAGACCTCACCAAAGAGGGGGGATTTACGCCTACTGATACTCCACTTGATAAAATACTTTCCTCTGGTGACTCTAAACTGCTTAGTAAATTTTACACTATATTGTTAAATGAAAAATGATTGATACACTGGTCAAAGACAATATGATAAGATGGGCAGAAAACTTTGGTTATTCTATTCATCTAAACAAATGGGATTCTCTGTGGAATACAGTTAAAATTTTTAAATCTATTTCCTTTAAGGAAAACTGTTATAAGATGTTCTATAGATGGCATCTCGCACCACACCGACTATCTAAGATGTATAATTGCTCACCCAAATGTTGGAAATGTAAATATGACTCTGGTACTTTTTATCATATGTGGTGGACATGTAAAGAGGCAAAGGCATATTGGAAAATGGTAAAACTATTTCTAGAAAGATGTCTGAAAATTAAGATAGAACTTAGACCAGAACTTTTTTTATTAAATATAGTTAATATAAATATTTCATATGATCAGAGATATGTACTTCACTATGTAATTGTTGCTGCAAGGATATTGTACGCGAAATTTTGGAAACAACCAAACGTGCCTACAGAGAAGAATTTTCACGAAAAAATAAGAGAATGCATCGAAATCGATAGACTCTCCGGCTATTTAAAAGGAGACTACGATGAGATCTCTCGGAAAAGATGGCAAGAAGTAACAAACTTATTAGTACTGTGATAATATTTGGCAATTTATCAATATGGTATACTACTTTCTTTTTACTTTGCTTGATATATTCAATGTAAATTTTAAACTCTATTCCTCCCCTTTTTTCCCTTTTCCTTTTCCCTATACCCCCTCCCTTCCCCCCCCCTTAAAAAACCCAATAAAATTATAAATACAAAAAAAAAAAGAATCCTAAGACTTCAGTGAGCAATAGGAGGTGTTTTTGGACAGCAGCTCAAAATGGAAGCTATTGGTTTTTCTGTTTTGAGGTTAAAATTCTCTTAAATGATGTAGGTCAGGCAGCAGATCAGAGGAGAAGATCTGTATGTAATTATAACTCAGATGATAACACCGTCCTTGAGCCTTGCAACAGTGACATCAAAATTTACTAGGCCACAATTTTTCATTAGCATTCTTATACCATGTTTAATTTTTGGCATATTTGTGGCTCCCTGGTTATCAGCAGTTGGCCAAAATAGTAATTTTGCAATTTGAGATGTGATTTTAACCTTTAAAATCTAAGCAACATTGGCCTCGTGGCACAGTAGTAAAACTGCTGTACTGCAGCTTTAACTGCTCATGATCTAAGGTTCAATTCCAGGTAGCAGGCTTAAAGTTCATTCAGCCTTCCAGCCTTCTGAGGTGGGTAAAATGTGTGTGTGTGTTGTGTCGTTATAGTCGTGACTGAGCCTTCGTGACCCCATGTCCATGGAGTTTTCTTGGCAGGAATACTGGAGTGGCTTGCCAGTTCCTACTCCAGTTGCCTACAGCACCTGGTATTCCCTGGTGGTCTCCCATCCAAGTACTAACCAGAGCCGACCCTGCTTAGCTTCCGAGATCAGGTGAGATCGGGTGTGCTTAGGGCATCTAGGCAGCTGGGTAAAATGAGTATCCAGGGCAAATTATATGAATAAGGAATATGTATATGCTGCAGCAGGACTTGATGAATTAATTACCTCTAGGAAACTTAATATGATCCAAAAAAGCTTGCTTATGGAAATTGCTCAGTCTAGCTTCTAAAATGTTACCAAACAACTTGAAGTTCAGACAGCTGTTCTGTTCTTTGATCAACATCTTTTGTTTTCTCACTTATAAAACAAACCATATTTCTGTTGCTGTTTACAAATATCTCAGTTGCATCACATATTTTAGTCCTACTTTTGGCTTCCTGTATGTTTTTCTTAGGACCTCAAGTATGAAAACAGATGGGAATCTCATTTTTGTTTATGGCTCAGTACCAGTACCAGACAGCATTCTGTCATCATAGCTTCTTTGAGACACAGAATTGATCAGACTGGCTTTTAGGGGCTTACAATGAGGAACAGTGTGAAATAGCCTTGTTTCTCAACATATTTGACCTGCAACATAACCAGTTCAGTCAAATGACATGAATGTAGTAGTTCTACTTGAAATCCCCATTCTCTTCAATTTACTTATCTTTTCCCTCCCTCCTAGGTTTGATATTGCCCAATGGAGAGATCAACTGGAATTGTCCTTGCCTGGGCGGAATGGCTAGTGGTCCCTGTGGGGAACAATTCAAGTCAGCTTTTTCCTGTTTCCATTATAGCAAGGAAGAGATTAAAGGATCAGATTGTGTGGACCACTTTCGTGCAATGCAAGAGTGCATGCAGAAGTACCCAGATTTGTACCCTCAAGAAGATGACGAAGAAGAAGAAGAAGAGAAGCAAAGCAAAGATTTAGAAGCTACGCCTGCTGCGGGTCAAGAGAAAGAGGGATCTAGCTAATGAAGTTGAATGGAGACTGTCGTCTCCTTTTGATCTTCAAATACACACAAACTTATGCAGAGTATCTTTTCTCCTTTCTCTTTCATCTCCACTCCTCCTGGTCCTGTTCTGGATGCACAGTGCTCTACTTGTTGTAGTGTGTGAAATATGTTGTTACAAAGGACTTCTCAGGCCAACAGCCTGAGGTAATGCCACATAGAGGCCCTGCTCTATGAAATCACGTACAGTCATCGCTGTGGCTTTAACTGTCATTTTCTAAAGTTTGCAGATTTGGCTTGAACAGGGCCAGGAAAGGTAAAACCAACACACGGTACAGAAAAAAAAAACTGGCAAGCATTTTGAATCAAGTTTATTCCAATTGTTGTTTGACTTGGCTGTACCCCCCAGGAATTTTAAGAAACTGCTGGAAACATGCACAAATTTTCAGTTTCAGTCAATTGCATCTAACAATTAATTGCATATAACATTTGCACATACTACTGAGTTCTAGTAATGGAAAGCATGTGTGAAGAGAGTGGGATGAATGTCACAGGTCTGATTTTTCCATTTTTAATGTAACTTCATGGAACATGAGTTTAATTGTGAAGAACATTTACCACTATATTCCTTGATAGTCACAACAATTCTGTTATTAGGGGTTATCTCTGTTCAACCTTGTCCATTCTCCAAATAGGTTGCCAAAATAGACTCCGCTGGCAGTGGAATTATGTTATCTTGCATAATGGGCTCTTGAGTGTACATTAAAGGCAAAAGCTTTCTACCTTCCTTTGATTTTTTTTGTTTTATTAATGACTGCTTATTGATGGTTTATGGTACAAAAGGCTTCTTCAGCTTGTTTTGTTCAAATGTAGGTACTTCTTCTGCTATTATGAAGATACTGTATACTGAAAGCAAGAGGCATCTCTGTTTTGTTCTTGGGTTAGTGTAGTAATACTTGGTGCCCTGCCATCTGCAAATAGTATTAGCTTGAAGTGCTAGTCTTGCTTACAGTCCCTTGTCTATTCAGCTGATTGTTGTCTCCTGCACAGACATCCGCCTGTTAAATATTATGCAAATGGATTTCATTGCTGGCTCTTCCATGCCTTTCCTTAAGAGTTGCCTCTTGTCACTCACTGTCTTTTGCTGTTCATTTAATGAAGTGGGGTGGAAGTACCAGCTCTCTGTGCCCTTCACTCCTGAGGATGGATTGCAGATATTTTGAAAGTGCATTCTCCTCTAAGAGAAAAAGTGTGAAAAGGCCCCTTAGTCTACATACAGAGGAGCCAACAAAATAGATGCCAAAAGCGCTAAAGTGATAAAACTCTGGCGCCTAAGTAGCGGAGATGGTGCCTCAAGCAGTCAGATAGGGGGCTTATGAAGAACAGGTTTACATGAATCTGTTATAGCTGATTGCCTGCCTTGGGTAGTGGTTCACTATGTTGCTTTCCCCTATTTTGAGCTTTGTGCACTTCATAAGGATGGGTTGCAGTGGCATGCGGATAATCCGCCTATCACAAATCAGTGTAGATTCCACCACCCACCCACCCCAGTTGCATTTGTTTCACTACATTTATAGTTTGCTTTTCCACTGATCAGCTCAGTGTAGTATACCAGGCCCACTTCCTTTCCATTGTATTCCCATAATAATCCTTTGTTGTAGGGAAAGCAGGGTGCAGCTGTCTCAAAGTCACCCCGAGTTTCACTTTTAGAATTTCAGTCACTGAAGTCTGAGCCCAACTCCATTATGTCTGTACAACAACGTTCTTGCTGGCTTTCTAGGTTTTGTGGCAACATCCCAGGACTCGTAGGAAAAAATGACCCTATGGTGATCCTCTAATTAATACCTAAAGACTGCCTTTGCTTTTGAACATACAGTATTAACCTCCATTTTAGAACTTCCTAACACATATGCGTGGGGAAGGATAGTTTCCCTTGGTGATATAATTCTTTTTAATCACTATAGGTCTGTTGGTTGAATTAACACCTGGGTCCCACTGAAATGAATGCAGATTATTATAAGAGTTGCTTCCAATTCTGTTCTTTGCCATGCGAATGGATGGTGCTGTCAGAACACTGCTCTTTCCCTCCCCAAAACTGTTTGGAAAACCTGAGAACCCTCCAGATTGACTCAAGAAGGAAAAACGGAAGTGGAAGTCATGGGAGCCAAGATCCACTCTGATGATATTGGATCAATCCTTAAATCTGGTTACAATCTGGTTACAAACCTGCCTTTGCAAAACTTCATTTTCAATGTAGTAGTACACAATGGGTCCTGTTCTTGCAGCCGCACTACGTAAGGCAGATAAAATGACAGCCACAATTCGAAATAATATTTTCCTCCAACCTTCCCTCTTCCCACTTGGTTGCCTCAAATGCCCTAAGGCAGAAGCCCCTTCAGTAAAGTGATTCCAGCAGCATCTATTTCAGAAATTCAAGATTTCCTAAGATGAAAATGATTCCATGAGATCCTTGGGACCATCAGTAAGGAAACTGGATTTTTGTTTTAAATTTCTGAAAAATTACTGTGGGTCATGATATCAGCCTGGTGCAGTGTAATTCCAGAACAGGATTTCAGTTAGTAATACCTATTTGGAGTACACACTAGCTAGGTAACAAGATCATAGTAGCTCATATCTAGTCCTAATGCTTTGCTTCCTATTTTGTGCTGTGTGAACAGAAGCAGAGTGGATTTGATTTAAATTACAATTTAAATTTAAAAGCTAGAATTGTTTGACAATTTAAATACCGTAAATGCATTCCTTTGATATACATTGATTTTTAAAAAGTAGATTTCTTTATCTGTCCTGAACAGAATGAGTAACATTCAGGCCCAAGAACATTTCAGCCTTTATCTGTACTTTACTGAAACAGACTTAAAATGAGCCACAACCACAAAAATGGTACATGAGTTATGGAATTAGACTAGTACATGATGTTCCTATTAACACCCTGATCTGACTCTTGTGTCTCTAGTTGCCTCTCCTGTGTCAATACACAATCTACCTTTTTCTTGTCCTAGTTAATTAATCTTCTTTATATCTCCACAAATAAGTCAGAAGAATTAGGAACTAAATAGCATGTTACCCCTGTCCTTTGCACCCACAAAAGGTACAAAAGCAGGACATCTAAGTAATATCTTTATATCAGTGGAATACTTTAGGTTTGGTAGTATTTAGCTAGCCTAGCCTGACAGAACATTCCTTGTCAGAACAAACTGTGACAACGCCAATGTTACATTGAGACAATATAATATAAATGTTGCCTTTACAATAATAGACTTGAACATTTTAATGAAAAACTGAGCTGCTGGAAGAAATGCCTTCTACTCATAGATTACCTGAAGTGCATTTGAGATCCTACATAAAAGACAAGGCCAATAATACGAAAACATGTCACGACTCAAATACAGTATATGGGCCATGGTATTTGGCATCAGGTCCTTTTTCCCCTTAAGCCTACAGTTCTGTGATTTTAGATCGAATTGGCTTTATTTAATTTTTAATTACTATATGGCATTCAGGGGGAAAATGTCACAAGCCCAAATCCTCTTGCAAAAATCTGTGAACATATTGGCAGAGGCACTAGTAGTGGCTTTGATCTTTTGCTTGCTGTCTGGCACACATCTAGGCCTGCAGTGGATGGCTGTCAGGAATGCACTCCGCTTGTGCAATTTCTGGTTTACCCTCTACAAATTCAGCAGAATTTTTTGGTTGATTAATATGTAAACAATGCCTATTCTGTTCCTTCGTGATCAAGGAGGAAAATATGTGCCTTAATGGTTGTCAGACATAGAATGGGAACTTCCATGAAGCCAGTTTGGTTTACATCTAACTGTACCTTGGTGAATGCTAATGGGTGCCAATTGTCTTTTCCCACCTGCTTCTTTTTTTTAAAGGGCCTAGCATATTTATTAATAGTAAAAGGAATGTATCACTCAAGTGTTATACTCCTTTAAAGAAATGGTGCAGTCAGAAGGTATGGTGTCCGTGTAAACACTCGTTCGAGCCCTTTACCCAGAGCTGCATGTCGACTTGTCATGTTCGCTGTGAGACTGAACAGCAGCAAAAATGTTCTGCATGGGTTGCATTAGAAGCCAGCTGGTTCTTCAAGGCAAAAACATGAAATAAATGTGCCCAGAATAAACTAGAACGAAACTTCCATTAGTAGAAGGCAAAGAAAGGACAAAATGCTACATGCCATTTTGCTGTCAACTGGGCAACACAAGTGAGAATGGGCCACAGCAGAAAAAAATACAGAAACCCTGATGAATGCTTGTATTCTCGCTCCTTGAGCCTCTCCTATACCATCTCTGTATCTGACTATTAGATTTAGAAAAAGTTGAGCCAGGAGAGGATGACAGAAACTGGTATATTTGAACCACAACTTTCTACAGACCGTATATTGTCCAAGTCAGTAGATCCCAACTAATTTGACAAGGAACCACACACGACTCCCTAACTTTCTGAACCACAAGTATCTGGTCAGATGATTCCATAATATCCACCATCTTCTCAGGTATTGTGAGAAACAGAAATGTGAAAGTCTGCTCAGTGCTCACCTGTATCGCTTCAAAGAGCACAAATCAATAGAACAATGTATTCCTTTTTTTAAGTACGACACTTTGGATCTTTTCATGGCTTCTGAACAGAATCTGTGCCACCCATGAACATTAAAGCAAGAAATCACTTTCTGGCCTTCTGAGCTCTCCAAGAAGCCCAACATGAACGACTTACATTTGGAGCAGGAAAATGGGAAAGTGACAAGTAGCTACCACCCAGAAAATGGCAATATGGATATGTTTACATGAAATAATTGCAGAACAAAAAAACTAATAATCAGATACTTGATGGAAATAATAGCTCAGAATAACCATGTGGCTGGTCCTGGAGGTAGTATTTCTTTTAAATTAGAAACTCAGTCATTGCAATGTCTTACAAATGTTTTGTTGAAACCGCCAAACCCCAAATCAAGCCTGTTTCTGGGATGTCCTGAGCTGGGATATCTACAATGGCAGATGGTCCATTTCTCCAAGAAATAAAAAAGCCCAGTGGCTTCCTAATCATAGGGACCTAGAGGAAGCTTACTTATGTTAAATTGGGCTGTTGGTCCATATAGCCAATCTTGTCTGGCACTGACTGGCTGCAGCTCTCCAGGGTTCCTAGCAGATGCTTTTCCCACACTAACTAGAGATAGATAGGAAGTGAGCCTCAGGCCTTCCCTGTGCAAAGCGTTGGCTCTAACACTGAGCTACAGCACTCCTATTGGTGGCAGCACTCCTCCTTAAGTCTGGGTGGTGCGAGGGATACTAATGGGTGGGCAGACTGGGAGGAGACCACTGGTAAGGGCAAATAAACACACTGTACAACCAGAAGTATTGATTAATTGGTGTGTGCCTTGAGACAGCTGAGCCCCACATTAGGCAAGCTTGGATTTTAATAACAACACCCCTTCCTACTGCAAAGCAGTGATGCAACTGTAATCTCTAGGTCTCCAGCCACTCCTTTCCCTACAAGCCGTATGGAAAAGGGAAAAAGGAAGTCCATGGAGATTCCCGCCTGCAGGATTGGATCTTAGCCATTGCCCTCCACTTCACAGAATCCATGGTGAGCTAAGACCTGAGCACCTTGCCAGCCTTCCCTCCCTTTCACAGGCTCTGCCTGTTTTACAGAAAGTTACAAACAGAAAATATACACTGACAGATCCTTTCTGTTCCAATGCAAACACCAGCAGGGCAGACGCGCTATGAATCCGAGAAGCTCTAAATATTATTTTGACTGTGTGTGCACTGCGACCTTTAAAGGAGAAAGTGTGGTCAAGGTAAGCAAAAGCCATCTGCTGGGCCAACGAGTGAGCCGGTCACAGCCCAGGAACCTGGTGGAGTGCTGCTTGTCCTTGATGGGCCCTTCCAGAAAACAGCCTTACAGAAATTAATCCTTTTAGTGCAACAGCCGTATGCTCATGCATTAGTAGTATTAGGCTGGTTCATGGAAGCCGCAAATTGGGAAGATTACTTACAAGACTGGCATCAGCCAGGATATGTATGTGTATAAGCTTTGGATAACCATCAAGACAATGGAATGTGGTGTGTGTTAAATAGTGATGGTTTTCTCTTTTTTAACTCTGTTTATGAATGGCGGTAGGTTGCCGTTTGGGAAGAAATCGCAGCATGACATTCCTGTATAAAACACCTAACAGGAGGGGTCAAAGTGAAGTTGCTTTCAAATTCCTTTTAGCTGGGAATGTCTTGATGGACAGTAAGGGAACTAGCTAGGCCTTCCACTGCAATAGTACTAATATGTGTAAAAGTTCACAACGTTCACTTGGAAAGAAGGTATTATTTGCATCCAGTTCGAAGCATGTCCGCTACAATTTTCCCCCAGTGAGCTTTCCAGGGCTTCACCAGACTGTTCATATTCACAAGGAGTTTGCTGGTCCGCATGTCCTCATGTCCTGCTATCAGATAGTCCACACCTGGTTTGGAAAAAAGGATGACAAAGATATTAGAGTCCTTCTCTGAGTACTGATTGCCCCAGTTGGATTCTCAAGAACCTAGGGATCATTCAGGGGGTTTAAAAGCATTGCAACCTTTATAAAAATCAGCATAACATAATATATAATATATTAAACCAATGGTTGGTTTCTCAACATAACCGTGGGTGGAAGTGTGCTTTTCATAACAATCATTAAAAATTTGTTCTCAGTCCCAATGTCCTTGTGCAAGTGGATCAAGACAAGTATTACTTATTCTACCAATAGAATTTTCATTTTAGTTTCTGTTGACTCCCATCCTAACTGGTATAATTATTTATGTCCATAAAATCTACCATAAATGATAAATATAATAAAACAATAGCTGTATGCATGTAAATGACCTTGGAAAAGACAACACGTCTATAAAAGCTTATATAGAATAAACCCGATAATCTGTTAAAATGGCACAAAATTCTATGTTTGCTGGAACAGACCGCAGACTTAACATGGCTATCCCTGCTAGCAAGAGGGACTGCTCTGTTTTTGTATAGGAAATAGTCTAAGATAGGAAGGAACTGACTGACTGACCAAACCGATGTTATACAAGAACCTCTACTTGTTTCCCATGACTGCAAAGTTTACTCAGGGGTGTTTGCTGAACTCTGAAAGTGTAACTGAATTCTTACCAAATGTTGATATTTGATCAGGCCATGATGCTGGGTCATGTGAAATCAGAAAATTGCTGTGTATGCATGTGTAATTTATAACTGAAGTACCAAATGATTTTCTATATGGACAGCAGCAAATCCAAAGATTTGGTATCCAGAATAAAACATCTGAATAGAAATTATGGGACAATGCACTTGCCTATTTCTATTTCCCTTCCTCTAGCAAAAAATAAAAAATAGAAAATAAGAAAGCCAAGACCCAAAGGCCTACATAAGCTTTCTTTGTGTTTTTTTGTTGAGGAACAAAATAAACACAGTTATTGCAGTGCTCTAATGTTCTAGTTGGCTGTGGAGCTGCCTAAAGGAGCCAGCTTAATCTGTATGTGCTCAGCAGCTAAGCCAAGATGGCTGTTAGATATAACAAATGCCAACCCTGTACTTTTCCTAATATAATAATGCATCTCTCTCTCTCTCTCTCTCTCTCTCTCTCTCTCTCACACACACACACACACACACACACACACACACACACACACACACACCTTTTCACAATACAGCTATTTTTACAGCTGCTTAGTTGTAGCCAGAAAATGAAGCCTCTGTCAGATTAAAGACATTCTCCTCAAAGAGAGATGCTCTCAAATGAGACTGTTCCAAGAATATAGATACCTTCCTCTCACCCTCCCCATTGTTCTTGCTGAAAAACAAAACATAATTCATGGCATGACAGGACGGATGGCTATAAAGACCCTCCCCCTTTCTAGCCAGCTCACGGATAAGTTTGCTGCCTGGGGCAAAAGACAAGGTGGAGGCATCACCGTCTAGCTGCCCAAGGCTATGTTATAACGCCCTCACTCCTAGCATTTGAGGGGACAAGGCTCTCTTTCTGCTCAATAATCCCAAAGTTACAAGAGGCAAACAAATGAGTGACTCGTGTCTTCAACATGAGTGATGCCTTTGCCTGAGTACCAGCCAAAAAACAGGATCTTTGACCATAATAACATGTGCCACCATTGCGGATGTTGTAACTGAACCAGGTACTCTCATCCAACTCTTGACCATGGAGGCAACCACATATAAACCACTAGCTACTTCTAGAGAAATTCATTCCCCGAGTAACAAAAGGCATTTGTGTTATGATTGTCAGCTAACAAGGGGTAACTTCGTTCCTTTTGTGATGTAACTATAATTGTTTAGTTACTCTTATAATGTGGTGTCACTAAATAATGGAGGAGGAATATCCCAAGATTCAAGGGTGTGCTTATGCCATTTGCCTCACACTCTGAAAAGTAGATGGAAACAATCCTGAATAGAACACAGGGTCAGTGGTGTCTCTGGCCTGCTTATTGAAACACTCCCCTATTCTGTCACTCAAGCCACCAAAAACTAGCAAACATAGATGCTAAGTGTCCGCTGCAGATTTCCCTACAGTTTAATCAGAAGAGAAGGAAGCAAGGGACTAGCCAACAGCTGCAGAGGAAAGGAGAACAGCAGCCATTGATTACTAAAGGCAAGATGTTTTATTCGGACTAGGAGAGAAAAAATAAAGAGCAAATACAGGGACAGTGGCATCTGCATGCATGCCTAACCTATGCACTTTCTCTAGAATAAAGCAAAACAAAGTGTGCTGGTTATAAACTACCCCACTGCCTTTAAAATACTCTGGGCAGTTAGTTCGTAATTTAATGAGGCAAGTTGCACATCCCCCTTGAGGCTAGTACTCAATCAACCAACCTTGGAAGGATGGAAGGTTGACTCAACCTCAAGGCAGCTACCTGAGCCCATCAAAAGCAAAGTCAGGTCATGAGCAGAGTCTTGGACTGCCGGACTGCCATTTAACACCTGCACCACAAGCTGCCTCCTTTGTGCCTCCATTCACCATGATAGAGAATTTCACTCACACCCTAAATTACAGCTTGAGACTATGGGTGATGGGAACAAGTGAAATGGCATACCCATTCCCCAGCTCAGCCCTAAATTAATCAAAATGGGAGGATTTATTTATGCTCACTCTTAACTGTCTGGTCAAACAATGCAGCTTGATAGCCTTGCTTGTACAGCTGTCTCTGTAGGGTGTGGAGGCAAGGTGGCTATTTTTAAAATTAGTTTCTGATTTTCTTATCTTTCCACTAGAGACCAAAGGGCTTTTCATTTTTCCACCCATCCTGCAATTCCACCGAGGTTCCCCATAAATCAGCCCTTGTGGTTGAGCTCTAAGGCCATGAGATTAGATACGGACTTCCTGTCACCAGCCAGGGAAGAACAGGGCAGGACAATGGCCCAGAGACGGTTGGGCAAGGAGCCAGGCTGCTGTGCACAGCAGAAAGCCCGGGGGATGGCGGCCCTGGCAAGCTGGAGGAGCAAGGGCAAAGGTGGGTTCTTTCCTCATCTTTTCCACCAAAGATGCCATTCCACTTGCTGAAACCTAAACAAACAAACACACACACACACACACACACACACACACACACACACACAAAGGGAACAGCGAGTAATGCTCTGTATATATTAATCAGGAAGAGAGGGTGTGTGTGCATAGCCCAAACTGGATTAAAGCATGCCCTGTCAGCATGTGTATAACATGTGTCTCTGATCCATATGTCAGTGGTGCAGAGATTGAATGTGCAGGACAGACAGTCCAGTTTTGGTTTGAACTGGATGCTTTTGAGTCCAACCTTCTGCATTCTCTGGTCACATAAAGGGAAAGAGATATTGCATGGGCTTTGTCATGGGTCTGTTTAATACTTTTCTATACACACACACACACACACACACACACACACAGAGAGAGAGAGGGGGGGGGAGAGGGAGAAGGAGACAGAGAGTCTTAACCAACACTCCAAGTTGCACCAGGCAGTTGGATCTAATGTTCTGCAATGGACCAATCATATGTTGCTTCAATCATATGGGGCACGAAGCCAAATGAAAACAGAGAGGATTCCTTAAAGTGTTATTATCCCAACAAATTTGGCCCACCAAGATCCACTGATGGAAGGGGAATCACCACATCACACTGTACCCTAGACATCCATATGTCTTGCTAAAAAAAAAAAAAAAAAAGGAAGAAAGGAAAAAAGGAGGGAATGTGTGCATTATTGCCAACTGATGCACGTGAATGCAAATTTAGAAATGATTGTTATGATTTAAATTGCTATCCAGTATATATACAACTTGTGTTGAGTTTGCCTCTCAGCCTGCCTCCCCCCCCTTTCCCTTTTCTGCGCTGTGAGCTACCTTGAGCCCCCTCATCAGGAGAAAAGCAGCCTATAAATGAGACAATCAAATGGTAAGTATTAATAGACTCCATCAAAGTTTTTGTTCCCTTTGTTTTGTTTTGTTCTTTTGTTTAACACTGGAATTGCACTGGGCAGTCTTTCCCACAGGGAATTGTCCTCTAGAAAATCTGACGCCAGTCCATCTTGAGGCCCCCTCAAACCAGGGCTTAGCTCTGCATTAATGGAATAAGACCACGAAGATACACAAAGAAATAAAACAGATTTTTTAAAAAAATGTACTGTAACCACTGGTGACTGTCTTTAAAAAAATCCCCCACAGCTTGGCTTCATCTGTTACGCAGAAATCTAGAAATCAGGGAAGTACCCATCTTTTTTCACCTCAGGAATGCACCCAGGAATGGACACGCGTAGTGTCATTGTTCCATGAAACACAGCCAACGAGGGAAGAAGAGGGAGAGCTCAGTGGGTGACCTATCTTAGCCACCTGACATTTTATGGGAAGATCGGCGCCACTTCTGAGAATTCATTCTTTCATTGACCTCTCTCCCCCAAAAAACCTGACACTGAGGGACATGGTTTTGCCAAAACTTCATTCCCCCACAAAAATATTATGGAGGCCTATTTTTCATGGGATGAAGACGTTCAGCTACTAACTGCCATTAAACTGTTGTTTACAGGAAAGGCGACTGGGGTGGGGGTCAAAGGTTGGCAACGCTAATGGTAGGCTGGAAACGAACAATTTAAGCCAGTTGAAAGTGGGTTAAGAGGGGCTTCCCTTCATTTCTTTTGTCCCACTGTCACCTCTGATCTAATTGGTTTTGCAGGTTTTTGAAACAAATCAAGAACCTGCCAAACCTCCTTACAATAGGTGAAAAGATGGATGAGCATCGTCTACACACACACACACACACACACCATGAGCAGCCATTTCCCCTTCAAATTGCCTTCAATTCTCTTGAAAATACCATTGTCCATCTCCAGCCTTCATTTATAGAGCTTGGAAAAATGGAAACTCTGAAAGGGCCTTCAAGGAACACAATGAAGGAGAATTTATAGGCCTTCACAGAGAGCAGCTTCTCATGTTAATCATGGTGACTGAGTAGGTTATAAACCTTACATTTGAGACAAAACACTTCCTTTCAATAGATGTGGATGTATGTTTAATTTAGTCTTGAGATTAAAAAGCACATGAAACTTATCTGTTAGTAACAGATTGAAAGATCGTATGCAAGGCAGCACTGACCTTGGATGGTTTATGTTTGCTCACCCTAACCCTAAGGGAAATAGGAAGTTATTGAATCGCTTCGTTCTCTGACTACTACTTTGTCTTGAATGAAAGATGTAGTCCGAAGTTAGTTCCCAGGCCTCAGTTTAAAGAGTATGGACTTATGGAGCATTGTGCCTTTAGTGACAAAATACAGCAAGCCAGCTGGAATGAAGTATGTAGAAAAATGTGTCACTCATTCTACAACTACAACTTGGGGAAGTTACTTCTTGGGGCTAGCTCATCTTTTTAAGTTTATTTGTTTTATTGTTGCCTGCTTAGTTCTGTTTTTGAGAAGAGGAGGCATATATTTAGTAAAAAAGGTAAAGGTTCCCACCGCACATGTGTGCTAGTCGTGTCGAACTCTAGGGGCGGTGCTCATTTCTGTATTCAATTAAGTAAGGGCTAAAAATGGGAGACTGCAGGAACTGAGTCTGGGACCTCTTGTATATAAAACATGTGCTTTGCCAATGCGCTCTGGTCCCTGCCCTTTGCACAGCAGGTTCAGAGAACACAAATCTAAAGATGTGGCCTATTTAAGAGCCCAGTCGTTTCTAGTACTGCTGCCCAGATGCCCTAAGCACATCCAATCTCGCATGATTTCGGAAGCTAAGCAGGGTCAGCCCTGGTAAGTACTTGAATGGGAGACCACCAGGGAATACCAGGTGCTGTAGGTGCCTGGAGTAGGAACTAGCAAACCACTCCAGTATTCCTGCCAAGAAAACTCCATGGACATGGAGTCACGAAGAGTCAGTCACGACCGTAACGACACAATTACATAATGTCCAGTTCAGCAGCAACATACAAGACTGTCAGGGCTTGAAGTGTGGTGGGGATAAAGATGCAGCATATTCTCTGTGGAACCCTTCTGGAAATCCCTTGTCATGTGTAGAAGAAGCTGGGATACATTCGCAGAATTGTTCAAATGCAGATAGTGGCTGAAATCCAACAGTATGTTACAACTAGAGGAGGCCTATTGAATCAGTGGTGATTTGGCAACTCAACTTCCCTGTAAGTTGTATTGATTTAATAGGCTTGCTTTGTTCAGGGCTGTGCAACTGTGAACAGCCTGTGGGCTCCCTCTCTCCCGATGCACACCCCGCGGGCTCCCCACCAAGTGCTGACACCACCCCGCCCCCTCCACATTTGAATTTGGCAGGGAGTTACCAAGGCAAGGAGCAGCATTGGATCCAATCCGCCACCGCTGCTTGCCTCAGTAAATTCCTGGGTTGCTTGAATCTCTTCTTCAAAAAAGGTGCGTTTTCACCCACAACCTACCTGATTGGGGGGGGGAAGGTGTGCCTTTTTAAAAAGGAGATTCGAGGCTGCCTGCCCACCAAGGTCCCCCGTGCTGGGCGCACACTCTCCCCAATGCCACCCCACCCCCATGGTCCACGGCACTGGCAGTGGCGGCAGCGGAACCCTGCCTGCCCACCCATCAAGCTCCCTGGTGTTGCACGCACACACACAGCTGCTCCACCCACCCACCCACCAAGGTCCCCCATGCTGGTGATGGAGGCAGCGGAGCCTCAGCTGCCTGCCCACCCACTCACTAAGTCCCCTGAGTAACCCCCCCTGAAAATGGTGGCGGGTCGGGAGGCGGGCTGGGACCTGGCAGGTGACCTCCGAGAGTCCAGCGGGTGACCAGTTGCCTGTGGTCAGCAGATTGTGCAGGCCTGCTCTAGTTGTTGCAGCTACTACTGCATTTCAGCCAGTAACTTACAAGGCCCTGGTGGGATTTTGTCAATAGCAGAATCTCTGTAGATGAGCCTCCTTATTTACTAATCTCTCTGTGCAGAAGCAGTGTCATAATGCAAAGAACTTACCAGGATTAAGAATAGGGCATGTGCATCCCCTGTTAGTCCAGGACTCAGGATAGATGCTCCTGTTACTCCTGGTGATTTTCACTCTGCCTGACTTCAGAATCTTCTTTACTTTCACAATGACTTCTGCATGGGTTCCTTTGTCATGAGCGGATAGGATCTTTGCTTTTATCACTGCCAGAAAATATGCAGCCCAGGATGAGTTATTTTACTTACAGTATTATTTCAATTGTTTACTGAGAGGCAACATATCTGCCTGTCTTTTCAGATCTTGCACACAATTTCGTTTTCTGAGCATCTTGTTATTGGTAACCTGTTTTTACATTCTAAGAGTGGCCCCAGTAGAGTTCCCAAGGTACAACCATTCCTTACTTAACAAGCTACCTGTTTAACGACCACTCGGACTTACAACCTGCAGTGGAGGCCAAAGCCACCATCACTGCTGCCTAAATGCTGCCTCAGGAAGAAACTGCTGTCCCAGGCGCCTGCAGCTCCTTTGTGAGCAGCTCAGAGGCGAGGAAGCAGGGTTACAACATCACCACCACCACCACCATTCTCCTCCATTGCTTATGGGGAGGAGAATGACCTGAGCATGGCAGAACATCAGCCACCTCCATCTCTATGGGCCTTTTCACACGACCCCTAAGATCCGCTGGTCCCTTAAATTCGGACCAGAGATCTTGGGGGTTCGTTTCTGTTCCTGCGTCCCCACCCCTCAGCACTTCCTGCTCCTGTCGGCGTGAGGGGGGGGAGGGGAAAAAAGGACAAAAGAAGCCTTTACTAACCTGCCGGTGACGGTCGAACTTGCCACGAGCCCCGTTACTTCCTGGTTCCTTCTCAAGGGGCTCTTAAAGGGGCGGGAGGCAAAAAAACAACAGACAAGCGAGGAGAGCCCGGCACTCTTATCCGCATCAAATTTTTATCACCTCCAAAGAGAAGGTACAAGGAAAGTGCGCTGGGTCGCGCTAAAGTGGGCGTGGTCGCACTTAATTGTCTCCAAACTCCGGAGCTGGTGGGAAAACATTTCTAAGCTCCAGAGCTGGGAGCCATTTGCTGCGGAGCTTAGGGGTTGTGTATAAACGCCCTTTGTTTCTGTCTTTTTTGTTCTGCTTCTCTTGTAGCCTCCCAGAGAGCCTCCCCACTATGGCTTGACTGTACCACAAGACATCCATCTTAAGCTCCTCACTTAACAAACCATTCAACCTATTGATCTAGTTGTAGGAACAAAACTACATTGTTAAGTGAGGAGTGCCAGTATGTGAGATACTTAAGGATTGGTTCTACCATTTTCACCCCTACCAGCAAACTTCTATAGTCAAGTGGGAGTTTGAATCCGGGTTTCCTGAGTCCTAGTACTTTGACTCTACATCCACTACACTACACTGGCTCTGCTTAGTAGCAATGGTAGTTAGTGGTGGTAGTAGCAGTAGAAGGAGCACTAATAGAACTAATCAATTAAATTTATGCACTGTTTTCTCATTAAAAGACAGTGTTCAATGTCCTTAATAAAGATCATTAAAGCAAACTCAAACCAGTTAAGGATAAAGACAGAGTCAACAATAACACCATAAAAATTATTTATCCATCAATCAAAGCAATTACAATCATGACAAAAATCAGTTGAACAGTTTTAAAGGGCCACTTTCAAGAATTGGGTCTTTGTCTCTTTACTAAAAGCAGGAAAAGTGAGCCTGGATCACAACTCTCAGGGAGGAAACAGATCCCACAGTCAGAGAGGACTATGGAGGACTTAGTGAGATCAGGGATGGGCAAACAGTGTTCCATGGATGGTCTTTTCCTAGGAGGTGTAATAAGCAATGTATTTGGGGCAGAAACTGCCCCCCCACACTGCCGAAGAAGAAGAAGAAGAAGAAGAAGAAGAAGAAGAAGAAGAAGAAGAAGAAGAAGAAGAAGAAGAAGAAGAAGAAGAAGAAGAAGAAGAAACTGTGACTTTTAAAGGAGAAAATCGCCGTTAGAGGGTGTGAGAGGGCTTTTTCAGTTAATAAAAAGGTTGTTTAAAAATATCTGCGGGCTGACTGGGGATGTGAGAGGATGTGGTCCTCCGAGATCTAGGGATAGGCAAATGTAAAGTCTTCTGGAGGTGGCCCACGCATACTCCAGATGTCAACCTAAAATGTGATTTCAATTTTTCAAAATAGCAATAGTGGGAGGGAGATCTGAACAGATCTAAGGTCATGGTGTGCAGGAGGGTGTCAGCCATTCGTCAGAGCCATAAGGGAAATCCTCCTCTACCCTTCAGCAAGTGGCATTTGCCTTGAGATGGAAGTAGGCATGGTGCCAGTATGTCAACTTTATAGCTCAGGCAACTAAAGCAAGTCTGCCGAGATCTTGATTTTCCCTCTCCCACTGGCCAAGCCATGGAACAAGAAGTAATAAGATGATGCAGTTCTGTTCCTGAAGTTCAAGTGGACTGGTCATGTAGATGGCTAGGGAGATAAGCCTGAAAGTCATATAGGGCAGTCTGAGGAAGTTGATTTTATTCTCTAAAAGCTCTCCCTGATATAAATCTGTAAGTCTTCATGGTATACAACACTTTACCTTTATTTTTGTGATATAGAGGCTGAAATCCCATTGCTAAGCATAATAAGTTGGAACGAGGCTTTCAGGAATGTCTTGTATCGCAGCATTTCTGCTGTCGCAAATAATCAAGATCTCAGAAAAGAAGACCATCATTGCAAGAGAGGATTCCCTTGGAAGGACCCCTTCTCTTGTGGACAAACATCTCTCCTGAGCCAAGGATATAACGCTGGAGAGGAGGGGCTATGGCACAAGGAGAGCCAAGCCAAGCAAAGGAAAGTGTTCTGCTTATAAACCATCTCAGAGTGCTTAAAGCAATATATGGACAGTTTTATGCAGCCTTCACATTGCCACCCCGGCAACCTGGGTCCTCAGTTTACCGACCTCAGAAGGAAAGAAGGCTGAGTGAACATTGAGCCTGCTACCTGGAACTGAATCCCATGCTGTGAGCCCAGTTACAGCTGCACTATTGCAGTTTAACCACTTGGGTCACGAGGGTCTCTGATGTTTTACCTTACAATGCTCATATGTTTATTTTATATTTGTAGTAATGTTTGATTGTTTGATTATCTGATTATGATGTAAATTACCCAGAGAGGCCTCAGGCTAGATGGGCAGTACACATATAAAGTAAAATAAAATAAAACCACACGTATTTATTTATTAGCCTTATAGACGGCCCATTTAGTAACAAGACCACTCTGGGCAAGATAGAGAAGTCAAAATCCCCTGATTCAGACTTTTGAGAGACAGAAAGAGACAGGAAAGAAGCTCCAGCATATCAACAAGGTTGCCTCGTTTAAATGAGAAAAGTTGTTGCACTTACCATAAGCATATTTCATCTGGCAGAAACTGCGGATGCCTCCTAGTATCCTTTCTTTGCACACACACTTTTCTAGTCAGGGTATCACAGGCCAGTGAAGGAGGAAGACCATGTTGAGAAAAGAGGGAATGAGAGCAAGAAGGAGATCAAGTCATTTTTATGAACACTTGCAAAAATACCTATACAGAGTACTCAGAAGTGATCCAATCAACTACGCACATCATGTCCTCTTTCCAATATCTGGATATTTGGTAAGGGAATGAAGTCACACGAACCCCTACCGGGCGACAAGTCCAAGGTTTCTATAGAATAGAGCCATAGCAGCTAAAGTGGAACTAGATTGTTCTAGTATCGATACACTCTGTCTTGTTAAGATTCTGTTTCAGGAGTTAGGGGTTTGGTAGGCTTCGCAAAGGTAAAGGTAAAGGTAAAGGTTTCCCCTGCACATGTGTGCTAGTCGTGTCCGATTCTAGGGACGGTGCTCATCTCCGAATTCAATCCAAAGAGCCAGTGTTGTGCAAGCCCCTGGCCATGTGGCCCGGAACGGCTGCAAGAAAACACTGCTTTCCCTTCCCGATTTTTACGACAGTACCTATTTATCTACTTGCATTGACATGCTTTCGAACTGCTAGGTTGGCAGGAGCTGGGGTTAACAGTGGCAACTCGCTCCACTGCGTGGCACCTGGGATTCAAACCGCTGAGCTGCTGACCTTGCAGATGACAGTTTTCAGTGCTCTAGCCTGCTGAACCACCATGCCACCAGACTTCGCAAAGAATACCTCTCAAAAAGCTACCAGATCCCATAGAGCAGTGATGGCCAAACTTCAGCCCTCCAGAAGTTTTGGACCACAACTGCCACAGTCCTTTGTCAGTGGCAATACAGGCTTGGAATTCTGGGAGTTGTGATCCAAAACATCTAGAGGGCCGAAGTTTGGCCACGACTGTCATAGAGTTTAGCTCTGCCCACCATTTTCCCTGTCTTCTCCACAGGATGAAAATGGCTGCCTGGAGCTTTGAATGACCGTGCTTTCCTGATTAAAGCACCCAGAACTCTGGCTGAGGGAATTCCTTCTGAGTTCTAGAGGATGAAGTCCAAGAAATACAAAAACACCAAGACACATGCAACACAGCTGAAGTGTTATGTGTAGAGATGGGTATGGCCAATCCCACTTCATCCAAATCCATACGTGAAACACCACAAGAATCCCTGCCTCACCTCCTCGTCTGACTGGGCAGCTGTGGAGGGAGGCTGGTAAGGGAAGTCCTTACTATTACCTGGACTGGCCAGCCACTGGAGGAAGAGAACCCTGCTAGAACATTCCAGAAAGTGAGTGGAGAAGTTGTCTGGGGAGGGGGCTGGTGCTGCATGTATGAATTTAGCAGGACAACTTGAGTCCTACCCATTTCTAGTTATGTGTAATCAAGTCACATACAATTTATAGCGACCCTAATAAGGATCTCAAAGGAAATGAGATATTTAGGAAGTGATTTTATCAATTCAATACACACACTCTGGCCTGGCAGGGATTCAAACATGGATCAAATCCTAGCTCTTCACCCGATCTGCTATGCCACTCTACTAACACCTGTCTGAAGAATACTTATTACCTATCAATCCGTGGCCTAAATATACCCTGGAATGGTTATAGAGAATGCCTTGTTTATTCGTTTGTTGCATCTAGATCCAGCCTATCCTCCAGTGATCATAAAGGTTGCAGACTCATTTAACCCTTAAAACCCATCGAGTTAGGTAAGGCTGGAAAACAAGGATGGGGTTCAATGCCATCTATCTTTCAGTGGGACCTTGAATTGGAACCTCCCATGCAAACCCCCATCCCAATTCTCTTAACAATGGTACCACCCTGGTTTTTCATAACCTCAGGGACACACATAAGCTCTATATCAGTGGTTCTCAACCTGTGGGTCCCCAGATGTTCCTGAACTGCAACTCCCAGAAGCCTCCACCACTCACTGGGCTAAAAGGGATTTCTGGGAGTTGCAGTCCAGGAACATCTGGGGACCCATAGGTTGAGAACCCCTGGTCTAGATATTCAGGTCAAGTTAACATAATCTCTGTTAACATAATCTCTGAGATTGACCAATTTTACGAAGACTTACAAGAACTTCTAGAACTGACACCAAAGAAAGATGTTCTTCTCATCATAGGGGATTGGAATGCTAAAGTAGGGAGTCAAGTGATAAAAGGAATAACTGGCAAGTTTGGCCTTGGAGTTCCAAATGAAGCAGGGCAAAGGCTAATTGAGTTTTGTCAAGAGAACAAGTTGGTCATTGCAAACACTCTTTTCCAACAACACAAAAGGCGACTAAACACATGGACATCACCAGATGGACCTGGAATCAGATTGACTATGTTTCTGCAGCCAAAGATGGAGGAGATGTCTTACAGTCAGCAAAAACAAGACCTGGTGCTGACTGTGGCTCAGATCATCAGCTTCTTATTTCAAAATTCAAACTTAAACTGAAGAAAGTAGGGAAGATCACTGGGCCAGTTAGGAATAACCTAAGTCAAATCCCATATGAATACACAGTGGAAGTGAAGAATAGATTCAAGGAACTAGATTTGGTGGACAGAACACCTGAAGAATTATGGATGGAGGCTTGTAACATTGTACAGGAGGCTGCAATGAAAAATATTCCAAAGAAAAGAAAATGCAAGAAAGCAAAGTGGTTGTCCAACGAGGCCCTACAAATAGCGGAGGAGAAAGGGATGCAAAATGCAAGGGAGAAAGGGAAAGATACAAAAATTGAATGCAGACTTCCAAAGAATAGCAAGGAGTTTGGTCAGCCTTCTTGAATGAACAGTGCAAAGAAATAGAGGAAAACAACAGAAAAGAAAAAACCAGAGATCTGTTCAAGAAAATTGGAGATATTAAAGGGGTATTTCCTGCAAAGATGGATATGATAAAGGACAAAAATGGTAGGGACCTAACTGAAGCAGAAGAGATCAAGAAGAGATGGCAGGAATATACAGAAGAATTATATCGGAAAGATCTGGATGTCCCTGATAACCAAGATAGCGTAATTGCTGACTTGGAGCCAGACATCCTGGAAAGTGAAGTCAAGTGGGCCTTAGAAAGCATTGCAAACAACAAGGCCAGTGGAGGGTCCGGCATTCCAATTGAACTCTTTAAAATCTTAAAAGAGGATGCTGTAAAGGTGCTGCATAAGATATGCCAGCAAATTTGGAAAACCCAGCAGTGGCCAGAGGACTGGAAAAGATGGTCTACATCCCAATCCCAAAGAAAGGAAATGCAAGAATGCTCCAACTATCGCACAATTGCACTCATTTCACATGCTAGCAAGGTTATGCTCAAAATTCTACAAGGCAGGCTTCAGCAGTATGTGGAAAGAGAATTCCAGAACTACAAGCTGGATTTGAAGGGGCAGAGGAACTAGAGATCAAATTGCCAACATGCGCTGGATTATGGAGAAAGGCAGAGAGTTCCAGAAAAACATCTACTTCTGCTTCATTGACTATGCCAAAGCCTTCGATCTGCAGACCACAACAAACTATGGCAAGTCCTTAAAGGAATGGGAGTGCCTGACCACCTTATCTGTCTCCTAAGAAATCCAGTTTGGGAAAAGCAGCAACCGTCAGAACTGGATATGGAACAACTGACTGGTTTAGAATTGGGAAAGGAGTCACAAGGCTGTATACTGTCACCTTGCCTATTTAACTTATATGCAGAGTACATCATGAGAAAGGCCGGTCTGGATGAATCACAAGCCGGAATTAAGATTGCCGGACGAAATATCAACAACCTCAGATACGCAGATGATACTACTCTAATAGCAGAGAGTGAGGAAGAATTAAAGAACCTCTTAATGAGGGTGAAAGAGGAGAGTGGAAAAAATGGGCTGAAGCTCAACATCAAAAAAACTAAGATCATGGCCACTGGTCCCATCACCTCCTGGCAAACAAGAAAGGGGAAGAAATGGAGGCAATGACAGAGTTTATTTTTTGCTCCTTTGATCACTTCAGATGGCGACTGCAGCAATGAAATGAAAAGACGCCTGCTTCTTGGGAGGAAAGCAATGGCAAACCTAGATAGCATCCTAAAGAGCAGAGACATCAGTTTGCCAACTAAGGTCAGGATGGTTAAAATGGTTTTTCCAGTAGTGATGTATGGAAGTGAGAGCTGGACTATAAAGAAGGCTGATTGCTGCAGAATTGATGCTTTTGAGCTGTGGTGCTGGAGGAGAGTCTTGAGAGTCCCCTGGACTGCAAAGAGATCAAACCTCTCCATTCTGAAAGAAATCAACCCCGAATGTTCACTGGAAGGACAGATTTTGAAGCTGAGGCTCCAGTACTTTGGCCACCTCATGAGAAGAGAGGACTCCCTGGAAAAGTCCCTGATGCTGAGAAAAATCGAAGGCAAAAGGAAAAGAGGAGGACAGAGAATGAGATGGTTGGACAGTGTCATCGATGCAACCAAAATGAATTTGACAAAACTCCGGGAGGCAGTGGAGGATAGGAAGGCCTGGCGAGCTCTGGTCCTTGGGGTCACGAAGAGTCGGACACGACTGAACGACTGAACAACAACAACAACATAATCTCTAAGCATGCTCGCTTGCCATTTCTTATTTTGGGATCCTATATACTTTACAAGAAAATATACCTGCAAATGTATATTCACTCGCTGGAAAAAATATCTTGTCACGAAAGTTCCATTAATATCTATCCTTTGCAAGTGCTAGATAAAGCTATAAACACTTCCATAAATACTCTGTAAACTTGAAATGCTTCAATAAAGTATAAGAGTGATAAATTGCTGGCCTGCGTTAATGGCCTGGAAAAGATAAGTTTAAAAAAAACGAAACAGTACCTGGATGTCTTAGTGCAGAAAATCCCTGCTCATGGTTATTCCATTGCCAGTCATCTTCGCTTCCATTGGCTGGTGTATGAATGAGGTCAGGGATTCTCCCACCAATAGGAATATTGAAAAAAGCTTGATTGTCATAGCTGCAAAGTAGAGAAGGAAAAGATGAGGAACAGAGCTAAGATAACAGGATCCGATGTTAAGTGATGAGGTATCCTTGTCTGAGGTTTAAATAAGCAATATTAAGCACTTACCATTTATAAGAACTTGGTTGTGAGAATTGTTACATAGCAAAATGCACGATTGAAGTTCGGAGTAGTAGAAAAACATGAATGGTCCTCCCATAATTTTAAAGGTTTTTGGTCAGGTTACTGGGAACAAAGTGCTTCTTTAGTTTTGCGCCAAGCTACAGAACAAATATGAACCTACCCGGCAATTTAGATCCAGCCAGGGGGCCCTCCTGAAAGAGACATCCCTCAAGGAGGTGAAAGGTTGCAGGTATAGGGCCTTTTCAGCAGCTGCCCCCAGGCTATGGAACGCCCTCCCGAGTGAGATCCGCCTGGCGCCAACGCTGACAATATTTCAGCACTAGGTGAAAACCTTCCTGTTTCAAAAGTTTTTAAACTGACATAACATAGATTATGGGTCCTAATGGCAATTTTAGTGTTTCGTATTTAAATGTTTTTATTGTTTTTTAATTGTTCATTGTCGTTTTAATGTTTTAATTGTTTTAACTGTTCATTTTAAATGCACACCACTTCAGAGACCTTTGGGTAGTGGTTTAATATAGTTGTATGTATGTATGTACACATATGTATGTATGTATGTATGTATGTATGTATGTATAAATAAATGAATTGAATTGAATTGAATTGAATTGAATTGAATTGAATTGAAAAGAAAAGAAAAGAAAAGTATCTTTCCTAGCTCCCAGTCTATCAAGCTTATCTGCAGTATCCAACTGTATGTGGCAATATCCTTATCCAGCATAACCATTTGGCCAGATTTAAGAACCAGTTTGGAAAATGGAGGTGACTTACCTATTCAGACATTCTCCAGTGTGCTGGTCACAGTCTCTAGCACAGTCACAAGGTTGGCATCCATTTCCTCCAAAGCCCCAATATCCCAAGAGACACCGGTCACATTTGGGGCCTGCAACCCCTGGCTTGCAGTAGCAGAATCCTGTCTTCTGATGGCACTGCCAGCTCGGGTTCACGGTGAGGTTCACTGAACCCAGAGGATGGCAGGAACAGGCTGAAGAAGAAAAAGAAAGGCGTGTGTGTGTTCAAATAGAATTGAGATGAGGAGCCCAGAGCCAGAGGTATTAGGTGGCACATTTGCAAGGTTTTCAAACAAGAAGAGGTGAAACATGGCATGATTGATTATTTTGACTTTGCAGGTAGGACGTGAGCATGAACCTGAACATGGGCACAGTGGGGTAATTTTAGATACCCCAGGCATCCCCAGGGTGATACCACATTGCCCCTCTTTGGGAGGCAAAATGAGGATTTGAAATTCTGGCCCCTGGCTCTGCAGCCAGATGTTCCAACTCACTGGGTTATACCCCCGCATACTATCCAAATAAATTAAGACAACCCCAGTCTTCTTTTATTTTGCACACGCATGCGCGCGTGCAGCACACACACACACACACACACACACACACACACACACACACACACACACACACACACACACACACACACAGGGTGTAGACAGACAGACAGACAGACAGCAACATGGGAAAATAATTGTATGTGTGTGTGCTCATACACACTGGTCTACCCTATTACGAGCTATCACAATGTCTGCACAATTTCCAATAATGACCCTTATTAAAGGCAGAAGTGATCATCTGGATGGAGGAACTAAACGATGGAACCACAGTGGGGTTGAGGGAGAGGAGGGGAGAGAGACAGACTTCTGGTGTCTGTCAAGGATAGCAAGAGGGTTGAGAGAGTGGAAGGTTGAACAAGCACTGGAAAAGGAGAAAAAGACGACCAAGAAATTTTTTTTGAAGAGTTAAAGGTAAGAGGGAGAGGGAGAGGGAGATGGAGAGAGAGCAGAGACGGAGAGAAAAAAGCTTGCAGGAAGCAGTCAAAAGATATCTAACCCATGAGAAGATGGGAGGGCCTGGAACGGAAGAATAGGATGACCAACAAGGAAGAAGAAGTGGAGGAGAAGAGGAATAGCACTGGGAGGTGGGGAGGTGAGAAAGTGGCATATTTGGTTACTTTCCCTTGAGATTAATAATGACTGGGTTACCTTCCCATATTCACACACACAATGTGCACATTTATACATCAGGAGCACATCTCTCACCATCTCAGATGCCAAATTGTTATCAAAATGCATCTATCTAGGGGCATCCCCAAACATTCTGAGCCTATTTGTTTGGAAATAAGCCCCACTGAACTCGATCTGACTTACTTCTGAATGGAAATATGTAGCAGGGTTTGGCCACATTAATTTTAAGAGCCCTCGGCAGGCAAGCAACTCAGCCCTCTGGCAACAGCAGCCTGTCCTTTACACAGCAGCCCAATGGCTAAGCGAGAAAGCAAAGCAAAGCAAAGTGTTCTGCTTATATACCGCCGCACACCACTTCAAGTAGTTTCTGGGCAGTTTACAGTTTAATTTACATTATGCAGGCAACACATTGCCCACCCACCCACCCAAGCAAGCTGGGTACTGATTTTACTGACCTCGGAAGGATGGAAGGCTGAGTCAGCCATGAGGCGGCTACCTGGGATTGAACCCCAGGTCGTGAGCACAGTTTTAGCTGCAGTACAGTCATTTAACCACTGCGCTCCAAGAAAGAGAAAGAATAAACAGTCAGAATGACACACACACACAGAGAGAGAGAGAGAGAGAGACAGAGACAGAGACAGAGAGACAGACTGACAGAGGGGGGTGGAGGGGAAAAGAAAAGAACTATTGGCAAGGCAGGAGAGAAAAGGGAGGCACCATGTCCTGAAAATGAGAGAAGGAATGACTCTGGGGAAGAGAGAGAGAGGAGTCCTAGCTGGCATGAATGCCTGAATCCATGTGAGGCTCAGTGCAAATCTGGCAACCTAGGTGCCCAAGATAATGAATAATGTAGCAAGCACTTTTTTGAAAGGTCATGTGTTAAGCGAGACAGAAAGATAGAAGAAAACACAAAATCCCCCCAAAATTGATGGGGTGGGGTGGGAGGATTGCCTACTTAGGTATGTATGATTGCACTGTAAACAAGTATTTTTTTAAAAAAGTCAAGTTGTAGTTGTATCATATGATCAACATGCAGAAACATAATCTTCCAAGTGTCTGCATTCCTTAGTGTTTAATTGCAAGGAGCTCCAGCAATGGTACTTTCCATTTTGTCAAGACCAAAGCCAAAACAATGCTCTGATCTGAGTCACTCAGCCCCACCTCTTCCTTTTAGTGTTTCTGACTGTCATTTACACTGCATTGCTGCTGTTCCTCATTCTTTTTCTTCAGTTCTGGTTCCATCACACTATATGTCCTGAATTGGCTCTGTGGGCACCATAAGCGGCCGTCTTACAAATGGTACCGAGATTGGTTGACTAATTTATGGCTTTTAGCATTCAATATTGTGGTTTTAATTATATGAGCCACCCTTTTTAGGAGAAAGGTAGGGTAAAAATAGTATCGTTTAAGTAAATAAATAAATAACAAAGAGTTTAGTGTTGTTCACATTCCAGTCTCACAAAGCAGCCATTAGCCCCTTATGTTTACTAACTCTTGCCCACATCACGGAGCCACATTGCATCACACATCCACACTGAGCGTTTCCTCAACTTTGAGTTTCAGGTCTCGGTACAGACGGAGCGCTGAGCACAGCCTCTCAACTCTTCCACTCAGACTTAGTAAGAGCAAGGAAGGTCAAAGAGGCAAACAGGTTGACAGAATGATCTGAAGTGGCAGATGGGGGCTTGTATTTACAATTCTGCCTGGGATTTTCTTCTCCTTCTTTTCATACTGTAAAGGAATGTCTCTGTGTCACCAGCAATAGGAAGTCAGCAAAGGATCTGGCTAGCATCAAAGCATATAAACAGTTATACAACACATTTGCACCCACCCTTCCTACGGGTGATTAATAAGAGAGAATGCGCTTGATGATCATGACTAATGCAGAGAGATTCCTTCAGAGCAAAGTCCTGTCCATATTTTAAAAATTCTTCTCGGGAGCCCTGAGGGCCTGTTTCAGCCGAGTTGAGTCTCTTTGCTTTGGATGGAAGGGCAGGCTTAAAGCAGGCTTTGACAAAAGGGATTAACAGTATTTCATTCAGATTTTCTGGGTGCTTTCATTCCCCAACCTGGTGCCCATTGGAGAGACAGGGAAGGTTTTGATGCCCCCCTTTCCTCCCTAAAGTATTTCTTCTTCCTTCCTTTCCTTCTCATAACACAGCTGAGACCTGGGTTGCTCATCGCAGAAACATCTGTGCAATCTGCCATGACAAATCTGTTAGCTTCCTCTGCTGCTTCACAGCATACAACAAAAAGTCTGCCGCATATTTAACATGGTGGTTCTCAGCCAAAGGTAAGCTATGGACATAAATCAGGACTGGCAGCCCCCAAATCCTGAGGTGTTTTGCTGAAATAAGAGGAGCTGAATGAGATTTGGCACCAAATGAAGTACAGTATTGTGAAATTACAGTATCCTGTTCTGTCACTCTGGCTTGGTTTCTAACAGTAAATGCTGACTGAAGGGCAGTATTGGGGTTGTATAGATATTATTACTTGGTAGCTGCCTAGTACCAGTAATGCAAAAATAATACAACAATGACCTGTTAATCGTCCATTCATTTTGATACCAACTGGGTGGCAACCAATGAAATTTCATAACCCAGTTGTTTCTAAACATGGGGCTCCAGATGTTGTTGGACTACAATTCCCAGAGGATTTAGCAAGTACAGTAATGGTTTCCGGGCATTCAAGTCCATAAACTTTGTGGGGCCCATGTCTGAAACATCTGTCATAAACAATGCCGAATACTATTGCGTACCCATTACTGTCGATGTACAGTACCGTTTTAAGGTACTACAGTTTTAACCCAGCTATCAAATATTGTCAGTTTCTAGCAGTAAGTATCTGGTATCACATTTCAAGGGGGTAAATCGAATTGTTAGCCTCTGTTATATAACTGATGACATTCCTAAACCCCACTGATGTAACGGGACTAATACTTCAGTTTAGTCTCGGATACTAAATGAAGCTTGTGTAATTTTCAACTATGGGCATTTGTATATCAGAGGAAATCTAAGGAATGTCAGGACATGAAAGCTGACAGGAAAGAATTCTGAAGAGAATATTTGTGAGTACATTTGTCTCAGATCTGGCACAAGCTGCTGATATCACTTTCAACAGCCCTGTGGAAAACAGAGCTCCAGTCGACTGCTCTAAGGTTTCCAACAGGTTCCTTAGCAAATAATGGTTACAGTCCCCTGTGTCTGCTCTCTAAGAGGATATCTGATGATATATCCTTTTGGTTAGACCGCTGTTGGGCCCCTGCCAGGGTTCAGAACTTGGCCACAAGATATTTCAGCTGCCATAAGCCTTGAAATTTAATCTTGTGGAACAGTGGCTTTATAAGAAGGAAGGAGTGACAGTAGAAGTCCAGGGGTGTCACGCAACATGGTTGGGTGCCCCAGTGAGGTAGCTAGGCTGCTCCTCCTCCTCCTCTTCCTCCTTCACTGGACTTTCATAAAAGAGAAAAAGGTGGTGAGCAGGGGGTGATGGAGACTGAGCCAGAACCAGCATTTAAGAGAGGACAAAAGCAAAGAAGCAGAAACAGAGGGTATGTTGTGAAGCCGCATCAGAGGCCTGCATATGTAACCCGAGTTTAAGGGCATCTCAATCAGGTTTATCCAAGTAAAGCAACTATTTGGCTTCAGAAGGAAGGCTGCTCTTGTACTGGAGAAATGCTGAGAAGTCAAATTGCAACAGAAACATCATCTAAAAGGACCAACATTTTTTCCCTAGCAAATCAGACAAATTGCAACAGAAATGCCATCTAAAAGGACCAACATTTTTTCCTAGAAAATCAGACACTGGCTCAACTCCCAACACTGGCCCTGCATCATAATAATTAATTGATATTAGGATCTGGCTTTCTACTCATTCTGACTGGAGAGTAGCCCAGTTGGATGACCACACAGGAAGCAGAATATTGCACAAGGCAGACCCACTGTTGGATTCAGCAACATTCTTCCTGTGTTCTTAAATGATGAAACCCTGTTTTACTAAAGAAACCATGTGCCCTGGATGAATTTTGACCAAAAACATTTGAAAGGACAGCTAGGGATATTTCATTTCTGCATCAAGTCAAGCAACATTCACTATGGATTTACTGTATCTATATATACTGCACATTTGGCAAAAAGGAAAGGAAAGGAGAATGCCTTACATTTACAAATCTCTGGGGAAGACATGGGCTTTCCTCTGTCCCTATAAAATCCAGGCTTGCACCTTTGGCACCGGTAACCTTCCGTATTATGCTTGCAGTTGTCACAGACACCTCCGGTCCGCTTTCCTGATGCCAGCCAGACACCCAGATCAAAATGGCAGCTATCAGCATGACTGTGACAGCGGCACTCTGTGGAAGACAGCACAGCGTGGGCAGAAGGAAGAGAAACCAATACTTGGTTCTTTCAAATCACATTCACAGCACAAGCACTTGTCATCTTTAGGGTGGTGAACGCTTGTCTTGTCCACACAATTAAAATTTTACCACAGAAAACCAAATAGCAAAAGCAAAAGCAAAGTGTTCTGCTTATATACCGCCCCATAATGCTTAATGCACTCACTGGGTGGTTTACAATTTAATTATGCAGGCTACACATTGCATCTTAGCAATTTTAACCAAGTGTACTTTGTTAGTTTTATCAAGCGTGCCTTATCAATTTTGAATATTCAAAATGCTTAAGAAAAACAATGATGTGAGCTTGTTACTGTACTAATATAATTGGCTAGGGAACAAAAATTTATGATAATATATCATGAGAGAAAATATATTTATGAGCCTGTCCTGGTGTTAAGATCAAGGGAGGCCTTTATCTTGGTCCTGACACCTTCACAGGTTTGTTTGGTGGGGACACAGGAGGGGGCCTTCCCTGTGGCTCTTCTCAGACTCTGGAATCCCTTCTATAGGAGGCCAGGCTGGCCCAATCTTTGCTGTCCTTCTTCAACACACATCAAGTCTTTCTGCATTACCCTGATTTTTTTAAAAAAGTCATTTGTTTAACTTACTATGTATTTATTCTGTCATCAGTATATTTTGGTGAGGTTTTTTAAAAATATATTTTCTTAGGTACTATTGCCTGCCTTTGCATGTGTGTGTTGTGTCGTTATAGTTGTGACCAACTTTTCATGACCTCATGTCCATGGAGTTTTCTTGGCAGGAATACTGGAGTGGTTTGCCACCTACAGCACCTGGTATTCCCTGGTGGTCGCCCATCCAAGTACTAACCAGGGCCGACCCTGCTTAGCTTCCAAAATCATGCAAGATCAGATGAGCTTAGGGCATTTAGGCAGCACTACTGCCTGCCTTAATTCTCTGTTGCCTTACCACAGCATTTTTGGATGTTTTTAAGGGTTCTTCAGCATTTTTGGAATGCCAGGCAGCCCAATAGGGAAACTCAAAAGACTTTATCTTTCACATAAAATGAAAGGACCAGTTCATGAAAAATATGAAAATGAACAAGGCACCTCACAAAAGAATAGATATCCAAATAAACATGGACATTTTCCCCACACACTTCCCTACTGCTTACATCCAGTGTGTGTGCACATGATGTGCATGTGTATGAGAAAGCTTGGTGAATATCAAAGCTCATGGAACAATGTTAAGGGAGAATCTATTAGAAAACCAGAACTTTGTTCTATAATATATTGTCAAATGGGCCAGCTTCCTTTATACACGCATGTACTTATTCTTGCACATCCAGAGAGGGAGAAAGAAAGAGTGAAAGAACTTTCACACAGTTCCTTAGCAATCTATTCCCCATCTGCTGCTAGAGCACCATAAATCCAGACTCAATGAATTGGCTCTTACAGAGCTGGGCTACTGGACAGAGTGATTTACTGTTTTGCAGCCTTCCACCTCTATGCCGTCCTCGCCATCCCCACATACTTCTGCATTCATTCGGTGCCCCCGTTTTTCCATCGCCTGGCTCCCATGGCTGGTCATTGTATAACGGCGCACACTTCTCACAATGGTCTCCTGCAGTGTTGTGTCTGCACACGCACTTCCCATGGACCTGTCAGGGAAATAAATAAATAAATAAATAAATAAATAAATAAAAATAAATAAATAAATACAAGAGCTTGAAGAGAGCAAATACTTCCAGAATGGGCTTAAAGGTTGACACTCCAAGGCTAGAGGAAACCGTTTGAACATTGGTTTGTTCCACCCCCCCAAAGGGCTATCCATTCAAACCCCCTGCAATGTGTCATATTCCCAATCCAAGAAAGAAGCAGTGGGACCATGCCTCCAAGCCCCACTTTTCCTGAAATGTGCCCTTTGAGTCCCTGTCTCCCCTAGCAGTTCTCAGATAGATGGGGAGCAGTTCTAAGGTGCCCCTTGAAACAGTCTTCTTCTTCTTCTTCTTCTTCTTCTTCTTCTTCTTCTTCTTCTTCTTCTTCTTCTTCTCTCTCTCTCTCTCTCTCTCTCTCTCTCTCTCTCTCTCTCTCTCTCACACACACACACACACACACACACACACACACACACACACACACACACACACACACACCTCCAAACAACAACCTTCAGGGATAGGAAAGACTAGGGAAGGGGAAAAATCAGAACAAATCCAGAAATACGTCCATATGTTGGACTTTTGGCTTCTTCTTCATTCCTCATATTTTCTACCGGGTAAGCTCAAAACAGCATTCTGGAAAGCTGAAAGCCCTGTCTTTTTAGAGAACCATTTTAGTGAACTGATTTAAAAAACAAACAAACCCAACAACCCAACAACAAAAGCTACAGATAAGATGCACCCCAGAATCCTTCTTGCTTCCCATCATGTGCTTTAGGATGCCAAGAGCTGTAGTAGTACAAGCATCCTTCTGCCTCACTGCATATTTAATACAAAAGGGGAGCCTGAGATTCCATTTCTGACTGAGACATGAATTTAGTCTAAATATCTTTAATCTTGCTACTAATGGCAATGACAGTTCTCAGCAGTGTTTCCCTTAAAAATGTTTAGCTAAGAGTTACTGTCTCATCCAATCTCGGATCCTGTACACATCATGTCACGTCAGAGGAAGTGTCGAGACAGAGATCATCGAGTGAAATGAAATTAAGTTGGTTCCTTTACATCTTTCTATCTCCTGTTCTCTCTGTTGCTCGTTCACTTCAACAACTGGTCACTCTCTCCCACCATTCCTAATCCCTTCAGATCAGACAGGAGAACAAGCTAAAGCTAATGCCATTGCTCTCCTACATCCAGCTGGCAGATTTTTTGCTGTGCCCAAAGCAATTGCCTGCCTCCTCACGGAAGACTGAACACAGACTTCAGGGTGTGCATTTCTCTCTCTCTCTCTCTCTCTCTCTCTCTCTCTCTCTGTGTGTGTGTGTGTGTGTGTGTTTACAATCCACATGTCTGAAGGACTGGATTTTCCAATCCACAAAAGTTTACACTGGTCAAAATCCGGCTAAACCAAAGGATGAACCAGAAATGGTGTAGCTGGTGTGCACTATAGTTCTGACTGGCTGTCATGCATATGGACAATATTCTGGCCATCCACATGGTCCTTTGGCTATGAAACGGGAAACATTTTTTTGCACAATTCCCCCTCCACTTTCTGTATTTTGCAATAAGATTTTGACAACTGAAATTTTATTCATTGTTTATAATACATATTTTACCACACTTTTCTCCTTAAAAAGGCCCAAGGTGGTTGACAAAAACCAAAAGACAATATTAAAAAGCTAAAAACAGAGAGTGTACAGATGTTTAAAGATGGGTTAAGCAAATATTATGGTATATTAAAACAGTAAATGAAATCAACACTAAAGCAGATTTAAAAGTGACAGAGCACAACAATCCATCTTAAAAAATCACTGAAAGAAATGTGTTAATGTTAAGAGCAATGAGAATCACAAAAACTACTAGATTCCTATGCTTCATTAAGGCATTTTGAAATTTTGATGCTTCATTTACTTATTATCAGATGAAGAAAGAAGAACTTGGCAGTTTTGCAGATGATAAAAAACTGGAAAAGATTTTGGCAACACTGTCAATGGTAAGGTTAATACTTCTAAACATTTTTAGGCTAAAGAATGAGATAGAACTTCCTGAAAAGGTGTATCAGAAAGTACATTGTTGCTGAGATGCCACTCTTAATGTACCTGTCTCAAAACAAACTTGGCTTTAGACTCTTGCCTGTTCATACAGACCCTCTGGTGAAGCAGCTTTGACGCAAGAAAATAACATTTTCTGGAAGCAATAAATTCTGTTGAAGTGACAATTCTGTGCAGTCTTTTCAGTGTGTGATTAAAATGAATATGAGCATTATTCCTAATATGTTACATCTAAAGCATTATTTTACCCTTCAAGCAGGCAAAAACTCATTACTTTGTGTTTGATGGGTAAAGGCGTTATTCTCATCAAAGCCATATCGGTGTATTATTTCCAAGCTCTGGTTTAGAACCAATGACTGAATTCTTTTTTTAAAAAAAGATTATGCTAATTCTGTGAATTAAATGATATAATATTTAAACATTAACAGTAATAGATTTATCTCTCTATTTATAGATTTTAACACCAAGGAATTAGTTTTTAGTCCTAATATCCCAAAGGGTACTGTATACCTCAATTCAGTCATCAAACCAAATGCAGACTGGAACCAAGAAAGCTGAAGACTGAATGAGACTCAGAAGGTTAACAATGAAGGAACTGGAAAAGATAATTGCATGCAAGAATGTGCCTCTGGAGACCATGGCGAAGGTCATCTACATTACTGAATTCCAAATGGCCATGTATGGGTGTGAAAGTTGGGCAGTGAAGAAAGCTGATAAGAAAAATATCAATGTGTCTGAAATATGGTGGAGGAGAAGAGGTTTGCTAATAGTGGACCACCAGAAAGGTGAAAAAGTTGGTTCAAGATCAGATCAAGACTGAACTCTCTAGAAGGAAAAAAACAGTGTTACTAAGGCTGACATCCTTTGGGCATACAATGAGAAGACAACACTCACTGGAAGAGACAATAATGGTAGGAAAATCTGAAGGCAGTGGAAACAGACAAAGAGCAAATATAAAATTTTGGTGGGAAGAGATTTGGAACACAAGTAAGCATTCCTGTAGTAGCAATGAAGTGGCTGAAGAGAAGGGAATTATCTGGCACCCTTTCATCCATACCCTTGGTTTCTACCAATGGGGCTGGAGTTATTCAGGTGCCTGCTGTCACCTAACTCATGAATAAGGTAGCACTACTGCAGGCTCTGGTGAAGAAAAACACTCTCATTTGTCCATTTTTAAACAATGCTGAAGGCTGAGAAATTTGGGTGTCCAAAAAGAGTATGAAATGGTTATATGTTTAAATTGCCACTATTGAACTTTTACTGTCAGGGATGTGGAATGGTAAGTGGGATTTTTCGCTTCATGTTCCAAAAGAATTTGGTTGGTTCTAAAGACTAGAAATGCTAAACTGAGTGAAAGAGCCACCAATATATTCAGTTCCATTTCAGTTAGCAAAATACTTTAGTTAGGCCATCTCAGGAATGCTTAGTATTCATCTTTGCCTGAACAGGGGAGAAACTGTCAAACTTAATACTAAGGGGAAAGCCTTACAATGAACCCATTTTCCCCTCACACAACAGGATTGGCTTATGAGGTGAGTGCCTCAGTAATGTGATTTGCAGATCAGGAAGAGGGTTTACCTTCTAGCAACTAATCATGAAATAAAGGACACTAAATGCAAGATACATAAGTTGAGGAAAATTACTCTGAAAGACAGTTGCTCTTTATCATTTGGAAGACGATCCCTGTAGACAAAACAAAACAAACAAACAAACATGGAAAACTTGATCTTCTATTTTGTTTTTAAGCCACTATTTCTCTTTCCCTTCCCCTACTCACAAAGAGAGTAGGTGGTGACTTTCTGTAGTCTCACAATCCCTTCAGTCAGTGCAGGATTTAAGCCCACAGACTTTTCTGCAGTTTTATTATAGGTATTAGGTACTATTTTTCAGAAAATGCTGACATTCACCTGTAGAGAAAAGCCACACTGACAGGGACATTGGACATAATGCAACTCTTGCCTGCTTGAGCAATAGGAGGCACAATCTGTAGGTGGTGGCAGTGGCTGAAGCAAAACCTAAAGCCTTCTACCAGAGTTCATATTTAAATTCTTAATTAAAGAACTGTTCCAAACTAACAATTACTTTTTCTGAGAAAATCCAACGCTTAATAGCAAAAGGCTGCTTTGGGGAAAGCATAAGACCAATTAACATACTTTACTAGCCTTAAATGCCTTTACAACTGTTTCCAATTAAATATTTCTACAGGTAGGGTTATTGCTGATTTTTCACTGGAGATGAAAGCACCAGAAGGCCACAATGAACAATTAAAATAACCCAACCCCAACAGTAGTCAAGCAGTTAAGCAAACAAAATGGACTCCCTTAAAATGTTGGTCATCTTGCTTTTAAGCCATTTATTTTAACAAGAAGGTCTGCCTAAACGTTAATATGAGGTGGGAAAAGAAGTCTGTGCATAACCTTACTGAAACAGCAGTGACAGGACAAAAGATTGAAGCAGTGAAACGACGCAGGACTCAGTTTCTCTAGTCCAGGCATGTCCAAACTTTGGCCCTCCAGATGTTTTGGACCACAACTCCCAATATTCCAAGCCTGTACTGCCAATGGCAAAGGACTGTGGGAGTTGTGGTCCAAAACATCAGGAGGGCTGAAGTTTGGCCGTGGCTGCTCTAGTCATTCAGAGGCCTGGTCTTATGGATGTCTGAGGATGTACACAAAGGTTACTGAACATCCATTTCTATCAGAAGTCTTACTCCATTCCATGTTGAGTTTACTTAGGTGTCTTCTCTTTAAAAAGTAAATCTGGGCATGATCTTCTCTATGAGAAAAGATAATGCCTGTTCCCACCTGTTCTTGGCCTTATTGGCTAGACATCTTTCCCCTATTTTTCCCAGTCCTTCAGTATTTTGGAGCATTGTGAAGACTGCCTACACTTTCTGGGACATGTGTGATATGGAGGGCTCTGCTTCTGATTCTACAAGCCAGAGCTTGGAACGCTCCCTCCCTACAAGGACCAATATCTCCTAGCCCGCATCACCCATAGCCATGCTGCCTGGGGTATTCTGGGACTTGTCTGATAATAGTCATGCATGTGTGGGATGATGGTCAGCAAAATAAGGCCAGCAGTCAAGGTTATGCCATCAGGGCTCAAAGCTAAACTGCACTACTTGGCCATGCACTTCTGGATAGCTCCTTGTACTGTTTAGTATCTGGTTACCTTTATATTTATGACCATAAAAAACATAATACATGAAAAGAAACCTAGAGGTGTATTGATTTGGGTTTCTGGGCCGCAATTCCTGGAACTGTTTCTGGGCCGCAATTCCTTGGAGAATTCAGGGAAATGAAGTCCAAAAACATGAAAGAGTTCACCCCTAGAGAGGAACAGACAGCAGGATGAATGCCTGTCTGTCATGCCTTTAGTCCACTAAACAGTTTACTACTAAGATGGAAGGCATGTGTGAGACTGTGGGTCTGTATTCCTCTTGTATGGTTCTTTTTGGCTAATAAGTCAGAATTAAGGCATCACCATCTGTTTTCGGTCTCTCTTCTGTTTTTAAATTCTTTGTGATGATGATGCAAATCCCATTTTGTGGAGTGCAAATCCCTTTGCACAACTGCCAAAAGCCGATGGTGCTACCAAGCCCTCAACTGCACACCAGGTCATATCTTTTTGCATGTCCGATGCACAGCTTTTGTTTATTTTTAGAGATCTGGAAACACACAAACAACATTACAGTGTTGGACAAGAAGCAGGCTGGAAATGTCTCCCATAGGATAAAAGGCAAGTTGACCTAAATGTGAGTGCCCTTTATTTGAGCATGGACAAGGTCTTGGTGTGTGGGGATGTTTGCACATACCTATTTTTAATCTAAAATGAAATGCGTCCGGACAGACTTTAATAGCTGCTTCTAACCATATGTTCTAATACAATATATCTAAGGAACATCACCGGGATTTCTTACTGACCTTATTTTTCACAGTAAAGAGATTGGTATCATTAATGGCTTCCCATTAATTATGTTAAATGGCATGATCGTACTACTGTGCTCTGGCTGGAAAGAGGCACAGCACAATCCTCTACCATAAGAACATAAGAACATAAGAATAGCCATGCTGGATCAGGCCAAAGGCCCATCTAGTCCAGCTTCCTGTATCTCACAGTGGCCCCACCAGATGCATTTGGGAGTGCACGAGACTAGATATCTGTCTCCTGATAGCACTCCCCTGCATCTGGCCCTTGAAGTACCCTGGTTTTAAGCCTGGAGATTACACATCTCCTCATGGTTTGTAACCTGTGATGGACTTTTCCTCCAGGAATCTGTCCAATCCCCTTTTGAAGGCATCCAGGCCAGATGCCATCACCACATCCTGGGGTAGGGAGTTCCACAGACTAACAATGCGCTGGGAGAAAAATATTTTCTTTTGTCTGTTCTTACTCTCCCAGCCTTCAATTTGAGTGTATGTCCCCTAGTTCTGGTATTTTGTGAGAGGAAGAAGAGCTTCCCTCTATCCACTTTACTCATGTCCTGCATTATTTTATACGTCTCAATCATATCCCCATCAGGCGCCTTTTTTCCAGACTAAAGAACCCCAAATGTTTTAGCCTTTCCTCATAAGGGAGGTGCCCCAGCCCAGTAATCATTTTAGTCGCTCTCTTCTGCACCTTTTCCAGTTCCACTATGTCTTTCTTGAGATGCGGTGACCAGAATTGTACACAATACTCCAGGTGCGGCCTTACTATTGTTTTGTATAATGGCATTATAATGTTGGCTGTTTTATTTTCAGTCCCCTTTTTGATAATCCCTAGCATGGAATTGACCTTCTTCACCGCTGCCACACATTGGGGAGACACCTTCATGGAGCTGTCCAACAACACACCAAGATCTCTTTCCTGATCCGTCACGGATAACTCAGAGCCCATGAGTTGATAGATAAAGTTTTGATTTTTTTGCCCCAATATGCATTACTTTCCATTTGGCTACATTAAAACGCATTTGCCATTTCGCAGCCCATTCCCCCAGTTTGGAGAGATCCTTCTGGAGCTCTTCACAATCTTCTCTGTTTTTTACCACACGGAAGAGTTTTGTGTCATCCGCAAACTTGGCCACCTCACTGTTTATCCCTGATTCCAGTGCACTTATGAACAGATTGAAAAGTACCGGTCCCAGGACAGATCCCTGGGGCACACTGCTTTTCATTTCTCTCCATTGTGAATATTTCCCATTGACACATACTCTTTGTTTCCTAGATCTCAACCAGTTCTCAATCCATAAGAGGACCTGCCCTCTTATCCCCTGGCTGTGCAATTTTCTCAGCAGCCTCTGGTGAGGGACTGTGTTAAAAGCCTTTTGAAAATCCAGATAGACTATATCCACTGGTTCACCCAAATCCACATGTCTGCTGACCTTTTCAAAAAATTCTAAAAGATTTGTCAGACAAGACTTACCCTTACAGAAGCCATGCTGATTTTCTCTCAGCAAGGTTTGTTCTTTTATGTGTTTTAAGATTTTCTCTTGATGAGGCTTTCCACCATCTTCCCTGGGACACATGTAAGGCTAACTGGCCTGTAGTTTCCCAGGTCCCCCCTCCTTCCTTTTTTAAAAATTGGTGTGGCATCTGCTATCCTCCAGTCCTCCGGCACTGTGGCCATTTTAAGAGACAAGTTGCATATTACCGTTAAGAGATCTGCAATTTCATTTCTCAGTTCCCTAATAACCCTTGGGTGGACTTGTTAATCTTCAATTTATCATTTAGTCCTAAAACATCCTCTCTTTTAACCTGTATTTGATTTCATTCTTTAGTCAAGAGGGTCCGTTCAGGCAGCAGAATCTGCTCAAGGTCTTCTGTCGTGAAGACAGATGCAAAGAACTCATTTAATTTCTCTGCAATTTCCAAGTCGTCCTTTACCTCCCCTTTTCCTCCCTCACCATCCAGAGGGCCAACTGGTTCTCTGGCAGGTTTTCTACTTCTAACATATTTAAAGAAGCTTTTATTATTACCCTTTATATTGCTAGCCATGCGTTCCTCAAAATCTTTCTTTGCCTCTCTTATCATCTTTTTACATTTCTTTTGCCAGAGTTTGTGTTCCTTTTTATTTTCCTCATTTGGGGAGGATTTCCATTTACAGAAAGACCTCTCCTTACCAAGTTAAACCTAACTCTGAGTCCCTATGGAAGGAAACATGGAGTGATTTAGAGCGGAAGAATGGATGGGATTTTAAAACTGCTCCCCCCCCCCCTCACACACTGTCTCCACATCTTATGTTCTTTTTTTCTTAAGCAAAAGCAAAACCAAAAAACCTTATCCTCTGTTTCTGCAAATATTTACATGATCACCCTCTCAGATATAACACCCATCATTTTCTTGTCTGAAGTATTCTCCAAGCTCTCTTGAATGTCTAATAAGCCAGTCAGCTAATAATGGCCCATCTACAGCTATTTTTTCTTCTCAAGAAAAAAACACATTCTATGAATTGCTAGCCACAACATGCAGTAGCTCTAGCAGCATCTGAAGGTCACAAAAACTGGAACAGAACAAGTCTGGAGTAGATGGTGTGGAAAGCCGGTTGTGGGATTATTTGAGGAAGCAACATGGAAGTACTGAGGGGAGATGATAAAGCAACAGCCTAGTCATCAGGAAAATGACAAGGGGAGCAGAGAGGAAAACAGATTTTATCTTGTACCAATCCTGGTTTGTTCTATCCCTGATCAGGTATTTTTATATGAGGTAAATGGCACATTCCCCGGCTGCTCCGGATTTTGCTGGAGAAGGCCCCATTTTCTGGTTCCTCATACTCATGTATTACAGTACTTCTTCTGTGCTCTTTATTAGGGATATGGGAAGGAAATTGTGGTTTCAGAGAAGTAGATAAATGTGTGTGTTGTGTCGTTACAGTTGTGACCGACTCTTCGTGACCCCACGTCCATGGAGTTTTCCTGGCAGGAGTACTGGAGTGGTCTGCCAGTTCCTACTCCAGGCGCCTACAACACCTGGTATTCCTTGGAGGTCTCCCATCCAAGTACTAACCAGGGCCAACCCTGCTTAGCTTCCGAAAGCAGGTGAGATCGGATGTGCTTAGGGCATCTAGGCAGCTAGAGAAATGAGATGAACAAATGGAAGATGGTTCAGATGATGGTAAACAGGCAACCCTGGGAAAGAAAGGAAATCTGGTAGATACAGAATTTATATGAAGAGGGTAAGACAAACTACCTCTGCTTTGTATGTATGTATGTATGTATGTATGTATGTATGTATGTATGTATGTATGTATGTATGTATGTATGTATGTATGTATGTATGTATGTATGTATTTTTGATTGACTTGTGTACTGAAAGACTACTCTTGGCAGTTAATAGTAGACAAGGCACACTCATTGAATCTTTGAAAGACCATTTAAGGTACAAGCACCCTGCTCTCTTTTATAGAACCACTCAAAATGGAAAAAAAGCTCTCCTTTGTACATACACTCTCACAAATTGGTGAACATCCTACAAATTGATATAACATTAGTGAGGTAAAAACTGAACTGATATTGTCTCAGGATAGTTGTTTTTTGCATCCCAACAATACAGTTCTGTATGAACATCTCTTGAGATAATCCCAGAGATAACTGTTTAAATTGATAATTATTCCAGAAAATGAGAATTAGGCTGCTCTGCTTAAGAATGTGGATCATATGAAATTATTTCCTACCTCTTAAAGAAAGTAATTAAGGGGCTCTCCAGAAAGTTGATTTCCATATGAGAAAAGCAATGGAAATATGCAGGTACAGTGGCGAAACTAGCACTCTCCCATCCCATCCCATCCCATCCCATCCCATCCCATCGCTCACTTACTTATTTATTATTTATTTATTTTAGAGTATTTTTACCCCACCTTTCTCCTTATATATTTCTCATATATTAAACAGAATGCCTGAATAGAGCCCAGTATGGATACAGGCTGCTCCCACTTCTTCCACTCTGTTAAGAGACAGGCTCCAGGATTCTTCAAGACTTATCTAAAATGGCAAGTCCACTTTAGGTATAAGAGAATTCAGCCCTAAAGACTTCAATCAGCATGGCAAGGTGCTTCTTCTCCAAGACCGGAGCAAAACCAATATAACAGCCTTTTCACACGACCCCTAAACTCCGCTGCAAATGGCTCCCAGCTCCGGAGCTTAAAATTGTTTCCCCACCAGCTCCAGAGTTTACAGATAATTAAGTGCGACCACGCCCACCTAAGCGCGTCCCAGCGCACTTTTCAGGTACCTGCTCTCCGGAGGTGAAAATTCCTGATGCGGATATAACGTAGTGACTGCCAGGCTCTCCTTGCTTCTGTTTGTTCTTTTTTTGCCCCCCGCCCCTTTAAGAGATCTGAATGTAGTGCGGGGACGGCAGACCTGAGGTGAGCGGCATTCCTTTCTTCCTTTTTTTCTCCCTCCCCTCACGCAGCCAGCAGCCAGGAGTGCGGAGGGGATGGGAACGCAGGAACAGCGACAAACCCCTAAGATCTCTGGTCCGAATTTAAGTGGCCATCGGATCTTAGGGGTCGTGTGAAAAGGCTCAGAAAGAACAGATAAAAGGTGCACCAGACCCCTTTCAGCTCCACCATGTCCAGAAGTATGATTGCACAGCTTTCTCATTGGATCAGGCAGTTAATTACTAATCCGTGGTATCTCAAGAGAAGCCATTTCCTTCAGAGCATTAGGACTGGCAACTAGCACTACCTTGGTTTGGTTACATATCTTTAAATATAAGATGTTCTACACACAATAGATTTCAATGTTGTATTTTATTGGTAATTACTGTACTTTCTTTTCTTCTTTGATGTAAACCCAAACTGAGTGGCTACCTTCCTTGTGCCAAGGAAAGAGAATTATGAGATTACTGTCTAGGCTTTGTATTAAGGGGCACTTATATGAAATTGTATGATGTTTTATGTCTTGAGTATGATTTTTTTTCTCTTTCCGTGCTAGTACTGACTGTCAAGTTCCATCACAATCAGGGCTGGGAAATAATACATTTATTTATTTATTGGATTTATATATCACCCCATTACTATTCTGAGCAGGTGACCAAGATTAAAACAATTTGTCTCCCACTTATCATGAGACCCTTTCATTGATCCCCAGACAAATCAGAAACACTTCACACTTCCATCAGGAAGGCCACTGCTAACAACCCATACTGAATGAGTGTTGTGAAGGGTTGCACAGGTCCTTGACTTGCTTATTTTGTTTTTGTTTTCAAAAAGTACAAATTGAACTGTAGATTCTTTAGTCATTCAACTGGAAAAGAACCTCCCATGCCCATCTTCACTCTATAGTCATCTAGTGAAAGTTGGCAGAAGCAAGGCTGTTTTCTCACAACAAGGTTGTGCTCTTATAGCAAGGCTAATGCCTAGTATCTCTAGCCTACTTAATTGTGATGCATGAAGGAAATGCAAGAATATGTCATTCATGATGAAATGCAGTAACAACTTCAGGAAATAGAGATGGTGGTCATAACTACCAAAAGGCGCAACCACATTGTGATGGACTTCAACCATTGTGCTGTGGTGCTACGAAGGTTGGCTTAGACCTCAAGAGACCCTGATTCAAGTCCTTCTGTAACTCAGAAACCCTCTGGATCATTGTGGGGCCAGCCACACTCTCTTAACATAATCAAACAACTAGGGTGGTTGTTGATGTTAAAGTAGTGGGGTCATGCACATCTGTCAGTTCTTTGGAGAAAATTCAGGAGAAAATGTAACAAATAATAAAGGATAATATGCCAATGAGAATGCTAATTTGAATAAGAATTCTGCAGTAATGATGCCTACCGCATGGGAGTTTAGCAATAGGTGCATCATTTCCCCCTATTTCCATACAGAATGAAAAACAAAAAAATAGCTTGATAATATTTTCAGGTGAATAACTACAACTTGCTTGGCTCTATTAAGCCAGGTGTGTTCTGGCTCACATTCCCAACCAGAATGAATGGATATTTAAAATGACAGCAGTACAACCTAGCTCTCTTAAACATTTTACTCCAATAATGGCACCACTTTATAGATTGTGCTATTTGGGGTTTTATGGGTCTCCAACATTCCTATGTCATAGCATTACACCAGCACCAATAAAATCATGTAATCTCCAGGTCACCAAAGTCAACATAGTTTAGTAGGAACATATGCAAATGCAATGTGATATTAAAGGTGATAAAGAAAAAGAAATACATGCATTGAGAGGAAATTACCCCAAATGAGGTGTAGTTTTCCACACAAACTGAATGGGAAATTTGAAAAAGACTGAGGAGAGATATAGCAGCATACTTCAAACACTTGAAACACTGTCACACAGAGGAGGGGCAGGATCTGTTCGCAGTCATCCCAAAGGACAGGGCAAGCAACAAGGGGCTCAGGTTATGGGAATCCAAGTTTTGTTAAATACCAGGGGGTAAAAAACTTCCTGCTGTTAGAACACTGAGGCAATGGACTCAGTTGCCTCAGGAGGTGGTGAGGGCTCCAACGCTGGAGGTAAAATACTCAAGAGAAATCTGGACAATCCTCTGTCAAATATACTTTGATTTGGTTTCCAGACAGGAGTAGGCCTTTGGCCTTCGTGGCCCCTCCCAATGCCATTATGCCATGATTCTATAATTAAATAAACTATTTTATTTATTTGTTTGTTTGTTTGTTTGTTTGTTTATTCATATGCTTATTAACCGCCCAATTTTCCTCAGGAACTCTAGGCGGTGTACAATAGATTGCAGCAACAACTTGCCCAAACACAACCCCCATAAAGATTTAAAAAGAATAACAACCACAAGCAGGGATAACTCATACAGTTAATTCTAAATGTAAAAAAATGTTTCAATCCTTCACATTTCAGGATCTATTTCCCCCACTGAATTCTGAGAAATGAGACACTTGTCAATTTTTTGTTGAACAAAACAATTTAATTCTTTCCTAGATGAAGTTATTTCATGACAAATGTAATGGAAAATAGCTAAAAGAAAAAGAGAACTCCAGTGGTGGTTTACAATAACGATGCCATTTGTGTGGGCTGTAATATGTTTTCTCTGAGAACAGGCAACATATTTATTTTCCTACTAGCTGTGTTAATTTAATCTGTTATTTGCCCTGTGAGACATTACTACCAGTATATTTAGCAGTTTGATTTCCTCTTATCAAGTTGCTCAAGTGGGTCCATACTTGTCATGGGTGGAGTTGTTAATAACATCCTTTGTTGCCAAGGTAACTGTGATGAATACAAAATTTATAGTTGAGATTTAGATTTAAAGTACTGTGACATTCATCTAATTAGTTCTGTTATGCTGACCTTTAAAGCTGAAACAATGAAATGGAAGTGAGACATTTCCATGTGCACTTCAAACTGCTTTGTCTTTCCGATTTCTCTGGATTGCCGAGCATCCATCTTATGAGGAAATTAGCTAAGTTCAGATGATAACTAGTGCTGCTTGCTTCTGTTTCAATGGGTTGGGTTCCACTTACATCTACTGTAAATATAAACAAAGCATCTACATCCCTGTATTCATTACGGTGTAAAGTCTTCCTCCAATTTTTCATCTAAAACCTCTGATTTAGATATTCACCATCTTCCATGGCGGGGTCTTTGAAGCAGCTAGTGACACTCATAATACAAACCAGAACTTTTAAAATTATGCTACCAGATTCAAACAGTGTAAAATGTGTAGTTTTAGAAGAAAATGCCCTACTGAATATTCACAAAGATTGTACAGCAGAATGGAATTGTTACAGAATATGAGCACCTCTTTCCTGACAAGGCATGTGACATGTCACTAAGGTCAAAAGCTACCGATTGCTGGAAATTGCAGGGCTGAAACTGAAGACAGGGAGAAGGTCTCACAGTACCATAAGTGAAGCAGGCAAGTGTTAGAAAGGGTACAGAAGCTGCTTCCACAAGATGGCTGATTGTGGAAATGTGCACATTCCATTGTAATCCAAGCACATGGACTCAACATCCATGCAAACTCTGCCTATCCAAGTATAAGTGAAAAGCAAGGGTGAACTGCTTTCTTGGCAACATTGCAGTTTGAGCACCTGCCAACATTCCTCCTGGGACCTGTGCCCCGTGCAATCTTACCTAAAGCACATTGGTTTGTTAGTTTTCTAACTTCTGTGCTGCTGCTTGCACTAACCCATGGTGGGTCGTCGTCCCCCCCCCCCCGTGCTCTGTGTTGACACTGCTACAACCTGAATAACAAGAAGTAGGAGGAGTCTTTAACCTGGTGCTACACTCACGACCTTAATCCAAACAGCACAATGTGCACATACTCATCAGCTACACATGCACACACACACCATTCCCGCAGACTCAACCTAGCAATGTTGCCTGAGCACAACACTCATAGAAACACTGGCCTTTCCTTAAGTCAGTGAACTCTGGTGCCAGCTGGCAATGGGTTGCAGTATGCACCTGGACATTAAGACCACATCCAATTAAATCACGTTTTTTTCCTTCTCAAAATCCACTTGCCCTCTGGTTTGTCCATCTACCTGGTGACCCAAGGAATTACAGGAATTCGTTTGGTTTTCTATCCCTGCCCTAATACTTGGAAGCCATACTGAGGGTACTGGTGACTGACTATGGGCGTTTATACACGACCCCTAAGCTCCACCGCAAATGGCTGCAAGGTCTGGACCTTAAAAATGTTTACCCACCAGCTCCGGACTTTGCAGACAATTAAGTGCGACCCCGCCCACTTTTAGCGACCAAACAGCAGTTTTCTTGTACCTGGTCTTTGATGGTGACAAATATTTGATCCGGTGTAAGGATAATGAGTGCGGGGCTCTCCTGGCTTCCGTTTGTTCTTTTTTTGCGTCCCGCCCCTTTAAGAGATCTGAATGCTGCCGGGAACAAAACGGAGGTAAACCGGCAGTCTTTTCTTTCTTTTTTCTCCCTCCCTCAGGCAGCCAGCAACCAGGAAGTGCGGAGGGGGGTGGGGACAGAGGAAGACAGAGGAAGAGCGAGGAACCCCTAAGATCTCTGGTCCAAATTTAAGTGGCCAGCGGATCTTAGGGGTCGTGTAAAAAGGCCCTATGTCAATGCACAGGAACAAAAGCATTCAGCGTTGGAAAGAGAGAAATGGTGTATGTAAGTTTAGCATTCTAGTGAGAGGTTAGCAATATTGGCTTCCAAAAGGCACATGCAAATAATGCATTTTTAAAACCTCTCCTATGATTCTTCTTCCCTCGAAATGGAAAGCTGCTCTCTCCATATCTATTTTGTAAGTAAACAACTGAAGCAGCCAGTGATCATTATTTCCTTTTCTTTTTCTTTAAAACACACAACAAAAACCAAACAAAACCCTAATCTATTGATGGGTTTTAACTGTTTTCAGTACTTTTTAAAGTGGAAAGGAGGATGTGGCAGTGGTGGTGGTGGTGGTGGTGGGGGAATTACAACCAATCAGCAGAGGCCAGCTGAAGTCTGGAGAGGCTGCGCAGTGCCATTTTCTGCTGATGCCCACTGGCAGGACAAAACAAATGGGCTATAATTGGCAATAAACTTAAGTGGAAGAGGAAGTAAAACTTTTCTACTCTTGTGCTAAACGACTTGGCAACCTTTTAGAGACCAAGTGACCACACTGCGATTCAAAACCCACTAATTTTTCACAAAGTGCCAATACAGCAATTTAACTTGAATACAAGTGGCTGTGAAGTGGCGATGTCAGATGTCCACAGAAAGGGAGGACACCCGTGTCATAGATTCACCAACACTGCTCTAAACAGATGCGCACACGACCCATGGCATTGAGCAGAAGGTTGGACTCAATGTCCTTATAGGCCCCCTTCCAACTCTAGTATTTATGATTTAATGGCACTTGGTGGCCTGGCCACCATCAGTAGTGGGCAATATGTGGCCCTCTAGATATTGGTGGACTACCATTTCCGGCAGCCTTAGACTATCGCCCCTCTCACAGGCTCAACAGCTGGCGGGCTCTGCCCCCACCACTTGTAGGGTCTTTTTGTACTACTGATTCTCTCCATAAGCATCCCTCCTCATCATGCTATGAAGTGCTATATCCATTCTACTCTTCAATTTAAGCTGCTGGGGAAAAAAACCAAAAACCATGAGAAGGGTCTTTACATATTTTCCCCCTACATCTAAGTAAAAGTAAATCTCACAAAACCCAAATGAGCTTTGCCATGTTGCCCTCATTCTGTCATTTTGTTTTAGATGTAATTAAAAACTTGTTCCCAGCTTATCCAAAAATCCTGACTCCTGGCAAATCTGGCATTGCTCTAGAGGCCAAAATAAGGGCTGGAATTGAGAGAAGCTTTTAATCAGAAAGGGAATTAACATTCCCTCTATGTCCTTTAAAACACAGACTATCAAGACCTACAAAACATGGCATATTATTAATACTATACTGATGTTTAAAATGTTCATGATTAGAATCAGACATCGCACATTCACTGAGGTTGGCCAGGTATGATGATGATGATGATGATGATGACGACAACAACAACAACAAGACAATTCGGACTGATGGCAACCCTTTCCAGAGCTTTCTAGGGGGACACAGTTCCCTTCTTCTAGAGGTGCCATGGGCTGTGCAGCTTGCTCCCAGGAGACAAGGAGAAGCTTTGAACTCCCCAACTTTGGTTCCTCAGCCAGATACTTAAACCACTGAACTATCCAGCCAACAGTGGTATTATTTAATGTGATTTGAATTACGGTAAGTATTCTGATGCCACCTGTTAGCAGCCTTGGAAAGACTTGCCTCTTATAAAAGTAAGGGAAAAATAAAGGTCATCATCACAGTATGACATAAAGGTTGACTGCAAAAAAGCCAAAAAGGAAAAAAGTATCTGAACTACAATTCCCAGAAAACCTGAGCCAGTACAATCCAAAAAAGGGTAACCTGTCCCATCTCTGGGTCTCCCCAACCCCACTGCTTTAGCAGTACTGGCTGCTATGGCAACATACAGGAAGTTCTGTCTCCAGGAGCTTAGAAATCTTCACAATGGCAACATTCAAGTGATTGCAGTGACCTATCACAGCGTAGCCCCACTAATAAAAAACTGATGCTTTTAGGCAAGCGTGGCATCTTTGCAGAGGCGTCCTCTTTCCTGAAACACGGCAAAGTCAGGCGAGCGCCAGTACTTACCACATTATCAACCCCTGTTCCGTTGGCATGTTGGCATTCTTCAGCATGGCCGTTACAAAAGCAGCTGCCACGGACGATGAGGTCATAGATGGCATAGTGGGCAAACCGGTGGGGTTTCTCCAGCCACCCGGAGTTTTGACAAGGACAGTCTTGTCTCTTTAATAACAAGAGCCGCAAATTGGTGAGCTTCAGGAGGTCTTGTGCTTCTGGACTGTACGGGTCTTCAATCTTATTCGCTGGAGTTAAGGCTCGAAAAATCACCTGTGGTGGGGGGAGGGGGGGGGGGAGGGGGAGGGGGAGGGGGAGAAGAAAGTCTGTGATGAAGTACAGCTGTTTACATAGGAACAATACTGTTGCATACCATCTAAAAGCACATTTTGTTTTTTGTTTTTAAAAAGCAGTGTAGGTGCCACAGCTTCACCTCCTAAGGATTCTAGAAACTGACATTTGGGAAAGATTCCATCCAGGAGGGAAGTGCCAGGAGGGTTATTTGGGGGCTGAACCCACTGAGCTGGATAAATCAGGGACCCCATATTATGGATATAATCTTGGAACTGGAGAGCTGGGAGGGACCCTATATGTGTCGTGGAGCGCAGGAGGCTCAAGGGGGAATCAAACTCCCAAACTCAGGCTCTACCGCCAAAGACCTAAACCACTGAACACTTCGGCAGTTCATTACAGACTGGGAAGAGGGAATTCCTTCGGCACTGACTGGGTGACAGCAAAGGCTTTTCCACCACTAGTAATTTACACATTAGCTTGCTTTCTTCTTTAGCCAATAAGCATTTTGTTCTTTTGTAGATTTGATTGTTTGGAAGTGATGGTCTGAATCACATCTCTTCAAACTAACTTGAGATCAGCTCCAGTTGGAACCTAATCTGTAATCCATGTTTTGGCCCTCAGTCCTCGTAACTGATCCCCATAGTACACTTTGCAGGTTCAGAAATGGCTGCTTTCAGTAAGTCCTCCCACCCAAATCCTCTCTCACTCACCCTCTATTTTGCAGGAAAACAATCTCTTTCTGGGCTCCTATATGAAAAGTGGAAGTAAAAGCTGCTCTGTATGTAAAACATCCCCAGCCTCATTGCTTTCGAGATCAAGGGAACGACTTCTGGAGGTTTAGAGGCCCAGTACTGCATTCTTTGCCAAGAGCCCCTGGGAGAGAAACCCTGTTAAAATAATGGAAATCAGCTGCCTGGCTCAGGGTCCTGTGGTGGACAAAGCATTGTGGAAAAGGGCAGCCATGAATCTCATGAATTTTCTTCTGCTATGCAAAGACGATCGTCTTGGTTCTCTCTCCCACCCCTCCAACCCCATTTTCTTGCCATCTCTTAGGAGAGGCCAATTTGCAAAGGGCCCAGGGTTCAAGCCGGAGACATTGCTGTCTCCTGGGAGCAACGGGCAAGCAGCCCAGGTCGTGTAAGCAGGGCAGGGGCCTACACAATCCCTGATCAATAAAACCATGAGAAAACAACACACTGCCCCTTTCGGGCCAGCTGTCCGCATTCCTCGAATGAACGGGGCCAGGCGCAAATGGCCCGTTCGGTTTAGCACAGGTGGCCCGCATTCTTTTGTGCCTCCGAGCTGAAGGCTCGGAAGTTTACTCAATCCACGTGCCTGCCTCAGCCTGGTTAATGGAAACAGGAAAAGGCAAGCAGACCAGCTTATTGGGCTCAGATGGCACCGTTCCAGTGTTGGCAGAGAGGAGCACCGAAATGAATAGGAAGCCATAGAAAGAATATCTTTGGAATTGAGCTTTCCTCTTCCCAAGATGAAGCCTGAACAAGTTCCCGATTGCTGCATTTCCCTAAAATGGGAATTTGATTATTGCCACTGGGCATTTGCACTCAGAGAGGTCTCTCCCCCTCTTTTTTTTAACTGCTGAACTTGGAGGCAGCTGTTCCCTGGAGGCCACGTGCCGTATTTTACTGAGGAGGCTTTTCAATTCAAAGGACCGTAGGAATCGTAATTCATAACCAGTGGTGTACAAATCTCTGGGGCACAGAAATATTATATGCAGGTCACGGGGTCCGTGCGACAACACCTGCAACCCTGGATGGATCGATACTCATTCTCTGTTAATCAATGGACAGAAGGCCGTGCTGCTTTTTCAGCATTTGACCTTGTGGTACCAAGAGGCCAAATTGCCTGTGGCTATAACAGCAATGTTCATTGAATTGTATATCTATTATTGGTGCCCATCAGCACTTGGAGAGCACATCAAGCAGATGCACAGGTCATCGAACCCCAGACGTCCACACGACAGTGAGATATACTGGTTGGGTTTCTATTTAAATTGTGACCTTTTGAAATTTGCATTCAGATTTATAAATTGTCAGATATAAAATTTATGCAACAATGTCCTCTTTTCGAAGGGTGCGGTTCTGAGACGGCCATCCTATAGGAATACTAAATGTAGGTATGGCTGGTATCCATTGTACACAATGGGCTCACACTGATAGGACTATTTTGCTGGTAGAAGTGGATCAGTACTGGGCAACAGAGATTACTTTCAACCTCCAGAATGCCTATCAACACAATGCAGTACAACTGGTTAATTCATTTCCCCCGTGCTTTGCCTTCGTTTTGTATGAGAACTAGTTTTGTGTCGACAGCTGATTTTATTTCAGGGCATGGATCATTTCTAATCCACCTAGATAACAATGTTTTCCAGTGCAAACAATAGCCCCAGAATAATCAGTTCTCAGCTTCATGTAGTCTACTATTGTGCAGCCCTACCAGATTGTACAAAAGTTAGGAAATTCCCAGCGTTCCAGTAGGGTTTTATAGATCTGTACACATCTCTGTTTCAGGGCTTGCTTCTCTACCAGCAGCTTGCTTTGAGATCTTCAAGGTCTCACAAACCGCTGGACACCTCTCCCACAGCGATAAAGGATATTGGGCACATCCAAAGCATGGATTCCTCTTCTTACTTTCCTCTGCGGCTTCATTCCACCACACCAAACCATGCTTCTACGATCCACCCACCACGTTTCTTTGCATAAGAAATAGGAACAGTGAGAAGGGAGCAGTTGTGTCCTCTCTGTTTCAGGCAAGAAAACAAGGATGCTCTTGATTGGACAATAGCAACGGCCATTGTTTTGGGGGAGGTTATGAAAAAAGGGAGCAGGAATGTCAATCGCTCATGAAAAACAGTCAGTTCTGACAGGCAGATCAAGTGGATTAAAAATTCTAGACAGACTAATAAAATTCTGAGTAGATAAATAACTGCAACCCTAATCAATGCAACCAAAATGAATTTGACAAAACTCTGGGAGGCAGTGGAGGATAGGAAGGCCTGGCGAGCTCTGGTCCATGGGGTCACGAAGAGTTGGACACGACTGAACGGCTGAACAACAACAACAAAGATAAATAACTTCTGTTCTTAGAATACAGTATTCATAGTTCTTAAACTTGACTATGTCTTAAATGTTCTGGGTTGTATATTGCCCTTCAGTATTGTGAGCTGCCTTGGGTCCTTTTCAAGAGAAAGGTGGGGGTAAAATTATTCAAAATAAATAAATAAATATTCTGGTTGCTCTGCCTGCTTGCCTATTCCATCGTCTGCTGACTTCTGTCTTGCTCTAACTTTCTGTGTCTTGCTCATACCTTACCACTGATCAATCTCACCATGAAGTCAAATCAGATAATGCACTTCAGCATGCATTTAGAAATGGTGCTCTTTTAAATGATGAAAAAGTCTGATTGCTCTTGCATGTGTTTTTCCTCACTTTTTATATCCTATATTTCAGCATGTTTTCCTTTGTGAGTAGTTGTGTGAATGGAAACTGGGCCTAATTTGTCAGTTGGAGCAGAAAATGTGCTAATCACAGGTTACATGGAATCCCCTAAATATTTTAGCTAGGCAATTTCTTTGATTGTCCTGTGCTTCATTTATGTTCTACTGTCTGCTTAGGCCATCTTGTGGTATTTGGCCAGTGACTTCCATGTTGCCATGTTTCTCTCATCTGTCATTCTTTACTTGCTGTAGAAAATGAGATTCCCACTTTCTCTTGACAGCAGGAGAGGACATGTGCAGAATTCAATGAGGACAGAAATGCAGCTTCTTTGAGTTGCAAGCTGGGCAGAAATTGGAAAAATTACTGGTTTGGTCTTCAGGTTCCAGGATCCAATAGCCATCATGACTGGTGGCATGCTAGCTAGTGGATCCTAGATGTTATTACTTGGAAATATTGCATATCCCTGTAATAGCTACTTGGGTTAGCTGAACTCCAGCTCATTCTTGATTGGACTCACACTTAGTATGAATTTGTTCATTGATTTTTTTAAAATTAGAATTCCTGCAATCTCCCAGCAAGTCGAGTGTTAGCTAGGGCATTCTGTGAACTGTCATTCAAAATATTGTAGTAAACCTCTGAAGCTCCTATATTTTAAGATTTATAGTGTGAAATCCTCCTCTGTGTCACTGTTGAAGATTTCAGATTCTTAAATGAAAAAAAAGACCAAAAGCAATCATTCTCACCTAAATCAAAATGCTGCTGACTCTTGTGCTTTGTTAGGATTTTCATCCTTATCTTAATTTTGTCTCCAGACTTTCACCTACAACTGACATTCTATTTATTGATGCTTCTGCTGCTATTCTTACTACATGCCATCAAACCGCCTCTGACTTACAGTAATCCCATGAATGAGCGATCTCCCAAATGTCCTCAACAGCCCCACTCAGCTCTTGAAAATTCTAGTCTGTGGCATCCTTTAGGGTGTTAGTCCATCTTGTATTTGGTCCTTCCTCTTTTCCTGTTGCTTTCCACCTTGCCTCAGAGTCAGGGCCTCGCCATTTCTTCTGGACGTGTCTCTTTCCAGAGTAGAAGACTTGACTGACTGAAAATGTCCCATTTCACCTCCGTTTAGCTCATTGACACAAACCACTGCAATGTATATTCCATTTCTTGCTTTATGCTTTCCTTTTTACCCTGATCCTTTTCAAATTCAATGTTCCAATTGTATACATTGTGAAGCACATCTGCCATTAGACATCCTTTTGATCTTAATTTAGTTGTATTATTACTGACAGAGCTATTCATAATAGATGTTTGCTCTTCCACAGTAACTGCTTTCTGACATGGGAGTCTCATCTTCCAGCACTATATCTCACTTCATCTTGGGATATCTCATCATAAGGCTCAGCAAGAGTTTACCACTGCTAAATAAAAATAGCTTGAGAGTCACCCCCTCCTGTTTCTTCCTGTTACCGCTAATGCCCAGTACCTGCCTCTCATTCTGCAAGAAACTTCTGCTCCTATAGATATCAGCTTCCAAGGTGGATAAAAATCAATGGTTCTTTAAAAAAATCAAATAAAAAAGAATCCGTTTTAAAATTTTAATAAAAAGTCATTTTAAAAAAAAAATTAAATCATGATTTAAACTGATTTGATTAAAATAAAATCCACCCTGCTAGCTTAACTCCTTTGCTAGTGACAAAATTGAGGGCTTTGTTTACATTCAAGATTTTTTTTGCATTCTCATTTTGCCTACTTCTGGCTTCGCCAATCATTCCCCTGATATGACTTTCAAGAGTAAAATAAGCTTACGGCTGTCCCTGAAATCGTCTTTATGCCTGCCTTGTGGATGTGAGAATTGCACCATGCTGATATTAAATATGAAATATTAGCATTAGTCCCCCTCTCTCTGGTGCCTTTTTATTATTACTATTAATAATAATATTCCAGAATGCCTTGGAGCAACAGGAAAGCAAAAAACAGACTGCCAACAGGAAGAAGAGATGCTTCTCCAGCCCCCCTTCTCTTCAGGAGCTGGCATTTTTATTCCCTGTCTCAGTATTTTATCTCCAGCCAAGATGGTCATCTTCATTCAAGAGACACATTGCGCTGAGTTTTTGATTTCCTGCCATTCGCTGCTCCCTTGTTTCATTCTCTGGGCTCAGCCCAGATAATTCTGTTGTTATAGCCTGATCTCTCCGTCTGGAGGAGACATGAAAAGATGTGGCCACAACAAAAGCGTTTCCTTCGTATCAGGAATCAAAATGAAAAGTCAAAAAGGGCAGCCATGCCAGGCACATCGTATGCACGACCTCCTCCTCTAGCACATTAGCCTTGTATGGAATGGAGAAAAAGAGTTCTGCAGACTTTTAAAGATCTCAGCATTGCCCAGGGTGGATGAAGGGAAGAGATGCCCTGCAGAGGTATGCCAAGGGAAAGTGGGAAAGAGAGCCAGGTAGGCTGCTTTCCTGCAGGAAATGTCAACACAGGAGAAAACAACAACCTAGATCAGTGATGCCGAACCTTTTAGAGACCGAGTGCCCAAACGGAGTTTCAAAACCCACTAATTTTTTACAAAGCGCCAATACAGCAATTTAACCTGGATACAGGTGACTGTGAAGGGGTGATGTTGGGTGCCCATAGAAAGGGCTCCGAGTGTCACCTTTGGTGCCAGCACTGACCTACATCTAGTTACCAGCACCAGCTACAGCAGATTCACTGAACCAACTGATGAATGGTCAAGTCATTAGTTATCTAGAGCCCAAGAAATCAATGGGTTGACTCAACCCATGACTACTAATTGATTGGGCTCCAGGTGGTGAAAATAAGCTGGAGGACTATTTATTTACTTTCTCTTCCCCTTTTCCATTCACATGTCCACAGCGACTAACTCTAACCAAAACAACACAAAGCAATTGCATTGATTCATTCTAAATAGTTTTGCTGCTTTTAAGTAAACGGCCCCAAACAGTCTAGACCTGAATTACACTGCCTGCTCTCATTTCAGGTTGCCCTTTCACTGGCACTGAGGACTTCTGGTACTTGCATTTGCTGAACATACACATCAGGCAGCAACCAGAGACAGGTCCCTTTCTCTGCCCCAATGCCTTTGGAATTCCCTGACCCCAAGGGATTATGCTGCCCGAGGCAAAGGTCAAGATGCCTCCCCCCCCACCCCCACCCCCGTGCTGTGGCAGAGAAGATGAGAAAACGTACTGCCACCGCTGGCGGCCAGGCACCCTACAGAGGGGTGGGGTGGTCACTTTAAGGACCCACATGGCCAAACTGCCTTTGAACCTTGTGCTTGGGTCCCAGGAGGTGGACTGAATGTTTGAGTGGGACATTCAAAACTTCCAATCTGCCACCCGGGACCCAAGTGGGAAGTTTAGAGGCTGGCTGTCCAGGCGGGTCCTCAACCCTTCTGGAGGGTGCCTGGCTTTCCCATGGTGGCAGCAGCAGTGATCAGGAGGAGAGCAGATGGCATCGGCGACAGTAGGTTTTTTTTTTTATTTTCCCCCCTCCTCGCCACCGCCCGCCAGGCATCCTCCAGGGGTGGAGGACCCACCACCGCTCCGGAGGGTGCCTGGCTGGCCAGCGGACGCAAAGGGGGAATAAAGTTTTTTTCTTTTCTTCCCATCTTGCCCTTTTGAGGGGTCTGGGGTGAAAGCTTTCACCCCAGCACCACTGTCAACCCAGGTAAGTGTTTGCTCTTATCTGCGGGTTTCACTATCCGCGGGCGATCCCGGAACCACCCAGCTGCATTCAAGATAAAATAAAGGAAAGCACATTCATAGACAAACAAATTAAAGCTAACAGGGATCATGGAAAGAAGAGATAGTTGTTGTGGTGACCTGCAAAGTTTGTGCAATGTTTGTACCTGAGTATAGCATAGCATATACATGCAGCAAGTGCAAACTGGTGGTGATGTTAGAAGAAAAAAATGAGAGAATTGGAGCAGCAAGTAGCCACACGTAAGGCTATCAGGGAGGATGATGTCTACACTGACAGAACACTCAAGGAGCAGCAGTCAGTGGAAAGCACCAGATATGGGAGAAGAACAGGGGGAGGCTGAGGAAGAGAATGCCAAGCAGAGAGTGACCACTGCGGAAGAAGCACCATGGAAAAGACTTGCCGTTAGGCGCAAAAGAAGGAGGACACTGTTGTCACAAGTAGAACTGCAAAACTGCTTCCAGGTTCTTGATGAGCGGGTCTCCTGGGTAGCAAGAAGATGAAGTCAAAGAAGAGACCTTTCGAGAGTCTACGAGAGGGACTGAAACCCAGCCAAGCAGAAGCATTGAACCTTAACTCCCTACAAAAAGATGAAGAGAAAACAGTATTTGTAATAGGAGACGCCTTAGTATCTTGGATTGAAACGGACATATGCCATGAAGATCCGTGGACCCGCCAGGTATGCAGTCTTCCTGGTGCACATATTAGAAATGTGAAAGAAGAGTTGTCATCACTTATAAAACCCGCAGATACATATCCCTTCCTTCTCACCCATGTGGGAACAAACAACACAGGCAAGAACAACTTCCAAGAGATCAAATCAGACTTTGAAGCTCTGGGAAGGTAACTTAAGGACTGTGGGGCCCCAGTATTTTTCTCATCCAATCCAACAGTCCTCGGAAGAGGAGCAGAAAGGGAAAGGGAAATAATTTGAGTGAATGATCAGCTACGAAGGTGGTGTTGACATCAGGGATTTGGTTTTTGGGACCACAGGCTAAGCCTCTTGGAAGAGGAATGGCCAGCAAGAGATGGCTTGCATCTCACAAAGGCTGGGGACAAATGTGTTTGGCCACAGCATGAAGGGAGGCTTTAAACTGAATTGGAAGGGGGAGGGAGAAGCCAGCACAGAGGCAAAGAGAGACAAAAAAGCATTATGCACAACGAGAGGAACAGACTGAACAGTTCTACTGGATGTCAATCAAACAATAAATACTAATAGTAATATTCATTAAAATGTACAAAGAAAATCAGGCCACAAATCACACACTCTCCAGTGTCTATTTACAAATGCCAGGAATATGGGACACAAACAAACAAACAAACAAACAAACAAAGTCAGGATCTTAGTTCAGGAGGATAAATATGACTTACTAGGAATAACTGGAACTTGGTGGGATGACTCCCATGACTAAAATACAGAAATTAAGGGATACAATTTGTTCAAATGAATACAAAGAATAGAAAGGGAGTAGTAATTGCAGTATATGTTAAAAATACAGATTCCTGCACAGAAATACAGAAGGAGGAGAAGGGCTGTCCACTGAAAGCATCTGGATCAATGCAGTTGTGAGAAACAAAAGGAACATGGCAGTTGGGGTCCATTACTGTCCACCTAATCAAGGAGAGGATGTGGATGAAACTTTTGAAAAACAAATTGCAAGGATTTCAAAGAGACACAACATAGTAGTTGTAAGGCAAATTCTGTTGTAATTTATTTATTTATTTATTTATTTTCAAATTTATATACCGCTCCTACTTCCCGGACGGGAACTCAGAGCGGTTTACATTAAAAAAATTAAAAGCAAAATATCAGCAGAGCAGGAACAATCACTATAAAAATAGATAAGGCAGTGTAAAAATAAGCAACAAGCAAAAAAAAAAAAAAAAAACACCTCTAGTCATTATTAAAGGCATCCCTAAAGAGTAAGGTTTTTAGGCCTCTTTTAAAGGGCGCCAACGATGGGGCCTGTCGCAATTCACTCGGCAAGTTATTCCAACAGGACGGACCCACCACCGAGAAGGCCCTCCTACGAGTACTCGCGGAGTGAAAGGGCCAATGATGAACGGGTGGGTCGGGCCAGATTTAATTGTCGGTGAAGGCGCTCTGCCAGATAACCAGGGGCCAAGCCATGGAGGGTTGTGTAAACCAAAACCAACACCTTGAACCTTATTCGGGAGGCAACGGGCAACCAGTGGAGGCGAGCCAGGATGGGGGTGATGCGGTCAAACCGATGCGCACCAACCACCAACCTGGCCGCCGCATTCTGGACCCACTGCAATCTCCGAACAAGGTTCAAGGGAAGCCCCATGTAGAGAGCGTTGCAATAATCCAGCCTCGACGTGACCAGTGCCTGTACCACTGTCCTCAGGGAGCTCTCGTCAAGGTACGGGCAAATCTGGGCGATAAGCCTTAGATGGTAAAAGGCCAACCTGGTCACGGCTGACACCTGGGATTCCAGGGTCAGACCCAGATCCAGGACGATGCCCAGATTCCTCACTCTTTGCGCCAGCTGGAGGGCGGACCCGCCCAGACTGGGAAGAGGGCCACAGTACCCATCCGGGCCGCCCCCGAAGAACATAACCTCAGTCTTTCCCGGGTTGAGCCTGAGTCTGTGAGTCCTGGTCCAATCCAAAACTGCAGCCAGGCAGCGATCAAGGGTCTCGACGGCCTCCACTGCACAGGTGGAGAAGGAGAGATAGAGCTGCATGTCATCAGCGTACTGATGACAGCAGACTCCAAAACTCCAGATGATCTCAGCCAGCGGCTTCATATAGATGTTAAAGAGCATTGGGGAGAGGGACGACCCCTGAGGCACCCCACAAGAGAGTGTCCAGGGAGCCGACAACTCACCCCCCCCAACTCACTCGCTGGATGCGGCCCTCAAGGAAGGAGCGGAGCCAGCGAAAGGCCAGACTCCCGATCCCCACCTCCAAGAGTCGCTCCAGCAGGATACCGTGGTCGACGGTATCAAAAGCCGCTGACAGGTCAAGAAGGACCAGCAGGGTAGAGCAACCCCTGTCGGCCCTCCTCAACAGATCATTGTGCAGAGCGACCAGAGCCGTCTCCGTCCCATGACGCGGCCTGAACCCAGATTGGAAGGGGTCCAGGACATGGTTCTCCTCCAGGAAAGACTGGAGACGCAGGGTGGCGACTCGCTCGACCACCTTGCCCAAGAAGGGAACATTGGCTATGGGATGATAGTTGGACATGTTGTCCGCAGCCAGGCCAGATCTTTTAATAATGGGCTTCACCACCGTCTCCTTCAGCAGACTGGGAAAAATCCCGTCCCTGAAGGAGGCCGAGGCAATTAGCGAAGCCCATTTTGGCATGCTCCCCCCTGTAATCTTAATCAACCAGGACGGGCAAGGGTCAAACGGAGAAGCCGCAGGCCTGCAGTGTCCCAGGGCCCTGGAGGCATCCTCAGGTGTAACAGGCCCAAACTCAACAAACCGGGGCGACCGAGGCGGCCCAGTACCAGCCACGGCGGGGACTGGATCAGAGCAACCGGCGTCCAGCTCGGAACGGATGGCCTCTATCTTGGATCTAAAATAGGCTGCGAACGACTCACTAGTGAAATCACTAGGAGGAGGCCCAGGTGGACCAGGATTGGTGAGGTCTCGAACCACCCGGAACAATTCCGCCTGGCGATTCGAGGCCTCACCAATTCTCAGGGCAACAAATGATCTCCTAGCTGCCCTTATCGCTCGAGAATAGCGACTGGTCGACACCTTAACCACAGCCCAATTTGACGCCGTCCGAGGCGGCCCAGTACCAGCCACGGCTCAAACCACCTATTGACCAGGGAGTTGACTGGGTCATCATCCAGACCATCTGGCAAAACGCCGGCCACCTCCTCAAACCAATTGACCAGGACAGGGTCATCCAGACCGTCTGGCAAAACCCCCAGAGCCTCCGAAAACCACACAGGGTCCAGGAGCCCCCGGGGGCAGGCCCAGATGGAGGTGGGGTGGCAATTGACAGGGAGAAGGTCAGCAGATAATTATCTGACCATGACACGGGACGGGTAAGCAAGCCCCCGACCAACAGATCAAAACCCGTCGATGTGGAGGCAAAAACCAGGTCCAGGGTGTGTCCTCCCTTGGGAGTGGGACCGATGGCAAATTGGGACAGGTTCATGGAGGCCATGGACTCCATGAACTCCAGAGCTGCTCCAGTCAGCCCAGCCTCGGCATGCACATTGAAATCCCCCAACACCAAAAGGCGGGGGGATCTCAAATTCTGCCAAGTATAGCTTGTGCGATTGATAATTTTCTACTACAAAAAGTGGATGTTGTTTGTACGTGTAATTCCACTGCCACTATCTAACTATTCTAACATTAGAACCAAGTGTATTATTTTAAATCATGGAGTCTCATAGACTTGTCTTTCAAAACAAACAAAAATGGTTTATTGTAATACAAAGGACAAAATAAACATTCAGCTTTTGATATTAATTCAGGTTATTTATATCTGACAGATGCAATCCCTACACAGTCTTATAAATTTGCCAGGCCCTATCTGGCTTCTGAAGGCTTATGCGCGCGCACACACACACACACATCCCTGCTGACTCCACCCACAACAACTCCCATTGGAGTATGCAAAACAACAACAACCAGCATTCCAAATAATTAATATTCATAAACTAGAGTGAATGCCACATTGGAGAAAGAAACTGGTAGGCTACTATCCTTGACTGGATTCATGGAGTGGTGGTAACGGGAACTCTGGGTGAGAATGGCCATGTTCTACTGGATTTCTTGATTTCAAAGGAAACCAAAGCAGAGTGAAGCCCCACCTAGATGGTGGATTTTTGAGGAAAAAAACAGTTTTAATAAACAAAACAAGAAGTGTGGGAGCTTCCAAAAATAAATCTAAAGACACAAGTACAGTTACAAGAACAACAACAAAATTAGGAGACAGCAAAAATGGCCAGTGTGGCTTCACAAAAAGCTCAGAGGGGGCCTGAAAACAAAAAAGGACATGTATATGAAGTGGAAAGAAGGCCACAAGAGAAGAATATAGACCGGTGGCAAGAAACTGCAAGCATGACATTAGGAGGGCAAAAACAGAGAATGAGCTAAAGTCAGTCAAAGACACTAAAAGCAACCCCCCAAAAAAGTGTTCCTTGGAAAACTCTGGCTCACCTACACAATGGAGACAGAAAATGATGTGTTGTGTGTTGTGTCGTTACAGTCGTGACCGACTCTTTGTGACTCCATGTCCATGGAGTTTTCTTGGCAGGAATACTGGAGTGGTTTGCCAGTTCCTACAGCACCTGGTATTCCCTGGTGGTCTCCCATCCAAGTACTAACCAGGGCCGACCCTGCTTAGCTTCCGAAATCAGGCAAGATTGCATACGCTTAGGGCATCTAGGCAGCTCCCATAGAAAATGATAGCAGACGACAAAAGGCAAAAGTGCTAAATTCCAATTTTAGCTCAGACTTCTGCCAAAGGAGAGACTATGACCCTCCAGACCAATGAAACTGGAAAAGGGTTGGACAAGACTGAAGCTGGAGATTGATAAGGGATACCTTATTGCCTTGTATGAGTTCAAATCTCCAGGAGTGGATGAACTGCATCCAAAAGTATTGAAGGAACTGACTGAAGAACTCTCAGAACCAATGTCCATTATTTTCTTGAAATCATGGGAAATGGGTGAGGTACCAAATGACTGGAGGAAGGCTAATGTTGTCCCTAGAGTGACGTAATGGCTCAGTGGGCTAGAGTGCTGAAACTGTCATCTGCAAAGTCGGTAGCTCAGTGGTTCGAATCCGGGTGCCACACAGCAGAGTGAGCTCCTGCTGTTAACCCCAGCTCCTACCAACCTAGTCGTTCGAAAGCATGTAAATGCAAGTAGATAAATAGGTAACACCATAAAAAGCAAAAAGGCAAACAGTGTTCAGTGCACAGAAATGTGTTCAGTCACAGACTAGCATAACACAGGGCCTTTGGCTTGAAAACGAAGATGAGCACCGCTCCTAGAGTCGGACACAACTAGCACACATGTGCAGGGGGAAACTTTACCTTTAATGTTTTCCCTATCTTTAAAAAAAGGCAAAAGAGGGGAACCTGTAAATTACAGATGAGTCATCCTGACATCAATCCCAGGGAAAACTTTGGAACAGATTAGAAAGCGGTCACTATACAAGCACCTAGAAAACAATGTGGTAATAATAACTAGAAGCCAATGTGGATTTGTCAAGAACAAATCTTGCCAGACTAATATGATCTCATTTTTTAATTGGGTAACCTCCCTGATAGACAGGGAATGCTGTAGACATAGTATATTTTGGCTTCAGCAAAGTTTTGAAAAGCTGGCCCATGACAATCTGATTAACAAGCTAACAAGGTGTAGGATGGATGGAACAACTGCCAGATGGATAGACAGATGGCTATGGAACTGTACTCAGCATGTGAGATTGATGGCTCCTTCTCTAAGTGGAAAGAGATAACAAGTTGGTCTCAATTTGGGGCCCAGTGCCCATCAACCTTTTTATTAATGACCTGGATCAAAGGGTGAAGGGGATACTAATAAAACATGTGGATGACACAACACTGGGTGGAATAGCTAATACCTAGGAAGACAGAAACAGAATTCAATGAACTTGATAGGCGTGAGCCTTGGACTGAAAACAAGAGAATGAAATTCAAAAGAGATAAATGCAAAGTACTCCACCTAGGAAAAAGAAACTCAACACTCTGTTACAAGACTGGGGAGGGGATATGTGTGGCTACAAGTGAGAAGGATCTTGAAATTGTTCTAGATCACAAGCTGAATATGAGCCAACAGTGTGATGTGGCTGCCAAAAAAGAAGAAAAAACCATATGCTATTTTAGGCTACATTAATAGAAGTCTGCAAATCCTGTGAGATACTAGTTCCTCTCTATTTGGCACTGGGTAGGCCTCATATGGGAGTATCGTGTCCTCTTCCACACTTTGAGAAGGATGCTAACAAAATGGAACTTCAGAGGACGGCAACAAAGATTATTAGGGGACCTGTTACTGTTAGAGCTGTATATGGCAATGGAACCAGTTACTGTACCTTGTGAGGTAGGGAGTGGTCCAATGCTGGAGGCATTGCAGCAGACAAATGCAGATACAGTAACTACCTGGCAAATATCCTTTGATTTGTATTCCTGCCTTGAGCAGGGGGTTGGATCGGATGGCCTTCGAGGATCTTCCCAGCGTCATGATTCTATGATTCTATGTACTGTATGGGTCTGTTGTATTTATTATTCACTTTGCAACACATATTCTGAGGCCGAGGCTGATGACTTTGTTTTGTTTGCTTGTATGTTTGTTCTCTTACTTCTGTGCCTCTTTTCAATCGCATTGCAAACTGTACAAATAAATAAATAAATAAATAAATAAACATAGCAGCACATTTTAAAAACAATAGCTCAAAAATCTTGAGTTGGTTCCAGCTTTAATCACACCTAGACTAAATACTGAACATCTTATGAAAGAACTACAGACTAAATATGTCAGGTTAAAGCCATCGTTCAAATAAAATCTGGGGTCTGCTCTAAATATAGACTGAACTGGAATTAATCCAACAATTTAAAAAGCAGAAAAGACTGACTAGTAGTTACTAAATTTGAAAAGGTACAGTAAGAACTTTTTTTAAAAAAATCCCACTGAATAAACACATCATATAAAGGCTGCTGTCACACTCTATCGAACTGACATTCCTCTAACAAAGCCTACTAAGAAGAAGACTTAGACAATTTTGCTACGTAGTCAATTGTTGGCAATTTTAATAATGGAGAGATCTAAGAGCGAGTTGCAGGAAGCAAGGAGTTCTAATGCTTCCATCACAAAAAGTCAGAGATGCAAACCAGTAGCTGCCCAGTTTTAAGCAAGTCAGTTGGATCTGAGCAGGAGTTCTCTTGTTGTCCAGCACTTGGCTTGAAAGCAAAGCCGCAGTAGAAGAAATTATGTCCCTGGAAGATATTTTTTGTTTTACATTTCTGGTTGGGGAGAAGGTGGTTGCAAGGGACTGATCCGTGCATTTAGGGTCAGGATGGACGAAGGAATTTCCCACCATGCGATGATGACCCTATGAATGATGGCAGTGCATAAGCAATTAATTGCTCTGCAAATCCGCTCTGACAAAGTGGCAAATTTATCTCGCAAAGGTCAGAGGAACTCCTCTGCAGCATGAATGTCTGGACAGTGGGATTGTGAACCGTCAAGATCAGCTCTCTTCTCTTGTCTCTCCCTCAGGCTCTCCCTCTCTCACACACATACACAGTATGAGAGAGTGAAGAATTGGATCATACACACTAGAGAGAGAAGAATTGGATAGTAGCTGCATTCAACATTTGCCAATTGCAGTTAGAATTGTACTAGTTACCTAGAACGAACTCAGCTGAGAAAAGAGGAAAGTTTATCAACCATGACCCTAACAGAGCTCCTTTGACTAGCCTTGATGGCTCTGGGATGCTATAGTCTTGTTGATGTTCAGTGGACGTAGTTCAGAGTTGTGCCTAGACAGGAGATGGATGCTCAACACTCCCATGCAAGAGGTTCTAATCATTCAGAATAAATGGAAATGGGAACTTGTGCATAAATTGTGCAAGCCAACCACATGAAGTGACGAGAAGTATGGTTTTAACCAACATTTTAAATATCTGATAGAAACGGTTCACTGCCCACATATAAAAAGTAAAGATGAAATATCTATTCAGTACCTTCTATCTAGCATGTCAGGAAGGGCAGAAATAATGCTAGGAGGAAAAATAAAAACCCAATCGTTTTAAACTCATTAGAGTGAATCTAGGACATAAATGTAGCTATATAAAAACAAAACACCTGTTTTCTGGCTTGTTAACAAGCTGTGGCAGTGACAGGCCAAGAAGGAGAAAGCGTCCAGCCACCTCTACATAAGAACATAAGAACATAAGAAGAGCCATGTTGGATCAGGCCAACAGCCCATCTTGTCCAGCTTCCTGTACCTCACAGTGGCCCCACCAGATGCATCTGGGAGCGCATGAGACTAGATATCTGTCTCCTGATACCACTCCCCTGCGTCTGGCCCTTGAAGAACCCCGGTTTTAAGCCTGGAGATTACACATCTCCCTCATGGATTGTAACCTGTGATGGATTTTTCCTCCAGGAATCTGTCCATTCCCTTTTGAAGGCATCCAGGCCAGATGCAATCACCACCTCCTGTGGCAGGGAGTTCCACAAACTAACAATGCGCTGGGTGAAAAAATATTTCCTTTTGTCTGTTCTCACTCACCCAGCCTTCAATTTGAGTGGATGTTCCCTAGTTCTGGTATTTTGTGAGAGGGAGAAGAGTGTCCCTCTATCCACTTTACTCGTGCCCTGCATAATTTTGTACATCTCAATCATATCCCCGCTCAGGCACCTTTTTTCCAGACTAAAGAGCCCCAAATGTTTTAGCCTTTCCTCATAAGGGAGATGCTCCAGCCTCTCCCCCCCATTCTGCTTTACCCCTCAAGACTTATGTTCGCCTTAGCCAGCCTCCTCTACCCATTCCCCCCTCCCACACACACACACTACACACACACAACGAAGCCTTCCCACAGGGAAAACAGAACCTGGCAGTGCTATCTGCCTGTTTACTCTGCTGGAGTTCACGGCTTCCCCCACCCTGCCTCTGCTTTTTGTCTCCTCCGTAGCTCAAGTTCAACGAAATGCTGAACAGACAGCCCTAATCATAACACTTGGGCACTTGCCTTTAGGAGTGATTAATCCCTAAACCGATCTTTTCCAGCTGGAAGTTGGAATAACGAAAGCAGGGGCAACGGGTTTTCTTTGCCAGGGTGGCCAGCGTGGAGCTGCCCACTGATCCACCAGGTGACTCCATTGGTGGCCTCACTGAGGTCACCAGGTTTTGGCACAGGGTTGGGCCTGACCTCCTGACGTTCTCCCAGTTACAGTTACCATTGGTACAGCAGCTAAAAAAAAATACTGTTGGAACAAGGGGTTTTATTCACATATAGTTGTCAACAAGCTTCATTATGGAGGGAGCTGAGCTGATCTTTGTCATTTGCATTACGTATTCCTCTTCCCCCAAGTGAATTCCACTACTAGGCTCATTCCAGCCCATTTCATTGGCATTATCTGCCACACAGATTTTCAGGTCAAATGAATGGTTTTTTTTTTATAGTTGAACCTTTTTTGACCATCTACCAGAAAACAAATCAACAGCCATGCAAGGGAAGTCTTTCCACTTGGTAATGGAAGACTAGGAGTAGGTCTTCTTCCCACTTTGAAATGGAATGTCTCCACGGAAGGCCATCCCTTGCTCCAAAGTCCTTCTGCAAAGACTTCCTGTCTCCATTGCTGGATACTTTGCATTATTAAAAAATGTGCTTCTAATTTCCCAGATCCCACAAATGCATGTGGAGTGGACAGTATGAAAGAAACATCACATTTCTTTCTGCATGTGGTTTTTTTATCTCATCTGAGACCTTAAGCATGACCAGTACCTTCCCCTAAGCTTGAGCTTTTGATCCCATTTTCCATTTCATCATCACACAGTAAGGTGAAACTAAAACGTAAATGCCTAAATCCCTTAAATTGTACATAGAGTATACACACAGACAACAGACAAGTGGGTGGGTGTGCCTGAAATCCATCCTGAATACAGTGGTACCTTGTATAAAGGAATTAATTCGTTTCCAAATGGAATTATGTTAAGCAAATTTTCCTTTATACAAATTTCCATAGGAATGCATTGAAAATGGAGTGATCCCATTTTTATGTTGTAACGAGTGGAGTTAGAGAGGCTCTAAAGCACAAGGAGAGGTCCTTCTGTAAATGGAAATCCTCCCCAAACGAGGAAAATAAAAAGGAACACAAACTCTGGCAAAAGAAATGTAAAAAGATGATAAGGGAGGCAAAGAAAGACTTTGAGGAACGCATGGCTAGCAATATAAAGGGTAATAATAAAAGCTTCTTTAAATATGTTAGAAGTAGAAAACCTGCCAGAGAACCAATTGGGCCTCTGGATGGTGAGGGAGGAAAAGGGGAGGTTAAGGAGGACTTGGACATTGCAGAGAAATTGAACGAGTTCTTTGCGTCTGTCTTCACGACAGAGGACCTTGAGCGGATTCCGCTGCCTGAGCCGCATCTCTTGACTAAAGAATTAAATCAAATACAGGTTAAAAGAGAGGAGGTTTTAGGACTAATTGATAAATTGAGGATTAACAAGTCACCGGGCCCAGATGGCATCCACCCAAGGGTTATTAGGGAACTGAGAAATGAAATTGCAGATCTCTTAACGGTTATATGCAACTTGTCTCTTAAAACGGCCACAGTGCCAGAGGACTGGAGGATAGCAGATGTCACACCAATTTTTAAAAAAGGAAGGAGGGGGACCCAGGAAACTACAGGCCCAGTTAGCCTTACATCTGTCCCAGGGAAGATGGTGGAAAGCCTCATCCAAGAGAAAATCTTAAAACACATAAAAGAACAAACCTTGCTGAGAGAAAATCAGCATGGCTTCTGTAAGGGTAAATCTTGTCTTACAAACCTTTTAGAATTTTTGAAAAGGTCAACAGGCACGTGGATTTGGGTGAACCGGTGGATATAGTCTATCTGGATTTTCAAAAGGCTTTTGACACAGTCCCTCACCAAAGGCTGCTGAGAAAATTGCATAGTCAGGGGATAAGAGGGCAGGTCCTCTTATGGATTGAGAACTGGTTGAGATCCCGGAAACAAAGAGTAGGTGTCAATGGGAAATTTTCACAATGGAGAGAAGTGAAAAGCGGTGTGCCCCAGGGCTCGGTCCTGGGACCGGTGCTTTTCAATCTGTTCATAAATGACCTGGAGACAGGAATAAACAGTGAGGTGGCCAAGTTTGCAGATGACACAAAACTTTTCCGTGTGGTAAAAACCAGAGAAGATTGTGAAGAGCTCCAGAAGGATCTCTCCAAACTGGGGGAGTGGGCTGAGAAATGGCAAATGCGTTTTTAATGTAACCAAATGTAAAGTAATGCATATTGGGGCAAAAATCCAAACTTCATCTATCAACTCATGGGCTCTGAGTTATCCGTGACGGATCAGGAAAGAGATCTTGGTGTGTTGGTGGACAGCTCCATGAAGGTGTCTCCCCAATGTGTGGCAGCAGTGAAGAAGGCCAATTCCATGCTAGGGATTATCAAAAGGGGATTGAAAATAAAACAGCCAACATTATAATGCCGTTATACAAAACAATAGTAAGGCCCCACCTGGAGTATTGTGTACAATTCTGGTCACCGCATCTCAAGAAAGACATAGTGGAACTGGAAAAGGTGCAGAAGAGAGCGACTAAAATGATTACTGGGCTGGGGCACCTCCCTTATGAAGAAAGGCTAAAACAATTGGGCCTCTTTAGTCTGGAAAAAAAGGCGCTTGAGGGGGATATGATTGAGACATACAAAATAATGCAGGGTATGAGTAAAGTGGATAGAGGGAAGCTCTTCTCCCTCTCTCAAAATACCAGAATTAGGGGACATACACTCAAATTGAGTGCTGGGAGAGTAAGAACTGACAAAAGAAAATATTTTTTCACCCAGCGCGTTGTAAGTCTATGGAACTCCCTGCCACAGGATGTGGTGATGGCATCTGGCCTGGATGCCTTCAAAAGGGGATTGGACAGATTCCTAGAGGAAAAGTCCATCACGGGTAACAAACCATGATGGAGATGTGTAATCTCTAGGCTTTAAACCAGGGTAGTTCAAGGGCCAGATGCAGGGGAGTGGTATCAGGAGACAGATATCTAGTCTCATGCGCTCCCAAACGCATCTGGTGGGGCCGCTGTGAGATACAGGAAGCTGGACTAGATGGGCCTTTGGCCTGATCCAGCATGGCTCTTCTTATGTTCTTATGTTCTTATGGATTCTCCCCATAGGTAATTATGTTAAGCAAATTTCCCCTATCTCCGGAATTTTTATGTTGTACAAATTTTATGTTATACAAGTTGTTTGTTATACAAGGGTCCACTGTATCTATGTTTCTCTTGCCTTCTGCCAGCTGAACTTGCTCATACACTGAACTGACATGACCCCCCCCTTCTCTATAAAAACAGCAACATGATGCAACTTCACTTCCGCGGCTCTCCTAGACACAATCATCTGCTAGCAATTCCTACCAGACTCAGTGGGGCTGACCTTTGGATAAAAATGTATCTGTTTCTGCCTTTGCAGGATCAAATACAAGACACCCTCCTGTCTTTTATTTTGGTAGGCCAGGAACAGAATGGAGAGAATAAGAATTTATGAACTATGGATAATAATACTGTACTATAGAGAAAACTCAGCTTTTAAGCACAAATCCACACATGAGGAATACAGTGGTACCTTGTATAAAGGAATTAATTCATTCCAAATGAAATTCTGTTAAGCAAATTTTCCTTTATACAATTTTCTCATAAGAATGCATTGAAAACAGAGTAATCACTTGTCACGACCATTTTTATGTTGTATGGATGCTCCCCATAGGCGATTCTGTTAAGCAAATTTCCCCTATCTCCAGAATTTTTGTTGTTGTTGTTGTTGTTGTACAGATTTTATATTATACAAACCGTTTGTTATACGAGGGTCTGCTGTACCTTCATTTCAGGCCTAATAAAAAGTCACAACAATGGACCAGTTTTTTTCAGATCTCTTAGACAAGAAGTTGGCAACATGGTGTTAAAATCATGACATCTGTGCAGCCAGATTACTGTTTCCTAACCGCGTCTAATCTGATGTTCAGTCATAATGTCTCTGTCTCTTAGAAACCGGAAATATACTGAACTGATTTGAATGCAATATCCGTTTGGACTGCAGTGGATTATTTGCTTCTGTAACTTCCCAAATCCATTTGTCTGTTCCCCTTCTGCCCTTTCCAAAAGCCCCCAAATCCAGGCCTTCTGGAGTTCTGAGGATGCGATTCTTTAGGCATTTCCTCCTTCTTGATGATTTGGTCTTCATGTGAATGATGCCCTTTTAAATACAACAACACATACACAGCAGCTGCCACAAATAGCAGTAAAAACACAGTACTGTATATCTAAAACCTATGTAGAAATGTAAATATAGCCTTCAATCTAAAACAATACTTCTTAGGTTGCACTGGCTTTTTCATTCTGCAAAATTCTGTTCTCAACTCATGCTTTGTATCCTAGACCCATCATTCTACTTCTGTGTTTTTATGTAATATTATATTGATTTTTAATATGCCTTCAATGTTTATGGCACTTATACAGTTACACAGAGTCCCTGTTTTCAAATAATTGACAGTAGGGCAACGGAGAGAGGGAAGGCAGAAAGAATATAATCAAACGTTGTTGCAAATACTTAAAACTTGGTGCCACGCAGATGGAATGACGATCAAATTGTTCACACAAAGGCCCATGAAAAAAGCTAAGGTTGGTACTGTTTCTGTTCCTTTCAGACATTAATACCCAGTCCCTTTAACATTCTCAGGCACAGTTTTAAACCCCAAATGCAATCTTTGTAAACTAATCATTGACGTAGGTAATATTTCACTGGTTGGACCACACATGCCCATGGTGACAGTGGTCTGGGTTAATGGGGAGAAAGGCCATCCCAAGCAGGCAAGAAGGTGAAGCAACTTACTTGCCGGTGGCACTGCAAAACAAGCGGTCCCCAGAGCCCAACTTTATTACAGATCATTTGAAGAGGGAATTTGTCAAGTGCTGATTCTGAGTGATTATCACAGCACCATGGGTGTCCTTGCCTCCCAGAACTTGAAAATCAGTTTGCTTCGTTTTGTGATATTCTTATTCTTCCTTTCTAGGCCCGAATTCGTGGAAGTTCAACCTATCTTTGGAGCACTAACCCGGTTTCAGCTGTAATGGCATGCTGCCTGCAATGTATTATTTGGAAGAAAAAAAATTCAGCAGGATGTCTTAAACAAATGGATGCTGTTAATATTAATACTTTATTTATTTATTTTCTTCTTTTTCGTATGATTTTTATTTATTGTTATGTGTAGTCCGTGGGATTTTTAAGTTTTAGCTTGTAATGCAGCGGCTGAGAGTGGTAGGTAGAAAATAGTCAGAAATGGTTTGCCACTCCTTTCTATACTTTGGCTTCTCCAGGGGGTGTGCTGTCTGCCCAAGGCCACACAGGCTGGCCTTTCTCTCTGGAACCACAGTGGAGGAAATTGAGCTCCCAAGTCCCAGCCTCTGGCAATACAGCCAGACCCCTAAGCCACTGTGATATCCAGTCAGCCCTTTCAAATAAAGGAAGCCTTCAAAGGGAGAACAGTCATCGGATAGCCTCCAAACAAAGGACTGCCTTTGGCAAAGGAAGGCTAGAGAGTAGCTGAAAAGGTTTTGTGCATCACTGCTGCTGAGCTCAATAATATAATCCATTCAAATCGTTATTGGTGTGGAGGAGGAGAATGTTAACATGTAAAGATGCCGCTATGCCAGTCACTGCTATAAACAGTGTGGGAAACCAAAGAAGTCACAGATGGAACAGAATGCAGTACTTAACACTGGGATCTTCCAAATGGGGGGAAAGTTCCTCCTTCTTGCGCCCCCCATACATAAACATGCAAACTCATGCATGTGCATGCACACGAACGTAGACACATGGAGAGAAACTTGCTGGTGGTGGTGGTACCTTCTCTTGCCACTCCTTCCTTGCCATGGAGACCAAGCAAGTACAAGAGCTCAGATTTAACCCCCTGGCTTCTTCAGGTGATGGCAGCGGTGGTGGCATGCTGGCTAACATGCACTTCCTGCCAATACTGCAGTCAGGCTGCCTAGCTGCTAGGCCTCTGAAGGTGCCTCAGAGATATACGAGGGACAGGCAGGCAAGATGGGAAGCAGTCATTGCACCACACTTTGCCCCCTTGAAGAAATTCAAAGTAAAACAAAACAACCCCCCTCCCAAAAAAAACCAAACAAACCATCCCTTAAGGATAGGGCTTATTTAAATTCACTCTTTCTCATTAGTAACTGATGAGACATATTTTGGAAAATAAAACCTCCTTTTGGAAGACCCCGCTGTTGTCGACACATGGTGCTGTGTAGGCAAGCACTGGGTTAACAAAAAGCACTGTCCAGGCGCTTCTTTAAAAAAAATGCCTACAGGTGCCCTTTAAGAATAACTTTAGAAATGGACCAGATCAGGGGTTCCCAACTACCAGGCTGCGGCCCATGCCAGTGGCCAGCAAGGTTTAAGGTACACGCAAGTAGGCAAGCACACTTCTCCCCTCCCTCCATGTCCCCCCCCCCGCACACCCATTGTGACCTACACTGTCGCCATGGAACCTTATGCGCAGGGAGTTTGTCTTGCACAATAGCACACCTCTTCCACACAAGGGGGCATTGTGTTCACATGTGGGGGACATCTTGCATGCATGCAGTCCCTGTGTTGTTTGCGCATGCACCTTTGAGCGCACTCACACCAGGACCCAACACCTGTCCCTGAGATACAAAAGGCTGGAGACTGCTGTACAAGATCACATTACTCAAAAATAGCTAATATTTGCAACATGACTTTTGAAAAATAACTCCATCCGCTCTCATTACCATAAAGACGACCATGTTAGAAGTAACCATCTTACTTTAATCCTTCCCTTCCCATCTCTGATCAAAGCACATCACCTAAAGCACAAAGAAAGACGTTTGACTCGGGAGTGAAACTATTTCAGGGAGGTGATTGTGGACTCTCCATCGCTTGAGATTTTTAAAAGAGAGGTTGGATGACCCCCCCACCCCCCGACAGAGTTGCTTTAGCGGTGAATTCCCTCCTTTGACAGGAGTTTGGATTCAACGACCATCAGGGTTTACAGATCTATGATTCTGTGCCTATGGCTGAACTCTTGCTTTGTCAGGTAGAATTTTGAGGTGAGCATTGAAAGGTTAAAGACATTCCAGTTACCATCACTTTGCTTACCTCTCCCCTGGTGCAAGGGGCTACATCTGAATACCTGGATGTGCACAGCGATCCCTCCTCGGTGCCATCATCTGGGAGGCCAAAAGTGGCGGTACAGTTGACAGAGAAATATTTGTAGGGCCTCCATGTCTGCCCATAGTCCTGGGACCTCTCCAGCACCATGGCTGCTGGTCGAGGAGACTTGAACACGACAATGACATGGGTCAAGTAGAACTCTGTTTCAAAATCCAGCCGGATTTCCTCTCGGTGCACCCCTTGCGCGGACTGCCACCAGGACGCCGGGTTGGAAAAGAAGTCGTCCGTCATGGCCAAGGGGAGATGTGAATTATCCGGCTGATTGGCATTACACTTGGTGCACCTGGGCTGTCCACAGCTGTAGGAGGGCTGGTGGAAGAGGCGGTGGTCAGGGTGAAAACAGTAGAGTTCCGTGCTGTTCTGCCCACAGGTAGTCAGTGTGACTGGTGTTCTGCCAGTTGCTAGGTTCTCCACAGCAGGATTGCAGGAATGTCCATCACAACGGAAGGCCCGTAGCTTCACTGAACCTGAAATGGGAGCAGCAAGGATGCACTGTTATGTCATCCTATGCCTTGCATATTTCTCTTATCACAATCCTCCACCTAGGATCCTTACCAAGCACACACACCTCACTCCAATCTGCACTCTAGTCATTCTCTCTCTCGCCCACCCGCCCAAATCCTTCAAATGCTTTTCCTGCCACCTGAACTCGGTCAAATATAATTCACAAATATTCAGGGTACCCAGTTTATTGTTTCTATAATCCTAAAGATGGCATGAGCAGTAAACATGCCAAAAGCCTGATCTTTTAAAGTGTATTACAGGTTTTTTTTTATTTTTTATTTAACTTGGAAGCTAAACTTGTGAAAAAATGCAGTCAGTATTAATTACATTGACTTATGTTTTTATTTGCATTACTTGTTTTGTATTATGCTCTTTTATATTGTAACAGTCTACTCTTATGTTGTGAACTGCCAAGAGTGGCCTTTGGTTAGATAGACAGTAAATAAATAAATAAATAAATAAATAAATAAATAAATAAATAAATAAATAAATAAAATTTCAGTCTGTTGACTGGCATTGGTCTCTGTTTTAGTTTATTGTTGTTGCTGGTGCAGGCCATTAAAAAAAGGCAAGAAAAGTGGGAGCCGGGTATAAGATATGAAAATGGGAGAATCTCAGTTGTACATATGATCTGGCACCTGCAATGCCAACCAGAAACCAAATCATTCACTTTGCAATCTACCTTTTGAAACCCAAACCTAGACTGCAGCCCTCATAGCCACAACAGTTATATGCAACTTGTCTCTTAAAACTGCCACAGTGCCGGAGGACTGGAAGATGGCAGATGCCACACCAATTTTTAAAAAAGGAAGGAGGGGGGACCCAGGAAACTACAGGCCAGTTAGCCTTATATCTGTCCCAGGGAAGATGGTGGAAAGCCTCATCCAAGAGAAAATCTTAAAACACATAAAAGAACAAACCTTGCTGAGAGAAAATCAGCATGGCTTCTGTAAGGATAAATCTTGTCTGACAAATCTTTTAGAATTTTTTGAAAAGGTCAACAGGCACGTGGATTTGGGTGAACCGGTGGATATAGTCTATCTGGATTTTCAAAAGGCTTTTGACACAGTCCCTCACCAAAGGCTGCTGAGAAAATTGCATAGTCAGGGGATAAGAGGACAGGTCCTCTTATGGATTGAGAACTGGTTGAGATCCCGGAAACAAAGAGTAGGTGTCAATGGGAAATTTTCACAATGGAGAGAAGTGAAAAGCGGTGTGCCCCAGGGCTCTGTCCTGGGACCGGTGCTTTTCAATCTGTTCATAAATGACCTGGAGACAGGGATAAACAGTGAGGTGGCCAAGTTTGCAGATGACACAAAACTTTTCCGTGTGGTGAAAACCAGAGAAGATTGTGAAGAGCTCCAGAAGGATCTCTCCAAACTGGGGGAATGGGCTGCGAAATGGCAAATGTGTTTTAATGTAGCCAAATGTAAAGTAATGCATATTGGGGCAAAAAATCCAAACTTTATCTATCAACTCATGGGCTCTGAGTTATCCGTGACGGATCAGGAAAGAGATCTTGGTGTGTTGTTGGACAGCTCCATGAAGGTGTCTCCCCAGTGTGTGGCAGTGGTGAAGAAGGCCAATTCCATGCTAGGGATCATCAAAAAGGGGATTGAAAATAAAACAGCCAACATTATAATGCCATTATACAAAACAATAGTAAGGCCCCACCTGGAGTATTGTGTACAATTCTGGTCACCGCATCTCAAGAAAGACATAGTGGAACTGGAAAAGGTGCAGAAGAGAGCGACTAAAATGATTACTGGGCTGGGGCACCTCCCTTATGAAGAAAGGCTAAAACATTTGGGGTTCTTTAGTCTGGAAAAAAGGCGCTTGAGGGGGGATATGATTGAGACGTACAAAATAATGCAGGGTATGAGTAAAGTGGATAGAGGGAAGCTCTTCTCTCTCTCCCAAAATACCAGAACTAGGGGACATACACTCAAATTGAGGGCTGGGAGAGTAAAAACTGACAAAAGAAAATATTTTTTCACCCAGTGTGTTGTAAGTCTATGGAACTCCCTGCCACAGGATGTGGTGATGGCATCTGGCCTGGATGCCTTCAAAAGGGGATTGGACAGATTCCTGGAGGAAAAGTCCATCACAGGTTACAAACCATGATGGAGAAACCAGGGTACCTCAAGGGCCAGATGCAGGAGAGTGGTATCAGGAGACAGATATCTAGTCTCATGCGCTCCCAAACGCATCTGGTGGGGCCGCTGTGAGATACAGGAAGCTGGACTAGATGGGCCTTTGGCCTGATCCAGCATGGCTCTTCTTATGTTCTTATGTTCTTATGTAACCTCTGGTCAATATTTGTGAGTTCCTTCTTTCTTTTCCCTCCCTCTGCTTTCTTGAGTAGTACTTCTGATGAGCAATTTGGGGAATTTTTTAAAAAATCCTATCTTATGCAGCAGCTACGGTGTCCTCCTCCCTCTTCCTGCCTTGTTTTTGTGCTTTTATTTCCATTCTTCGAAGAAGCAGCTACCGGTAGAGGGAGCACATTAAGCCAGCCTCACCCTGACTACAGTACAGTACCCGGTTTGTATCAGTCATAAGCTGTCCCGTGTGGCACTTTGCAGCTATTAATGTTAACCAGAACTTGGAAAAGCTGGTGGATTCTTTTGGATGACAACTCCTAGAACACTGCTAACAGAATGGCCAGTTACCCCATTGATTTGCCTTAGATTTTGCTTCCTAATTATGTTTTCTGCTTCATACTGATGTTTGCTTTTCTTTCTCGCATTTTGCACCATAGTCTCCTCACCTCAATTTTTGAATTTACGCACTTGAGTGCAAACAATGAACTTAGACCATCCTCTTTCAGTCACAGGACATTTATTTTCATAGATCAAGCACGGCACATATTTTATTTTGTATATGCTGGACCAAGGCAGAACATTTGATGGGAAAACACATTACATATTACAAAAGTTCTGCAGTGTAGTATGTAGTGAAGGGAGTTTGCAGACACTCCAATGATTTTGAAGGCTTCTGAGCAGACCTCTTCTGAGGAAGCTTCTCAAGAGATCATGTCAAATTTAGGACCCTTGCTGACTGGTAGGAAAGCATGGAAACAGGACAAACCCTTCACTTATAAGCAATATAGACAGAAGTCAGCCGGCTGGATTTCAGTTACGAATGGAAAGAAAATAGCTGTGAATGCTGTTCCACAAAGGATTAGGATAACATTAAAAGTGAGGGCTAATTAAGATCTGAGCAGAGGAAGCCACCTCACTGGGGAACTTCGGGATGGGTGTCCCCTACTCTAGTGATGAGAACCTGATGGATAGGGAAAGAGCAGACACACTGGTAGAATGAACAGGCCCTATACAGCTGTGAAACCCTCTTTGGAGTCAATTTCATTTTCTGCACACAGTGGTTTATCAGCATTTCCAACACTGGAAAGGGGCGCTGTTGCCTTTCTGGTCCACAGTGATGACAGGGAAGTTTATCAGTGGTCCCTGCGAATGCAGCATAGATGGTCCCTGCGTGAACTGCTGTGTCATTAGGAACAGCCAAGTAGAGCACAAGCCAAACAGACAGGGAAGGAAGACGGTGTGGGTGAAGAAGGGGGGATGGAATCAACATTGGTGGTCAACGAAGACCCTCACACTGGAAGAGCTCAATGTGCGCGAACTTGGTTGGCCTCCCAATAAGGCAGCATACCCATCACTCCATTATTCCTTGCAACGTGGGGTCATGGCAGTGGGGCAGTGTGCAGATGAAGGGACGGAGCGCTCCGGCCACCATGGATTGGCCCTGAATGCCAAAAGAGGCTCCTTGAATAATTCATAAAATGAGAAACAATTGGGATTGGAGGGCACTCCCCCACTCTCGCCTGCAGGAGGCTACACATCACTGAAGTTGAGGAGGGTTGGCCCTTGACACCCAATAATCCACCGCTGTTCCACGATTGATGTATATTCACTGTTTCATCCCCAGGGGAGCTGCTCATGGTGGTGGCTGTGTGTCCGACGGAAGGTGACTGGCCAGTGACCGGGAGCATCTGGTGATGAAAAGGGCTGCTCTCTTGGCCATAATTCACCCAGCTGTAAAAGCAGAAGCGAGTGACCACTTTGATGGGAGATGCTGGAGAGCAAAGAGTCCCAAGGGGATCACCAAAAGTCAGTTGTAGGCTTGCTTAAATGCAATAAACACCCACCCCTTGCCCCCTTTAGAGGGATACTTAGGAGAAACCAAAACTATGCACGCAGGGATTTGGTGATTGCTGTGAAATTGCTCTCTTGCGTTGAAAACAGACAAGTCCCTGACTGCAGCTCGCTGTGTTTTTTTCAAATACGCTGCATCTAAGAGATCTTCTTTTTTCCATGCTTCCAGTGGATGGGTCTAATCTTGTTATTGACTGCCATTCCTCAGTTGAATCTCTGGTCAGAAATAAGAAAAATGTACCAATAGTGGAAAAGAAAGCCCCTTCATGCAGGGTGGGCTGACCAGTGCTGTGTGGTCTGGCTATTTTTGCTGTGTTTTGTTTTGACTGCGATCTCTGTGGTCCTTTCAATATGTTTCAAATTTACAAAGCAAAAGTGGGTACTCTTTCAGCCAACTCCAGATGGGGCCGTACTCTGTCTTAGAGAAGCAAGGTACGCAGCTTAGTGGTTTATGTAAATTAAGTGAATGGTCACGTAGCATCTGTGGCAATGCCTCAAAGGTGTGGATGTATGTAGCTTGAGGTAATGGTGTATTGTTGTTTACGCCGATATATGTTTGTGTTTCATTCATGGGAGGGGCCCTGGAGTGATTGACAGATGTGTCTTGGAATGCTCATGTGTGGTGTTAAGTCCTGATTGGTTGGTGAAAATGACTAGGAATGAGGCATTTGAGGAGAGCCAGTTGGCTTTGGCATCTGCAGTTTTATGTGGTAGAAAATGGTCACCTAGTGTGGTGGTGTGTGCACTGCATGTATAGTAAAGAAGTTGATGTTTATATTTGCCCCTGTTTTGTAGCCCATGTCTTACCTTTTCTTTCTTCCTGTCTCTTTGTTGTTCTGTTACCAACATCTTAATTAATTAGACGCTTCTCCACATTAATTTTAATTTGTTAATTTAGCAAATAAGCATAGCCCTCTTTGCCTGCAGGCTACACTGGATATTTAAAGAGTAGCTTCATCGTAGTGGTTCTTTTCACCAATCTCCCACAAATTAAATAAGCCCAGGTTCAGGAGTGTGATGCTTTGTTAAAAGAAAATCAGCAAGGTTAAGGTGCCATTGGCAGGAAGGCACAGTTAACAAAGAGCCTTTTCACACGACCCCTAAGATCCCCTGGCCACTTAAATTCGGACCAGAGATCTTAGGGGTTTGTAGCTGTTCCTGCGTTCCCACCCCCTCCGCAGTACTGGCTGTGTGAGGGGAGGGAGAAAAAAAGGAAGAAAAGAATGCCGCTCACCTCCGTTCTGCTGTCCCCGCACTGCATTCAGATCTCTTAAAGGGGCGGGGGGCAAAAAAAGAACAAACAGAAGCAAGGAGAGCCCGGCAGTCACTACGTTATATCTGCATCAGGAATCTTCACCTCCGGAGAGCAGGTACCTGAAAAGTGCGCTGGGATGCGCTTAGGTGGGCGTGGTCGCACTTAATTTCCTGTTAACTCCGGAACTGGTGGGGAAACAATTTTAAGCTCCGGAGCTGGGAGCCATTTGCAGCGGAGCTTAGGGGTCGTGTACAAATACCCAAAGGCAATCCCAAATACTGGGGAAAGTTTGGGGTTGGTGATCCCTGGTAAAGCACCAGAAGTAGCAGCCCTTCTGTACTTGTGGCTGCCTATGTGGCCGATGTGCAGAGAGCAGGTGACAAATGGACAGTATGAATCTCACACAAGCTCTGTAGTGAACAGGACACCTCTCCAGCTTGTCACAGTATCTGTGACAATCAACGAGCCTATTCAGGCCAGGGTGATGTGAAATGAAGTGAACTAACTTTCCTCAGACTGATGAAGCTGCTTGGATGAGCAGCAAAACATTTTGATCTCTCAAGAAAAGAAGTCCAGTTGCCATAATTCAACTTTCAATAAGGTCACCTGGGTGACTGAGACTCTGCACAGATATCCCTCAGGGATGTTTACTGGGGAATCCTGGTAGGTGTGTCCCACCCACCCACCCACCCACCCACCCAAAGTAGAGTTGCTAACAACAGCCAAGAGCTATCAGGTGATCTATTAGTCACTGATCAGTGGTCTTCTGAATGCTCATTCCTGCTCTGTGCTTTCAGAAAGCCATCCCTTTGGGAAGTGGCAAAACATGGCAGATACTGTACATGATACAAGTTATGTTTCCTTCTGTACTGCAGCCTCACCCATGAGCAATAACATTGTTAACATTGTGCAGCCTAATATGAGCAGCACTCATTATTCCTAAAACATGTGGGTCGTGTGTGTGTGTGTGTGTGTGTGTGTGTGTGTGTGTGTGTGTGTGTGTGTGTGTGTGTGTGTGTGTGTTGTGTGTGTGTGTGTGTGTGTTCTCAAGTAATTTAAAGTGAAGCTGCACTCTTTAAATACTATTGAACAGTTAAGAAGGGACTCAGAGTCAAAGACAATTGTAACCAACTGCTTGCTAGGAATAAGTGTTCATCATTTTATAGTTCTTATTCCAACAACATATTCAAAGGACTTGACTGATCCACACTATCTGTCCTTCTGAAAGTAGAAGGACAAAGAAAGGCTCCTCTTGAACATCTCAAAAAAGCTAGTATGGGAACAGCAGAGGGCTCATTATTAGCTGTATTGTTTGTTTTCTCCTTTGTCTTCTTGGAGAGGATGCTGAGAACAGCAAGTCTTTCCGAAGGGGTGTCAGGGTGTCCGTTGCTCCTCAAGCGCTGTTGACAGCAGCCTGGCCTGTGTTTCAAGCTTCTCTTATAACATCAGGGGGACAGTGTGAGGATGATTTACATCCTTTCTCAGGGCAATGGAAAAACCAGGATATTCCTCCCACAGAGTCAACTCTTGGCCAGAATCACCACTGCAAGTTTTTTTTTCAAAAAAAAAAAAAAAAACTTGAGAGAAAAGGCTAATTTTTGTCCAACCCACCATCACCTTTGGGATGTATGCCTTCATGGAAGCCTCATCTCAGGAGGCAGAAGGAGAGGCAATCGGCATTGCTGGAGATTGCAAGGAAGGAAGTTCCAGATCAGTAATAATAGTATGACTTTACCTTCTCCTAGATTTAGTTCCTGGCACTGCCTGGTAGGACTGGGAATCCCCCATTACCACCAGGTCATTGGTTACTGGCCCAGTTCTGACAACAGCTCTAAGTGCTTGCAAGAATTTCAAAACTTTACAAACCCTGAGTACCAACTAGCGAAGGAACTGTCTTCTCCCCCACACACTTATCTGGGCTTTGAGAGCTGTTGGAGAAGCATTTCTCAGTCTGGCCACTTTCAGAAGCATGTGTGATGAAGACATAAAGGAGACCCTCTTTGGGGGCTGCTGCTCAGCTATCGACCTCCTGGACAAAGGAGGCCAGGATGGTTACCTTCTTGATGTCCTTCCACTGGTAAACAAAGGTCTTCCTATTCTGGTTGGCCTTCAGCAACCGATTAAAGACAAACGCAAGCACAGGCAATAGGTGATACCTTTACAGGGTACTGGTAAGAAAATTTTTAAAATCTTATTTTTTATTTATGATAAGCAGCCTATAAAGATATCATTTAGTGCCTATTCTTACATTTGTATTTTGCAATGGCCATACAGCTCCCCTCTTTTTATTTCAATTGATCAAAGGCAGGGGCTTTAAGCATGAGCTGTAACTTTCTGTGGCTTTGTGGTTATGTACCATCCAGCTGCATGGGATCCTTAATGAATGTTTTTAACAGGGTAACACTCTCCCCCAGTGACTTTCTATGTCCAACTGGGATTTGAATCCAAATCAGTTAAGATGTAGCCCAGTCTATCCACCACAACGCATTCGTTCACATTTACTGGTTGCAATTATGAATGATTCTCATTGCATTCTCTCCCAACAGGACAACTCATTCAAACATGTTCCAATATTTATTTTACTTTTATTTATTTATTTTGCATCATTTTCCCACCCCCTTTCTCCTGGTTAGGGGAACCAAGGTGGCTCAGTTACTAAATACAGGTTACTAACAACACAACAAACTACAGATTAAAAAGTAGTTAAGCTACAATAGCAATGAAGAATCTATTAACTAATTTAATTAATTTTCAAATCATAGAAAAATACCAAAAGTAAACCTGTGTGTGTGTGTTGTGCCATCAAGTCGGAACTGACTTATTGTGACCCTACTAGGGCTTTCAAAGTAAGTGGGCTATATAAGGAGAGTTTTTACTAGTTCTGCACCCCTGCCCAGTGAGTTTCCATGGCCAAGTGGGGATTCAAACCCTGTTCCCCAGAGTCCTACTCCATCACTCTACCCATCACACCACACTGGGAATCTACTAATCAAAGCAAACACAGAAAAGCAAAAGAAAAATCCAGCATCTAGGGCACTGATGGCAAACTTTTTAGAGACCAAGTGCCCAAACTGCGATTCAAAACCCACTCATTTTTCGCAAAGTGTCAATACAGCAATTGAACCTGCATACAGGTGGCTGTCGGGTGCCCACAGAAAGGGCTCCGGGTGCCACCTTTGGCATCCGTGCCACAGGTTCGCCAACACTGATCTAGGGACTCAGTCCTAGTTCTTAAAAGCTTGCCTGCAGAAGTGGGTCTTCAACTACTGGTGAAAGGATTAAAAGGATATGTTAACCTAACCTCCCAAGGAAGAGCATTCCACAACCTGTCCTCTCTCATGTCCCCATCAAACATGCCTGCAGTAGTAATAGGATGGAGAGAAGGGCCTCCTCTGAAGATCTTAAGGGCCAGTAAGGATCATATGGGGGAGACATGGTCCTTCAGAGAGCCTGGCTTTATAGGCACTTTGAATGGAAGGACGCCATGGTCAATGGCATCGGAAGCTCCTGAGTAGATGAGCCAAATCAACAGGGACACACTCCCGCCATCCAGCTGCTGTCACAGGTCAGCCACCAAGAAAACCAAAGCTGCTTCCATCACACAGCTGGGCCCGGTGTCAAGCTGAAATGGGTCTACACCATCTTCTTCCGCCAGGAATCCTTGGAGTCGAGAAACCACCACATACTCCAGCATCTTGCCAAACAAACTGAATATCTGAGACCGGCTGATAGTTTTCCAGTCAAGTGGGGTTCAAAGGAAGCTGTTTCAATATTTTTTTAAAAAATTACTGCCTTGTTTAAGTATGCTGGCACCCTACCTTACTGCAGGGAGGCCTCCTTCTCCACTCCCCTTGCCTACTCAGCCAGTCCCCCCTCCCTCTGGATGCCAGGAAAAGCATGGGTCCACCATACATGGGGTGGTGTTCACCTCTCCAGGAACCCTGACCACATCCTGAACTTGCACCAATATAATCACATCCATTATAACGGGACAAGCAGAGGCTGAAGTTACATCTGCAGCACCTGTATCACCTACAGCACCCAACCTAGAGATGGGTGCTGTATAAAGTGTTTGCCTACAAAATGTTGTCCAAATTCTCATAGCAGGTTTTATAGTGTGTGTGTGAGTGTTTTGTGTCATTACAGTCGTGACCAACTCTTCATGACTCCATGTCCATGGAGTTTTCTTGGCAGGAATACTGGAGTGGCTTGCCAGTTCCTACTCCCTGGTGGTCGCCCATCCAAGTACTAACCAGGGCCAACCCTGCTTAGCTTCCAAAATCAGGCGAGGTCGGATGGGCTTAGGGTTTTAAAATGGTACAGTATTCGTTTTTTGGTCCTACCACAAACCACCTTGCAGGAGACAGGCAGGATATTCACCAAATGAAGAAGTAAATGCAAGGAAAAGGAAGCTCAGTGGTAAAGCACACGCTTTACATGCAGAAGGTCCTAGATTTAATCTAAAGCCTCTCTCCCTTGACACTGGTATAAACATCCTTATGCCTCAAGCTCCCGACAGCTGCCTGCCTGCCAGGGCAGGGAGCACTAAACTAGAGGGATGAATAAATAGTCTGGCCATTGAGAGGGCCTTATCCCTCTTAACTAAAGCAGCACACTAGAGGGCTCTACATGAATGAGGGAGGATGCCTCACAGGGCTCCAGAGGACCTGACAAGTCTGCAACTGGTATTGTCCAGAGCAGCTGACAATACTGTACTCAATCCTTCTTCTGGTAAGGAAGCAATCTTGGAAAGCAAAGGCATGTTTCACAGGAAGGATGCGTGGTTGGCTGGCTTGGATCGAAAGAGACACCATAAACCTCAGCTCAGTTCCAGCTCCGCTGTCAGGTGCTTTTACACTAACTCCCGAGTCCGGACACGCAACTGCACATCCCCACAGCTGAAGCCCATTCATTGACAGTATTTGTGAGTGTGGTTATTTGCAAATCGAAGCCTCCGTATAGATTAAAAAAAAAAGGGGGGGGGAGAAAACCCTTAAGGGTTTGCATTTGAAAATTCTTCCGCGAAGCCCGTTTCCTAAAGCAGCCCTGGATTTGCTTTAGGAAACGGGGCTTCCTCCCTGCCTTGGGTTGCTGCCTTCACATTGGAAAATAACGGAATGGTCGAGGGATGCTGTTGGGCAGAAATGAAATATTGTGCTGTAAAGGTGATCAGGTTCTAGACTTGGCGAAACAAACGATACCGTGAATACGATAAAAAAGGCTCAAAAGCTGTTTTCCGTCCCACCCCCACCCCCTCGATCATGCTGCTTACCAAGAAGAGATGAGCCCATGCCTTTATTATTTGTTCCAGGCTTACCTGCTCCAAGGTGGCCGGAGATAATATACTCCAGGAGTAGGATGAGCGTTATGCTTTTCGGCTGCAGGACCCCGCCTAGGAAATCCATCTTCACCGGCGACGGCAGGACCCAAATAAGAACAATATTTTCACAAGTCCGGTGTTCACATGACGTTGGGAGGAAAACCTTCCCTTTGGGGAGCGAGGGTCGTCGGCGTACCTTCACTTTTTCCTTTTAGGAGGCGGAGATGGGGGGGCAGAACACCCGGTGGGGTTGTCTCTATAGTCCGTCTCTTTTTGCCCCCTTTCTCCTTTCTTCTTCTTTTTTTTCTTTCTGCTCTGGACGTCGACTCCCCGCGCGTCACTCTCCGCCGTCTATCGCCTCGCAATTAATCAGTCCCTCTGGCTGCTCAGAGGTAGACCTCTCTCCCCCCCCCGTCCCCTCCCTTGCCCCGCATGGGTGACGTTCACATGCCTATGACTCCATCCCTTTCCCTTCCTCGGGTCTCGAACCGGCAATGCCAGCAAGTGGCTGCTCTCTCGACCCGGCCAGTCAACTTTCGATTTCACTTCAGGTCCTTCTCTCTCTCTCTCTCTCTCTCAATTACAAGGCGTAGATTTCTTCTCCTCTCGGGTCGCCCTTGCCCTCCTCTGTCCTGCTCTCCCGCTCCCCCCCTTCCCCCGGTCCCGCTCATCAGCTGGGCTCACGCCCGTGGCTCGTAACGGGAGGGACGCCTTTGTTTTGCGCGCAACTGCCCCCCCACACACACCGCCGCCACCCGCGCGCCGGATCCGCGGCGTCTCTCTCTTCCCCCCCTCCTCCTTTTGCGCCCCGACGCCGAGAGGGCGATGGAAGGGAGGCGGATTCTCGCCCAAATGGTTTTCTGTGGCCTGGCGGGGGCCATCCCATGACGATTCCCTCTTCTTTGTCGTTAATGGGGGGGTGAGGGTGGGGGTGGCGGGACGGGGTGGGGGGGTGGGTGGGAGAGAAGGAAACGCACGCCCTATGGTGAAATCACCGGCACGGCCATCCGCGACCTTCGGAGCCCCTTTCTGCTTCGCAGGTCGGGCAGTGGCCACTGGCCACCCTCGCCCAAACAGCGATCGGGGAAGCCACTCAAGTCCGCTGTCCCCTTCAATTCTGCACGCCCCTCGCCAACTCCGGCAGGCCACCGGTCCGGGCGGGAAGGGGCTCAACCTTGGGGCGGCATTTTTTGACATCACAACGCACGCAACCTCGATTCACAAGAGCCGGGCAGAAGACACGGCAGCCGCCAGCGCCCGACCCCCAAGGATCTTCGAGGGGGCGGGCGGGCGGGGGGCGGGAATCGGGGCGCTGTTGTTTCGTCCCTCCCTTGCGACTGCTGTGAAATGAATGATCGGCGCTGCCGGTGAAGGGGAGTGACGGCGAACCGTTTTCATTAGTCTTAGCCCTTTCCTTCTTTCTACCTCGCTTCTGTCTCCCCCCCCCAATACCGACAGAGCGATCCCCGCCGGCTTCAGTCCTGCCCGCGCCTCTCTATCCCACCCCACCCCACCCCCTTAACACGTGGGCTTCTCGCCCTGCTTTTCACACGTGCTAGTGAGGTGAGAAATCGCGACTCGGCTTTCCGTGGGGGTTGGAGACACTTTTATTTTTTTTTTTTACAACCTCGTTCCCGCCTCGGGGGCTCGCTCGCTTGTCGTCTGTGCCGGAAAGCACCTGCGCCCTTCCCCGATCTGCGTCCCTCTCTCGCCGCAAGAGCCCAGGCAAAAGCCGGCCTGACTGAGAGCAGCCAACGCCGGGGGGTCCCTCCCTCACCCACGCCGGCCGTGCAGGCTCTCCCTCCCTTGGTGAAATAGCTCCGCGGCGCCCTCTGTCGGGCCTGCCACGCGTTGCCACCGGGCGACCCAGAGGGGACCCCTCCCCTGGCCCGACGGCTGCCCTGCGCCTTGCGTGAGGGAGGGTCCCCCGGCGAAGGGGTGTGCATGGCAGGTTATTGGGAACGCCCAGGCTAAATAAAGCAGGATCCTCCGACCTCTTGGGCAAATTTATTTATTTATTTATTTATTTATTTAATTCAGTTTTTTTCTTTTCCTTTTTTTTTGGTTGTTTGTTGTTGCTATTGTTACTTGCTTACCGCCCATTGATCCATCTTGATCTATCGTTTTTATTTGTTTTTATCATGTATACCGCCCAAGGTTCCGTATTGAAAGTGGGGTGGTATAAAAATGAAACAAACAAACAAATAAATAAAGAATAACCCTCCTGCCTCCCTCTTTACTTCCCCACAGCCCCAGCCCCTGTGAAAGAAAACATGCATGGTTCTTCGTACACACGCCAATCCCCTTTTTATATCGTTCTGTGGCTGCCTTGGCGGCAACTAAAAGGATCTTGCTTGCATGGCAGGGAACACACCTTTCATGGTGTTCAGAGGTGACCATTTAAATAAAGGTAAAGGTTCCCCCCGCACATGCGTGCTAGTTGTCTCCGACTCTAGGGGCAGTGCTCATCTCCGTTTTCAAGCCAAAGAGCCAGTGTTGTGCAAGTCCGTGGCCACCTGACCAGCATGGATGCAAGGAAACACTATTTTACCTTCCTGCTTTTTACTGTGGTACCTATTTATCTACTTGCATTTACATGCTTTCGAACTGCTAGATCGGCAGGAGCTGGGGTTATCAGCAGGAGCAAGCTCATGGCACCCCCAGGATTGGAACCGCTGGGCTGCCCACAGTTTTCATTGCTCTAGCCTGCTGAGCCGCCATGCCCCTTGACCATTTAAATCAGTGTTTTTCAACCTTTTTGGGGCAAAGGCACACTTGTTTCATGAAAAAAAATCACGAGGCACACCACCATTAGAAAATGTTAAAAAATTTAACTCTGTGCCTTTTGGTGACTCGAGTCGCGACGTCTTCTCTCCGCTGCTGCGCACACTGTGCTCGGGCGGGAAGGAAGTCGGAAGATGATGTCCTACTGTGATAGGTCCAGGCTGGAGTCTTGACCAATCACAGCCCGGACATCAGAAAAGTGGAGGGTGTCCCCCTGAGGAGCGCCAATCGGCGCCCCTGCTGGCTGAGGGTGGGGCCAAAAAACCCACTCCTTCATACCCAGGACACAGTCCGGTGCCCGCCTAGTGGGTGAAAATTCGACATTTTTTTTTAAATCTTTCGAATTTTTCAATTTTTCCAACGGCACACCAGGCAACATCTCGCGGCACACTAGTGTGCCGCGGAACAGTGGTTGAAAAACACTGATTTAAATCATGTTACTTTACATGTAATATTTTCCTATTACAGTGGTACCTTGTATAAAGGACTTAATTTGTTCCAAATGAAATTACAGTATGTTAAGCAAATTTTCCTTTATACAAATTTCCCACAGGAATGCATTGAAAACAGAGTAATTGCTAACCACTGAAGGGCAAAGTACCCTTAATTCCTTTGCATTACAACAGAGATACCAAATTCAACAGAAAGTGTTGTGAGGTTCAACAAAAAGACCTTGTTTGCTGCTTTTTAAAATTTATTTTCAAGGAAACAAGACAGATCTGACAGATCTTTCATAGAGAAAACAAATCAACTACAAAGGGCCTCAATCTGATGTTGAAAAGTGCTCCTTTCTATTGTTTGCATGACCTACTTTTTATTCAAGTAAGAGCAGTTCCAGGTGACATTTTTATCTCGGCATTCCTTTGCTCCATTCAGTAAAATGGAGGGAGGCACTTCATAAATAACAGGGAAGACAGCTCAGTACACCCTTACCAAGGGGCCTCTAGAAATGCTGCAGAGTTTAGTACTCCCACATCCTGTGCATGTAATAATACGGAGGCTACCAAGTGACTGCCAAGGATTCTACGTCTTGTACTTTATGTACTACTTTGTACAGTATGTATAGATTAGAATGGGTGTTGCTTATATACCAATCCCCTAATGCTTAAAGCACTCTGTGGGTGGTGTATAAGATAATCTTGCAGGCTACACACTCCTCACTCCGCTGGTGAGCAAGGTACAGTGATCCCCCGCCTATCGCTGGGGTTAGGGACCTGACCTGACCTGTGATAATTGAAAATCCATGATATGCGGATGCAGGTCGAGTCAGGCTCTTGTACTTACCCCCAGCCTGGCCCTACCCTGAACAGGCCTGTGAGGGCCTTCCTGGGCCTTCTGGAAGCCACAAAAGGAACTCCCTGTAAACCAGAAGTGACTTCCGGAAACCAGAAATTATTTCTGAGGCCTCCGACAGGCCTAGAAAGGTTCTCGGAGGCCTCAGAAATGATTTTCAGCGATACGGAACTCACTTCTGGTTTGCAGGGAGGCCCTTTTGGGGCCTCCAGAAGGCCCAGGAAAGCCCTCACAGACCTGTTCGGGGCAGCTCCAGTCCTGGGGTAAGTGTGGGAGGCTTGAAACAGGACCTTTTCCCCCTTACCCTAGGGGGCCTTTTTTCATATACTGCGGTCCCGCGATATAGCGGGACCGCAGTATATGAACCACAAAAGGGTGGGGGACCACTGTACTGACTTCAGAAGAATGAAAGACGGACTTAAACCCGAGCCTGAGCCCCTTGGACTAGAATGAAGGTTGTGAGCAAAGTATAGACCTAGGTATATAGTCTATTCTAGGAATGATTCAAAATTAAGGAGGGCCTCCCTGGTCTGGTCAGAATCTTTCTATGAGTATGTCTAATGAGTGATGAACTTCTCTGTCTGCATCGTGTTCATTTTTTGACCGTTATATTACCAGAATCCTATGAAATGTAGCCAATGCACATATTATTCAGCTGTGCCCATGCTGAGAAGAAACTGGATGCTTCATAGACTCATAGAATCCTAGAGGGCCATCCAGTCCAACCCCCTGCCATGCAGGAACCCCCATCACAGGAGTCCCAACAGATGGCCATCCAGCCTATGCTGATAAACCTCCAAAGAAGGAGACTCCACCACCCTCCATGGCAGCATATTCCACTGCTGAACAGCTCTGTCAGGAAGTTCTTCCGCATGTTCAAATGGAATCTCTTTTCCTGTAGTTTGAAACTGTTGCTCTGAGCTGTAGTCTCTGAAACCATGGAAAACAAGCCAACCCCCTCTTCAATATGTCATCCTTTCAAATATGTAAACATGCCTATCATGTCCCCTCTCAACCTTCTTTTTGTAAGATTAAACATTCCCAAATCCTTAAGCTGCTCCTCGTAAGACATATGTTTCAGACCTTTAACCATCCTAGTCGCCCTCCTCTGGACCTGCTTGAGGTTGTCAATATCCTTTTTAAATTTAGTGCAGAACTGAATACAGTACTCCAGGTGGGGTCTGACCAGAGCAAAATAGAATGGTACTATCACCTCCCTTGCTTTAGAAACTATGCTTCTGTTGATGCAACCAAGAATTACATTGGCTTTCTTGGCTGCCACATCACACTGCTGACTCATGTTCCATTTGTGGTCCAACCAGACTCCCAGGTACCTTTCATAGGTACTATTCTCCAGCCAGGTGTCTCCCATCCTATATCTGTGCAATTCATTTTTTCTGGCTAGATGCAGGACCCTACATTTCTCTTTGTTGAAACTCATTCTATTTGCTTTGGCTCAGCGCTCTAATCTGTAAAGGTCATTTTGGATTTTTATCCTATCCTCTGAGTCTAGACCACCCCTCCAATTTTGGTATAATCTGCAAATTTGATCAGTCTACTCTCCATTCTTTTGTCCATCCCATTCATAAAGATGTTGAATAGCACTGGACCCAGAAGTGAACCCTGGGGCACTCCATTGGTCACCCCTCTCCATGCCGAGGAGAAGCCATTTACGATCACCTTTTGGGTGTGATCTATCAACCATTTACAAATCTACCTAACTGTATCTATCCCACATTCTACTGACTTCTTTGCAATTGTGTCATTGGGAACCTTACTGAAGGCCTTACTGAAATCAAGATAAACTATATCCACAGTATTCCCCTCATCCTGTAACTCCATCAAAGAAAGATATCATATTAGTCTGGGATGACATGTTTTTGAGAAACCTGTGTTGACAGCATTCTAGTAATGACATCATTGCTTGTTAAATAATTACAGACTGTCTGCTTAATAATCTCTTCTAGAATCTTTCCAGGAATAGATGTCAAGCTGACTGGGCAGTAATTATTTGGGTCTTCTTCCCCCACCCCCTTTTGAAGAAGGGGACAATCACTGGGGACTTCCCCTGTCCTCCAGGACTTCTTAAATATTATTGCCAATGGTTCTGAATGAAATTATTTCTGCCAGTTCTTTTAATGTCTTTGGGTGTAATTCATCTGGTCCTGGAAACTTAAATTCATTTAGGGTTTCCAGGTGTTCCTGTACTACCTTCCTACTTATTCTATGCTGCCATTTCCACCCTACTTCATTTACTCTTCGACCTGACTGAACTCTTTTTTCTTTTCTGGAGAAAACGGGGGCAAAGAAGGTATTGAGTAGTTCTGCCTTGTCTCTGTTTCCTGTTAGTAATTGGTTATCTTTGCCATGCAGAGACCCTATCATTTCCTTATTTTTCCTTTTGCTGCAGACATAACTAAACAAAAATCACCTATTTTTACTATCTTTAATATCTCTGGCAAGTCTAAGTTCATTCTGTGCTTTAGCTTTTCTAGCTATTTTGCTTATATTCCTCTTTGGTGCATTCTCCATTTTTCCATACTCTACCCATCAAAAACACTGCACCGTTTCTTCATCTGTTCCTTCTTAATGGATCTTTTTTCATCATAGATATATATAGGACAAGTGACACAAAACCATGGGAGGATTACAAATGGAAGGCAAAATCATCCCAGCCCTTTATGTAACTGCAGTTTCAGTCCTCAATCTCCAGGCTTAAAACCAGGGTAGTTCAAGGGCCAGATGCAGGGGAGTGGTATCAGGAGACAGATATCGAGTTTCATGTGCTCCCTGACGCATTTGGTGGGGCCACTGTGAGATACAGGAAGCTGGACTAGATGGGCCTTTGGCCTGATCCAGCATGGCTCTTCTTATGTTCTTATGTTCTTATGACCATTAAAAGACAACCCTGTAATTTGGGCAAAGCCAGGCATAGAATCAAGAGTTTAGGTGGGATCTAAACTGAAGTTTCTAGGCCAAGTTCAACCATCTATTTACTGGTCCTATTTATTACTTGCACAAGATAGTGTTTGCTACCTTCTCCGTGTTGAGACAGATTTTCTAACCCTTGTAAGTGCTGGGAGAGGTTTTCTAATCTCTTGCTGCACTAGCTCTGATTAAGTACAGTATTTGGAAAGATTTTCTAATCTCTTTCAACACTAGATCTGGCTACATGCATGTACCAACACTTACTTTGACACAACGAGAGGAAGCGTTTTCATCTGCCTCCTTTCTTTATCCCCGTATAGGAGTCACTCCTCCTACCCACATGTTCATTTCTGTGACCCTCTGATAAGAAGCTTATCCTCCGATCCTTTCACCAACTGCTTTTGACTTAATGTTCTGATCTGAGAGACTGTTTCCTTCTTCTTTTCCTTGGCTCCACCCCAAGGGAATCTGTGGACTCTGTGTGGAAGACATAAGATAAGCCTCTGTTTAAATTCAGGAACTCTTCCTTTTTGTTGTATAAGGAAGACTAAGCCTTTCCTAGCAGGATCTAGACTGGGGCTCAAATCAAACAATGCTGATATTGTTATTAGAAGCTCATGGTGATTCCGTAGAGATCCTCTGTCTGAGCAGTCATACTCGCAAACAAAACCCAAGCTTAGGTCCCAGGCATAAATGGTAAAACAAAACAACCCAGATTTCAAGCCAATGGAGGAAAAAAAGCTGGTGCCAGGCAATCAGCATTTCAAGAATGCCAGCCGCTGCTATTGGCTCTCCTCTAGTTTGGCCATATAGATAGATTTTGAAGCTGAGGCTCCAGTACTTTGGCCACCTCATGAGGAGAGAGGATTCATTGGAAAAGTCCCTAGGGTTGGGAAAGACTGAAGGCAAAAGGAAAAGGGGACAGCAGAGAATGAGATGGTTGGACGGTGTCATTGATGCAACCAACATGGATTTGACCAATCTCCAGGAGGCAGTGGAAGACAGGAGGGCCTGTCGTGCTCTGGTCCGTGGGATCACAAAGAATCGGACACGACTGAGCAACTGAACAACAACAATAGTTTGTAACAAAGGGCCTTTTCACACGACCCCTAAGATCCGCTGGCCACTTAAATTTGGACCAGAGATCTTAGGGGTTTGTCGCTGTTCCTGCGTTCCCACCCCCTCCACACCCCTGGCTGCTGGCTGTGTGAGGGGAGGGAGAAAAAAAAGGAAGAAAAGAATGCCACTCACCTCCGTTCTGCCGTCCCGGCACTGCATTCAGATCTCTTAAAGGGGTGGGGGGCAAAAAAAGAACAAACAGAAGCAAGGAGAGCCGGGCAGTCACTACGTTATATCCGCATCAGGAATTTTCACCTCCAGAGAGCAGGTACCTGAAAAGTGCACTGGGATGCGCTTAGGTGGGCGTGGTCGCACTTAATTATCTGTAAACTCCGGAGCTGGTGGGGAAACAATTTTAAGCTCCGGAGCTGGGAGCCATTTACGGCGGAGTTTAGGGGTCGTGTACAAAGGGCCAAAGGAGGCTAGAAGCCAAACTGTGTGCTGCAGGTAGCCTGGGAGAAGACAGAATACCTTAAGTTTTGAAAGAAGCTGATTGTCCCAGCAGATGTTTTCCACGCATCGTTCCAAGTATGGTACCTTGCTTTGTTTTGTGGTTGGTCACTGGGTGATAAGCACAACTTCCGTTTATTCCAAGCATGACTTCTCTGGCACAAAGATCTGCCTGACTCACATCTCTCAAATAGAGATGGGCACGACCAGAAATTTTTTTTTTCGAGTTGTCGTTTTTCAGGACGGGTCCGTTTCAGCTCGTTTCCGTTTTTTTGCGAAATTTTTAAAAAATTTGTCATTTTGTCATGTCATTTGTCATTTGTCGTTTCCACCGCGATTTAGCGCGATTTGACGTCCCAGCGAGTGGCGTCCCGCCGGCGCTAGGTGTTTTTGCGCCCTAGGCGGCGGGCGGGTGGCGGGGGCATGGGTGGGTGGCGGCAGCAGCAGGGGGGAGGGGTGGGCGCGTGGGCGGCGGGCGCACGAGCGGCGGGTGCGGGTCCTGCAATGACCCAGAGCAGGCGGAAAACATTTTAAACTGACTTGCTGCACAAGACTGCATCGAATAAAGCAATTGCAATTTTTATTGCAAACAAAGTGGGCAGTGCACCCACAGCAGAGCTGCAGGCAGGGTATGAAAGGACCTTGGCTTGCTTGCCACCAAGCAAATGAAATTTTTAAAATAAATCCACACCTCCCCTCCCACTCAAACCTCCCCCCCTTTGAAGCACTATCAGAAAAGAAATCCTAACAAACTGCAGGAGAATAAAAAAGAATAAACTGTGTTGCTATTCCCCACAGCAGACAGAGAATGAAAGGAATTATTATTATTTCCTAAAAATTCAATTGAATCAATTCCCTCCCTGCCTGCCTAACTGAAATCTAAAGGCTCCGCGAAATTGAAACTAGTCAGCACAGCAGCCAGCTACACACAGCCCTCTCCCACCCATATCCAAGCCCGGACTGCGACTCTCCTGGGAGTGCCTCACCTTTTTATGCCCTCTTGCACATCCAGAAGTGTCAGTCAAAACCTGGCCATGTGATTGGTAGAATGGGTCCAAAAATTTGCATGGTCCCATCCCATGGCCAGCCCATCATTGCGCAGGTGTAAAAAAATAAAATAAAATAAAATCAGTGCGACCTTTTACTGCTATAAAAAACCCACTGCTGCTACTGTAAAAATTCAAGCATTTAAAATAGCTAATTTTCGCATGTTTCTGTAGTGCTTTGGTGGTTTTTTGGACCACAATTTCAAAAAAAATATTGCAGATGCCATTTTGGATCCCCCCGCACCGCATGGCAAATGGAGACGCCGAGGATGCCCCCTCCCAGCCCGGTACCAGCAGCCCAGGACAGGAGGGGGGGAAGGCTGGGGACCCCCCCCCGAAACCACCCCTCTGGTAGGTGCCCTCAGGCAGGCATATTTTCGCCTGCTTTTTTGGCCGGGAATCGGGGTTTTTTTATTTTTAAAACTTTTTTTCCTGTGCCGCTTGGCATCGCGCGATCGCCGCGCGATGCCAGGAACGACAACAACAAATCAGACCCAATTTTTCTTTTTTCGGTTCGAGTTTGAGTTCTGACAGCTTAATTGTCGTTACCGTTTCCGACAATTTTGCCAAGTCGTGCCCATGTCTACTCTCAAACATTAGCAGATCTGAGCTTGCAGCTGCAACGTGACTATAGCCGACATTTTTGGGCAGAGTTTTTCAGTTCTCTCCCCGTTCACCCTCTTGTCTGGACCAACTGAAAACATTTTGCTGTCAGAGGTGGAATTGCAAATGGCACCCCATCACTCCAATAAATGTGCATACAATGCAGAGCCCATTAAAAAAAGTTTGGCATGTGAAAATCAAACACCAACAAATGCCTCCTTCTGCCGTTTGAGGTACAAATATAAGAATAAATACAGTACCTACTTGTTGTTCTGATGAGATACCCCAAATGTGCTGCTTGAGGCAGTTGCCTTACTCTTTTTCATGGTAGGGCCAGATCTGCAGCCTATACTGTATCCTGTTTGGAATTACACCAAATCATTGACTTGAAAGCTGGAATCCCAAGGTTTGTTAAGTGAAACTTTCCACTTAAATGAGAAATCTACAGTTAAAGAACCCCTGGCAGACGGGCATCGAACCACTGTTTCAAAATCCCCACCAAAGGAAAATGCACCACTTTCCAGGGTAATCAATTCAATTTTCAAGCAGGCCATAGTGTCAGGTGGTTTGTCCTAGTATTTAGTAGAAATTAAACTTTAAATCTAGAGGACAGAATGCTGATTTGTATGACAAATGCCTCTGCTCCGGATTGAAGCGTTGAAAGCACATATGCCCATCGCTTGCTTTTGAAAAGTACTCCCCAAATTGTGACTGTTCCAGAATGCAGTTGTCAGGACACTGTGGCTGACAGTTTTGAACCTTTAATGCCAAGGTCCACACCTTCATTGACTTCCAGTTGTTTTTAGGTTGAATTCTAGGCCCTGTTGGTGACTTTCCAGGGCCTCCCTGATCTGAGATAATTGTTTGAGATATTAAAAGCTTTCCAGCATGAACTGTACACACTAAGGTCCCTTTTTGAGGCTCAAATAATGCTACTGCCTGAAGTGTGGTTGGCTGTCCATTTGGCACAGGAACATCCTAAGATGATAGTAATGTTCTAAGAAAAATTGATCTCATTGAATGCTTGGAAGATGTTGCCTTTCTCTAAAGCAGGGTTCAGCCACTTGCAGCCCCCGAGGTTCTTATGTAGTGTTGTGATCCAGCCCAACAGTATCTACAGGGCTACCACCTGCCCAGCCCTCCTTTACAGGGTGGCTTGTAGAACCCTATTAAGGATTCCTAGAATCTAACTTTGAAGAATAAATGTTATAATAACTTAATTTTAAAAATGAATATGATGGGAAAGCCTCAATGGCATTTCTATCCCCCTGATGAAAGGGACCTAAACTAATGGGGAGGTCTAACCCTTTGCTATAAAGATTGCATCAAAAAAGAGTACTGTGTTTTGCCTGTCCTGTCAAGTGAGGAACTCTTGCAATCATTTCCCCTCCCTACACTGGAGTGGAGGTGGTGCATGTTTGCACACACAACAGCAGCGTGTGCAAAGCACAGGAGGAGGCCAAAATTCAGCTCCAAGTGACAGAGCAGCAGCATGGGCAGAGAACAACCCAAGAATAAACCATTGGGCTGGTGAATGATTCCCCAGGAGGAGGAGGAGGCAGGAGGAGGAGGCAGGAGAAACCAATAGGATTCCGCAGGCCAAATAGGTGTGGCAGGTATGGCATTCCCGCAACTCCCCCATGAGATGCCAGAGGACAGACGGCTTCCATTGGGAGTGACCTCAGATCTTGGCTTGTCCAGCGCTTGCTCCAAGAGTCCTTCCTTTCAGGAGTTCTCCGTGAAAGTTCTTCTGGGGAAACGTTCTCTCACAAGTGATGTCGACCCTGAAAGAAGTTTGTGGCGGGCTCCCCTTGGAGCCACTTCCTGTGAACAGAGGCCGAAGGAGTGGGATCCCTCATTCTCCAGTCCGGACCCCTAACCTCACCCCTCAGGAAAAGAAAGTAAGCGAGGGTTGTCGTGGTGGGGTTTTTCTGGACTTTCTCCACATCATCTTCTGTTAAGTTACTTGGTTTACCACTAAAGGCAAGGAAATGAGTTCATTATTTTCAAAAGCAGGAGGGGGGTATGGAGACATGAAAAAGACAACATGGTCATTATAGCAATTTAACAAATGAAACATATTTCCATTTAGGCTATGAAATACTGTAGCACACAAAGATAGCACATTTATGGGCCAATCCTAAACAGGCCGACTCAAAAGTAAATGCCAGTACCTTCAAGAGGATATTTTCAAATACAGTAATTATATTTACTCTTACAAAAAGGAACTAATGAATGTTCTTGCATTTGTCTTGTATCATATATGAGGCTAGTTAAGTAAATGATGGAGGTATCTACTATCTGTGGTATTCCACATTCCATGAATGTGAAAGTTGATCAGTGAAGAAAGCAGACAGGCAAAAAAAAAGCCATTCTTTTGAAATGTGGCGTTGGAGGAGACATTTAACTTTATAGATACAGCTCACCATTGGAAAGACAAGCAAGTGGTAGATCAAATGAAGGCTAAACTATTGCTAGCAGTAGAATGACTGATGTTTTTTTCCCCCCATCTGTTTATTTGCCGCCATCTTGTATTTTTGCATTCATGTATCTTTGTATTTTGGATTTGGATTTTTATCTGATTCAGTACTGACATTTTAATACACTCTTTATTGTACAGGTGTTTTGCTTCTTTTTCTTTTCTCATTATTGCATATTTAACATTGTTCACCATCCTGAGTTCCTTTGGGAAAATTGTGCAGTATATAAACATAAACATAAACATAAACATAAACAAACAAACAAACAAACAAACAAAGAGAAACTACAGTGCCTTGGGCAAGCTAAGAGCAGAGGCGTAGCTAGGGTTTGGAGCACCTGGGGACAAAGTCAGTTTTTGTGCCCTCCTCCTGCCTCCCAACTGCGTCTCACCCACTAAGCAAGGGGTGCCCGATCCTGGGGAAATAGTGGGGGAGGGGGAGAAGGGTTCCTCTTTCTCACACCCTCTTCAGGGGTCTCCCAGACAAGGTTCTCCTGTGCAAACCAGATAGCATAGGCAATGCATTTTTTCAAGCATCACCTTTGTAGCCTGCTTCCCCCTCCTCCTTTCCCCCAGCTAAAGCTTGGCAATTGTTAGCCTGGGGAAAGGAGGAGAGGGAAGCAGGTGATGGGATTGTTTTTCCCAAGCAGCACCTCCATCACACACTTCCCCATCCCCCTTTCCCCAGGCTAATGATTTCCAAGCCTTAGTGGGGGGTGGGGGGAAGTAGGAGGGGGAGCAACCGATGGAGGTGCTACTTGAAAAAAGAAAGAAAAATCACCTGCTTCCCTCTCCTCTTTCCCTCGACTAAGGATCTCCAAGCCTTAGTGGGGCAAAAGGAGGACTGCTGGCAGGATGGCACATTGCTTCCTCCTCCCCCTCCCCCTCCAGGTGCCCCCAGATTGCTGTGCTCCCTGAGGCAAATGCACTCTTTCACCCCTCCCTAGTTAAACCAGTGGCTAAGAGACTTATTGAAAAAAAAGACAATGATGATAGAAAAAGTTGAAAGCAGCAGGAAATGAGGAAGACCAAATGTAAAGTAGACTGGGTTGAGAAAGGAAACTGTGGCCACAGTTTAGTAAGGCCCAAGAAGGGCTGGTATTGATGAGATCTCCAGGAACCGACCAGTTTGTAGGGTTGCTGCAAGTCAAAAGTCTCTTGATAGCATGTAACAACAAAATGAAATCAAAGGACTTTCTCGTGTTGCTCACAGTTGTCGTTTTTCAAAGAAGTAGCTGTGTTAGTCTGTGTCAAAATACTGTATATCAGACAAAGAGAGAGAGAGAGAGAGAGAGAGAGAGAGAGAGAGAGAGAGAGAGGGAGGGAGAGAGAGGGGGAGAGGTTCTTATTTCCCTTTTGTTGGATTTTGGTTTGCTTGTTCGCCCCATGTACCCCATGTTATCGGAGCTGTGCATTCTGTACAGTCATCCTGCTAGATTCTGTTCACAGCAGTGGGCATGAGATGGATGCTGTATGTGGGGAAGGGGCCATATTTCTTAATAGCGATTTGAAAAAAACTTGAGTGTGTCTTTTTTTAAAAAAGGCTGTTTATTCAGTGCTAAGCACTGCTCATTCATTTGAATATAATTGCTCATTGCAGGCTGTGGCTGCTGGGAAAGGTCAGATGACATGTTGAGCAGCATGCTTTGATAAAATCGTCTAGAAGGATACTGTAACTCCTTTATGTCCATCTATGGCACAGCGACATTTTAAGTACAGTGTCCTGTTTAATTCTAGTAGCCATACCTCAGACTGGATACTGAAATGCTAAAAAAAGTGTAGAAAGTACAAATGATCAAAGGGCTGGTATTACAGAGGGAGTTACAGCGTCTGATCCCTTTAAGTGTGGAAAAAGACAGGTAAGGGATCTTCTGAGGTGGAGCATCAAACCCTGGATCATAATGAAAATAATGAAATAATCATAATGGAAATAAAGCACTGACTATAATGGTAACTCTCCCATCAGTTAGATGGGAGTTTCTCCTGCCTTGCTTTGCATCACTTTTCATGGCACTCCTCCATATCTTTCTGCACTATGGCACTTATGTGCGGTGAATGTTGGTGGCAGTGGTAGCCTTGAAACCAGAAATTCTTGACCATTTTTTCAGGCAGAAAGATGGTGGTGTGGGACTGATGGAAGCAGGGCAGCAGGGCAGGCAGGGGGAAGCCCCAAAATGAAAGTACCTTGACTTAAGGATGAGTACCATCATACCTTCGGTCTGGTAAACATTAGCTTGGCGGAAAAACCCCAATAGATCCCACACTGTTTGGCAGGGGAAAGGGTGTTTGTGGAACATGAGGCTATAAAGCAGGCATGTCCAAACTTCGGCCCTCCTGATGTTTTGGGCCACAACTCCCAGAATTCTAAGCTTAGCTTGCCAATGGCAAAGGACTGTGGGAGTTGCGGTCCAAAACATCTGGAGGGCCGAAGTTTGGACATGCCTGCTATAAAAGAAGTGGAGAATAAAAGTAATGCTGTTGAAGAGTTAAGTAGGGAGAGGATTTCTCCATCTCTTACTGTAGTACTGCGTTCAAGACTCTGCTCATGACCTGAGTTTGATCCTGGCAGGCACAGGTAGCTCTCTCAAGGTCCATTTGGCCTTTTATCCTTCTAAAACTGGTAAATTGAATGCCCAGCCCATGGTATGTGTATGTAGTCTGCATAATTAAATTGCAAACCACAAGCCACAAAGAGAGTGCTATGAGGTGGTAAATAAGCAGCCCACTTTCTTTAAAAAAGTTATGCAATGTGGAGTGGGGGCTGACTCAGTCTTTCTAACCAGGATGTCATTAATTTTTTTCAGCTGTTTTCCCTTGGGTAGGGAGGAAATAGCTACAGTGATTATCTATTATATAGTATAATGGGTAGAGAAACTGGTCACTTGGACACTGGCAATTTGGTTCGTGATTGTTGTTGTTTCAGCTTTGCATTTTGGTTGTGCAATTCTGTCTTTTTTTGAGAAAGCAACTGCTCTGCTGGCCATTATGGGATCTTATTCATAATGCTGCTGGCTTTGATCTATTGGTGAAGCCCACTCTCACTTCCACTCCCCCACTCCAAAAAACAAAACAAAAAAAAGCAATATCATAGGTAGTGCTCAGAGGTTTGCTTTTCTTTAAAATGAGAGAGCAACCGGTAGCCCCTTTGTACTATTTGGTTAGAGTGGGGAAATCGTGCTCAAAGGCATGGACTTTTTACCTTCCTGGTTAATACTAAAACTAGGAAAGCTGTGCTGGCCAAGATTTCTGGGAACTGGAGTTCAAGAACATCTGGAGACCCAAGGTTGGGGAAGCGGTGCCTTACAGTGAGGCTCCTTAACAGTCATGTTTTGAGGGAAACTTTCCATTGCGTTCTGCACTGAAAGTTAGATTGTGTGAAAGCCTTCTAATATTTACATATAGGATCTCAAAATTTCAAACCTAATGAGATAGTATGCTGGAGTTTCTTTCTTTCTTTCTTTCTTTCTTTCTTTCTTTCTTTCTTTCTTTCTTTCTTTCTTTCTTTCTTTCTTTCTTTCTTTCTTTCAAATAATCTGCATTTCGGAGCTTCCACAAAACACTGTTTTGTTAAGGATTCCTGTTCAGGTTTCCAGGCAGTCAGCCATGGCCTCTCTGTATCATTTCTTTTCCTCCCACCCCACCCCCCCCCACCCCCACCCCCATTGAGGTTTTTCCATGCTGTCAGAAAGTGGCCTGTGTGAGGAGGTCTCCCCCAGGGTTTACGTTCTAAAGGTATTGGAGGGAAGCTCGGCTCTTGACAACTTCAGGTTCCTCCTGGCTTGTTGTTAGCTACCTCTTGGTTTGGCAGCATAAGGAGAGGATACTAAATAACTGTTGTATAATTTATTGAAACAGTAGCAACAAGTTTAGTAGTAAAAATAGCAATATGCCCCCACATTTGCCTTGTATTAAGAAGGAAAACACCAGTTCATATAAGCCTGGGAATCATGCTGGTATATCAGCTGCTCTTTATGCACAATTTATATTTGCAACAATAACCCTAAAGTGTTTCCATGTTTTGTTTTCGGCTGCCTCTGTTTCTGGCAATAATATAAAGACTTTATGAGAAGAGCGATAAAGCTCCATGTGCCTTCTGGGTCTTCTGGAGAGCCATGCAGCTCTTTCTTCCGTTGAAACTTTAATCTCCTTGGATAAGCCAAGCAATATCTGTCAGGCTGGTTCCACATAAATTTCCTGACTTCTTTGATTTCCAAACCCTTCTCTGAAAGAGCATCATCTCCAATCTTCTGTTCTCAGCCCCTGACGCACAGATCTCCATGTTTCTCTCTTTTTTACTTCCCAGGGAAATATTTTCTCCCTTTGACAAATTATACCAGGCTCTCATTCTGTGCAGCCTTGCTGCAGAACAAACAAACCACAAACTAACTCCCAAGTAGACATGGGCACGACTCAGCAAAATTGTCGTTTCCGTTTTTGGTTATCGTTTCCGTTACGTAACGGAAATGGTAACGATAATTAAGCTGTCAGAACTCGAACTCAAACTGAAAAAAGAAAAATTTGGTTGGGTTTTTCGTTTCCGTTTGTGGCATCACGGCGATCGTGCAATGCGAAGCACAGACAAGGTTTTTAAAAGTTTTTTTTAAAAAAACCCCGACTCCCGGCCAAAAAAGCAGGCGAAAATATGCCTGCCTGAGGCTTTGCCACCTACCAGAGGGGTGGTTTCTGGGGGGTCCCCAGCCTTTTCCCCCTCTTCTTCTGCCCTGGGCTGCTTGCACCAGGCTGGGGGGGGGTCATCCTCGTCGTCTCGCCATGCCATGCAGTGGGGGGGATCCAAAATGGCGACCGCAATTTTTCTTTTGAAATCGTGGTCAAAAAACACACCAAATCAGCACAGAAACATGTGAAATTTATTTATTTTAAATGCCTGAATTTTAATAGTAGCAGCAGTGGGGTTTTTATAGCAATAAAACATTGTATTGATTTTATTTTATTTTATTTTATTTTTTATTTTTTTAGACCTGCCCATTTGGGCTGGGCATGGGATGGGACCATGCAAATTTTTTGAACCATTCCACCGATGGCATTGCCAGGTTTTTGACTGACACTTCTGGATGTCTTGGAGGGCATAAAAAGCCGAGGCACCTTCCAGAAATTGCAGTCAGGTGTATGGATGTGGTTGAGGGAGGAGGGCTGGCTGCTGGTGCTGGTGTGATCTGATGGAGATTGAGGAGGGAGGCTGGAGGCTTTAGGATTTAAGTTAGGTAGGCAGGGAGGGAATTGAATTTAGAAAATAATTTCTTTGATTCCCTGCAGCTTTGTCTGCTGAAGGGAATAGCAGTTTATTCTTTATTTCTTCTCTGGCAGTTTGTGAGGATTTTTTTCTGATATTGGATAAAGGGGGAGGTTCGACTAGGAGTGGGAGGTGTGGATTTATTTTAAATATATATTATATACTACCATTTATTTTCTATTTTCCCAACTTCAATTTGCTTGCACACACACACATTTGGGGTGCAAGCCAAGAACAGAACCTCTATCCTAAGTGATATCCTAACTGCCCACTCACCCATCCGCCCGAGCCGCCACCCGCCTGCGGCCCACGCTGCCGCCCGCACCTCCCTCCGCCCCGCCTGCCACCTAGGGTGCAAAAACACCTAGCGCTGGCCCTGATTGCGGGACACCCCTATGCTCTGGGAAGTCAAATCGCACTAAATCGCGGTGGAAACAACAAACAACAAACGAAACGACAAATTTTTGAAAAATTTCACGACAAACGGAAACGACCCGAAACGGACCCGTTCCGACAAATGAAAACTCGAAACGTCATTTTTTCTGGTCGTGCCCATGTCTACTCCCAAGTATGACTGATCCGTCAGTTTCTAAAGTGCTATAAGACCCTCTTGGTATATTTTCTTCATCTGGCACATATGGATATGGATGTGTATGTGTTAACTTGAAATTCAAGAATTGGTTTGATAGGTCTATTCTAGTGGGGACTGGCAGTGGATTTTGGCCAGTGTTTGGTTTAGGGAACTGAAGGCCATTCCTCCCTACATTGTTGCATCCCAGCATGCCCTTGTTGAAGGAGCTTCACAGACATGTTCCGAACCACCTAAACATGTAAAATAGGAGCAGAACTGAACTGACTTATTGAATTGGTGAAAATTATGTTTTGTTTTGTTTTTTTGAGTGGAGAGGAGCTTAACTACCAATTGCATACAGTCAGAATTCAACATTTTGAAATATCTTCTGATTATTGCTCTTGTTTCGCAATCTGTCTGCTGACTGATTTATTTGCATCATGTAGGTTCACCTGCTAATTTGACCAAGACTTTGGTCCAATGAATAAATATTTTCCACCCAGTTCCTTCCATCTCTTAAAGGTGTCATCTTTCCTTTTCTTTGTGTCAGACAGTCCATTTAGAAGTGCTCTACACGGGCAAGGAGGCTTTTTGTCTCTGAAATGAAACTCCCTGCAGTACTTTATTGCATAAATTAGCTGGAATAGTTATGTTAGTGTGGATGTCATATACTGTAAAATATCAAAGCAAAGTGAAATTCCTAATGTGGGAAAGAACATAGTTTCATCCATTTCAGAAGACTGGTTGTTACATGGCAGATAAAAGCATTCTTGTTTAAAAAATTAACATGTTGAGTTTACTGTTTCAGCTATTTGGAGAAGTTACTTTTTAAAGACCAACTCCCCCAGAAAACCTCAAACTGCCAGGCCAAAAAGAAACATTTCCAACTGCTGTATTTAAAATTAACAGCTTGGAATAATATATGGTATGTTGCCATAGTGGTAGAATGGCTTCTAAAAGTTAGACCTATTGTGACTATGAGGTTGATACCAGTGAGTGCAGAGCTGGTCCTATCATTAGGCAAAGTGAGTCAGCTGCATCATGTGCGAGTTGCTGAGCAAAGAGATGGCAGATGCCAATTTGTTGGCATATGACATAAATCTCAGTGTGGAATAAGTTCTGCTTTGGGGCCTTGTCCAAGGTTACTGCCCTGAGATGCAGTGGAGAACATAATTCCCATTGCCGACCTTGATGCAATATTTTATTTTATTTTATTTTATTTTATTTTATTTGTACAACTTATATGCCGCCCAATACCCAAAGGTCTCTGGTTGGCTTACAATAAAGAATTAAAACAGTTAAAACATCAAATATCAATAAATAATTAAAACAATAATAAAAACCTTACACTAAAATCATTATACTAAAATTGCCATCAGAGGACCCACAGTCTATGTTGTATCAATTAAAAAACTTCTGGAACAGGAAGGTTTTTACCTGGCGTCGAAATGTCATCAATGTTGGCACCAGGCGGATCTCACTTGGGAGGGCATTCCATAGCTTGGGGGCAGCTGCCAAGAAGGCCCTGTTCCTGCAAGCTATCCCTCTCGCCTCCTTGAGGGATGGCTCTTTCAAGAGGCCCCCCTGGCTCAATCTTAATTGCCAGGTAGGTTCGTATGGAAGGAGGCGGTCCTTCAGATATCTAGGTCCTAAGCCATTTAGGGCTTTATATGTCAAAACAGGCACTTTGAATTGGGCTCGAGCAGCAACTGGTAACCAATGAAGGTTATACAGAATTGGCGTGATATGATCCCTGGTGGACCCACCGCTTACCAGCCGTGCTGCACAATTCTGAACCAGTTGCAATCGCCGAACCATCTTCAAAGGCAGCCCCATGTAAAGCACATTGCAGTAATCAATACGGGATAATTACCAGTACATGCGTAACTTTCATGAGGCTCTGCTCGTCTAGGTAGGGGCGGAGCTGGTATATTTTCCGCAGATGAAGAAAGCCACCCCTGGGCACCGAGTCCACCTGGGCTTTCAGAGTTAGACCGGGGTCCAGGAGCATGCCCAAGCTACAGACCCTGTCCCTTAGGGGGAGTGCAGCCCCGTCCAAGACAGGAAGATAGCCCTCTAATCTGTCTGGCGAAGCACCCATTAACAGTACTTCCGTCTTGTCTGGATTGAGTTTCAATTTATTAACTCTCATCCAGTCCATTATCTGGCCCAGACACGAGTTCAGCACAGAAACCGCCTCACCTGGATTGGTGGAGAATGAGAGGTAGGGCTGAGTATCGTCAGCATATTGCTGACTCCTCAGCCCAAACCTCCTGATGACCTCTCCCAGTGTAAATGTTGAACAGCATGGGAGACAGTATAGAGCCCTGAGGAACCCCATGACGTAAACGCCACGGGGCGGAGCAACTGTCCCCCAGCACCACCTTCTGGACACGGTCAGCCAGGAAGGAAAGGAACCACAGCAAAGCAGTTCCTCCATCTCCCAACCTGGCCAGCCCATCCAGAAGGACACCATGGTCGATGGTGTTGAAAGCCGCTGAGAGGTCCAGGAATATCAACAGGGTTGCACTCCCGCTGTCTCTCTCCCGGCAAAGGTCATCATACAGGGTGACCAAGGCAGTCTCTGTGCCAAAACCCATCCTGAACCCAGATTGAAATGGATCCAGAAAATCTGTTTCATCCAGCAGCGCCTGGAGCTGTCCGGCCACCACCTGCTCCAACACCTTGCCCAAATAAGGGAGGTTTGCTACTGGCCGGTAGTTCACCACCAGCCCTGGGTCCAGGTTAGGTTTTTTAAGGAGTGGTCTGATTACTGCCTGGATTGGTGGAGAACCATCCTTGGAAAGGATGAAGGTGCCATCTTGACTTCATGCATGACAATGTCTTGGGCTAACTTAGAAAAGGATATTCCTTCCCAGGAGTAGAGATGTAAAATTTCCAGAAATTTTGAAGCTCGAACCCCCCACCCCGGTTTTTTCCTGTCTCCCCCCCCCAGGGAAACGGAAATTGAAAACAGTGCTACATTAGCACTCCCCCGCTTTTCAGCTTGATAGTCATTCTATTACTTTAGAAACATAAAATGACTATGGACAATTGGACTTGGCATAAAATTATCATAACAAGCATATTAAAATATAGTGCTTCTTCTTCTTCTTCTTCTTCTTCTTCTTCTTCTGCCATGTCCTCGTAGAACGTTGGCGATCAGTAGCCTAAACTGGTTTCTATCTAAAGCTATTCTAAATAGAGCAGCTATGCTCACTGCGGACAAATGCTTAAGTTCTTAAGCCAGAATGTTGTTCTATGCCCTGGGCCATGATTCTCATCTATTTTTCCTTGAACGAAAACTTGCATTTTTATTGTGCATTATGTGTCCGAAATACTGCAATTTTCTTCTCTTTACAGTATTGAGGATTTACAGTATTGAGCCGCCTTGGGTCCCTTCAGGGAGAAATGTGGCATAAAAATAAAGTTTGTTTAAATTTATTTATATTAAGTATGCTGAATACATAGGATCAAAATATTGAAGTACGAAGTCTGATCGATAAGTCCCGGTTTGTCAAGACTTTCCTCATTTTCTGGAAGGAATTTCTATCATGTGCAATTCTACAATGAATTTCACATGAAGGATCCCAGTTATCTTTGACAAGTATTTATAAGATGATACTCTCTCAATTATATCACTACCAATCATGAGAACTGGCATGTTATTTATAAGATGATATTATCTTATTTCACTGCCAATCTTGAGAATTGGCATGGTGACTTGAGAAGAGAGAATCTTGAGAAGGGCCGTGGTGGCTGATCAGACTAGTGCATTGAAACAGTCAGTTGCAAAATCAGCAGTTTGGCGGTTCAAATCCCAGGTGCCATGCAGCGGAGTGAACTCCCGCTGTTAACCCCAGCTCCTGCCAACCTAGCAGTTCGATAGCATGTAAAATGCAAGTAGATAAACAGGTACCACCATAAAAAGCAGAAAGGCAAACAGTGTTCCGTGCAACCATGCTGGCCACATGGCCACGGACTTGCACAACAATGGCTCTTTGGCTTGAAAACGGAGATGAGCACTGCCCCTAGAGTCAGACAAAACTAGCACTCATGTGCAGCGGGAATCTTTTTTACATTTAATCTTGAGAAGAGTCTGTGAACCATTTTATTTTTACTGATAACCATCCATTTTATCTTCTTCACATTAAGTCGTAATCCCATGAAACTGCTTTCTGCAGCAACAGAATCCAGTAATCCTTGCAAATCTGCCAGACTTGTTGCAAGCAGGACAGTGTCGTCAGTGTAATTTATGTTATTAACAAGACCTCCATTCACCTTCACACCTTGGTTCTTTCCTTCAAGAGCAACCTGGAAAATTCTTTCTGAATAGATATTAACAAGTAGAGGTGAGAGAATACAACCTTGATGAACACCTTTTGTAACTGACACATCTCCTTATACCTAACCATCTATCCGGACACCAGCATGCTGATTCCAATACAAATTCACAATCAATCTGATATCACAATCTGATATCTAACCCTAGTTCTTTAAGAATATTAATAAGTTTATCATGTTTAACTGAGTCAAATGCTTTTTCATAACCAATGAAACAAAAACATCAACATTGACATCGAGACATCGCTGAAGTAGTATCAGAAGACAAAATAATACCTCCTGAGTTCCAAATCCATTTCTGAATCCAAACTGGGTATCTCCAGTGCTCTCTTCACACTTCTGATATATTCTTAAATGCAGGACTTTTAAAAAGAACTTCAGGATGTGACTCATCAAACTGATGGTCCAGTATTCATTATAACTTTTTTGCATTAGGTTTCTTTGGAAGTGGTATAAAAGTGGATTTGAGCCAGTCCTGTAGGATGGTTCCACTTCTACAGATGCTGTTGTAGAAATGGACCAGAAGGGAAAGAGATTCTTCTTCTCTAAGCAATTTCAATACATCCATATATATTTCATCAGGGCCTGGGGCTTTGCCACACTTTGATAGTTTAACACTTTGATAGATACACATTTCATCAGATACACAATTGGATAGATACACACTTCGATAGTGTATCCAAACAATTATTACAAACAGATCTTATTTTTTATGAACTAATGTAGCTAAATGATTCAATTTTCTGGAATCAGATAAATGTAAACTCTTGCCTTTTTAAATTAAGTTAACTAATTAAATTAAATTAATTATATACTTTCAGGTTCTTTTTGTTGCTCTATATTTACTTCCAGTGCTTTGAGGCCTAGTGAAGAAGACAGAACAGAACCAAACATACCCATCTGGGATTTGATTTTAGGAGGCCACTATCCTGCCAAGATAACTCCATGGACATGGAGTCACGAAGAGTCGGTCACGACTGTAATGACACAACACACACACACATTTTTCAGAAGGCAACTCAAGCAGTTGTGCCACCATTAGCTGGCAGCTGCAATGCCATAGAAAACTCCCATGATTTCAAGCATCCTGCAAACTCCCTCTTTCCCCAGCAGTGCAAAGCATTATGAATCTGCCACCTTTTCCTTCAAGGGGGACATGGGTGGTGGAGGATTCATTTTAGAACACTTGCTAATCTTTAAAGAACAAATGGGATGCAACCGACTTCCTCTCTCCACATTAGACATGGTCACAACTTGGCGAAATTCTCGGTTCCGTTTCCGTTCCTCGTTTCCGTTATGCAACGGAAACAGTAACGACAATTAAGCTGTCAGAACTCGAACTCGAACCAATAAAAGAAAAATTGGGTCTGATTTGTCGTTGTCGTTCATGGCATCGTGGCGATCGCGCGATGCCAAGCGGCACAGAAAAAAAGTTTTTAAAAAACCCCGATTCCCGGCCAAAAAAGCAGGCAAAAATATGCCTGCCTGAGTGAGGGCACCTACCAGAGGGGTGGTTTCTGGGGAGGGTGGTTCCCGGCCTCCCTCCTCTCCTGTCCTGGGCTGCTCTGGTGGGGGGCATGCTCATCGTCTCACCATGCCATGCGGTGTGGGGGGATCCAAAATGGCGATCGCAATTTTTTTTTTTGAAATCATGGTCCAAAAACCCACCAAAGCACCACACAGAAACATGCGAAAATTAGGTATTTTAACTGCCTGAATTTTTACAGTAGCAGCAGTGGGTTTTTCTTGCAATAAATGTCTGTCTCCAATCCCATTGATTTTATTTTTATTTTTATTTTTATTTTTTTACACCTGCACAATGATGGGCTGGCCATGGGATGGGACCATGCAAATTTTTGGAGCCATTCCACCAATCGCATGGCCACTTGGCCAGGTTTTGACTGAGACTTCTGGGATGTGCCAGTCGGGCATAAAAATCCCACTATAACCCTAGCCCTAACCCTAACCCGAACCCGAACCCGAACCCATACGCCAGTACACTGTCCTTCTTAGTGGGTCAGAGGCACCCAGAGGTGCAGCCCACTAACTCACCCTAACCTTACCCGTAATAACCCTAAGCCTAGCCCTTGCCCTAACCCCAACCCTAAACCAGATCTGTCCTCGCATTGCACTACATGCAAGTACATTTCCCTTCTTAGTGAACCAGAGGGCGCCCAGCAGAGGCATTCTTCTCTCACCTCGCTCACCAGTCCAAAGTTCCAAAAAACTCTGTACGCCAGTATGCTGTCCTTCTTAGTGAGCTAGAGGCACCCAAAAGAGAGGTGCCTCTGCCAGTGCCACTTGGTACGCAATGGCTACACGGTCATGTACCCTTCCTTTTCCCTTTGTAGCGGGCCAGAGGAGGCACCCAACCCAGAGAGGTGCCTCCAGGAGCCCACTACCCTACCCCCCCTAAAGCAAAGCAAAGTGTTCTGCTTATATACCGCCCCATACCACTACAAGTAGTCTCTGGGCGGTTTACAATTGTTAATTACAGTGTGCAGGCTACACATTGCCCCCCCAGCAAGCTGGGTACTCATTTTACCGACCTCAGAAGGATGGAAGGCTGAGTGAACCTTGAGCCTGCTACCAGGGATTGAACCCAGGTCGTGAGCAGAGTTTTACCTGCAGTACAGGCATTTAACCACTGCGCCACGAGGCTCCAGTACTAACGATAAACCAGTACTAACGACAAACGACAAACGAAATGACAAATTTTTGAAAAATTTCACGACAAACGGAAACGAGCCGAAACGGGCCGGCTCCGACACACGACAACTCGAAACGTCATTTTTCCTGGTCGTGCCCATCTCTACTCCACATCTTCCAAGTCGCTGCCCCCATTTTGTGAACTAGTGGCTTGTGAAGGGCTTTGCCATGCTACCTTGACAAAGAGGAGCCCACAAAGTGAGATGACACTTTCTCCTTAATAATAATAATAATAATAATAATAATAATAATAATAATAATAATAATAATAATTATTATTATTATTATTATTATTATTATTATTTATTTATTTATTTATTTATTATTTATTTATTTTTGTATTTATATCCCGCTTATCTCCGATGGGGACTCTAAGCGGCTAACAACAATCATCAGACATCAAGAGCAATCACAGAGTAACAAGTTAAAACAAACAGTAAATATAAAATCCTAAGCCTCCAAGTGCGCCCCAGCACGTCAAAGACGTTTCCTAACTAATAAATTGGAGACATCAATAAACATAATAATAACAACGATGGCGGAGGAGAGGGGGAAAAGGAAAAAAAAAAAATTAAATTTCGCCAAAGGCCTCTCGAAATAAAAAGGTCTTTAAGGCTTTTCGAAAGGCCTGCAGGGACTCTGCAGAGCGCACTTCGCAGGGGATGGCATTCCAAATGGAAGGGGCTGCCACAGAGAAGGCCCGGTTTGGGTAACCGTCTTCCGGGCCTCTCGGGTGGCAACCCGGCGCGAGTGCGCTTCGCACCTGCCGAACTGGACGGGCCGAGATGGATCGCTGGACGATACGCTCTGACAGGTAGTCCGGTCCCAAGCCATGGAGGGTTTTATAAACTAAAACCAAGACCTTGAATCTAATCCGGGCCGAGAACGGGCAACCAATCCGACGCACACCAACCACCAGCCTGGCTGCCGCATTCTGCACCCGCTGCAAACGCCGGAGAAGAGTCAAGGGCAACCCCATGTAGAGTGCGTTACAGTAGTCCAGCCTCGAGATCACCAGCGCTTGGACCACTGCTCTCAGAGAGTCAACGTCCAGGTACGGGCGGATCTGGGCGATCTGGCGAAGATGGAAATACGCGGCCCTGGTCACCGACGCCACCTGGGCTTCCATGGTCAGCGCCGGGTCCAGGACCACGCCCAGATTCCGCGCCCTCTCCACAGGCTGGAGAGAAAACCCCCAGCTGCGGAAGAGGGCCACCGTACCCAGACGGTGAGCTCCCAAAGAACATAACCTCCGTCTTCTCGGGGTTGAGCCTAAGCCTGTTCGCCCGGTCCAGGCCAGGACGGCGTCCAGACACTCATCAAGGATCCTCACAGCTTCCACTGCAGAGGTTTGCGTGTCATCAGCGTACTGATGACAGCAGACTCCAAATCTCCTAATGACCCCAGCCAGCGGCCTTACGTAGATGTTAAACAGCATAGGGGACAGCGACGACCCCTGAGGAACCCCACAAGGGAGTATCCAAGGAGCCGACAACTCCCCCCCATGCAGCACGTACTGTGAACGGTCCTCCAGGAAGGATCGGAGCCAACTGCGAGCAGTGCCTCCGATACCAACCTCGGAGAGCCGATCCAACAGGATACCGTGGTCGACAGTATCAAAGGCCGCTGACAAATCCAGGAGAACCAACAGGGTAGAACAACCCCTGTCGGCCGCCCGGATTAGGTCATCTTGCAGCGCGACCAAAGCTGTTTCAGTGAGGCCTGAACCCGGACTGGCATGGATCGAGGCACTGCCGATCCTCCAGGTATGACTGTAACCGAACCGCCGCCACCCTCTCGATCACCTTGCCCATAAACGGGACGTTGGCTATAGGACGGTAGTTGGATAAAACGTCCACAGATAGGCCAGGTTTTTTAAGAATGGGCTTAACCACCGTCTCCTTCAGACGAGAGGGAAAAACCCCCTCGCTGAAGGAGGCGGTAGCAATAGCCGAAGCCCATTCGGCCATAGTCCCCCCGGCAGATTTGATGAGCCAGGCTGGGCAGGGATCGAAAGGGGTGGACGCCGGTCGGCAGTGAGCCACAGCCTTGGAGGCCTCGACAGCAGAAACAGGCCCAAGCACATCCAACCGAGGCGATTTAAGGCGGCCCAGCACCTGGGGATGCCGGGCAGTACTACTGCAACCGGAGTCGAAGCCGGCCCGGATGGCCTCTATTTTGGAACAAAAAAGGCTGCAAAATTCTCGCTACTGAACTCAGTAGGAGGAGGCCCGGCCAGACTAGGATTGGTGAGGTCCCGAACCACACGGAAAAGCTTATGACGGTTCGAGGCCTCACCAATTCTCAGGGAGACAAAAGATCTTAGAGCCTCCCTGATCGCGATGGAATAGCGTCTAGTCTGGGATACGACGGCAGCCTTGCTAATAACCGTCCGGGTTCTTCTCCAGCTGCGCTCTAGTCTTCTCCTCACCTGCTTCATTCGGAGCTCAGACGTAAACCACGGCGAGGACCGATTCGCACCGGAGCAGACGCTTAGGGGCGATTCGATGGTCTGGGCAGCTGTATCAAACCAATGGTTAGCCACAACCTCGGCCGGCGCGCCAGTCAGTTCTCCAGGAAACGCCCCAAAGACTTCCTGGAACCGAGAAGGGTCCATGAGTCTTCGGGGACGGGCCAAAACAGGAGGCCGATGGTCCCCGCGAGGAGGGGCCGGAATCGCCACAGGGAAAGTAAGCAGGTATTATTTCTTGGATTTCTTGTGTCTTTTATGTGAACTGCCCAGAGTTCCCTCTTGGGAAATCAGTGCGGTATACAAATTTAAAAATAAAATAAATAATAAATATGATGGTGGAGGAACCACTGAAAGGGAGAGAACAGGTACCTTTCCATAAGACTGAAGGATGTCTGGGCCTCCAGTTATTGTTTGACTCCAGTTCCCATCAACCCTAGTGTAAGGGAACATAAAGCAGAGCTATGAATATTTATGAAGGGGTATCTGTTTAACCAATCAAATAGTCTGTAGGTGAGCCTAAGGAGTATAAACCAATGACAATTGGATAGGACATAGGGACTGGCTAGGGACTGGCTAGGGTTTGGTTAGGGTTTCAACTGAAAAGTAAAATGAACATCCAATTGCTCCTGTGTTTAAAGTTAAAGAGAAATAAGGTAATAATAACGCTAGACAAAACATTACTGAGGGGGGAAAAGCCTCAAGTGGTGTGCCTAAGTTTGGAGCACCACCTTCCGTTGCTATCCAGGGCATAGCTTTGAGAAAACTGGTGTCTCATTTTCCATGCTTACGGTCTCCCTGTCAAGGGTGACAGACTGCAGATCCATACTCTGCAGGCAGCTTGGGACACAGAGTGAGAGGCAGCGTGCAGGTGTGTCTGTGCAGTGGCCATTGAGACCCGTTGACACAACAGCCATTACAGCAGCTCACCCTAGCAAGGAGACACACTGGTCTGGATTCTCCCCACCCTTTGGCTTTCCTGCTTCCATTTCAGGCAGCCTTTCAAGAGGGCAGCCCTTTAAAACAGACTGCTTGATAACTCTGTCTAGCAACATTTGAATATCGAGCAAAGAAAAAAAATGTGTTTTCTTTGGCATAGCTGTCGGCAATCTCAGCCCACGAGATTACTGAGCATGCATGTGAACCTTTTGTGCCCTTTTAATGGGACACTGATGCTGCCAGCCTAACTTGACAAAGTCCTATTGTCAAGTCAGCACCGGAGCATTCTGCATCGTTTGTGTTTGGTACAATGCCATCGTCATCAGTTAACTCCACTCGGTTCTGTTGCTCGGTTTCCCTTGGAGAGTGAGCACTATGATGATGGGGTGTGTATGGCTGAAATCCTATTGCCTAGTGCAGTAAATTGACAGCTAAAAGGGGCCCATTGAACCCGCGGGGATTTGGCGAGTCCACATCTTTGTAAGTTCCACTGATCCAATGAGTGGCTGCTGACTCAGCTAAACAATGAGACTTCGGCCTATGCCAGGGATCATTCTTTTGTTTGTAAAGAAGTTAGAGTAGAAAGATCCCATCCAAAATGCCTTGCTTTGTTATTGGCTGGCTGCATTTATTATGGTCAATGCCCCTGAATGCCCTGCTTGGATTTCGGGATGGTTCCCAATTAGCCTGATAAAATGTTTTTTGTTTTTATTTTAAATAAAAAGCTGTGATAGCCACCAAGTAATCAACCTTTAGGTTTGCTCCTATTACAGTGGTACCTTGTATAAAGGAATTAATTCATTCCAAATGAAATCCTGTTAAGCACATTTTCCTTTATACAAATTCCCCATAGGAATGCATTGAAAATGGAGTAATCTCTAATCGCAACCATTTTTATGTTGTAAGGATACGTCCCATAGGCAATTCTGTTAAGCACATTTCCCCTATCTCCGGAATTGTTTATGTTGTACATATTTTATGTTATACAAACTGTTTCTTATACGAGGGTCCACTGTACCTCTTTCTCTCCTACCCTCCTCCCTTGCCTTGGCAGTTGGCTTTGAAGAATTCTCTGCGTTACTTCCCACCCAGCTTACATGAAGTCCTGGCCCCCGAATTTGCCAAAGAACTACAAACCTATGGACATATCTACATGTACAGATTCTGCCCTCACATTGAAATGAGGTAAGGGCTTTGGGTGCATCTTCCAGTATATTACGATAAACTGCCAATCCCGTGCTCAGGCAAGGAGAGAAGACTATTCCTTTTGGCTTAGTGATGTAGCTAAAGTTCAGCAGTGGGCTGGTAAATTTTGAAGTGCAGAAACCACAGAGTGTTTTGCGCCACCATAAAGACAAGCAAGGTTTAGCATCATAAGCTAGCATGAACTCCAGTTGACATCTTCAGATGTAGCCAAGAGGTAGGCTGGCACCCATGAAATCTTATTTATTTCATTTTATTTATTTATACATGTATATACTGCTAGTCTTCCAAAAGGAACTCCAGGCGGTTAAATAAAAAATATATATTTATTTTATTTTATTTTATTTTTACAACTTATATGCTGCCCACTACCCAAAGGTCTCTGGGCGGCTTACAATCAAAGAATTAAAACAATTAAAACATCAAATATCAATAAATAATTAAAACAATAATAAAAACCTTACACTAAATTCATTACACTAAAATTGCCATCAGAGGATCCACAGTCTATATTGTATCAATTTAAAAACTTCTGGAACAGGAAGGTTTTTACTTGGTGCCGAAATGTCATCAATGTTGGCGCCAGGCGGATCTCACTTGGGAGGACATTCCACAATCTGGGGGCAGCTGCCGAGAAGGCCCTATGTCTGCAAGCCATCCCTCTCACCTCCTTGGTGGTTACTTCACGTCCTTCCTCGAGCTGAGGTGAACTTGCCCCCGTGTTGAAATCGGTTTTCAACACGGATCGAGAAGTGGATTGAAAAGATTCCCGAGCTCCAGGATGGAGCGCAGTTCAGGGGGCGTGGTCGGGGTAAGCTCGGATTGACCCCACAAGGACTTAAGGTTACGTTCCTTCGAACTCGGATTGACCCCACAAGGACGTGAGGTTACGTTCCTTCGAACTCGGATTGACCCCACAAGGACGTGAGGTTACGTTCCTTCGAACTCGGATTGACCCCACAAGGACGTGAGGTTACGTTCCTTCGAACCGATCTCCAGCAGGGCCACGGACTGCAGTGAGAGGGACGTGAAGTATCAGCCCTTGAGGGATGGCTCTTTCAAGAGGGCCCCCTGGCTCGATCTTAATTGCTGGGTATATATATGAACAAGCAGTAGCAATACAGCTTGTTGATTTTTAAGGAAACAAAAGGTTGTTTTCCATTTTGCTGCAATGGATTAACATGGGTATCCACCACCCTACTGGGCACAGTTGCTCCTCATGGCAATCCCAGTTACCACCACTCCTAATACCATCACAAAATGAAAACATTTATGCTGGTCTATCAAGGTGTATCTCATCTCTCCCCCCCCCCATAAAGTTAAGGAGACTGAATTGCTCAGTTTAAGATCATTATACTTTTCATTACTTAAAACATTGTGGTTGGTTAAGCCCATTCCCAAGTATCCTGATGCCGAGAAAGGCCCAGCCACCCCGACCAGTTGGTATGAGGGCTGCAACTATGCTCGGAGGGGGGTGGGATTTCAGCTGACATCATCGTTGTCCTCTCTAGGCACTGTGTTTCCCTCCTGGGAGCCTTGAGCAGGAAAGTAGCTGCTCTGTTTGGAAGTCAGTGTAGCCTTCTCATTGCAGAGGTTCTCAGACCAAAGAATTAGACCACCGGCTAAGGCTTAGGGCTGAGGTGGAGAATCTGTGGCTGTCTAGGACAGTTACTTCACGTCCACTCTCGTCCCGGGAGGAAGTTCGTGGCGTGTTGATGTCAATCACGGTCTCATGGTCTTGCGGTTCTGTCCCTGTTCCCATGTACGCACGGGCACGATTGATGATACCGGCATGACTGTTTCCGCACGTCCTCGTTCCGTGATTAGATGTGAAATTTCATGCCTTTGTTCTCCAGGTTTTTTTCCAGCCCGACCTTCCATTTTTCGATGTTTCAATTCTCAGAAGCATTGCCTTCAATGCATTATGGAGCTAAGTTTGAGGCATTTGTCTTTTAATCTCTCTGCACTGTGTTGCTGACTCCATAGGGCAGTGGTGGCAAACCTATGGCACGGGTGCCAAAGGTGGCACTCGGAGCCCTTTCTGTGGGCACCCAACATTGCCCCTTAATAGCCACCTGTATACAGGTTAAATTACTGTATTGGCACTTTGCAAAGAAATTAGTGGGTTTTGAATAGCAGTTTGGGGACTCGGTCTCTAAAAGGTTCGCCATCACTGCCATAGGGAATGTACTGGCGAATGGCACTTCACACTCCTGCCACTAGATGGAGAATGGCACGTTGCGTGACGAGCCTTACCTCACGGACACTCATCTCAAAATGAGAAGCGTGACAAGCAGATTCCTGAGGCCAGGGAGGGGAATCTCTCATCCCGCCTAGATCGCAGTTCAGGGGGCATGGTCAGGACAAACACCCCTTGTCCTGCAATGAATGTGCGGTTAGATTTCTTTGTACCGATCCCCAGCGGGACCGCGAACAGCTATGAGATGGACATGAATAACACCAAGAATTCTGTGCCCAATACCCATGGCTGGCTGTCAGATGCTGGTACCTCTAATCCAGAAACGTATTTTTGCTAAGCTTTGTTCTTTTGCCCACAAAGAGAAACAGTGACCAGCTGCAGAGCTCTTATCCCTGACAAACACTGTTGAAAAACAAGTTATTCAGTAGGGTTAAGAGGTGGTCTATGCTGACCATGTTTCCATTTTATACATCTAGATAATGGCTTGCATGCAAAAATACAGAATATCCCGGTGGCAGTGGTGGTGGTGGGGAACTTTCAGGTTAGCAGCCACATGTGGGTCTTTGGTGCCAGAGTTGTGGCCCCCAAATGGAAAAACAAGACAGTCTTGCATCAGAAACTGTATATGGGCAATTCACGAGCAACGGACCCTGAAGAAGGACTGCTGGATGCAATGGAGCCCTACAAGGGGATCCTGTCCATTTGTAGGGGTGGCTTAGCAACATGCAAAAGGCAGGAATACTGTGTAGAAAAACAAGGCAACCACTAACATGCCATCCTGAACATACCCTGTGCTTGGATGAGAGACCACCAGATAAAACCAGTGATCTCCAGTTAGGGCTAGGAAATAATCATGCTTTAAACCTTGGAAATTGACAGCAGCAGGTGAGATGGATCGCTTAGCCTCACTCAGTGTGACACAGCTTATACTGTATTCTACAGGTGCCAATGATCACCTGGAGGCGCTACAAAACAGTCAGACTGTCATTACTGTGTCCCAGGATATATGTTTTTGCCCTGCAGTTTATATCACATTGCCTGTCTGATTCCATTCATCAGTATAACTCGAACAGTGTCAATTAAAAGGACTCCCTAACGTGCCAAGGGATTTTGAATCCCCCCTTCCTCGTATAGATAGTTAATGGCTATGTGCCCAAGAGGATGGCTCCAGCTGCTAAAACGATTATGGCTACACACACTTCAAATGCAGGATGTGAAACTAGTCCATGGGTACCTGATTATCTTACTTGGATGACCTAGTTTTGCTGTTGAATGATTTTCCATATGCAGAAAGAGGGAGAGGGGGGGAGAGGGAGAGAGAGAGGAAGAGAGAGAGAGACTGACCATTCAAAATCAATACACAAATGCAGCTGTTTTCCTCCTAAAATGTGACATGGTGAAACCAAAGAGCACACCCAACTCATTGGCTCACAACATTCTTGAGCTTTTTGATTATTTAAAAATATGAATAACATTTTGCACCTGGTTAGTTTATGTAGGGAGAATATAGTTTGATAGAGACCCATGAAGCACTCTAAATACTCAGTGAGGAACTCGTAATTTCTTGGAATATCAGTATAGTACTATAAATTCAGTAGATAGAAACTGTACTTTTGTGTAGGGAGCTCAGCAGTATAGTTTTGGTTCTAACCTATTTTGTTGTTCAGCAGAGCAAGTCAACATTCTCTGGGGCAATTCTAAACATGGGGGTAGCCCAACATAATAACTTTGAAACTAGCACCAACTTGCACTGGTTGAAAATCAGCCATGAGAATTGCTTTGTGGGTGTGAAGTGGTTAACTGATAAAAAGAAAAAGTGAGCTTCTGGGATTTTCCTTTGCTTGATGTCACTTTGTGAATGATGGTGGAAGTTTGGAAAGTTCCAAATCCATTTGGAAAGTCAGGCGGTCTAGAAATATAAGTAATAAATAAATAAATAAATAATAACTAAGTGCATCCAAGTCAGCAGTTGCAGAGAATAATTTCGAGCAGTTGCTTTTCACTTTATGTATTTTATATATTTTCATTTCAGAGCTTACCCCATCCACGAATATCCTTGCAAAACCAGACAAGCTGCTGCAATCATGCACATGATCATGAATAATCTTGACCCTGCAGTGGCACAGGTAGCAAACATTCAGTGATTCCTTACTCCTGAAAAGAGCTAGTCATGTTGATATCAGTGCATTGGGGTTGTTTTGTTTTCTTTTGTTGGCAAACCAAACCATTTCCATTCCTCATTGATCAGGTCCAGGCCCAACGTGAGGGAGATGCTGGCAAACTTCTTAGGCCGAGAGAATGGGGTGGACACCTCATGGCTAGCTCTCAGTCATCTATGTTGACCTGCTGCCTTTACTTGTCATGGGAAATACTGTCCTCTTCCATGGACTGATTTAACTGTCAGACCATGAAGGGCATGTGCCTGGAAGGGAAGAGGATTGCCTTATCATTCAGCAACACTTTAGGCATGACAATATCCTGAGCTAGCCCTGTCATGGCTGCTTTCACACGGCCACCAAAATCTGCTGCAAAGTGCTCTCAGATGCAGAGCATAAAATTGTTTTCCCACAAGCAGCGGACTTTTAAAAAAATGAAGTGCGACCACGCCCACTTAAGTGCAACCCAGTGCATTTTACAAGTACTGGGTCTCGAGGTGGTAAAATCCTTGTCGCTGTTCTGATGTGGATTTTGAGCTGTTACTTGAGTCCATGGGAACATGGAAAATCTACACCAAAACCTTTTCACCCCCAGTGTGGTGTATTTGCTGTGGTTCTCAGTTGTGGGATCCGAACAGTTGCGGATTTTCAAAACGCAACCATAGGATCATCCAAACTTCACCATCAACCATGTGACTGGTCTGGGGTGTGTGTGATCCGGGTCAAAGTTTGCTGCGGATTGTAGTGGTTGTGTGAAAGCAGCCATGGATTGTTCCAATATCAAGAGAGTCACTTCTCTGTGTGCTTGCTAGTTTTTTACATGTTTGCTGTAAGGATTTCTGAGGTAATAGCTAGGAAAATTTTAAGTACATACTGAGAAAGAATGCTGTTTAAAATACAGATTGCTTTGTGATTCCACATATTTCAGTGAGAGAACATACTATAAATCTACAGATGGGCACGAGCTGCCAGTTTGGTAGTTTAGCACACTTTATTTTCCAGCCAGGGCTGGCGCTAGGTTTTTTTGTGCCCTAGGCGAGGAGTGAGCGGGTAGGGCGGGCAGCAGGGGGCAGCAGTGGTGCAGTGGGGGCGGGGGGCAGTGGATGGCGGAGGACGGCGACGGGTGGGGGGTGGGCGGCAATGGGCGTGGGGGCGGCGGGCGGACGGCAACAGGCGGTGGGGGGACGGACGGCGATGGCCGGCGCCCTCTGTCCATTTTGGTGCCCTAGGCAACTGCCTAGTTCGCCTTAATGGACGTGCCGGCCCTGTTTCCAGCCACAGCACCAGTTGATCTGTGGCTTGCTGAAGGAGGCAGGGGAGGGATGCCTGGGTTTTGCTTCTGAGTGGGAGCCTGCTGGAGGGAGCAGGGCACCAAACCACAGATCAACTATGTGGCTAGATAACAAACTATGCCAAACCATCAAACCACCAGTTATAGTGCCCATCTCAATCATTTGTTAATTTTGAGAGAGAGAGAGAGAGAGAGAAGGAAATTTTCATTATTGCAGAAAGAATGTGAGGAAAAACATACCACTTAAATTGAACAGGTTTATGATATGAAGTTTGTGGCAATTTACATATTCCACTGTATTTGAGATTAAAACTCGGTTATTGAATTAGAACGAGGAAACGCGGAAATCGCTCTAAAAGAACTATCTTAACACCTTTTATGTCAACACTGTTTAAAATGAAATTTTTAAAATGTGCCTGTTATAGTTTCCCCAGGAACTTGTAACATACGGAGGCAACGGACAAGTTTTCAGCAACTGGGCCCAGGTAGGAGGACCTTTGTATATTTTCTTGATAGAAATAGTTTGACTGTATTAGTTTGACTAATAACAGAAGATATCTCACCAATCTTCTGTTATTAGACTATTATTTCTACTAAATTGCAGGACTGTCATTGAGGGACAACTCTTTGATTTGATACATGTGGTTATTTATGGAGCTATGAACTTAAACCACATTTGCTTTAATTAGAATGTTCTTAAGGCCAAATTCACAGTTAGAATATTGGGGGGGGGGGAAGCATTACCTTCATGGGGTCCATTCTTTCAAAGTTGAGGTTTATTCACAGCCTGCTTGCAGCCTATTATTTATCTCCTAATGACCAATCATCAAACCAAAAAGAACCTAGTGGTACTTTGCAAGACATCTCAGGCTATGGTACTTTCTTGTATGTAAGCTCAGCTTCTAATTATGATATTATTAAAACTACCCCGTTTCCCCGAAAATAAGACATCCCCTGAAAATAAGACCTACTTACAGTTTTGCCCTTCACTGAAATATAAGGCATCCCCCCGAAAATAAGGCCTCCCCGATAATAAGATAAAAATAAATGTGTACCTTATTTTTCTTCATGGAAAAATAAGACACCTTTTTTTCTTTCAAGGAAAAATAAGACATCCCCTGAAAATAAGGCCTAGCGCATCTTTGGGAGCAAAAATTAATATAAGACACTGTCTTATTTTCGGGGAAACACGGTAGGAACTACTGCCCCTCTGTGTATGCCCCTATAAATGGAGATCTCCAGGAACACTCAAGTGGTAAAGTGGGAGAGTTTCCAAAGCAGTAACATAGAAAGTGTGTGTGTGTGTGTGTGTGTGTGTGTGTGTGTGTGTGTGTGTGTGTGTGTGTGTGTGTGTGTGTGTGTGTGTGTGTGTGTGTGTGTGTGTGTGTGTGATTTTCTATCATAAAAGCTAACCAGTGCACAGGTAGTCCATGTGAGTAAACTAGAAGAAACTGTTGTGACTCTTGTAACATTTTTGAATGAGTCTTAGGTTAGTTCTTGTGATCATTTTTTTTGGGGGGGTCACACCCAATTTACTTGAGAAAGCCCCTTGAGACTATGAGGATAACCATATGTATCAATGGATGGTGTTGCATGTTTCCCTGAGGACTAGCTGCTTGACACCTGTAGGAAAGGATCCCCTCGATACACCTCTGAGAGGAAAGAGTTGTCCTGGTTCTTCTCCCTTTCTGACTTCTATGGCCCTTGTTTTTACTTTCCTCCTGTCAAAGTTTCCCTGCTCTGAGCCTTCTCAGTAAATTGGAATGACAGCTGAGCTTTTGGAAGGAGGGCTGGTGGCTTATATAATTTCATATATACTCAGAGTTTGGAGACATTACTTTCTTTGAACTACATCTCCCACAACTTTGAACTCAATTCTGGGAATTATAATAAAAATAAATGAATGTTTCTACTCCTGGATACAGGCATATGAAAGATGGTCCAAACTTGTTTTCATGCAGGTTCTGAACCAATGGATTTAAACAGCAAGAAAGGGGATTCTGATTATTAGCAAGGATGTCGTAACAGTAGCAAGTGTTTGAGAGTCAAAAGGACTGTCTTGTAAGATGATGGACTTTCCTTTGTTGGAGGTTTTAACATGAGACTGGATGACCCCACTTGGCTGTGGATTTCCTGGTGGAGATTGCACTAGGTAGATCTCTGTTCCTTCCTTTCAGCTCTACAATTCTATGATTCTATGAATGCAGTATTGTCCTCCTTGATGCCTGAACAATAGGTATTAGAGATGGGCACAACCAGAAAAAATGACGTTTCGATTTTTTGTTTGTTGGAATGGGTCCGTTTCGTTCCGTTTCTGTTTGTCGCGATTTTTTTCGAAAATTTGTCGTTTCGACGTTTCGTTCATCGTTTGTTGTTTCTACCACAATTTAGTGCGATTTGACTTCCCAGAGCATGGGGGCGTCCTGCAATGACCCAGAACAGGCGGAAAACACTTTAAACTGGGTGATGAATAATATATTTAATAAATATATCATAGCATAAGACTGCATCCTATGCAATAAAGCAAACAAAGTGGGCAGAATGCAATATTCTTTTTTTCTCTTGGTCAACGCTGACTGAACCGGCCACCCTACTTGGTCTGGCTGCCTGTTATACTTTTTGTTTTGTTTTGTTTTGAAGCCTTTATGCATCCCATTTCCCCTCCACCTCTCAGAGGCAGCAGGAGACACAGTATTCCGTTCCTCCCCCAAATCTGGATGAGGGTCTACTCTACTCCTCTCAATGTCACCTCCCCATAACACTCCTTGTAAAGCCAAGCAAATGCCACCCTGGTCAACTAGCAGTCAGAGATTCAGATGCTTCCCCACCACCACCACCACCACAATCATCCCGATGAGTTCCCCTCAATCTTTTGGGGAATCATCGCCAGTTGGAGTGTCCCGAGGAGCCCGGTTCGCTCATGGAGCGGAAGTGGTCTCGGTGTTGTCTCAGGCGGCCATGGGCGGAGGCTTCCCTCCCACTCAGCATGATCTGGAGGACATGTGGGCCACCTTCAGCTGCTCTTGTCTGCTTTCAGCAAAGCCACGAAGCCAGAACGGCAGGGAACAATGGGGAGGGATTCTTTCAGCCACCTACTTTGAAACAGTTTTTCCAAAACAGGAGACCAGTTCCACCAACCCTGTGGAGACACAGTCCATGCATGCAGAAAAAAAGGATCCAGAATGGTGGGGAACAATGGGGAGGGATTCTTTAAGCCCCTACTTTGGAGGCCAGTTTTGACTACCCAGGAGACCACTTCCACCAACCCAGTGGAGACACAGAGTCCACGCATGCAGCAAAGAAGCCAGAACGGCGGGGAACAACAGGGAGGGATTATTTCAGCCGCCTACTTTGGAGGCCAGTTTTGACTACCCAGGAGACCAGTTTCACCAACCCAGTGGAGACACAGAGTCCATGGCGGGGAACAATGGGGAGGGATTCTTTCAGCCCCATGTTTTCATATCCAGGCAGGAGACCACTTCCAAAGCCATGAAGCCAGATGCACGCGGGGAACAACGGGGGGACGGGAGGGATTTTCAGCCCCTACTTTGGAGGCCAGTTTTGACTATCCAGGAGACCAGTTCCACAACCCAGTGGAGACAGGGTCCATGCATGCAGCGCCACGCAGGGAACAAAGCCAGCCCCTACTTTGGAGGCCAGACCCAGGAGACCACTTCCACCAACCCAGTGGGGAACAACGGGAGGGATTCTTTCAGCCACCTACTTTGGAGGCCAGTTTTGACAGCCAGAGTTTTGCCTGCCCAGTGGAGACACAGTCCACCCAGGAAAGCCCTATCCAGGAGACCAGCCAGAGTGCTAGGGAGGGATTGTTTCTTCCAGCCGTTTTGCCTGCCCAGTGGAGACACAGTCCACCCAGGAAAGCCACGAAGCCAGAGTGCTGGAATGCTGGAATAGTTGGAAGGAATCTCCCTCCTTCTGCAAAGGGATTTCCCAACCTGGACTGTAACCGGTGGGAGTGAGCCCCCCATCTTGGAGGACAAAGTACCCCAATTCTAAACAAAAAAGTTGATGATGACTGTGCCTGTTAAAGTTGGTCTCCTCAAGTGATTTTCCGCCTAGAGGCGGGGGCAGCCGGGGTTGATGCCCGGGGAAGTCAAGGAGAGTGGCCGACAGGGCGCATGTCGGCTCGGAGGCTGAACTTGAAGCACTGAACCACTGATAGGCTGAAGGAGAAGCACCTGGAAGGCCTCCTCCAAGCTGGGAGTCCCGGGAGTCTGACAGGCAGGCAGGTAGGCAGAGGGGCAGGCAGGCAGCCAGGCAGGCAGGGAAGCAGGCAGTCTGGCTTACAGGTAGGAAGGCAGGCTTGCAGGGTACCCACCCAGGACAGGGAAGGCACAAAGCCAAAGTGCCAGAAGGGAGGATTGTTTCTGCCTTTGGAGGCAGAGTTTCTCCACCCTAGGAGACTGAGTTTCGTCAACCCAGGAGACAGAGTGGATGCAGGAGAACAGGGCTATTTCTTTAAGGCTGTAAGGAGAGCTAGGCCCCTGCTAATCAGTCTTTGAGGTAGGTTGTTGTAAAGTGCATCCTGACCACTTTGTAAGCAGAGTGGCTCCAAAACCCCAGGGAAGGGAGGAACACATCGAGGAAGGCAGGTATTGGGGTGTACTACACTCAGACCAGCCATGGCCAACAGGGAAGTATTGGGCCTACACTGACCCTAGAAAAAAATATTCCAGGGCTGCTACAAAGACCAGGGAAGCCCTATAAAAACTGGGCTAATTATGTAGCCCTTATTAGATCCATACATGCAGCGGAAATACAGGCATTCAGGCAGACAAAGGTGGAAGGCAGGCAGGCAGGCGAAGCATTCAGGCAGGGCAGGCAGTCATATAGACAGAGCAGACAGCCAGGCATAACTGCGTTGCACTGGTGGAATGTTAGGATGGGAGGCATACAGGCATTGGTTAGATTGGGTTAGGGTTAGGGTTAGGGGAAGTTGCACGGCTGCAACCCCAACAGTCTTGTCCGGTTCAAAATTATAAACATTGAGTGGTCCTCCCTGGTTCGGAGCCAGGCAAGGGCTAGACAAATTGGGCCTACACAGACCCTTCCAAAATGACACATTGAGTGGTCCTCCCTGGTTTGGAGCCAGGCAAGGCCTATAAAAATTGGGCAGTAATCGAACCCTTCAAATTGAGTGGGAATGCAGGAAGGCAGAACAGACAGGAAGGCAGGCAAGCAGGCAGTTAGGCAGGTAGGCACAGGGCCAGGCAGGCAGGTAGGCTGGTAGGCAGGCAGGCAGGCAGGCAGGCAGGCAGGCTGGCAGGAAGTTGGGCTTGCAGGGAGGAAGCCAAGCTGGGTGGCAGGCATAATTGCAGGCAGGCAGGCATAAGAGTTGCTCTGGTAGTGCATGTTAGAGCAAGGGAGGCCTGTTTGGAAGGAACCGTTGGAAGAACGACTGTGGACCTAGGTCTTGGAGTGTTGGGGTAATCCCAACGTGGAAAGGTTGAAGCGGATGAAAGTCAACCTTTCCACGGTCTCCGAGTCCAGACGAGAGTGGCGCGGCCTCAGAACATCTCCCATGTGGGAGAAGACACGCTCACTCTGGACACTGGTGGGTGGGATGGACAAGAGGTCCAACGCCAGAGTCGAAAGAGCGGGCCAGATGTCTGCCTTTCTGGCCCAGTAGTGGAGTGGGTCCAAGGTGAGGGATTGGAGGGGCTCGGCCATGTACTCCCTCACCATGGTCAGAGCGGGGTCCGGTTCTTCTTCCTCCCTTGCCTCCACTGAGGAGGAGACTTCCATGGCTAGGGCAGAGGCCAGGTAGTTGGCTGCTGGTGGTAAGGAACCTGGTCTCTGGGTGTACACTCCTGCAGTAGAGGAAGAGGAGGACCCTTGCGAGGATTCCTCTTCTGCATCGCTCTGGCTACCGTGCACCCTCGGGAACGCCTGGGCCTGATTTGAGGCAGCCCTGCGGACTTGACGGCATAGCTCTGTCTTCCAGGAGTTTAGGTTGGCAGCGCTGCCCGCCAGGGAACCCTTGACGCGAGGGTCGCACAGGCATGCCATCTGGTCCACCTTTTCCCTCCTCAGTGGGCTAAGGCAGGTATCCACGCCGGTCAACAGCCTGTCTGCCAAGGCCCTGCACTTTGGGAGAAGATCGGCTTCTTCCCGGATACTGGCCTCTAGGCGTTGGCGAAGGGCATTTACCAGGGGGAGTACGTGGCCCAGGCTGGCGTTGTAGTTGCTGAGGACGTGGGTGGTCTCCTCAAAAGGCTGCAGGATACCTACCATCTGGGAGAGGGCGAGCCACTCGGTAGCACCAATGTCCAACACCCTTCCCTCAGGCAGGACGGGAGTGTGTGACATGACGTATTCCACCACTTGCCTCTGCTCCACCAGGCGCTTGACCATTTCGTAGGTGGAGTTCCACCGGGTGGTCACGTCCTGGATCAGGACGTGCTCTGGTCAGGCCGTCTCCTCCTGCCTCTCACGCATCATCCTGGATGCCTTTGATGCTGCGTGAGTAGTGCCCGACGATTTTCCTGCACTTGTCCAGCAAGGCCTTGGTCTCCAGGGTCCCCTCATCCCAGGAGTCTTTTGGTACTCCCAGCCCAATGGCATCACCCACCACTAGGTGCAGTTTGTGTGCTGCACACACGATGCCATGGAGCCCTGCCCTATCAACCACGTTGATCATGTTACGGCCTGCATCAGTAACCATGAATCTGCGATTGATCTCCCCCTCGGGTGCCCACTCTCGCAGTGCCATCTTGAGGACCTCAGCAATGTGGATGCCTTTGGCACTGTCCTCCATGCTTTGTGCCTGGAGAAGCACTACCCTGTACCCTCTTGGGGTGCTCCCTTGTGTCTCCCCCTGCAGCTGTTCTTGGGATGCCCTGGTGTCAAGGACCTCCTTGGGTTGCCACCAATGAGCCATCAGAGAGAGGTATCCATGGTGCCCACCGGTCCAGAGGTCGGAAGTGAAGTGGATCTTCCTTCCTCTGGCCGCCTGCAGCAGGGCCCGGACCATGTCCCTGACGGACTCAAAAAGGGAGGGAATTTATGTATTTATTTATTTATTTATACAGCTTATATACCGCCCGTCTTCCTAAAGGAACTCCGGATGGTTTACAACAACTTTACAACACAGCAAAATTACAAAAACAGCAGAGTAATTAGAAACTAAACTAATAAAAGCAGACAAGAGCAACAACAGCAGATGGCGGGACTGAGAAAAAAACAACAACACTGTTTGGGTCACCCAAACGCCTCCTGGAAGAGAAGGGTTTTCAGCGCCTTCCGGAAGGCAGGCAGGGACTATGCAAGGCGCACTTCTGCTGGAAGATGATTCCAGAGGGTTGGGCCCACCACAGAGAAGGCTCGGGCACGGGTGGAAGTTTTCCGAGCCTCCCTGGGCATGGCCACACGCAGCATGTGCGCCCACGACAACCTAGTCGGACGGGCCGAGGTTGATCGCTGGTCGATCTGCTCCATCAGGTAGCCAGGTCCTAGGCCATGGAGGGTTTTGTAAACCAAAACCAGGACCTTGAATCTAATTTGGGCTGCAACAGGTAACCAATGCAGGCGAGCCAGAACTGGGGTGATGTGTTCAAATCGACGCACACCCGCCACCAGTCTGGCCGCTGCATTCTGGACCCGCTGCAGCCGCCGAATGAGAGTCAAGGGCAACCCCATGTAGAGCGTGTTGCAATAGTCCAATCTCGAGATCACCAGCGCCTGGACCACTGTTCTGAGGGAGTCCCCATCCAGGTATCGGACGAATCTGGGCGATTCAACAAAGATGGAAAAAGGCAGCCCTGGACACGGCGGACACCTGGGCTTCCATGGTGAGCGCTGGGTCCAGGACTACGCCCAGATTCCGGCCACAGTCCGATGGCCTGAGGGAAACACCCTCCAAGATGGGATACGGGCCACCGTAGCTGGATGAGGAAGCCCCAAAGAACATGACCTCGGTCTTATCGGGGTTGAGTTTGAGCCTGTTAGCCCTGGTCCATTCCATGACCGCGCCTGGGCATTGATCGAGGGTCCGGACAGCCTCATCTGCAGTGGTAGAAAAGGAGACATAGAGCTGTGTGTCATCAGCGTACTGATGACAGCAGACTCCATGTCCCCTAATGACCTCAGCCAGCAGCCTGATGTAAATGTTGAACAGCATGGGAGAGAGGGACGACCCCTGTGGAACCCCACAAGGGAGTATCCAAGGGGCCGACAACTCACCCCCATGCTGAACCTGCTGGGGACGGTCTCTGAGGAAGGACCGGAACCAACTGTAAACAGTGCCCCCAATCCCAACCCCATGCCTGCTTCCCCTCTCTTCCTCCCTGAGGAACCAGGGCCTGACACTGTCCCAGGCAGAGTCCCAGGGTGCCTTCGCATGAGGTGGCTACGCAAGGCACTTGAGGAGAGGTGTTTGGGGTCATTCCCCCTGCGCACAACCACCCCACATTTCTTGCACACCGCAAGCCTCGAGTCTTCCGGGCTGTTATCAAAATTCTCCCAGAGAGAGCCGTGAGGCTTATGGAAAGTACTGCCCCCTCTGGTACTGCCTGCTGCTGCTCTGCTGGTGGTGGTATGGCTTGTGCCCTGCTGGGACAATTGACTGCTGCTGTCACTGGTGGTACTCTGGGTGGAAAGAGGGCTGCTCCTTCCATCACTGCCTGAAGCCTGCCTTTCGTCTGTTCCTGCCAACAGGTCCTCAGAATCCGGGATATGTAGATCGCAAAGAGCCCATTTCTGATTCCAACTCCTCGTCTTCCTCCTGATAAACGGGGAGGGGGGTCCATGTCAAAGCCTGGTGGCGATTGTGCTCGCATGCAGTCATCCATGCTTCCCTCAGTGACAGAAGATGGTCCAGTTGTGCTGATTGTGCAGCTGCTGCTTGGAGAGGGAGTGGCAGCAATATCACTATCTGCACTACTTCCTGTGCCTTCCTTCAGAAATGTGCCCCTATTTATTTTATATATAGAAATATGTTTTCTTTTTATATTTGTGTTAAGTAACAAACTGTTCTAATAAACTTATCCTTTTGACCCACAAGCTTACTCTCACACTGTGTTCTTTTGTACGAGCTTTCAATGTTGCCCTGCTGGCCCTTGGTATAAGTTTCTAATTTCGGAAATCAACTTGATTCACTGAAATGGAGGAAAAATTAGTAAACAAATGGTAGTATTTGAAATGAAACTAAATCCGGACCGGAAGTCCAGAAGAACTGCTCTTCCCTTCCTCAGCACTCAGTCAGCAAATCTGCAGTGCAGGCAGGCACATTCAGAGAATAAAATAAAAATAGTTTAATAATTTTCTGGATTCAACTTGATGCACTGAAATGGAATGTGCCTGCCTGTGTGTTCAAGCGCGCACACAACAGCACAACAAACAAACAAACAAACAGTAGTTGTAGTCAGGGAATAAACTGAAAATAATTCACTGAATTCTTCTGATCCACTGAAATGGAATGTGTCTGTGTGTTCAAGGGCACACACATACACAGCACAACAAGTTTAAAAACAAAGAATGAAGTAAGTAATTAGTAAACTAAATAATATTGTAAAATATTCTCCACTTAGGATAGAGGTTCTGTTCTTGGCTTGCACTTCAAATGTGTGTGTGTGCAAGCAAATTGAAGTTGGGAAATAGAAAATAAATGGTAGTACAGTGGTACCTTGTATAAAGGAATTAATTCGTTCCAAATGAAATTATGTTAAGCAAATGTTCCTTTATACAAATTCCCACAGGAATGCATTGAAAACGGAGTGAGCCTATTTTTATGTTGTACGGATTCTCCCCATAGGCGATTATGTTAAGCAAATTTCCCTTATCTCCGGAAGTTTTTATGTTGTACAAATTTTATGTTATACAAGCTGTTTGTTATACAAGGGTCCACTGTATATAATATATTTTAAAATATATCCACACCTCCCACTCCCAGTCGACCCTCCCCCTTTATCCAATATCAGAAAAATCCTCCTGTCCCCACAAACAGCCAGAGAAGAGGACAAATAAAAAACCCTAACTGCTTCCCTTCGCCAGACAAAGCTGCAGGGAATCAAAGAATTTTTTCTAATAAAAAAATCAATTCCCTCCCTGCCTGCCTAAAGCCTAAAGCCTCCAGGCCTCCCTCCTCGAATAATCTCCAGCGCATCACAGCCCTCCTCCCTCCACATCCAAGACCCGACTGCGACTTCTGGAAAGTGCCTCAGCTTTTTATGCCCTCTGGCACATCCAGAAGTGTCAGTCAAAACCTGGCCATGCCATTGGTGGAATTGTTCAGAAAATTTGCATGGTCCCATCCCATGCCCAGCCCACATGGGCAGGTCTAAAATAAAATAAAATAAAATAAAATAAAATAAAATCAATGCAACGTTTTATTGCTATAAAAAAACCCACTGCTGCTATTAAAATTCAGGCATTTAAAATAAATAAATTTCACATGTTTCTGTGGTGCTTTTGTGTGTTTTTTGACCACGATTTCAAAAGAAAAATTGCGGTCACCATTTTGGATCCCCCCCCCACTAAATGGCATGGCGAGACGACGAGGATGATGCCCCCCCCAGCCTGGTGCCAGCAGCTCAGGACAGGAGAGGAGGGGGGGAAGGCCGTGGAACCCCCCCCCCCAGAAACCACCCCTCTGGTAGGTGGCAAAGCCTCAGGCAGGCATATTTTCGCCTGCTTTTTCGGCCGGGAGGGAGTCGGGTTTTTCTTTTAACTTTTAAAAACTTTTTCTGTGCTTGCTTGGCATTGCGCGATCGCTGCGATGCCACAAACGGAAAGAAAAAACCGACCTAATTTTTCTTTTTTCGGTTCGAGTTCGAGTTGTAACGGCTTAATTACCGTTACCGTTTCCGTTACCTACGGAACCGGAAAAAAACGGTAACGGAAACGAAAATTTCACCGCTCCATGCCCATGTCTAATAGGTATTACTCACTGGGTTACCTCATTGTAATCCAGTGGCAGTACCTGAAGTAGATGTGGCTGGAATGGGGGGCCAGGGCAGTGGGTTCTGCATGCCAGGAGGGAGGAGTTGCAGTCCTTTGGGGGGGGGACACAACAACCTGGGAAATGATTCATTCTATGGTAGCCACTTATGCCTCATTGAAAGGCCAAAAATGCATTGGCAAAGAGAGAGGACAAAAATAAGGCATCCATTGTTCATACAGTAAAAAAGAGATATACTGGATATTTTTCTACTAGCAGCCTATGAAGGTGTCACCCATAGTCTAGTTTTGCTATTGTTCATACAAGTATGCTTTAAAATAAACTGAAATATCAAAAACCAGAAGTGTGCTCCTGAACAAGTGGAGGAAGCACTTGACTTACCAAATAAGTCAATGATTATGAATTTTCACTAGTAAGCCACAACTAGAGTAGGCTCATTCACTCTGTGGGGATGTGATTAGGTCAGCTTCTCTGTTAGTTCCCCTAAATTCATGGACCTATGATAATGTGACTTACTATTCTAGGAAAACAGGACTTTACTACTGGATTTCAGCCCATGTTGTTATCTGGAATTAGAACAACCCTGTTCCCAGGCAGAGTGGCGCCCTCTTCTATTTTGTTCTAGAAACGGCTACTATGCTTCCTCCTGATATATGCAGATTGTGCTCTTTTTTTTTACCTCATGCGCCTATCATTCCTCCCAGGGCTTGTGTATAGGGGGCTACTGAGCAAAAGACAGACACTACAACATTTGGAAACTTGCTATCTGTTCCTTTGCTCCAGCAGCCTTGTCCAACTTAGATATGACGGCGATACAGCACAAGAGTTTCATGGGAGAACAATTACTTCTCTGTCACTGGTTACTTAAGAAAAGTAATTGGATGAATGATTTTATTTAGTGATGATAAGGACAGTTTGTCCTCAGTTTTTGGTGTCGTGTAAAAGAGACTGTTTATAAAAATCTTTGGCTGTAGCAAAACTATGCCTCAAAATGTTATTTTTGGTGTGTCTTATTATCCACAATGTCATTAAAAAAAAGCTTACTGAAAAGCATGCTTTTGGATGTAAATTCTTCTCCCAGCTTTGCCCATGCCTAGCTCCACTGCCTTCTCTGAGTCAAAAACATGAGGAAGAAATTTCTTTTCTACCCCTCTGTCCCCTAACCTTGCTATATCCAAAAGCAGTGGCTGTTTTCTGTCATTTCTACTAACCATAAAGACTGATGGGTATTTTGTCAATGACATCAGCCCTACAAGGGATGCTAGTCATAAATGTGACATGAAAATCTGGGCCTACAATCCTAATTACAGTATTATGGGAATATGCTCTTACTTTCTTCTAGGTCAGTGGTTCTCAACCTTCCTAATTCCACGACTCTTTAATACAGTTCCTCATGTTGTGGTGACCCTTTGCCCTGCTTGGAAGAGGCCACAAGCCCCCTTTGGCAGGCCACTGCCACAGGTGCCATAGAGAACTTCCCTGTACAAGCACCCTCAGCCAATCACAGCCTCCGGTGCCACTGACTGACATCCCCTCCAAGCTATCAAGCTGTAACTCACTCTTTTCCCCCCTTCTTCCCCCTCCTCCTCCAGACCCAAGCCGTTGGTGCCTTTTTCTTCACTGGCTCAGGGCGACCCCTGTGAAATGGTCGTTCGACCCCCAAAGGGGTCCCGACCCCCAGGTTTGGAACCACTTTTTGAGGTTGTGAGCCTACTCTTGTTTACAGTTCTTTTTCTAGCATTTTCCTGCAGGAGTGGGGGCCACTCTTCGGATCCTAATATACCACGTTGCCCGATCGACCGCGTGTCTGGGGTGCAGGCTGATTATTTGCATGTCCTCATTGGCGGTGCCCTGCCATCCCTGTTTTTGTCACCCATGTGGCCGCCAGCCATCACTTTTCAGATGGTAAGCAGTTTTGGCAACGGAGATAGGTGGTGCTGTGAGGACTTGCTCATATCAGCGGAACTGGCTTTCTCTCATCTTTTCTGATATCACGCCTAGTTGCTGTCATATAGCATCATTTGTGATGTGGTCGAGTAGGGAGATGCCCGGTATCCAACGGAGCATATGTAAAACTCTTATTTTACAGCAACCTTGTGAAATAGGTTAGCCCGAAAAAGTGGCGGTGGTTTAAAATTACTATACTAGTTGTGCTGGGATTTAAAAATGGGGTTTTTGGGCCAAAATAGGTAAGACGTTACATTGACTACCATGGAAAAATGCTTCGGAATCTCAGCTATGTCAGCATGCTAGAGCCAAACAATCAGACCACTCATAAGGCATGAAAATATTGACATATCTATAGCAGCTTCCTTGAACACAGGGCTATTTCCAGGCAGAAGTGGTGGCCATGCTTTAAAAATCCATGCACATCTTGAAATCTGGTTATTTGAGGACCCGAATAATAATAATAATAATAATAATAATAATAATAATAATAATAATAATAATAATAATAATAATAATAATAATAATAATAATAATAATAATAATTGTTTGTTTGTTTGTTTGTTTGTTTCATTTCTATACTGCCCATCTTCCAGGAGGAACTCTGGGCAGTTTACAACAATTAAAACAATGATATAAGCAAAAAGAGGGGGGAAACCCTCAGCAAGATGCATCAGGGGGCGGGAGAAAAAAAATCAAAATTAAGTAAATTAAATTAAAGGTCGCCATATGCCTCCCTAAAAAGCATGGTTTTCAAAGCCATGCTTCGAAGAAGTGACAGGGCAGTTTCTGAACTAGAAGCAAAGCTTCTATAAGAAATAAATAATATCTGATTATCTCTCAGCAAGGCTTCACAGTTTCACAAACTATAATTTAGCATGGTAATTAGGAGGCAAACAACCAGCTTTGGTTGCCTGTCGATTGAACCAACACAGGCAGCTTTAAATGTTACTTCTCTTGAGGGAATCCCTTTTTAATTGTGAAGTGGTCATCTCTGTTTCTTCTCTGAAAGGCCGAGTATTTTCATGAAACCTCCCTGGTTGTAAGATCTTTGGGAGAGGCCACCCTGTTCAATCTGACTGAACAGCTCAGTGGTTTAGAAATACGGCTGTGGGGCCAGAGGTTGTGCATTTGAAGCCTTACTGTGCCTCCTGGGAAAGAATTCAGCCTGTGTAACCCTGGGCAAGCTGCAGTCCCAGGTGGCCCCAAAAGAAGGGAATGGTACACCATTACTCATTTTATGTGTTAGTAGTACGTATTTGTACTTTTGGTTTTTGAAAAAAAAATTACTTTTTATAAAAGTATGCAGTACTGAGAAGCTCTTCGAAAGATGGCCATGAATTGGGATCAATTTGATAGCACACTGCTATCATTATTATTACCATCTGAAGGTCTTTTTTGGTGGCTGCTCTTAGGCTTCAAGATTATTTCTTAATGGAGGACCACCCTGCCCTTTCTGGGATACATATCTGTCAGTGGATGCTTCTGTTGCTACCTGCATGCCAACTCAAGTGCATATCCATGAAGGGAGCTGTCATTGGTGCCCATGACATTTTAAAAACTTTTTGGGAGGTGGGGGGAGATTATTTCCAGTTTCTGAGCTACACCAGGAACAGAATGTTAGGGAGAAGCAGTTTCAAGGGGAAAGCATGGGATGGGAGATTCCTCACCCCTTTTGCTACCTATAAGTGCTCCCTTCTCAACATTGCAGGGGTCTGGTAGCTGCCAGAAGCCCTTGTCTGCCACCATGTCCATCCTGTCTCTTAAGAGGACGTGAAGGCTGAACAATAATAAGGAAGAAACCTTGTCTGCTACCATTCTGTTTGTCTCTGCTCCAGTTCTGGCTCGTGATGCACTATTTGTCTGAGATGGATGAAGACCAGACCTTAGTCATGTACAGTGGACATCCTCTGGGACTCTTCCCTAGCCACCGCAATGCTCCTCGATTAGTCATCACCAATGGCATGGTAAACACAACGGTCAACACAGCCTCTTTGGGTTATTTCCTCTGTACTTCCTCTGCTTCTCTTGATTCCTTTTGAGTGGATTGGCCCTCCTTTTGGGGGAGTTAACCTGATATGTGCAAGAAGCAGTAGTTGGAAAGAGAGTGACCATTCCAGGGTTAACCCAATGGCTTGGGGAGAATCAGAACCTGGATTTCCTGGAATCTCTCCAACTCTGTAACTGTAATGCTTTCCGTGCCACTTTTCTGTTTTCCTTTCTTAATGACTCAGAGAGGAAGGAAGAAATTAGCCAAAGGACTAGCCAGAGTAGCCCTTGGCTAGATGGGCGGGATATCAGGTAATGCCTAGTGAGCCGTCCACTTCTCCTGCCAAGACAGAAGGAAGCCCCGCATATGTTATTATGTTAGGGGCGAAGGAGATGAGTATGGAAGAACGGAGTGGAATGAGAGTCCATGAGAAGAAGGCAGAGAAAGACGTGGGATGATAAAGACCAATAGTAGAAGGGTTTTTATTAACAGTGGGGAAAGTGGGGAAAGATTGGAAGCTGGAGCACAGGACACAAGTAGAGGTGAGGGAAGTGGATCCTATATGAATGGAGGGTCTACAACATGTTCCCGAACAACAAAGGTCCCTGAAGGAAGGAGTCTCAGGCAGAGCCATTGAGAGGGTAGACAAAGGATCCCATGGCAGATTGGGTGAGACATCCATGCTGCAGCACCATGTAACTCAGGACATGGGACATCCCTGAGACATCCAATGGACCCGGAGAATTTGGGGGGTGTACCCCTATCAGGAAACACCACTAGAGACTGCCAAGCACACAGAAAGGTGGTCTGAGTTGGTTGACATTTATGACCAGTTTGTTCCTACCAAAGTTCTTAAACACCCTTAAAATCAAAGTTCAAATCAAAAGTTATGTCCTCTTCTAATGAGGGTACCAAAAGGGATGGGGCAGAATCATCTGAAGTGAAATCCAAAGTCTGTCACACCTATCCCTTCTATTTTCCTTCTTTTTCACTTAGGTGATTCCTAACTATTCCTCCCGAGAAGAATATGAGAAAATGTTTGCGATGGGAGCTACGATGTAAGTGCTCAAGATCGGTGGTCCCCAACCCCCGGGCCGCGGACCGGTGCCGGTCCGTGGACCGGTCGGCACCGGGACACCTGGGGAGGCCGGGGAGGCTCCTCCCCTTTTCCTCCGCCGCCCTCCTCCTCCTCCTCTTCTCTCCCGCGGCCGGCCAATGGAGGAGGAAGGCTGGAGGAGCGCAGGAGGAGCTGCCGCCTTTGCCTTTGCCTTTGCCTTTGCCTCCCTCCTCTGCCCGCCGGCGGCCGCGACGGTGCATCCTCCTCCTCCTCCGCCCTCCTCCTCCTCCTCTTCTCTCCCACGGGCAGCCAATGAAAGAAGAAGGCTGGAGGGCGCGGGGGGGCTGGTGGGGAGGAGGGGGCGCGCGGGGGAGGCACAAGGAATGGGGGAGGGATGAGAGAAGCCCCCGCCAGGCCCCGCTGGAGGAGAGGAGAGGAGAGGCCGGGGTGGGGGGCCGGGAGCTGGAACACCGCCGCCGCCACCACCGCTCTGCTGGGATAGGGGGAAGGAAGGAAGGAGCGGAAGCTCCCATCCCCCGCCCCCCCCCACACAGAGAGGCCGGGCCCCCCAAGCCCCCCCAACTGGAGTGTGCGTGCGCTGGCTGTCCGGCTGGCCGGCGCAGAGACACCCCCCCCACCGACCTCCCTCCCTTCCCCCCTTCCCCCTCCCGCTCGCCTGCCCGAAGGCCGCAGCCGGAGGCAAGGCGATGCGGCGGCGGCTCCGGCCCGAGGGCGCCACCGGGACCGCCGAGCCACCGCTGGCGGCGGCACAGAGGCGCCCCACCAAGGCGGCCAGCAGCGGCGGCCGAACCCGGGCGGCTGCTGTGGCCACCGCGGCCGCCCGACAGGAGGAGGAGGCGGGGGCCCGCCGGCCCAGGAGCCCGGGCTCCCCCGCCCGTGCGCTGGGGGGGAGCGGCACGCCCGACGCCCCCAGCCGGCGAGTGCCGCCGCCGCTGCCGCTCCCATGGCCCCCTGCAAGGCACACACGCCAAGCCCCCCCGCTCCCCCTCCTCCCTTCCCCATCCCCCCCCCCCACACCCTCCCCTGCCCCCGCCCGACCCCCCGCACCCCCATCTCCCCCTCCCCACCCCCACCCCCAGCCCGGGCCACGGTAAATCATCAAACATTTACCGGTCCGTGGGGAGAAAAAGGTTGGGGAGCACTGCTCAAGATGACACGGACTTCCCATTTTTATTCATGAAACCTATTTCACAATTTGGTACAATCTGTGAAGGGAGGGGGAGGGATACGAGCGTGTGGGGCACTGGAAAGCTATATATATATGTATACACACACACACACACACACACACACACACACACACACGATCTGAAGAGAAACCTGTGTGTGTGTGTGTGTGTGTGTGTGTGTGTGTGTGTGTGTGTGTGTGTGTGTGTGTGTGTGTGTGTGTGTGTGTGTGTGTGTGTATACAGTGGTGCCTCGGATAACGACGGTAATTCATTCTCCGAGGTTAGTTGTTATCCGAAACACGTTGTTATCCAAAATGCAGTTTCCCATAGGAATGAATGGGAAACCATTTAATCCGTTCTGGAGCCCAAGAAAAAGGCACAGACACCTGTTTTTTTTTTTTGCTCAAAACTCTTTAAAAAGTGCACTTTAAAGGTACAGATGCAATGTCACCTGGGATAACTTTTTTACTAATGCATGCTGGAAATTCATTATCTGAGGCAGGCCATAGGGAAAATTTGTTATCCGAGGCAGCCCATAGGAAGATTCATTATGCAAGGCAGCCCATAGAGAAAATTCGTTCTCCAAGGCAGACCTATACCTAGGAATTGCGATTCGTTATCCGAAGCAGCCCATAGGGAAAATTCGTTATCAGAGGCAGCCCTATACTCGGAAATTTGCAGTTGTTTTCCGAATTATTCGTTATCTGGGGCAGTTGTTATCCGAGGGACCACTGTGTGTGTGTGTGTGTGTGTGTGTGTGTGTGTGTGTGTGTGTGTGTGTGTGTGTGTGTGTGTGTGTGTGTGTGTGTGTGTGTGTGTGTGTGTGTGTGTGTGTGTGTGTATACTGGGGTGGGTGGGTTTCCCAGACCTCTTTATAAAGTGCACTTTAAAGACCTGCAGTGCTGGAACACCCCCTATAGAACACATCCCCTGCAGTGCAATGCAAAAATGGACAAGAGAAACTAGCAAGATTACCCCAGCCTATTCCTACCCAAATGCAAACAGACAAACATAAGAAGCAAGAGAAATCCAGCCTGTTCTTCCTGCAGAGCAATGGAAACGAATGTAAACATGGACAGAAGAAAGCAGCATGAATACCCCAGCTTTTTCCCGCCCAAAATGCAAAGAAAAGCAGTGCAGAGATTAATAAAAGCTAGCTCTCTACCTTTCCAAGTTCGAAAGGTCCAAATCCCTCCACAAAACCCAAATACATGAAAAACCCCTACTCTAACTCTTCCCACCCCTCCACAAAGTGGAGGGTACACTTTTTTGCAAAGCATAATGAAACATTTGTTATCCGAGGCAGCCCATAGGGAACATTTGTTATCGGAGTCAGCCCTATACCCAGAAATTTACCCACAGCCCTATACCCAGAAATTATACCCACAGTCCTTTGCCATTGGAAATACAGGCTTGGAATTCTGGGAGTTGTGGTCCAAAACATCTGGAGGGCTGAAGTTTGGACATGCCTGGACTAAATGAATAGCGTTTAGCAGTAGGGCAGCTTTTCCATAGGCACCCTATGGATAAGTGGTGTTGAAATTCCCTTTGTCCCCAGCTGGTATAGTTAATGATGGTGGTGGCTGTAGATGATGGAAGTTACAGCCCAGAATCAATTAGAGAAGGATGTACTAGTCTAGCAGCGCAATATACTGATACCATAGGACTGCAATATCCATAGAATCGGGACCTGTAGTTCCACTTATCTGCTGTCTGAAAATATGAAATAAAAGCCACCAGAGATATGTGTTTGCAAGGTATAGTATCAGTATCTGGTCACTAGAGGGAACCAGAGACTACGCTATATAGAGAACATTTAATATCCACACAATTTAGTATCCATGGGGGTGGGGAAGCAATCCTCGATAGATACCACACAATCCTACTATATCTTTGTTTTGGGCTGGGAGTTTGTATAATTTTGTCCAGAAGTGACTAAAACTGCACTGCGGTTGATAGGTATGGACAGATGACAGCCGGAAGCTACTGCTATATTGGACCACAGGGAATAGTCCATGGCACAGTGGTAAGAACTCTGCTTCCTTACAGAAGGTACCATTTGTGGGGAAAGGGGAGTGTCATGCCACTTCTGGCTGATATGAACAATGCAGTGTCTATTATAGACCTTGGAAATTTATTTTTTACAAACACATGGCAAAGTCATGGCAAAGCCTTAAAAGTAATTAATTACCACTAACGTTACAATCAATCAATAAATTAGAAATTCATTATATTGTCACTAATGGCCTATTGAGACAATTGTCCACCTAACGAGTCTGTTCAGGCCATTGTTCATCTTATGAGCCTATTTCAGACCAGGGTGACAAGAGATCAAAGTGAACTATAAAATGGAGGACTCACAACTAACTTTCCTCAGAATGACGAAGCTGTTTGGATGAGCACCAAAATATTTCAGTCTCTCAAGAAAAGAAGTACCAGTTGCCATGACTCAACTTCCAGATCATTACAGCATCATTGTTTTGCTTAGACCTCACTAGATGTGACACTGATTGTGTACTTAGAGGGAGTGGGCCTTTAAGAGTACCAAGCTGGTTACTCTAACACAAGCCTTGCTTCATTCCACCCCTGGCCCATTGGCTTGGGTTTGTTTTGTAGCTGGTCAACAGGGGTATAGCACAGCTTTGTTTGTGTGTCTGATGTCCTTAGGAGGCTGCACTGAAAGATTTGCATGCTAGAGAGAGAATATAGGAGGGAAGGTGCTAAGGCCTTTGTGTGTGATCTACCTTTTCCTGTTGTGATACTTGCTTCATTTATTGTGGGGGCAAAAAATACAAGGATAATAAGAGGATTTCATAAAACCCAAACTTGGAAAAGTAACTAAAAGGTAACTATACATCAATCATTTAACATGTATAGAGGGTAAAACATTCTGAGAGGCACCCTAGAAATCCTTGAAGCTGGATTTTCCTTTATTCCTTTGGAATGATTAATAAATATAGATGTGTCAAACATATAACTGTGATTTATTATGCTAAATGAGTATTGTCTACAGCAGTGGTTCTCAACCTGTCAGTCCCCAGATGTTCCTGGACTACAACTCCCAGAAGCATTCAGCAATAGCTGAGCTGGCCAGGATTTCTGGGAGTTGCACTCCAGGAACATCTGGGGAGCCACAGGTTGAGAACCACTGGTCTACAGCAATGGTAGATAACATGCCGGTAGGCTGGATAGATAGTGCAGTGAGCCCGAGGTTGGGAGTTCAATGTGCCTTCTGTGAGTCGGGGACAGCCCGGGCAGCCTTGGGTAAGCTGTGTGGTCTTACCTAGCCACAGGAAGAAGGGAATGGCGAACCACTTCTGAGTGTCCTCCAGCTGGAAAACCCTGAAAATGTTTGCCGCGAACTGACTGAATGGCAATGATTATTCTTCATTAATACCTCTGTCTAGGACTTCCAAGCTCACAATGTGAAATAACCCCCCTCTTCTGTTACCTTCTGGCTTTAGCTGACGGTGCTCAACGCAGGCCGTCACTACTTGGGAGTGGAGAGCCTGGCTGGGAAGGTTTTTGTCACATCTGGCCTTGGAGGAATGAGTGGGGCTCAAGCCAAGGCTGCCGTCATTGCGGGCTGTGTGGGGATTATCGCTGAGGTAAGCCTGCCTCTGACTGGATTCAGAGGTTGATGTTCATGTCACCCCTTCACCCTTCTTTTCCATCGAGGTCTTCCTTAATTGAAACTCCCGTTTAATACCTTTGCATATTGAACATGCTGAGGAAAGATGGGTACCAGCTGTTCAAAGCTGATGCGTTTGATCCTTTTATATCCCCTCAAATAATGGAGAAGATGACCCAGCTATTCCAGAATACAGTACACATTGAGGGATTTGGTTCAGGAATGCATCTGGGGTGCTGTGGCGCCTGGCCTTCCTGCACCACCAAAGACAAGGCCTTTTCATCTCATTGCTTCTGGCTCTCGTCCCACCTTCCTTGGGTTTCTCCCCTTGAGAGAATCTGGAATTCTCTCACATGAGATAATCTGCCCCCCCCCTTTGGAAATGCTCAAACTGAATCCAGAAATAGCCTGACAAGTTCAAGAGTTGGTTCCATTCAGGACACAGCTTCTGTTTTCAGACATTTATTTATTTATTTATTTATTTATTTATTTATTTATTTCTATACTGCAACCGATTTTCCCAATGGGAACTCTGGGTGGTTTACATAGAAAACAATACATATGCAATTAAAAACAACACAAGAAATAAAAATCAAACCAATAATGCAATAAAGAAAACAAATAAATAAATAAGCGGGGCAAGAGGCACAAAACCAAGTAATGAGGGAAGCAACATCAAAACATCTCCGACCATGGTAAATAAAGGCACAAGTGAAGGTTCAGAAGAAGCAAGAAGTGACAACAGTGATAGCTCAGAATGTAAGGATGATTAGACAAGGCTCCTTGAAGCAAATATAACATTATGGGGAAACTTAATTCTCCTTCCTGCTCTCTTTCTCAAAAGGAATGGATTCCACACCCTGTTTTGGCACCGCTGAGGAGAGACCATATTTGCCAGTTGACTTTGTTTCGCTACAGTGCTAATGGTTCCTGTTATTCTTTAACCATTTGCTTGTTCCTTAGAAAAGTGGCTAAAGTAAAAGAAACCAAATCTCACAAGTGTCCATCAGGCTGCAGTTCCACTTCTAACAGAATAAATATGTCTGAATGAATGATTATTTTTTTGAGCCGGTGTTTCAGTAGCAGAAACTCACAAATGCCCCTCCCCAGCCAATCCCCTGACCCAGAATGTCTCCTGGTCCACCTTGGTGATTGTTGAGGCATTTGTTGGGATGTCCAGAGGATGCAGTTCCATCTGTGGGATGACAGCACTGAGTACTGTACTTTTGCATAAAATGCACCCAAAGTATGATAATTTTATAAGGAAATTAAAGGTTCTCTCCCCCAACCCCACCATCTCCCTGGTTCATCGGTGAGGACATTGGGATATTTCCTACCTTTCATGTGAATATCATGGTATATTCAGTAACAAAAGGCACGATTTTGCATGAATTTTTGTCCTATCCTGAAGATAGAGCAAACCTCATCCAGTTGGGGTGGGTGGGACTATTTGATAGTTGACAGATCCACCAAGTCATGCTCACTCCATAAAACATTTCTCCCAGGAGGAATTGAAATGTTCTCGTGTGAAATAAGCTTTAGAGCTGTGTTGCTGAAGCTTCATAGATTTTTTGCCATGGAAAGAACGTTGCTTTTAAATCTGGTCTGGCTGGAAATCTCACTGAAGAGCGATGCATGTTTCGTGACATATGAGTGTCACGAAATAGTGTTTAAAGCCCTTTCTATGTAGTTGACAGTTTATTTATGCAGGGTACACATCCCCCACCCCACCCCACCCCAGCAACCTGGGTACTCATTTTACCGACCTTGGAAGGATGGAAGGCTGAGTGAACCTTGAGCCGGCTACCTGGGATTTAACCCCAGTTCGTAGGCACAGTTCGTAAGCACAGTTATAGCTGCAGTTTACCAGTTTAGCCATTCATTCCCACTCATTCCCAAGTGATACCAGGGCTTCCTGACTCAACCTGAACATATTTGTGTATCTATTGTTCCAGGTGGCATGGTAGTCCCAAGTCTCATCTTCTTGCTTCAGGTTTTTGGCAGGTTCTAATCTCCTGAAGGGGCCAGGATATTCACAAACAGGAGCCTCCTTTTGTCGGCAAATCCTGCTAGGAGCAATGCTGTAAACACTGGAAGAAACTCTCAGCCTTTTCCGGACCACCCGCCTTTGACCTCAAGACGCCGAGAAACTCTTGTGAAGCTTTTTTAGTCACTGTTTTGTGTTCTTTCCCCCAAACGCACAATCTCAGGTGGATGAAGCTGCTCTTTTAAAACGTCACCGGCAAGGATGGTTAATGGAAATCACAAAAAGTCTGGACCATTGCATGGCTCGGCTCAGGTATGGGGCCACAAATAAGTTCTTCAATTTTTCTCTAATTAATTCCATGTCCAGGCAGAGTCTTTTGGGGATTGTTTTCTGCACTATTGTGAAAAAAACCTTCCTCATGTGTAATTCATGCCTGAACCTACTTTTCACTAGGGATGTGAAAAGCAGTTTTAATCCATTTCCTCAAAGCCTTTTGGCAGTTCCACCACAACCTTGATTTGTATCACTTTATCAGATTTCATATTTGCTTCCTCCACTAAAATTTGGATATTTTTCTTATACTTTCCCCATAAACATGCACGTACATATAATGTTACAGATGTTAATATTATTTCTGTAATACATAATAATTATATCCCCTTCAAAAAAAAAACCCTCTAGAAGTTGTCACATTCTCTTGAAAATGTGAATCAGTATTTTATTCGGAGCAGAATCATTTAAACCGTTTAAAGCCAAAGGACCATATGAGGAACTCTAAAAGACAGTTGATCTTCTAATTTTTACACAGAGAAGCAAAGAAGAACAAAATGGCTCTGAGTTTGGGATATCATGGAAATGTTGTTGATCTTTGGTAAGTACTGGTTGATGGTACTGCATAATAATTATTGTTTAATTTAAGGTTTCAAATTATCCTGTAACCAACTGTCTGTTGTGACATCTCCTCCAATCTAGGCCTGCATTGCTTATGCATAAAGAAGTATAACCCTATAAAACATCCCACTATATCCAACTTAATTACTAAACCAGATGTTCAACAAAGGATTCAGTTTTGCCTTTTGGTAGCACAGTTAAAATTATGTATTTTAAAGAGCCAAAGTGTGTGTGTGTGTGCGTGTGTGCATGCGTGTGCGCGCGTGCGCGTATTAAACAGGTGATTACATTTAAAGCTATTTTTTTAAAGATGTGTATGTTGTGAACAGGATTAGAACTGCAGCTTCTGGAAGAGGAGGTAACATTCTTTTCTATGCCACAGTCACAACTATTCAAAATGTTCCCTGCTCCCCCTTCCCCTGGAAGGGATGCCCTTAGTCACCCACATTGAAATTAATATGATTAACAGATGCTTGATAGGGCTGTATATATTGATTATATTGCTCTCTTTCTCATGGATCCTTAGTAAATACACAATGGCTACTCTCTTTATCTCGTGTTCTTCTAGTTTCTATCTGTTTGTCCTTCTGCCCCCTCCCCATATTCACATCAAAATCAGATTAATTGGCAACGTTTTCCCCACTCTCTCTCTCTCTCTCTGTCTACCCAGGGAACGACTTGTGGAGGAATTTGATACCACGGGGGAACGGTTAGCTGACTTGGGGTCTGACCAAACATCCTGTCACAATCCTTTTAATGGAGGTTATTATCCGGTACAGCTGAGTTTTGAGGAGGCTAATCGACTCATGGCCAGCGATCCCATAACATTCCAGGCCTTGGTGGAAGAGAGGTATTTGCAAAACATCCCCGGGGATTACGAACGAATTATGCCTCTGACTCTGGAGGGGGGCGGAAGTGGTGGTTAGATACCTTTTGCAACAAGAAGTTCCATCCTCTGGGTTTTGAGGATCGCCAAGAGGGTTGGGGCTAAACCACACAGCTTATTAATACAATTGGAAATTCAATTTTGATTTTTACCTCTAGCGGTGGTGTGTGTGTGTGTGTGTGTGTGTGTGTGTGTGTGTGTGTGTGTGTGTGTGTGTGTGTGTGTGTGTGTGTGAACACTGGCACATATTTTCTGCCTCATATACCTGAGTAACTCAATTGGCTCTGTGTATCACAGCCACTGGCTTGGGGGTGGAGGTTGGAGGGGTGGGGTGGGATGGGGTGGGGGATGTAGGCACTTTGCTGCGCTGCCACAGGCAGCCAACTGCCTTGAGCTGACCTCACAACCTTTTAGAAGAACTGGATTTCGGCTCTAGATATACGTAGCAATCGGAAGCCTGCTCAAATTATATGCAAAATGATTACAGAGGCCTGAGGGGGCTGAGAAGAGGGAAGAAGATGGCTGGAGCTGACCTCCAGGAGAGGAAAGTCTTGTTTTCAAAAGGTCAGAGCAGGCTGCAGAAATTTAATCAACCCCCCCCCCAAAAAAACCACCCATTTTTCCCCCCGACAATCAAATCAGCAAACAACCGTGGGCAGGAAGAAGGGTCTTATGTTTGAGAACAGTGCAAATACTCGGTGACCCAGCTGTATTGATGTTGATCCACGGCCAGCTGCCCAGATCTTCCCGCCTCCCCCCCCCCCCCCGAATGCATGCTCTCTGGAACTAGGAATTAGAGAATTAGGCTATATAGATTAAGAGTAAGAATTCTCTTCCTGCAGCTTGATCTTGTTGAGTCTGTTCTTCAGTTGGAAGGTGGCTGAGGAACTGGGGAGCAGCTCCAATGAACTTGCACGAAGTTCACTTTTGGGGCCAAAGAGTGGCACAAGGACTGAAGTCTTCAGATAAATCAGATACAGGGCCAGAGATGAGTGTGATTTCAAAAAATAAAATGGGTTATGTGTGGGTGAGGAGAGCGATTCCTATCAGCTCTAGCTAGTAGGCAATTTCATTGCCCAAAGCCCAGTGGAGCGGCCTGTGACATGAACCTTATGTAGGTTGTCATCTGAAATAGCAGGGCAATGGGAAAGGAAGTGTACTGTCCCCCACTCTGTCCTCATAAGAAGAGCCATCCTGGATCAGGCCAAAGGCCCATCTAGTCCAGCTTCCTGTATCACACAGTGGTCCCATCAGATGCATCTGGGAATCGAAACTAGATATCTGTCTCCTGATACCAGTCCCCTGCATCTGGCCCTTGAATCACCCTGGTTTTAAGCCTGGAGATTACACATCTCCATCATGGTTTGTAACCTGTGATGGACTTTTCCTCCAGGAATCTGTCCAATCCCCTTTTGAAGGCATCCAGGCGAGATGCCATCACCACATCCTGTGGCAGGGAGTTCCACAGACTAACAACACGCTGGGTGAAAACATATTTTCTTTTGTCTGTTTTGCTCTCCCAGCCCTCAGTTTGAGTGTATGTTCCCTGGGGGCTCCTGCCACTTGAAAACACTGCTGGTGCTTAGCCCAGCTCACCAGGGTGACTTTTTGGGCAAGCAGTCAGAGTGGTCCTTTTCTTCCTCTTAATGTGTGTTTCACACACACACACACACACTCTCTCTCTGTCTTGTGTGTGTGTGTGTGTGTGTGTGTGTGTGTGTGTGTGTGTGTGTGTGTGTGTGTGTGTGTGTGTGTGTGTAGGGGGTGCCCCCCTCTTCTTCATAAGGGGGTACCAGTGCCACCAACACATAGTTTCTTCTCCTTCTGGAGGAGAGCATAAGGTGTCACTCTCTTCCTTTGTAATTGTCGTGGGATCTGACAGACAAGAGTCCAGACAGGACAGGGCTATGCGCGGTGGAAGGGTTTTGCTTCTCTTCTCTGGTGGCAGAGAGCTCGCATTTGCCTTGGAGAGCAGGAGGAAGCTACATATCACACTGTGGCAAAGCATGTGGTGAAGATGAAGGATTTATTTCTCCTCAGTCATGTGCAATTTCCCCCCTTTATTTAAATTCTGGCCTTTCCCAGAAATTTTCCGCTTGAACAGTGATTGGGGCAGAACCTTTCTTAACCTGAAGGTCTTTACTGTCACCTCGGTGCTCAGCCTGCGCCATTCAATGGTTATATTTTATGCGCCAAAATTACCACAAAGCGCTCACATTATTATGCACCCTCATTTCAGGAAGGCCAGATTCAGTGGCCCACCACCAGGCCTTTTGAGATTGCAGCTGCTGGGGATATGTGGTGGGGACCTCTTATCTGTAGCACCCAGATGGGGAAGCTTTCTTGGCTTCTTTCTTACTTTCAGTGTTTGGGGAACACACAATCTCTGTCCGCCCCACCCCTGCAGTGTTCTTTCAGTTTAGCACCCTCCGCTCTCTGATTGATTGCTTCTCTTGCTGATTCTGGCCCTGCTTTTGTGTTGCTTAACAGGCTGCAGTTGTCTCAAGTTTAATTTTTATTGGCTTTTTGAATGTAGTTGGCCCTTTTTATAATGGGTTTTGTCTGCCCTCATCCCTTGGGATGAGGCCTGCCTTGGGCTGAAAAAGCAGGCTATAAATAATAATATCAATAAACATGCCAGTGCTTGCCTTTTAATAGAAATCTGTTTCCTACACTCTTCCATGTGATCCATTCAGCGTACGGCATACCCTTATCTCGTGTCATTCTCAAAACCAGCAAAATGCATATGGCTTTGTGACACACATGCTTGAGTTGTTGAAGGAGAACTTGAAGGAACCCTCATAGGCAGAGGTGCAAGAACTAGAGGGAACACCCCATGTGTGGGTGAAACAGCAGCCGCACATCTCTCACCACACACACACTCCTCCAAGTAACAGTTACACAAGTTAGAAGCCTCAACACATAGGGAAGCAATGGAGAGGAAGCCAGATGGCACAGGAATCTTCCCATTCCTGAGGGATCACTTGTTGATCTGTAATTTGCTACAGTTTGATTTTCCCCTTTCCCATCCAACCTCAAAAGTCAGTAGTTCTTTGGAAGTTGAGTCATAGCAACAGGACTTCTTTTTTTGAGAGAGACCCAAATGTTTCGCTACTCATCTAAGCGCCTTTGTCAGTCCGAGGGAAGTGAGTGGCGAGTCCTCTAATTTATAGTTCACCTTGATTTTACATCACCCTGGTCTGAATAGGCGCATGAGTTGGACAATGGCCTGAATGGGCTCATTAGGTGGACAATGGCCCGGGGTGCGTGAAAGTCCCACCTATACAATTTTCTTGGAAAATTTCTTCTCCTAACCTTGACTATGAAGGAGGCACTTTTTCAGTCACTGAGACGGCACACGTCACCCCCACCCCTACGCAAGCCAGTATTTAGGCAGTAGAGACCCTGTCCTGCTCTCTGGGACTGGCTGACCCATTGTGGGCTTATTTCTATCTCACTTGAAGCTTTGACACTATCCCCTCCTTCTCACTTTGCCTAATCATTCTATCATACAGACTATCAGATTTTATTATATGACAACATCACTGAAGGAAACAAAGAGTGATCAGAGTGTCTCCTGTCATTTCACAACAAAATCATTGCATGGAAGTAGCTGCTAATCAGAGCCTTTGACACCCACAAATGGGTATGAAAAAGAGAAACTCTGAGGGGAACGGCACCTTGTAAAATCTTTTAGGAATGTAGAAAACCTTTAAAAAAAAAGACCTTAGGGAAAGGTCCCTTACAGAAAACGATTCAACCCTAACTGGAACCAGGATCTCCCACACATCCAAGCACTAAGTGACGTTGCGTTGTCTGCACACAGTGGGCAGGCAAAACAACCACACTCATGATTGCACAACTTCCTGGTCTTCCATGCCTCTGGGCATAATGGATGGATTCAAGACAAAGCACTCAGTTTACAGTAATTTGTTTTCCTTCATGGACATTGATAGAGGGAATGAAGGGTAACTTTGCCTCTTTACATGCTTTCAGCCTAAGGAGACAAGTCTCTGCAATCAACCGACTAGCTGATCAAGGAATGTTTTTTTGGGATTATGGAAATGCTTTTCTCCTAGAAGCCCAGAGAGCGGGTGAGTACATGTAGAGACATCCCTTTAATTAAGTAGGTCATATATCCAGCTGAGCACAACAGATACCACACCCTTCAGATACGGAATGCTTCACACGTTAGAACATTTTTGCATAGAAGATAGGTATGGATTGTGTGGACTTTTACCCTTGTGAATGGTATAGGATAGTGGTGGCATTCCAGATGTTTTGGATCATAACTCCCAGAATTCTGAGCCTAGATTGGCTATGACAAAGGACTGCGATAGTTGAAGTCTAAAACATCTGGAGTCTCAAAGGTTCGCCACCACTGGTATATGATGATTCCAGAATCATGTATGGCTTTCCCTCCCTTACATGGCAGTAATGTTTGTGTACTAAACGTGTACCATATAAAAGTGTTGAAGGTGGTGTAATTATCAGTCAATGGAGATCTATCTAGGCATATTCACTTAAATCTACCTTGAAGTTTATGCAAAAGGACTGAAGCTTTCATAGAATTAAAACAGTGTGGATTTCTTAATAGCCTGCTTTCAATGGTTCCACCCAGACAACCCACAAAAGCAAAGATCAATGCATGTACAATAATAGATTATTTTCAAAACCTTTTGTGTCAAAAGTGGAAATTCGGCATGTATAATAAAACCACACAGCAGGAGAGGGTCAATTAAACATTAAAAATATGCCCAAATGAGCATTCTGAAGATCTCTTTCAAAGGGTGGGGTGGGGTGGGGAAATGTATCTCCAGTTGGATGGAAATTCCAGATGTGTAACAGAGCCACAGTGCTGGCTGGGTAGCTGACTAGTTTAGGTGTCTGGGTTGGCAGGTTGATCTCCCATTGTGCCTCCTTGATTGGGACTGGATTTCCTGATCCACAGGGTCCCTTCCATCTCTGCAGTCCTGAAATAATGATGGTGATGAATACTCCCATCTTTATTCTTATTTCCTCCAGTAAACCCAAAGTGGGGATGCATTCTCCTCCTCTCCATCCTGATGTAGGTCAGATGCAAAGATAGTGAGAGGATCTTTATCTTTACTGAAGAAGACTCAACTTAATTTTTTTTTAAAGCTGAAACAGCAGTGTATTCTCTACAAGAGTAATGGCCTTAGCACTGTCTTTTTTTAAGAGGATACTTTTCATGTGGACAGTGGCATATCAGGTCTGTAAATCTGGCACACCTGAACACACACTCTCTATAGAATAGAATAGAATAGATTACATACTTTATTGTCATTGTACATAGTACAACGAAATTGAAAGCTATCCCTGGTGTGAAAACCAAAACCAAAAAACCAAAACTAAAATTAGAAAAGGTAAAATGAATTAAAAGCACTCATATACATCCATCACAACTCCCAATGACCTTACTATTTGGTTGCAGCATTTAAGATGGTTATGGCTCTTGGATAAAAACTATTTTAAGTCTGTTTGTTCTTGTGTGTTTGTTTGTTTGCTCTGTATCTCTTGCCTGAAGGCAACAGTACAAGCAGACTATGTCCGGGATGAGATGAATCCTTTATTGCAGTCCTAGGAGAGGATAAAAATTGTTCTCCCGACATGAAGTATCTGTAGAGCCATGCCACCCATCTCAATCTATTCCCAGATGGTGTCAGGGCTTAATAGCTCAATACAAATATGCTTGTACAGTACATGTACTGTATAGCAGTTATGTTTGCTTCACTCTTAACCCTTGCCTGCCCCACCTCTATGATGTCACAAGACCTCTCCTCATGACATCACAAAGTCCTTCCCTCTGATCTCAGGTTTTGATCCTGACACCTCAAAGAATTCAATGCTTCAGACCTGCTGGGTATGCCAAAAGCAACCATGGGTGGGTGGAGCCAGGACTGGCAGAATGGTCAGTACTAGAAATGGGGACGAAATGAATTTTTAATGTGTTTTATTATTTGTTATTCATTTTATTATGGAGTGAACTGAATAACGAACCACCTCCTCAAAGAAAAATGAAATGAAACGAAATGGAAATTTTCATTTCATTCCATTTTATTTTTCATTCCCCCATCCAGAGTCTTCTCCTACCTGATTCCCCTCATCCGCCGACCAGCCCCGCAGGCAAAAAAAAAAAAAAGAGCACCGATCAGCTGTGCTACAGCTGATCGGCACTTGTGTAAAAAAAAATTGCAGGCCAGGTGGTTGGCCTGGGGGGTGGTGGTGTTAATAAAAAAAATTCTTTTAAAAAAGCACTGACTATCCTAGGAGCCAGGTGGTCAGTGCTGGGGGGGGGGGTTTAAAAGTACTTTTCTTTAAAAATACACTGATCAGCCTGCAGGCCAGCTGGTTGGCATGAGGCAAAAATATATATATTTTTATAGAGAACTATATATGGAGAACTAATGAAGGGAAAGCATCCCAGAGGGAGACCACAGCTGCGGTATAAGGATATCTGTAAGAGGGACCTGAAGGCCTTGGGAATCGACCTCAACAGCTGGGAAACCCTGACCTCCCATCGCACTGTCTGGAGGCAAGAGATACAGCATGGTCTACATAAATTTGAAGAGGCATTTGTCCAACAGGCAGAGGAAAAGAGGCAGGCACGGAAAGAATGAAACTCGAGGACCAGGCAGGAAACAGAATACATCTGCCCCCAGTGCGGTACAGACTGCCATTCCATATATATATATCTATATATATCTATATATAAAAGCACCAACCTGCCCACAGGCCAGCTAGTTGGTGCTAGGGGAAAAAATAAAAAGAATAAAAAGAAGCAAAATGAAACAAAAGAAAACAAAACAAAAAAGAAACAATTTTTTAAAAAAATAATTTTGTTTCAATAAACAAACAGAAACACAAAACAAAACATCATTTGGTGTTTTGTGCCCATCTCTAGTCAGTACCCATATGGAACCAGCTTCTGCCAGACCAATGACCATTCAGATACATTGCTTTCCATGCCCATAGAAACTGCAAAAGGTCATGTCCACTGGGGTGGATGTAACATATTAGGAAAATGCACATGGAAAAAATGCATGAAACACACATCTGTTTCCCCCCAGCTTGCAGCTTTAAACTGAAGTGTAATGATCTCTTCATTCTTCAGATCTAGAAGAAACCTTACAGAATAACCTTTTCATTTAATAACAAAATTTAAATTCTTTTGAAGGTGCTGATGTTGAGAAAAGAGGAGCATGCAAAGGAGAATTCCGATACCCTTCCTATGTTCAGCACATTATGGGGTAAGTAGAGTGGAAGGAAATATAGAATGCAAACCTTTTCCTATCAAAATTCATTCCTATTTTGTGTGAATGAGCAAACATGAAGTAAGAACAGAATTCTCAAATGCTGCAGCTCAGACATTTGTCTGGAAGTCAGCTATGTCTTTCTTTCTTTCTTTCTTTCTTTCTTTCTTTCTTTCTTTCTTTCTTTCTTTCTTTCTTTCTTTCTTTCTTTCTTTCTTTCTCATACAAGGACGATCAGATCCAGATAAGTTCCCATTCATAAATGAGTCATTAGTTGATACGTACATGATCACAGTGAGATAAATTCTGAATTTGATGAGAGTATTGAAGAAGTTGGACCACAGCATGAGACTGTCCAAAGTGGCCTTGCTGCCAGATAAATAAATAAATAAATAAATAAATAAATAAATAAATAATATGCAACATAGTAGGCAGATTCTGTTTTTGCTACTATCCTGCTGCCATCTCAACAGTTACCATTATTTCTTCACATTCTGCTGCTATTACTAGATGCAGGAATAAACAGGATTACTGTACTACAAGAATGGGTATAAAGTCCCTGACCATCATACTGTTCCAGATGCATTCCCTAAAGAATATCTGAGGCATTTAAATTCTGAATAATTGCCAAAGACATTATTTTAAGCTTTTGGATGGGAAAAACACACCACTGAAGTAATTTGAAAATACCTCAAGTTCAGTGTATACAGAACTGCCTTGGATGTGGTACACAGCGGGACAATTAAATAGAGCTGTTCCTAGGAACACAGTAAATAGGCCGTGCCACTGTGCGTTTCAGCTACTGATGTTCTCGTGGCCCAATTGTTCCCTTTGAGGGGTGCCATCCGATCTCATAGCTGCTTCCAGCCCCGATCTCAGCTCACCCCCTTTCTTCCTTCAGGCAGTAGGTCTGAGTGAGGCAGGAAGCATCCAACTGTGTGGGGAGGCAGTGTGTACGGAGTCCTTTGTACCACCATCAAGGGAACACTTTCGCTTCGCTTGGCTGCCTCTGAATAACTACTAGCGTATCATCCCCCTCTCCCCACACCCTCTGTGCCCTTCCAGACAGGCTTTTGCTATAGAGCCACACAGCCTCGTTCGGGGAAGCGTACAAGAGCTTCAGATAATGAAGTCTTCAGTTAGCAGCTCTCCAAACCCTTCCATCCCCTCTTTTTCCATCTTTCCCTACCAAAGAAAATCTGATCAGGAGGAAAGATCGAAGGGCTGCAAACAGAGCCTTTTTATTCTGCGCCACGGGGCCCCTTGGGAAACACTCTGTCTCACTCCTGCACTATTTATTTATTTATTTATTTATTTATTTATTTATTTATTTATTTATCGACCCCACCTTCCTTCTTTAAAAGGACCCAAGGCATCCGGTGCCACAGTTAAGCCCTGCCCTCTGACTGGAAATGCTGTTGGAATGACTGGCATATTAATAAAAAGGATGAAACGGGTCCTTGCCGTTAAGGTTGCAATCTGAAGAGACACGACAGCACAAAAGGAAACAAGGATGGGTAGGGAGAAGGAGGCAGCACTGTTTCCATGTGTGGAACTGGAGTTGATCCATCAGCCTTTGGAAATGGCAACTTTGGACTCCTGGGCCTACTCCAGGACTCCCTACGGCCACATCCCTTCCAAGGCCTCTTTGCTGTTGCCTAGAAAGGACTCTAGTGTGACTGCCATTGTCGGGCTTTCTCCTCTCATGTCACTCTGTATCTAGCTTTGTGTTAATGGCAAGGGTGGCAAGGGTTGTGCACAGAGAAAAAGAAGCTGAGGCTGGAAAATGATGCTTTTTTTTTTTGGTCCTTCTGATTGCATGATTTTTGAGAGCGGTAGTCTAAAAGAGCAGCATGGCCAACCTTGAAAACCAGTCGCTTTCTCAAGCAGTTAATAGGGAGTAGAGCTGGTTGGATATGTTCTGTCACCTTTTAGTCTGTGGCCGAAACCAGTTTAAAATTGTAAGAGCCTCCTTTTTGGAGTTTAACCTGCTGGAATTTTGCCAGAACATGCCAATGGCCTGTACAGTTGTGATTTTGCATGCCTGCACACACACACACACACACACACACACACACACACACACACACAGAGAGAGAGAGAGAGAGAGAGAGAGAGAGAGAGAGAGAGAGAGAGAGAGAGAGAGAGAGAGAGAGAGAGAGAGAGAGAGAAGCTTAAATCTTTATATAAAATTCAGAAATGATGGTCCAAAGTGCTCTGTGTTTGGATTACTTTGTTTGAAATTTTTGAAATTCTTCCATTTCCAGTTAATGAAAGAAAAGCATTGCTAGCTGCCAGGATAAATACAGCAAGAATGTAAACTATCTTCTAATCGCTAAACGTATTCTTTTCCCAGTGACATTTTTTCTCTAGGGTTCGGCCCATTTCGGTGGGTTTGTACCTCGGGCAACCCAGAAGACTTGGCAATCACTGATGTTATTGCCACATCTGTGCTTGAGAAGGCGGTCCTTGAAGGAGGTATGGAGCCTGAATGATGGAGAAGGAATATGCCCAATGGCAGTCCTTGGTGTCTTACACCTTGGACCAGTGATGACCAACATGTGCTCATGCAGATGTTGTCAGGCTGAAGCTGACACCGTAGCTTATCACTGGCTGTGTTGGCTCAGGTTGCTGGGAGCTGAAATCTGAAAACATCTAGAGGGCCACCAGTTACTCATCTCCTGTCTTAGACCTGAACTCCAAAGGGTTATGCTTTTTGCCAAGCCAAGGCAAAATTGCCTGAAAGGGACCTCTTCTGTGTTGGGAAATTCTGTAATTGAGATCACATCTGCCTTGTTTTCCAAGTGTACGGATGTTTGTTATGCCACTTGGGACTCCCTTCCAAGAGTATAGGTCTCCTAAATCTTCAGCCAATCTTTTCCTTATTCGGGCAAAGCAACAAATAAGACTCTTCACCCAGCCACCCAATTCAAGATAAAGAATACTGAGTAAATGAATAAATGTTGAATGCCTAACAATTCGAAAAACCTTTTGGCTGAAGATTTCAAGCAAGAAGAAACTGGAAACATCCACTGACACTCGGAAGAGACAAAGTCTCGTGATGATGGAAAAAATGGATTTATTATATTTTTAAAATAGATCAGATAGATTGATCAGGAAGGCTTTTCTGATAGAGAAAGTGTCCTCTGTTGCGCTGCAGAATCGCACTGCACATAGTGGACACTGGACCGCTCTCCATGGCACTCAGTCTGCGGTAAGGGTGGCAGCCTTCACCTAGGAAGATGTGCAAACACACACCTGTCCTTAGGCTGTAAAAACAATACAGTAGGACCCCTGTATCCACAGGGGATTGGTTCCTGCCCCCCAAGCTGCACGACCTCTTCACTGCTGCCGCAGCCAATCTTATAGGTGGCCAGGTAGGTGGGAGCTCTGGAACTGTGTGGTCTCCTCCTCTTAAGCCCCTGATTTTGTGGACACTTGCACTGCCGATCACCATCCGTGGACAACTGAATCTGCAGATGGTGAATCAGCAGATATGGGGGTCCCACTGTATCCCCACAACAACACTGGTGACCCCCACCAATATTTTCCCAATGTATCGATATAGTGGCTGTGAATTTTTTTCCACAGTAAAGTGAAAGTTTTTTCACATGCATGCTACAGTAATGGCAATCACCTTTCCAGCTTCGATTCTGAAAAGTAGCAGGTCAGTTCATGCACACAGGCAATGCTGGTAAATAATGCACTGGTACAACAGAGGTACAAAATGACACAACCTTCCTGGCCAGGTGGAAATGTTCCACACTTACACTGCTGGCTGAGAAAATGTGCATCGTGTGGCCAGGAAAATAACAGCAAGCTAACTGGGAGAGAACTAGAGAGCATTTCTGTCATCTGAGCAAGCCCCCCCCCCCCTTTGGTGGGTTTATTCTAGCAGGATGTGACCAAGTGGATTTAGGTTTATGAAGGAAATAAAAAGTTGCAGTTACATCACAAAAGAGATGCTATCCCTTTCAAGTTATAATTGTAATGTAGTATAGTTGCATCACTGTCTTAGTTTTTCAGTGTCTTGGTTGTGGATTAAAAATAAATTATAAGTATTGTTTTGTGACCAATTACTTCTATGTTTTGGAAGATGTGGGAGACTGAGTTTAGGATTTTTGCATGTAAATAAAGTGCTGTACCATGGCCCATTTATCTCTGCAAGCAGGATACTAAAAGGGTTTGTAGTGAACAAATTATGATTTGCCCAGTTGGATGTCAACTCTAAAATCACTCCAGTTATATTGAGGACGCAGCATTGACAAGCATTGCAGCATGATAGGATATTTTTTATCTTTACAGTGCAGATATATCATGAAGGTAGGACACCCATCCTTATAAAATCTGCATTGAATTTCCCGCCATTCTAATAGAGAAAGGGGCCCAAATATTTCAATACATTATATAAAGCTAGAAGACAGCTATCTCCCAAGAAAATGGCCGTTGGAATTATGTGCAGAAAAAGACATTTTAAAATTCCACTGATTGGAGCAGATTTGGTGGCAGCTCTGTAATGGGGATTACTGCGGTGCTTGGCAGAACAATGGCAGAGATAAATGACATTCAGAGAGAAGTGACAGCTGAACTTTAGTGGGGAAAATATGACCCTTTGACACATTTTCTTTTGACCCCCCCTTCTGTTATTCAGTATTCCATTTAGGGTTCATCTTTGCAAGCTAGAGGCAGTGTCTCTGCTACAGACTGATACGTTCAGAAAGCAAATTAGGAGGGTTTGTACAAAATCGGGCATGTTTGAAGAATGCTAATACATTATTATTTCCCCTGTTTATTATTTATTTATTTCTCTATTATCTAGCTACTTGTTTATTACATTGATGCTGTATTTTCTGTAAAAGATAGCGTGTAAGACACTTGGCAAACTTTTATAAGATAAAAACAAAATAAAATTGTATTTAGTTAAACAAATTTTAAAAATCACAAATGAGGCCATTGTAAAAAAAAATCATTTAAGTAAATACATTAAAAGCCATTTAAATCAGCAAAAGATCAAAAAAAAAAAACAACAGGGCAGGTCATATGCTGGTCTGAAAAAATGTGGTTTTATTCCCTTAAAGTCAGTGTGGAAACAGATGCAGAAGGGAGTAAATTTGAGAGTGGCTTATGCTTAATCAAAAGTTTGTTGATTCTCTGTCCTATGATTCTGGGAACACTTTCAGGGCTTTGAGAAATGTTTTGTGGCAGCTTCCTTTAGGCTGGGAGGGATGGATTTGTCCTTCAAAGATGAAAATTTCACATCCCTTAACCATGGTATCCATTCCACCTTGGCAGATTTTATTAGCTTGGATCAAAAGGGCAGGTGGTTGCCCTCAGCATTTCAAACACTGGATCCACCTCCTTGAGACCTACAAGTTGAAAAGTATCTCAGCTAAAAGAACAATTGATTACCCAAATTATCTCAGTAGGACCTGCCCCAATATCAGAGTCCAAGCCAATTGAATCCAATGAACCTTCCTTGTCTGCAAAACACATAGCAACATGTTCACACCAAGTGACTGACTTCTCTGGCTCTTCTTCTCCAGTAGCCTGGTAAAGGAGCCTTGCTCAGTTCTAAAAAGCATTTACGAGTTTTCAAGGTATGGTACTTAAGCATGTGTGGAAGAAACACAGGCTTTCTTAACAGCCTTGCTTCTGCATCATATTTTTCAGATGGATTATAGCAAGTTTGTGAGTTATCCTGTAATGATTTTCTACCACCCTTTCTATTTTCTTGCTCAACAGGTGAGGCAGGGGCGTTTAGACACTAGTGTCAACTTGCCTAGCTGTTTTTATATTCCTCTGATTAGTCAGAGCTTTGGCAATATGACCAACAAACAAAGTAGGAAGCTTCTTAAGATAATTTGATAAATGATTAGGGTCCATCAAGATCTGGAAGTTGAGTCATGGCTACTGGACTTCTTTTTGAGAGATAGAAACGTTTCGCTGCTCATCCAAACAGCTTCATCAGTCTGAATACAGCTAGTGCGAGTCCTCCATCTTATAGTCCTCTTGTCACCCCGGTCTGAATTAGGCTCATAAGATGAACAATGGCCTGAATAGGCTCGTTAGGGAGACAATAGTATCCATAGCCTAACAGTGAACAATGGCCTAAGGTGCTGAAAGTCTATGGTTGTCATGGCAGATGGGAAATTCTGAGTCACAAAGGGACTTGAGCAAGATCACTGAACTCACCACAACAATAAACTTGGGATAGTCCAACACCATGCCAGAGGTTGTCCTCTGGCAGAGAGACGGTTGGGCAGTGAGATGGATGCATCACCAACAGAATCTTAACATTATAGTGGCACCTAGTCACAGCAGCATACATTCAAAATTGGAAGACTGCTGGAGGAACATCTGGTCACTGAGACTTTTTTTAAATTCCCATTAAATCCCAGAGTTTTTATTCCCTTAAAATAGGCTGCAACACACTACCCGCTCTTTTGTCTTACATCAACCAGGTCTTGATGAGAAAAACCAAGTTAGTGCCTTCACTCACAGTCAAACACATGGAGAATGGCAGGTCAGAAGGAACACTTCTTGCCCTTTGTCCCAGACAACACACCTGTCTTAGGCTGGCCCCATACCTCATATGAGAGAGAGCATGGTTTAGTGGTTAGAGAGTTGCAATAAGACTCAGGGGACCTTGGATCAAATCCCTACTTGACTGAGAAACCCACGAGGAGACTTTGGGCCAGTCAAACCCTCTCAACTTGCCCTCCCTCACAGGAAGGAGAACCCTATGAACTGACTTGAGCTTAACAATGCAATGCAATCAATCAATAATCAAAAATTCAGTAATGCGTGCCAAGTTTCCAAAATAAAGCATCCCTCATTAGCTGGGCAAGAATGCAAAAGATGCCAAGAAATGAGGGTTTCTTTTGATCATAGCTACAGTGGGAGTGAATTGATATGGATTAATTTTAAGAGAAAAATGTGCTCTCTGTTGTGAGTGTATCGAAAGAAATGTGGATGGTGTAAAAATATAATAGAAAATAAAAAAATAACTCTGAGTCTAGGAATTCCAGACAAAAAAACAAAACAAAATACCAAAAAAACAAACAAACAAACAAACAAAAGACAAAAACATGTGGCATCTTAAAGACCATTATATTTTACTGTAAGCTTTCATGGACACATCCACTTCTTTGGACATACAGCAGCAGAATGTGGTGTATAATATAATATACAATTGAATATAAGTTTCATACCAAATATTCATTGGCTGTTGGATCTAGGGAGTTAACTTCCTTGCTGACACTGATAACATGGATGAGATCATACGGTCCTTTTTAGTATTTTCTGGAACCTAAATAAAGATCAGCAAAAACAGCAGCAACAAAGAACACTCAGTGCAGGAGTGTTTTTATAAACAAAACAGTAACTTCTTTAGAAATGAAAAACATCTAGATCCAGCAAGTCAAGGAAGACTTTCAAAGACAAGGAAAAGTGAATACTTTGTATTACTTTCTCACTTATAGACAGATGAAACAAGGCTTTATTAAAATATCTCATAGCAGTTGCTTGCAATATTCCCATCATAATGGGAAGAAGTTCAAGTTGAGTTCTGCTAAAATTAATGTCAATAACAGTTATCTGGAAGCTGAGTCATGGCAACTAGATTTCTTTTGCTTGAGAGATCAAAACTTTTCACTACTTATCCAAGAAGCTTTGTCAGGCGAATGGAAAGTTAGTGCAAGGCCTCTGATTTATAGTTTGCTTTGTGTTCATGCCACCCTGGTTTGAATAGACTCATTAGGTGGACAATGGCTTGAATAGGCTCATAAGATGTACAACAGCCTGGATGTCCCACCTATTCGATCCTTCCCAACACTCATTAAGTATGGGTCATTAGCTATGACACTTATCAGCCACTTACCATGCTGCCCTTTCATCAAATCCCCAGGCACATCAGAAGCACTTCACACCTCCACCAGGAAGGCCATGACTAATGACCCATATACTTAATGAGTTTTGGGAATTTTCACTGTCAATTACTGTTCTGTTCTGTGGGTCTCAGGGATATGCACCAGGGGAAATTATGTTTCATAGAATCATAGAATCATAGAGTTGGAAGAGACCTCAAGGGTCATCCACTCCAACCCCCTGCCATGCAGAAACCCCAATCAAAGTACTCCCGACAGATGGCCATCCAGCGTCTGCTTAGAAACCTCCAAAGAAGGAGACTCCACCACCTTCTGTGGCAGCGTATTCCATTGCTGGACAGCTCTGACCATCAGGAAGTTCTTCCTAATGTTCAAATGGAATCTCTTTTCCTGTAATTTGAAACCATTGCTCCGAGTCCTAGTCTCTGAAGCCATGGAAGACAAGCCAGCCCCCTCTTCGATATGACATCCTTTCAAATATTTAAACATGGCTATCATGTCCCTTCTCAGCCCTCTTTTTGTAAAACTAAACCTTCCCAGATCCCTAAGCCACTTCTTGTAAAACATATGTTCCAGACATTTAACCATCCTGGTCACCCTCCTCTGGGCCTGCTCAAGGTTTTCAACATCCTTTTTAAATTGAGCAGTGTAGAACTGGACACACAACTCCAGGTGGGGTCTGACCAGAGCAGAATAGAGTGGCACCATCACCTCCCTTGCTCTAGAAACTATGCTTCTGTTGATGCAACCAAGAATTGAATTTGCTTTCTTGGCTGCCACTGACTCGTATTTAATTTGTGGTCCACCCAGACTCCCAGATCCCTTTCACAGGTATTAGTCTCCAGCCAGGTATCTCCCATCCTATATTTGTGCAATTTGTTTTTTTCTGGCTAGATGCAGGACCCTACATTTCTCTCTGTTGAAACTCATTCTATTTACTTTGGCCCAGCATTCTAATCTCTCAAGGTCATTTTGGATTTTTATCCTATCCTATGAATCTAGGGAATTAGTCACCCCTCCAATTTTGGTATCATCTGCAAATTTAACCAGTCTACTCTTGTTTCCTTCATCCAAGTCATTAATAAAGATGTTTAATAGCACTGAACCTGGAAGTGAACCCTGGGGCACCCCACTGGTCACCCCTCTCCATGCTGAGGAGAAGCCATTTACGATCATATTTTGGGTGTGATCAGTCAACCAATTACAGATCCACCTAACAGTAGCATTATCTATCCCACATTCTACTAACTTCTTTGCAACTATGTCATGGGGAACCTTATTGAAGGACATACTGAAATCAGGATAAACAACATCCACAGCATTCCCCTTACCCACCAGGCCTGGAACTCCATCAAGGAAAGATATCAAATTAGTCTGGCATGACTTGTTTTTGGGAAACCCATGTTGACTTCTAGTAATGACAGGATTGCTTGTTAAATAATTACACACTGCTTAATGATCTGTTCTAGGATCTTTCCAGGCATAGAAGTCAAGCTGACTGGGCAGTAATTATTTGGGTCCCCTTTTCCCCCCTTTTGAAGATGGGGATTCTTGCTTTTTCTTATAGTGAATTTAAACATATCATAATGAAGTCTTTCTCTCTCCTGGGAAAAATTACCATTCTTATTTCTCCCATTGACCTGAGGGGTGGTGGTGGTAATATAGGAAGAGATCCACTAAGAATCATTAGGACAAAAAGGTCTTTGGAGGGTATGGGATTTCCTTTCCAATGACCACTTACTTCTATACACTCTCCCTCCACATTCAAATCATTTCCTTCATTGACTTGAATAGTGGGATTCATGAAATAATCTGGGTGGAGGTGGTGCAAAGTGGACATTTGGGACCAGAGTACTTGACATGAATTTAGAATTTCCTGCATGAGCCCTTTTGTTGTAAGTATCTCTTTGTTTGTTCCCCAATGAAGTAGAAGGAGATTGAGTCCAATCAGTAGGGATGTGACTTCCATGGTCTTGAGCGATGCCCCCATACAACCTCAGCAAACCAGTTATGGGGCTGATGCCACCCCACCAATGGCCCTGTTGCCCATTTCTCTCCACCCCATTGTTACTGTGGATTATACTCTGGAGTGCTTTCTTTCCTCTCTTGGACATCAATGAACTGTATGAGACAATTCCAGAATTTTTTAAAGCATTGCAATTAAAACAATTTGAAGCCAAAGAAACTCAGGTTTTAACTGAGAATTACAGTATAAGACTTCATTTTGTCTAAAATTGTTAGACTAAAAATTGGGGGTTGTCTTATACATGGAAGTAACCTGAGGAGAGAACTGCACAGTTGCAAAACTGTAATTTTGGGTTGTAAAAGTGGGAGGTTGTCTTATATATGGAAAAAAATATGGTAAAATCAATGGGGATCCATTTTAATTGGTGCTCACTTAATTCAGAAGAATAGTTGTGGGGCTGTTTTGTATTTCTCCTTCTCTCTTTATTAAACATCTGCATATGCCTTGACAGCCAATGATTAGTGCCAGTCATTCCTTGACATATCTGATATGTAGCAACTACGGTATGTTTGTTTGTGACAATGGATATGCAATGCACTGATAACTAGTTGCCTGTTTTAATGATGGGCACCTTGCAAAAATCTTCAAAGCGTTGTTGAGAAAAGTGCAACCTTAGCTGTGTGTGTGTGTGTGGGGGTGACTGAGGCTTGAGGGACAGTGAAAATGGTCACTTCAATGTTGCTCTTTCTGGGTTTAAAGAAATGAGGGAGGAGATGTGGAGAAAATGGGATGTCTGAGCTGGTTTTGAACCCCAGGATTACCACGTTGGCTTTTCAGGACAGATAATAATATTCTCAGTCCTAAATCTTTGTCCAAAGTCCGCTGGCATCTTTGTGTAGAATAGTTGTATCGTGCAGTATAATACTCTGAGCTGCCCAGAGACCTTTGGGTAGTGGGCGGCATACAAGCTAAATAAATAAATAAATAAATAAATAAATAAATAAATTCATATGTTTCAGTCATATTTGTTTGCTTGTTTTTAAAGTGAAGCATTGAGGCATCATTATCATCTTGAGAAGAACTGAACCAGGGCAAAGTAGATACAGTATGTTACCTCCTCTCTCATTCCCATAGTTACTGACAATGAGGTGGTTGCTGTCCAATGCATGTTGAAGATGCCAAATTGGAAAAAGTTATTATTATAGCTGGTCATAAACATGCCGGTCATTTCTTTGCCTCCAACCTCTTTGTGTGTCCATCATGTCAAACCCCCAAATTGACCTTCCCTTTGACTGGTGTCATCATTGTAGAATGGGTGTATCCTCCACAGTACCTTTACATCGGTGTCTCAAATATGACATGTCTGAATACCTTAGAGCTACCTTAGGACTTGCACCACAGTGTACTCATTTTAAGAACCGTTATTTTTTTTTTTTGTTTCCCCTTTCTTGCCCAGTGAATCCATCCGTCAAGCAGCAATATTACGATAACATCCAATGGATTCAGGAAGCTGGGAGGCACAATTTGGTATGTGGACTCAGCGAGCTGAAACAAAGCTTAAATCCACTGCAAGGGTTTGAAAGGGCACCTTTTCAAATGGAAGTGTTCTTCTCTCTCTCTCTCTCTCTCTCTCTCTCTCTCTCTCTCTCTCTCTCTCTCTCTCTCTCTCTCTCTCTCTCTCTCTCTCTCTCCCAGATCAAACGTCCTTTTCTGCTACCTTTATCCTGGCATGCAGTCTTGTGGGCTTTTCCTGGCCCTAGCCTCTGGGATCTCTGGAGACACAGAAAGGGGGGGGGAGCATTAACTCCTATGACTCAATGGCAACATGAGGCTTCCCAATGAGCCATAGCAGCTGATTTCAGAGCTCCTGGGCCCTGGAGGAAATACCTAAATGCCCTGGGATGCCCCCATGTCCAGCTGTGGCCTTGCATTCATAAATACAGATTCCATACCAGCAAGTCTCTTTATTGGATTGTGAGCTTACCTATATATTTAGACTTGCGTAGGCACCCCCCTATGTGAACTCCTAGGTTGAAGGTGTTATCGCCTGAACTTTGGCCCTCCAGCTGTTTTGTCTGAACTTTGGCCCTCCAGCTGTTTTGGACCACAACTCCCAGACATTCCAAGCCTGTATTGCCAATGCCACAGTTGTGGTCCAAAACATCTGGAGGGCTGAAGTTTGGACATGACTGCGTTATCGGGTTCTAAGAATCTGTATATCCCACAGAACACTGTTCTGTTGTCATGATGGAAAATGTCACCTTCGCATGGATCACCCAACAGAGAAACCATTTGATGAATGCATTTTGCACGTTGGGAACTCATTTCAGAACATAGCCGTGCAGTATCTGCTTAAAAACCCAATTATATTAAGCATGCAAATAGAGAAAGGTGCAGGTATTGTGCTTTCTTTGTGATCCTAGTTCCTTCCTGGTCCCACTCTCCACCGGCCTATGATTTATCTCCCACAGTAATGAATTAGCTAATACAGGCCTGTGGTTATTAAACTGATTGTCAGTTGACCAGTTTACGAACTACATTTGAAGCGTTTTTGTTTTGGGGTTGAAAGATTTTGGCAACCCCAAACCTCCTTGAATGAGGGCATTGTTAGTTGGAAATCCTTAGTGATGGAAATTATGCATTATTAAATTCATTTTTCTTGCTTTCCTCATCAAACAGTTGTTCCAAACTAAATGTCTGGATCCTGAGGATAATGCTATATTATTTCTATCTTCTAGGTTGTAGGATCTCAGGCCAGAATATTGTATTCTGATCAGAAAGGACGTATAGCTATTGCAGTAGCTATTAATCAAGCCATTGCTGAAGGAAGGATTAAGGTAAACTCTGTAATTTTTTTCCTACACACTACAACTGCTAATCTTGCTCTGACATGTGAAATTGATCTCGAATGGAAAAAGCCATATGGTCCAGCTAGGCAGTTTAAAAAAGTTAACACCAAATTGATAGGATCAGAGAAGACGAGGAGTAACAATATTTCTTATTAAAAGTACAAACCATCTGAATTCAATGAAAGGAGTTTGGCTCTAATCCTAACCATATGTTGTGCAAGTATGACATTCTATAAGATTTCTGAACCTTGCTTTTTGTTCTGATCACATTAGCAATGACCCATTGTGTGCTTTTTACAAAATGCTAGTCCATGGAAATGTTTTCTGCTCTTTTTTAAAAAAACTTACAGAAATACAGCCCTAAGCTGGAGTGTATATTCTGTCAATGGACAGAATTGGGGATATCCTTGATATCAGCCATTTGTTTGGGGGACTTCATGGTCCCACATTCCCCAGGAGATGTCCCTTCTGACTACGATCATGCTAGTGAGTTGGACATTGCCCAAGTAATCACAGGCACCTTTCGGATAATTGCACCCTAAATCTATCCACCTCTTTTTTATTGCTAGGTTAGGTTAGGTTAGGACAACTACTGCCAAACCTCTCCAACGTATGTGGGGTTGTCCCCATAACTGTGCCATCCAGTCCCTCCCTGTTTTGCCAAACTTGTATTTATATTATATTTGGTCCTTGAATTAAAATGTCCCTTTTAGTGTGAAAATTGGCTTCTTCTTCTTCTTCTTCTTCTTCTTCTTCTTCTTCTTCTTCTTCTTCTTCTTCTTCTTCTTCTTCTTCATAGCCCCTGTATACATAGCTGTTTTGTTCTCTTTCTTTTTTTTACTGGAGAGTTTTACTCAGGAGTAAACAAAAGGGGGTTTATTTGGGATGTACAGGTCAGTGAAAGAAAGGAAAGATAATTTATGGAGTACTTAAACTGAAGAGAAAAAGACCCATAACTCTGTATTCATTTGCTCTATTTACACATACTTTACCATCAAAAGCTAACTGTTCACAGATTACACAACAGACTCTGTAACAGATTTCTCTCCTCGATTGCTTAGGAACAAATTCTCTAACTCACTACCAGCTTAACTAGCACTTTGCACAACAGTGCTACAGGTTCCTAACACACCTTACCAAGCCCCTGCATAGTGAGCTAGAAGGCACAGGGTGTTGGTTTTTCCCTGGATCTGGGACATCACCTGGTGAGCCAATGAGAGCTCTTTGTGTTTAGGCCTTATGCCTCCAAGTGCCTCTAAGGAAACAGGGGCAGGCAATTCTACACCTTCTGTTTGGCAGACAGTCTTCATGTGTGATGAAGAAAGATGCAGCTAGCGATGCCACTGTGACACAAATATCTGCCTCCGCATGTTGCACAACAGACCCACCTCATACAATGCCCCCCCATAGCATCACTGTTCAGATATTTGTTTTTTTTTTAAAAAAACCCAAGCCCTCTTCATATTAGTCTTGCAGTGAGAGGACAGAATCAGGGGAGCCAGCTGTTGCCCACATCTGCTGTCTTCTCCGTGGCAGAATAATGTTCCGCAGGATGCTGAGGATGAAGATAATCTGTTAATCTTGGCAGAAGGTCAGACACAGAACTTGCGTGCCTCCTTCTGTTGTGTCTGCCCTGTTCCTCCCTCATTAAAGGACAGTGCCAGCTGGCATAGGATGTTCTGAGGGGTGATGAATGGGAGCATTTGCAGGGACTTTTCCCTAGCCTCCTTCCCCACCCCAAATCAAGGCTTCTCTGAATAGATGCTCCTGGTGGTTCAGTTTTAACCTTGGTCTGGAAAAAAAAACTTTTTAAAAAGGCTATTGTTTAATGTATGATAAAAGTGGGAACTTCAGGATATCTTCCAGGAAAGTCCCAATATGGTGATTTCTGATAAATAGATGTCTCAAGGCTGCAAAAGTCTAAGGAATGGAATGATGGAATTACACCATATTTGTGGGACAGATGGTAATAATAATAATAATAATAATAATAATAATAATAATAATAATAATAATAATAATAATAATAATAATAATAATAATAATAATAGGCCACTTTACTGGGTTCCGCTCGCATAATTTGCTGACACATCACGTAGTCCTAATGCTTGGGAAGCATTTGACTAGTGATTTGTAATACAAAATCCAGCGTAGTTCTGCTGTGATGATGATGATGATGATGGTGGTGGTGGTGGTGGTGGTGGTGTTGCTGCTGCTGCTGCTGCTGCTGCTGCTGATGATGATGATGATGATGATGATGATGATGATGATGATAATAATAATAATAATAATAATAATAATAATAATAATAATAATAATAATAATAATAATAATAGTGAACAACTGTTTTAAGGAATAGTTCAGGAAGTAAAGATTGTAAAGAGAAATCAGATGGGTAACCTATTTAACTCTTCTCTCTCTCTTTCTCTCTCTTGGTCATTCACTTCATGACAGAGCCAAAGGTGGTTTAAAACAGTATAATAAAAGGATGATATACAAAAATCACAGAGGCTGAACAAAGGAAGATAAAACAAAGAAGTTACATCAAGAGGGAAAGGATGAGAGTCAGAATTAGCTAAAGCAAAATGTGCCATCAAGTTGGATCTGAGAGGGCCAGCTTTTCCAGGGTTTCTCAGGTAGAGAACATTCAGAAGAGGTTTATCATTCAGGAGAGGTGTTAATCATCAAAAGCTCATTAAAGCTGGATCTTGAAAAAAGAAACCTTCCAGGGATCACAATTCCTAGAGTCCCTCAGCTACTGATCATGCTGGGGTGAGGATTTTGAGATTTGCAATCCCAAGCTCTAATTTTTCCAGGATCAAAGTAAACACTACCACTTGTGTTAGACATTCAAAAGCCCATAGCAAGGGAGCCCATCTAAGGTCCCTATAAGCCCACTTTCAGGCTGGTCTACAGAATGCCAAGGGCAGCCAGAAGGTGCAGCACCAAGGAGAGCTCCCAGTGAGCTCTTGGCTGGGAAATGGCTTTATAACCAGTCCTCTTATGTCCAGGACCAGGACAACTCCCTCCACGCTTCACCCCTTCCCTCCCAATAGGATATATGTTAAAGAGACAACTCCCTGGCCTGAAGTTGGGCAGTTAGCTGCTCTCCCTGGACATACTTCTCAAATGGGCACAAGCCCCTGGGAGTTGAGAGTTCCTGCCACAGTTGGGGGAAGGTCCAGGAGATACCAATCATGTTACGGGTATGTCGGCCTCAGGTTTGGGGAGGGGGTGTTCGAGATAGCAGGCTTTGGCATGTTTGGCCTCACTGGCAGTGCAATATCAATCCCTCTGTGGGGATGAGTGAGAAATCGCATGGCTGATGATTTTTCAGAAAAAAATTTCCTGGTTTCTGTCTCCCACATGGAGCTGCCAGCTGGGAAGCCTCACTATTCTGGAATTGTGCTGCATTCTGCCTGAGGGGGGGGGATGTGCTTGATGATGTACCCCACCCAAGAAACACACAGTCATTAAAGATGCAAACATAAGCCTGCAGGCATTTCTAGAACGTGTATTTCTGAAATATGTTCGTTAATTGGGCATGCGCCTGTAAATATGACCACTTAAAATTTGAGGGGGTTTAAAAATTAAATTTCAGTTTTTGTTTTGATTTCACATTCCATTTACACTACTTATATTAATTTCCGCTATGGGTTTCTAATACTTTGTAAGGAAAATGATGCAAGATGTCATCATCATCATCATCATCATCATCATCATCATCATCATCATCATCATCATCATCATCATCATCACGATGTGCTGTCTAGTCAATTCTGACTTATGACGACCCTTTTCGGGTTGTGAATACTCAGAAGTGATTTACGAGCCCCTTCTTCTGGGGCCCTCCTGGGACTGTGCAGCTTTGCCCAAGGCAAACTCCCAACCAGCGGCCTTTGATACCATTTTGATTTACAAAACCCTCCACAGCTTGGGTCCTGAATACCTGTCGGAGCATATCATCCAAAGATCAACTGTGGCCCGGCCCACTAGAATGTCACAGGCGCTCTCACTCTTGAGTGGCCATGCCTAGGGAGGGGCAGAAATCGGTCACCCATAACCATGCCTTCTTGGTGGCTGGCTCTTCACTGTGGAACCATCTTCTGAGTGAGTTGCGCCTTGCACGGTCCCTGACCGCCTTCAAAAAAGCGCTCAAGACCTTGCTCTTCCAGGAGATATTTGGCGGCCTTTAATGTTTTTCTTTACATACAGGGTTTTTTTTCTGCTTCACCATCTTGCCAAAGATTATGTTTTGCTTTTGTTTTGTTTTGTCTTTTATTCTTTCTTTACCTGTTCTGAGTGTTGTATTGGGTTTTTACACTTGTTTGTGTTAACTGCCTGGAGTTCCCTTGGGAAGACGGGCGGCATAAAAATGAAATAAACAAACAAATAAAAAATAAACAAACAAACAAACAAACAAACAAACAAACAAACAAACAAACAAACCATGGGCTCTAGAGCCAGATACTTGAACCATTGAGTTATCCAGCTAGCAATTAAGTGGCATAACATTGCAAATGAATGAATAATTTCAAGGGAGACACTTCTTTCCCCTTATTTACTGTTGAAGATGATTGCTAAGGGGACACTCCATTTCCCCCTTCATTTTCCCCCTCCAGGCACCAGTTGTTCTTAGTCGAGACCACCACGATGTAAGTGGAACAGACAGTCCTTACCGAGAAACTTCGAATATCTATGATGGATCCGCATTTTGTGCAGGTCAGCTAAATGGCTGTTGAGTTGTCCCTGTGTAGTGATGATCAGTATGCCTTACAGCTGAAACAATACCTTATCAGCACACATCCTGTAGAAAGCATTTCCTTCGCCTCTGAATCTGATCAGATGCAATTTCCTGTCACACCGAAGTTGTCAACAGTTGTCGTTCTCAACCTTTAGTGCTCCAGATGTTTCAGCCGTCCATTCCCAAACTTCTGGCCTTTTCCCATAATTCTAGCCTTCTGGAAATGAAGGTCAAAGCTTCTGGAGGCTCAGTGGCTTGTAATTCAGAGACCTAACAAGACCCAAGGAAACTGCAGCACCTTGGAGAGTAACTGGGTTTTAATAAACAATAATGCTTTCATCATCAGAGGCAGGAGGTCCACTGAAAAGATATATGGTGATATAAAATCAGCTGTAGAGTAGGCAAAACCCTTACCAGATAAGAATGGTGTGTGGGGTATGTGAGGGGCAGGAATTAGAGCATGCTTGGTGATAAGCAGGCCATGAGAACACGAATACCGGACCGTGGAGCAATGGCATGGTTATCCTCTTTGCTTTTGAAGTTCACAGTGTGAACTGTGCTGTTTGTGTAACCAAAATGAACCCTGACCATGCACAACAAGGCTAGTGGAACCCAATATTTGTAGAAGTGAAAAGAAATGAATAATAAGAAAAATAATAAATCTAAGGTTTAAAATAAATCTAAAGGGGGGAATCCTGAAAGATCCCTGTGATAACTGAACATTCTTAGTGACCTCCTGATTTATGGTGTCAAGAACCTCATGGCACAGTGGTTAAACGGCTGTACTGCAGATAAAACTGTGCTCACAACCTGGGGTTCAATCCCAGGTAGCAGGCTCATGGTGGACTCAGCCTTCCATTCTTCCGAGCTTGCCTGAGGGGTGGGGGAGTGGGTAGCCTGCATAAATAAGTTGTAAACCACCCAGACAGTGCTGTAAGCACTATGGGTGGTAGATAAGCAGAACACTTTGCTTTGTAAGCCCCATTAACATCCAAATGATCAGATTCTTGAATGATGAAGTACAAAGGAGGGGGAAAACTGCCACTTGTGTACTGTAGAGGCGACAATTCCGTTTGATGCAACTTTTCTCACTTATGAATGAGAAGATGCATCTACTAAAAAAAAATCTGAGGCTCTTCAGCAACATTGACACTTGTTCTTCTGGATAAGAGGCAAGACTGAACAACTACTAAACTATGGCTAGAGATGCTGGCAGCCATGTCACTATCTGCAGGAGGGCGTCTCTTTTGGTGGTCGAGATAACTACTGCCTTGTGCATTTTTCAGAAAATGGAGTATGGTCATGCATCCCCAGCATTCCTGTTTTTTAACAGCTGAATTTTGAAACAAGATGAGATGCAGCTACACTAAAAATTCTGAAGAGGCAGGTATTAGTTGACACAGACAGATTGAGGGAGAGAAAAGGAGAAAGAGGGAGTAGAAAATTGCCCTATGATACTTGATCATTCCAATAATTCCAGCAAGCTTTGGATGAGAATACGTCCCATTAGTGTTGAATAATTGGTTCACCCATGCTTTTGAGAAAGGTTGGGGATAGCAGGAATAAGATGTACAGCTGTATATTTTCTTGTTTGGGGTTTGAACATGCTGGTTGACCTTGCTTGTTGGAGAAGGAAAGTTAAATTAAAAAGAGCCCTCCCCAGTGAAGATAATGCATCCTTAATATGAATCTTGGGACACTGTTTTAAATTGAAGGAAACATTGTCAAGAAGCTTTAAAATCTCAGAGATCTGAAAGCGCGTGATGCAGCCGTCCCACTATTAAGCTAAAATATCTGATCTTCCCCTGCCTGGATTGGGATTCTGCCAGAGATCATCACTGGTTTGCTCAGATGAATAGGTAGGTGAGCAGGCCAGCAGCTTGTGAAGAAGTGCAGCAGCGATGGCTGCTCACCTGCCTCATCTGAGGGAAATAAAGAAGGTGAATCTATGGAAAATGAACACTAGCCATTGTTTGGCTCACTTGACCCAGTTGGCATCCTGCAAGCACTCACAACTCACAGTTAAAGGCTGCAGGGGGAGAGCTGTGCTAGTCCATTACAGCAAAAACAAGGAATCTGGTTGCGCATTCAAGACTAACCTGTTTAATTTTGCCACCAAAAGGGGAGGGGGAGAAACAAAGACAAAACTTGGTAGGGCTTGACACAATTTTGTTTCAGGGTGAGCTTTCATGGATCAAAAAGCCATCTCTTCAGACAGACGTTTGAAAGTTTTAGTTGGTGTAGAAGCTCTTTTGAACTCGAGTCCATGACAGTTTATTTCAAATAAAACTTGCTAGTTTTTAAAGTACCGTACGATTCTGTGTTATTGTCACTCACAATTAAGAGGAATGGGAAACAGTGATGGCTGTACGATAAATTGCACCTCCCCCATCCCTGATATTTTAGGTCTTGGCCAGTGTCCCCAATCTGGCACACCAATCTGCCAGCATCATATTTACTTTGGTTGTGTGTTGACAGATGGGAAGGGAGCCCTCCTCCTGCAGCAGTGTGGAATACCTCATCCTATGCACCGAATACAGCATGTGGAAGGTCCCATTTGGGCCACCAGCTTCCTGCTGGCCTTTCCTCTGATCAGTGATTATCTCTGATTAGGGCAAAATGCTGGCAGGGGGTGGGAGGGAAAGGGACCCCCCCCCATGGAATGCAGAAATAAAGTTCTCACTGCAGATAGGTTGTATGCATTTCCCCCTTAACCTGGCCTTGTGTTGTTCCTTTTCAAATGTTTATATGAAATATTAACACAAGAAGTGTATAATACAGTTGTACCTTGTATAAAGGAATTAAGTCATTCCAAATGAAATTATGTTAACCATTTTTCTTTATACAAATTTCCCATAGGAATGCATTGAAAACACACTAATCCCTAATCCAGCCATGTTTATGTTGTACGGATTCGCCACATAGGTGATTCTGTTAAGCAAATTTCCCCTATCTCTGGAATTTTTTATTTTCTACAGATTTTATGTTATACAAACCATTTGTTATATGAGGGTCCACTGTATTTCTAATTGCGGTTTTCATATCAATAAAGGTGTCATTGTTTTGACTACAGTTGTGATGAAGTTCTAACACTGTGAGTACTGCATCATTTTCATTGATGTGCCCTCCCTCGGGACCCCTGTAGGGGAGAAAGGCAGCATGTCCATAACATTGATTAAAAACAAATAAATAAATCCTTTTTTCTTTCTCCAAAGATATGGCTGTCCAGAATTTTGTAGGTGACGCATTTCGAGGAGCGACCTGGGTGGCCTTACACAACGGCGGCGGTGTCGGCTGGTAAGGAAAATGTTGCCTTTGAAAGGAGACATGGCCCTGTCTCAGGAGTAGGTCTGTTGTGGGAAGGACCCACACAGGGTGAACTAGCAATGCTGCCATGGCAAAATGAAGAGGTGCGTGTGTTTGGGGTTGGTGGGGATCAGTGAAGCTAGGTTAATAGGCTTCAGTGCAGGAAATCCTGCCCGGCGTCTCTGCATCTTCTATCATGTGGACTGCAGATGTTGATCATGTGTAATGCAAGACCTCTCCTGGGAAGCTGACTGATGTGCTGTACACTCCTTGGGAGGACATGCCTTCATAGCAGCACCCAGTCCTGCTCTTATTAGTATACTTGGAAAACACAGTCCCTAGGGGAAATCTCCCCAGCAATCCCCAGTTAAAGTGAATTAAAACTCAGTGGAAAGGGGACTTTTAGGGAGGGCGCTATTATTACCAAGCTTGAGATACGGAATGCAAGGCTGGGCAACCCGTATCAACATCGCTACAACGTTAATCGTCTTGACTGCTCTCTGTTCAGAGTGGAACGGCCAGATTTGAAAAGCAAACAAACCAGCAACTCGTAATGAGAAGCTTCTGCCTTATTAAACAATTGGCAAACGTGGACGGCAGACTCTCTCATGCACAAGAATCCAGGCTGCAACATAAACTTCCTTTTGCCAGCATCCTGTGTCCACGGGCCAAGACTGTAAGCCCTTCGGTGTGGGCCTGGGTTCCCCACGTTGCTGTTAACGTGGCCTACGTGTCCAGCGGATGCTTTTCTAAAAGTGGGGCTTTAGTTAGGATTCATTCCTCTCACAATTGGGGACTGTTGTATTCTCCTGTGGATATCAGGGATCTGCAGGTACCCGAGGTCATTGGGGGTGTACATTTATTATGCAACATGCCAAAGATTTATGTGAGCTCCATGTTTTTCTTTCTTCTGCCTCTGCCCCCTTTGGGAAACTTTCAGCAGCTTCCAGCCCCATGAAAGCAGGTTTCTGAAACAGTTCATGTGTGTGTGTGTGGGGGTACCCCTTCTTGACTGAAACTTAACGTTGCATGATTCTCTTTATGTTACATTGAAACTAAGTGGTTCATTTTCAATCCTCAAAAGCTCATGTATATTTTTAGTGGTCTAGAAAGGTATTGCCTGTTTTTCCATTTGTATTCTTTCAGTTAAGTTGCAGCACATTGGAAAAAAGGAGTTCACAATGTCTTTCAAAAGCAGTGGTCGTATTATATCTTTTTGCTACAGAAAGGCAAAGGATCTTAAGTGTGTGTGTGTGTGTGTGTGTGTGTGTGTGTGTGTTGTAAACAGAGCTCACTTCCAACCTCATGTTCACTGGCACAGGCCTCCAGAGTGTCAGTGGATGAGATGTATTTAGAATCCCCTCAAGCTGCATTTAAAGCCGTGACCTTTGGACCCCAATATAACATGCCCATATGCTAAAATGCAGCAAGAGATGGCTGATACAAAACAGGTCAGGTGCCAGCCATCTTTGATTCCACCCCATCCCCCAATTAGCTTCCCTGCATGTTATTGGGGGGGGGGGAGGAAAGAACAACAAAGAATGTCTTGTTTCAAACCTTTTTCAATTGGGCATTGAACCTCCACAACTTCTTTCTTTCTTTCTTTCTTTCTTTCTTTCTTTCTTTCTTTCTTTCTTTCTTTCTTTCTTTCTTTCTTTCTTTCTTTCTTTCTTTCTTTCTCCTAGGGCATAGTCTCATCCCAGCCCTTACTTATGAGCAGTCATAGCATATGATCTGAATGTTGGGACAGTCATCAGGGGTCCAAATCAACAGAACAAGAGGGAAAACCCTAAATGTAGGCAGAGTGTACTATGCGGAAGGGAGGTTATATCTATTATCTGCCAAGGAGTTTGCTCTCCCACAGGGCATTCACTCTCCTTATCAACATCTCAGAGGCATAGATGTTCTGAAGGCAAGGAAGGGCAACAGCCAGATTTCCAGGCAGTAACTCCCAACGGCCCTGGCCAGCATAACCAGTGGTTAGGGCTGAGAGGAACAGCAATCCAAGGACATTTTATGGAAGCAGATGTTGTTCCTCCTTGTCTGGAGGGGGGGAACCCCTGCTGCTTTATTGCATTGCCGTCCTGCAGTGTCAGTGCCTTATAAGTTCTTCCACACTTCTGCTCTCCTGTTTCCATTTGTGCTGGTTGTCAGCGAGAGAGAGCCATAGGAGCCCTACAGGTTCCATTGAGTGGTGATGTGTGGAGTTTTATGGTCAGCCGTGAGGTGGGCTCCTGTGGTGGTGTGGCATTGAAAAAGCTGCCTAAAACCACTGACACCGACAAGCAACAGTTCTTCAGGATTTCAGGCAGGGTCAGAATGTTTCCTGATCCTATCCAGAGACGGCAGGGATTGAACCAGGTTGTTTCTTCCGAGTAATACCACTGTGCCACTGGTGCTGTCCTTGGATGAGTTTGGCCAACACAAATAGGCGAGAGTTTAATCTGCTTCAGTTTTTTTTTTTTTTTTTGTAAGAACATTAGAATTCCTAAATTTCTCCAGAACATTGCAAGGAGGAATGTGAAAGACCCAAATCTCTTAGGAAATGGAACTCACCCATTTGTTCAGTTCTTATGTAGCCCACATAAGAAGAGTTCAGAATGATATGAACTTGGAAGATTGTAAGACTGGATCTAAGAGAAAAAGATTTAATGGGAACCTGGGAGCCTCTGTGTGTGTGTGTGTGTGTGAGAGAGAGAGAAAGCGTAAATGAGTGACATGTTCCATGAAATATGTGAGAAACAAAAACAAGTTTTCAAAAATTATTTTCATTGTTCGGTTTTGTTTGGGTGTTAGACACAGCAGATGGACTCCCTAAAACCTTTATAAGGAATATACTACACTTGATCTTAGTGAGAAGGCCGAGAAGCGATGCATTTTGGTTTAAATCTTGAATTTCATCAAAGTGCTAAATATTTGGAAAAATTGACAATCCCAAAATACCGACAGATTTTTTTCAAGAGCCAGTTTTAACTGTCTTCCATCTGCAGTTTTAGAGGGTCGCTACAGTGGCATACCATATGAAAATCGATTATGCCCCTGCAATGATAAAGAAATTGAAACATTGCAGCATGTTCTTTTTATATGTAGTTATTACAGGGATGAGCGTATCAGGCCCTGTAATGAGAGGTCTACCAGGCAGATCCTTGGACTGGTATACAAGATATCTTCTAGAAGACAGAAATAAGTCCATTACAGAACTTGTGGCCAAATTCCTTCTCTCAGCCCAAAAAACACGAAAGAGAATTCTGGTGCTTAACTAATTTTAAGTTTCTTTTAATTTTTGGAATGTGTACTTGTTGGAATGTATACTGTATTTTATCGGGCCTTTGGCTGTAAAATAAAATTGATTGATATAAGGAATATAGCTATGCCCTTGAAAGAGGGGTGATTTGCTTTTCCTGGCTAGCAAAAATAATTTGGAGGAGGATGGGAGAGTCTGATGGTGTCTCAGGTGACAGGAACAGCTTTGGGGGCCTCCTGCGGCCTCAGGGCCACACTCTGTCCACCACTGATATGATCCTTGAAGACTCCCCCAACAATGTTTTGATTTCTTAGTCTCCCAACAACAGTGCAGGCAATTGTCTTACATTTATGCATCTAACCATTCCATTATCAGCCAGATATTGCTGGCTAGGGAACAGCGGTGTGCTTGCTAGGAGGTAGGTACATGGATTTATCAGCCCTATTTCAATAGGCCTGTGTTGTGTCCCCCCCCCCCCATTTTGATTTTGTGCTTCAGAAATTGCAAATGATCTTTTCCCATGTATTTATCTCCAGGGCTGATAATCACACAGCCTAAACAGAGGCAGATGTTGTGGACTTACATAAACCCCTATCATTTTAGTTAAACCATATATGGGATTACATTTGGATTGGCCGTTGTCACAGCAGCTCAGTTTTGAAAGCCTGTTTACTAGCAGGAGGCCAAAATGACTTGTAGCAACAAAGAGACAAGGGCAATTTGCCGATAGAAACACACAGTCCACAGTGTGATATCCTGATTGCAAGAGAGGCCGGCTGTTCTTTGATCACCTTGGATGGAGACATCTGGAAATTATAGGAGGTAGCCCAGGTCAAAATGCCACACATTTCTTTAATTATTTGAATATATGACCCAGTGCTAATGAGGGTAAAACACTCTCCTATAAAAGTGAGAAGACTTGTTGGAAAACTCAGCAAACACAACTTGCTGTAGATTCAATTTATGAGCATTTTTAGGTGAGCAAAGTGAAGCAAATCTTGAAACTCACCGATACTGGGCTTATTTTTGCTTTAGCTATCAAAATACATGATACATTTCTGCATTTGAGACCAATATGGGAAGCCCTAATATCTTTCTTTCTCTAGGCATCATACAGAAATATTTGGAAGAATGTTAGCACATGAAATACCAATTTATATCAATAAGAAATGCCCTGTTCGACCACAGGTTCCCTGAAGATTTTGCTATATCTTTCCACTCCTGCTAGTATGATCTGGAATATTGAGTTAATTCTTGGAAGTGTGGAGCAAGCTAAAGCAGGCTGAATAGAGCCACTCCAGGTTGGGTAGAGGTCCAGTATCCAGTTTGGTGTGATCCTTGCATCCAAATGGCATGCACACCTCGAGTCATTTTATTTGGCCTGCTGTCTTAAAAAAAGAAAACAAAACAAAAGGGACAATACCCCTTCTTGCTCCCTCTTTCCTCCTCCTCCTTAAGCCCCTTAACAATATTAAGAATTCAAAAGCAGAAGGAAAATTCGAAGCTGCAAGCTATGCTTTGGTTTGTTCCCAGTGTTCACACATCCTGCAACAAAAACCAAAATGGAGCCGTCCTATCTGTTCCCAGGAAACAGTAGCCTCAGAGAGGGATCCAGAAAGGTACTAGTGGGACCACTGGGGGTGGAGTTGGTTTGCTCTAGCAATTATATCATCTGATTGCTGGCAAAAATAATGAACCAGTCTGTCCTTACAGTGGATCAAACAGCAGGAGAAACACCTGTCTGATTGCTCCTTTGGTCTACAACACAGCCAGCTTTGGCCATCTAAAAGCCTTTTAGAGAAGTAAGCATGTGGCAGCAAAACCAATAGGTAGCACTTTAAAGACTAATAAATGGCATGCTGCAAGCATTCATTCAACAGCTATCATCCAGAAAGTGTAGGTCACCACTTTATTTCTGCCCACTGTTATTTTTGCCCGTGTTAAGATTGGCACTCTTTCATTGTGACCGTTTCGTTGGTATTTGAGCATATGCAGTTTCCCCTGGTGTTTCTCTGTCGCTAATATATATTTGAGAATATTTGCACAACTGTGGCTTCAGGCATGGATCAATTCTAAGTTACGGCTGGGCTTTTTGGAACAATGGAAATGTTTTGCAAACTTAGTCACAGCTTCCTTGAATGTAGCTTTGGGTTTGTAATTGGGATGTGTGCAGCCTTTGAGTATTTAGAACCCTGCTTCTGGTGTGTTGGGCTACCATCTGTGTCTGTGCCAGCCAGCTTGACCAGTGGCCAGTAGTAGTACAACACATGTAGAGGAAAGGCAATCATGCCTAGGAGATATTATTTGCCCAAGGCACAAACCCAGAAACTCAGACAGTAGAACTCATCAAAGGAAACTTACTGGAAACTCAGTAGTCCTCAGATGGCGTGCCTAATAATTCTACTATTGGGAGATGTAGGTCTTGCATTCCATGACCTCTGGAGAATACCAAGTTAGGAAAAACTGCCTCAAGTTAGATTTAAAAGAGAGAAAAAAATCCACTTTTCTCCTAATCCAGTGAAGCATGAACTGGAGTATTTATCCAGATTCCAGCTTGATCACTGCCACCAAAGCAAATGAATTCCAAACTGCAGTGTAATAAACTTAAATAACCACGGTCTGACATTTTAAGAAACTCAGTAACGTTAGCTATTTAATCATAAGGCATGTAGGCATTCTAATTATTTGTTTAAACAAGTGCTTTGGGACTGTCCTCTCCTCAGGAGAATTGCGGCAGGCTTAACCCTTGGTATTGGCACATGGGCAAGAATGGAGCTTGGAGGATGGGCAGCATGGGAAAAATAAAAGGAAATACATGGTTCACTATCCCACGCTAGCATGCTCGCTTTTAGAATTACGCATTAAGTATTATTATAGGATCACAGACACATCCAGTTGAGAGAGCCCTTTAAAAGCCACTGAATCCCACCTCTATGAAAGAATGATGGAACTACAGTGTTGACTTGTTGCCTAATCCCAATACCCGTACCCATTATTTCAGCCTTATTTGCTGCCTTTAGTAGGTTTCGCTAAGAGGGATCTTTCTTGCCTGGAGTGACTGTCAAACAACCAATCTAGTAGCCACTAATGGTTCCTTCTGGGCCTCTGATTCTGAGGAGCATCACACCTCTGAGCTTAAGTAGCTTTCCCCCTCTTTTTTTTAGTCTCCTGGAAATTAATCAGTTGGTGCAATCATATGGGTTTACTCTACAGGAGCCCGATGGAAGCAACCCGTTAGTCTGTTGAGGCCTGTTACTGTAAGCAGTTATTTTTGTATAGTGTGCTGTTTGGATCTTTAAGTAAATGGAAGCTTTTATTGTTTCCCTCACCAACATCTCAGAGAGAGTTATTGAGACTGCAAGTGTCAGTTGATGAGACAAAAAGGGAAGGTCTACTCTGGGGAGACATGAAGCTAATTGTGCTGTGTACATTCCTGCACTTCTGCAGTATAGCTAGAAGTTTCCAACCAAAATCCAAAACTTGGTCACAATTGTGTGTTCAATGACAGCATTGTTTTGGCCTAATGTACATCTTTTCTTCCACTCAAAGGTGTGTCCAAAGCTTGGGAAAGTTACCTTTTAGAATAAAACTTATGGAAACGTCTTGTCAGCCTGATCAGAAAATGATTGTTTTTCAGGCTGGCACTGTGTGTTGGATTCATTTATGAATTGCAAGGAAAAAAATTAAGAATGTCATTTTCTTTGGTTCATATTTAAAGGGGAGAAGTAATCAATGGAGGATTTGGCCTTGTGCTGGATGGCTCAGTAGATGCAGAAGAACGTGCAAAGATGATGTTGAGCTGGGATGTTTCCAATGGAGTAAGTACAGTACATCACCTTGTTTCGAAATGCTACCTTTGGTGTTATGCATTCAGAGACAGAGACAGAGACAGATAATATAGATATCAAACAATCAGAACACTTAAAACATTTAAAATGGTGGGCTTGATGAAATAGGCTTGCTATAGCTAAGATTCGTTAACCTATTTGATGTTTTAAGTGTTCTGATTCTTTTATGTAAGTGTGTTTTTTATGTTTTGATAGTTTTATTTATTTGCATTTTGTTATTTCTCTTTTGGGTTTTATTAAATTGTATTTTAAGCTTGTTGTTTATGTTGTAAACCACCCAGAGTGGCCTTCAACCAGATGGGCAGTATAAAAATGAAATAAAAAAGAGATGTACAATAAGCTTTTCATTATCCTTTGCAAGATTGTGTGGAATTACTATGGCATAATCTTTAACTATATATTATTTGATACCTTCGACTTGCAATTTTTAGAAGTTCTGCCTGAATTGGTTGCTCTTAAGATCTCCTCATGCACAGATGACAGGATTGTAAAACACGGAATGGAAACATCCTAGGAAAGGGGAAATGGGGGTGGGCAAAAACCTGACGCTTCAGCCTCATCTACCACCAGGAACAGAACTGTGAAAGTCTGTATCACTCCACAATCTGACATTCCAAATCCCCTAGGTATTCCATTTCATACACGCCACCCTCCTTCAACACAGTCAGTGCTTATTGCACTGTTTGGGAGACATCTACGGTGTAGGAACTAGTTTATTTTATTTTATTTTATTTTATTATACCATGCCACCATTCTACAGCATCATAAGGAGGAAACACTGCTGTTTAGTACTATCTGTTAGGAACCCACTTGGGCCTTGAGATCTCCCTGGAGAGGCCTGCTCACTGGGCCTGCCATTAAAAGATACCCAAGAGGGAAAGCTGCACAGTTGTTGAAATGCCTTGCCCTAGGAGGCCCTGTACACAGACCCTTTATTATTGAAAGCTCCTGGATGGACCACAAAACAGTTGTCATTTTACTCAAGTTGAAATTAAAAATCTGAAGCACTTGCCGAGATCCATCTGAATCAAGAGACATAGAGGTCAATGAAAGATCCATTTTGATTTTGTACTCATTTATTTTTTCTTCTTCATGGACAGGTTGCTAGACGCTGTTGGAGTGGCAACAGCAATGCTTATGAAACCATCTGCCAAGCCATGGAGAAAGAAGAGAAACTCAAGGTGACTCTTCCGCATAAGGTGTTGGAGGACAACATCCTGGAAAAAGCCCTGAGCTGTTACCCTTGACCAGTAACCATGTATTCTGCTTTTGGATATTGTTGGTTCCCTTCCCAAAAATAAACCTATGGTAGGGTAAACAATATGTCTTTCAGTTAAGCAATTTTCCTTCCCTGCCCCAAACTTTTTTAAAAAAATCATTAAAAATATCTCCATATTCAATAGTCATTGAAGGCACCTCACTTCGTTATGGCCTCAGCTGCACCAAACTACCCAGCCCTCAATGACATCCATTGAAAATCCATGGACGAGGGTGCAAATGTTGATGTGTTTGTCTCAAGCAGAATTTAAGGACAAATATTTCACTTGCAGTTGCCTTCCAGTGGGACACAGTCCCTTACAGTCACTGTACCTTCCTCTGCATGCTTTGCAGCCAAAACTCTCTGCAAAACCCGACATTTATTCACCCACTTCCAGACCATTACCATTATTTCTGCCAGGTTATCAGGCAGGGGCTGTTTGCTGTCTCTGCCACAAACAGAGGCACATTTTTGGGAATAACTTCATCATGAAGATATGGAAAGAGAACTTCCTCTCATTACATCCCTCCTCCATACTTTATATGTGGACATCACAGGAGATATGGATTGCATGATCAGTCTTGTTGAGGGACAGCTGTCTTTTCCCCCTATAAAAGCTGTATTCCTTCAGAGCACTACTTCCCAAAATTTCTGGCATCATGGTTCCACTCGTAATGTTGGAGAAATGCTCCCAGGTTCTCCTTTTCCTGTACCTTCAATTCCAACCATTCAATTTTCAGATTTGCAACATACAGTAAATTCATACAGGAGAAAGAGCAAAAAGACATTTTAAACCAATAGTTTTAATTTTTGCAACAAGTTGCTTTGTGAGAAATTACACTCGTTTTCGTAATTGTGACTTTAAAAAAATAATTTTCCTCATAACTAATAAAGTTGATGAATAAAAATGGAAAGTTATTGTGAATGGTTATTTACCACTGTCAAGTGTATGGATGAATTCATCCTCATATATGCTCCACCAGCACTATTAGTTCTAACAAACTAATACTTGGCTAGCTTTTGAGTTTTCCTGAATGCTTCATCAGACCTGGTAGCAAAATAAACAAAACAACATTTTGTGGTGTTATCAAGGCCATCACTATGGTGTGTATCACCCAGGGCAACCATGGATTCTGTGTACAGAATAGTAGAAATATTCATTTGTCCTTTTGGTGCCACCCCTCCACAGCACAGCACCCGGGGTGCATGCTCCCTGCCTCCCCCCAACCCCATTGAAGCCCTGGGAATTATATGTACTGTAATTCAAAAGGCATTGCCCCATGAGGACATAGTACTTTGTTTCCTTCTGGCTACCCTTGCTTTTGTTGTTCTAATTTAGAAGACTCAGAAATGTTCAAGTTCTTCCAGGGGGATATCTTGACACTGGAGGAATGGGCAAACCACTGGCCAATTAGCTTCAACATTAGTAGGTGCAGGGTGATGCACCTTGGGGGGGGGCATCAGTTACATTTATAAACTGATGGGGTCTGAACTCTCTGCAACAAACCAGGAAAGGGACCTTGGTGTCCTGGTGGACAGTGCAATGAAGGTGTCAACCCAGTGTGCCGCAGCAGTGAAAAAAAAAGCAAACTCAATGCTAGGGATCATTAGGAAGGGTATAGAAAATAAGTCAGCAAGTGTCATTTTGCCTCTTTACAAATCTATGGTGAGGCCCCATCTGGAGTACTGTGTACAGTTCTGGTCACCATACCTCCAGAAGGTTATTATGGAAATGGAAAAAGTGCAGGGGGGGGGCAACCAGAATGATTAGGGGACTGGAACACCTTCCTTACCATCTGAGGCTGCAACGGCTGGGCCTCTTCACTCTTGAACAATGGTGCCTAAGAGGTGAGCTGATTGAAGTTTATAAAATCCTACACAATGTGGACAAAGTAGATAAGGAACAACAGTTTTCCCTATCGCACAACACTAGAACTAGGGGGCACTCCATGAAACTTTTGGGTGCTAGATCTCAAACAAATAAGAGAAAGTAGTTTTTCACCCAGAGGATCACTGGTCTGTGGAACTCCCTGCCAGAAGAAGTGGTGACAGCTGTCAGCCTTGACAACTTTAAGAAAGGATTGGCCACGTTCATGGAGGACAAGGGTATCAATGGATATCACTATGGATGCCTAAGGACAACCTCTGGGTTGGAGAGATAGGCAGGATATCTCTCGATGCAGTGGTAGGGCCTCTTATTGAGCCATAAATCTCCCAAGGTTAGCTTGGGCCAGACTCTTTCTCATTAAACCTGATCTACCCACAGGGTTGTGGGCAGTACAACATGGCCCAGAGTGCCCATTCTTGAGCTTCATAAAGAAAGAGGTGAAAGGAGAACATTCACAACACATAAATATCAATATTCCATAGGTGTTTCCATTACTCCTCCCAGAAAGTTCTAACATAAGTACCAAACCTTTCTGTCAGAACCCCTTATACATTTGCCCCGACTACAAGTCATACTCGATTGGCACTGATTTCCTTTGCTGGCAGTGTTTGAATTTCCAGATCCTACTGGGCAAACAGTTACCAGTCACAGCTGCCTTCACCTCTCTTCCTCCACGTCTTTCCTTCTCACAGCCAATGGTGGGAGATGGTGGAGGTCTGCAGTCCAACAATATCTTGAGGGCTTCCGTTTGCTCATCTCTGCTCTGCAGTGGCTGAATAATCATTTCTCACAACTTGACATGCCTTACTGTTTAAATACTGTACTTAGAGATGCCTGTAAAACACTGACGTGTGCATAGGCCACACCTATATAAGTGGAATGTAAAAGAACATGGTACAGCATGGAGTGCTACTGTTCAGGGTAGCCCAGAGTGCCCATTCTTGAGCTTCATAAAGAAAGAGGTGAAAGGAGAACATCTGCACTCTAAATATCAAAGAATATTCCTTTTCATTCCTTAGGCAAGAATATTCCTTTTCATTCCTTAGGCAACATATGAATGGGTTAGAGCTCCACCTCCTTGGTCCACAAGGTGAGCATCCTATAAAGCCTGCTCAGTCCATGCAGAACTGGGAATTTCCCCTTATAATTTCTTCACACACTGGCTTCTCTCTGTGTGTGTCTCTCTCAGACATCCTCGTATCCCCCCCCCGCCTCGTTTCTCAGTGGCCATGTTTTGGCTACAGACCCGTCGGCTGCATTTGCTACTACAGGGAGTGTTATTCCAGCCAAATTATCTGTGAAGTACATGCTGTGCTCAATATGAGCTGCTCTATGTAAAAAGAGAAACTGCCAAATAAAACATAGCCATTAGTTAAGCATCTTGCACAGCCTGTGCCTCAGCCTGTGCTACAATGCTTATAGATCTGGGGGCTTCTGTTTTATAAGGCCGTCTGGATGGACTAGCATATGGTTTGTGGTCAGAATATTGCAATAATATTCCAGCTTTAGAGGAACCCGTTTTTGACAGTAAGAATTGCCTACCCTTCACCCTATCCATGTTTTGAACTGTCCGGATTTTCAGTTAGTGGACATAGGGTGTTTATACATGACCCCTAAACTCCGGGGCAAATGGCTCCCAGCTCCAGAGCTTAAAAATGTTTACCCACCAGCTCCGGAGTTTACAGGAAATTAGGTGCGACCACGCCCACTTTAGCGCATCCCAGCGCACCTTTCAAGTACCTGCTCTTCCGTCCTGAAAATTCCTTGATGCGGTGTAAAGATAGTGAGTGCGGGGCTCTCCTTCCTTCTGCTTGTTGTTTTTTTGGCTCCCACCCCTTTAAGAGCTACTTTTACAAAGACAGGAATCTTGCCGGCAAGAGCGAGAGCCAGAACGAGAACCAGAACGGAGGTGAGGCACAATCTTTTATTCCTTTTTTTTCTCTCTCCCCTCACGCAGCCAGCAGCCAGGAAGTGCGGAGGGGTGGGGAAGCAGGAAGAGCGACAAGCCCCTAAGATCTCTGGTCTGAATTTAAGTGGCCAGCGGATCTTAGGGGTCGTGTAAAAGCGCCCATAGTTTCAGGAGGAAAGGAAGCTGCTACACAACTCCAAATACCAATGAACTATTTTAAAAAATGACAACTGGGGGCCAGAGTTTCTAGTAATCATAGTGTCAGCGAGAGCTGCTGGTGCATCACCCCGTTTCATCCAACTGGTGTGGACAGAAAAGAGAAAGCAGAAGAGTGCAGCAGTGTCAGGCTTTCATTGGCTGGCGGAGAAGGAAAGAGGAAGTAGCAAAAGAAGAGGATGATGAACCAGTGCCACTGCTACTGTTACCAAATGAGGTGCTGTGTCTTCCTCTTCCTTTGCTACTTCCTATTTCCTTCTCCACCAGCCAATGAAAGCTTGGCACTGCTGCGCTCTTCTGCTTTCTCTTTTGTCCACACCAGTTGGATGAAATGGGGTGATGCACAAGCAGCCCTCACTCCCTTTTTACATGGAAGAGATGGGAGGATAGGAGGAATAAAGCAGATGGCCCAGAGTCTGATCTACTTGCCCAGGTAGATAGAGACAGGCCAAGGGAAACCTGAGATTCTATGGAGGAATAGACGATGGTCATCTGTCGGGGGCACTTTGATGGGGATTCCTGCAAGGCAGAGGGTTGCACTGGATGGCCCTTGAGGTTTCTTCCAACTCTATGATTCTATCATTCTATCATCTGGAATCCACGTTCCTTCCTTCATGAAATCATTATCAAATTAAAATGGGGGAAAGGTGGAAGAGCTCAGCTACACCATCTTGCGCTGCTTAGAGGTTAGGAAAAAATAATTAAAGCTCATTAACAGCAAGAAAGCAATGTGAAATAAATTACTTCAAGGTATAATGTTAACAGAAACTTATTTTGAAAAGTTGACAGTTGTTTTATTTTTTTGTGTTTAATTTTATTTTTATTTTTTTGTGTTGTTCATCCATAAGCCAAGTCTGTTTAACACCCAACAGACACATACCCTGTACAGCAATAAGTATTCAACTTGTTTACATCTCCTTACTGTAGAAAAGGCAGACTTGATGGTTGAGTGTGGAAAGAAAGCGAATCACTACATCCAGAATGTCTCGCAAAGAGATCAAGAATGTGTTGTGGGGTGGGTGGGGATGGAGTGGGAGAAGAGTACACACACAAAAAGTGCAAGCTTTAACAGTAAAAAGTCTGTATCTGCTACAGTTTGGATAGAGAAACAGGAAGAATACATTTGTGACGCCTTGACTACTATGATGCCAGCTCTCTCAGGAGAGATATCAAGTGGCCGGGTAAATGAACTCTGCAGGAATTAGGTGGAGAAATTGTTTGGGGATGGAGTAAGTACAGAGAAAAGGTCATACAGGGGACGAAACAAAGAAAAGTGGAATGTTAATCATTACATTAACCCACAATTTTTTAAAAAGAGAACACTGTATGTGTGTTGGGGCTGGTAGTATATGCTATACTGTACTAGGAAAAGGAACTACCCTTAATAAACGTTCTACATTGAGGCATATATATAGTGAAGACCAAGAATATTTCAAAAATATGGCTAAGCTTCACAGATAGAGCAATAATTGTGTGAAATCTCATGCAGAGCAATTTGATCCATATTGCTGTTCTGTTTCAGCAAGACAGAAGTGTGGAATTTTTAAAAATTCAAATACAAAGGTATGGCTAGCAGGGTTGTGCAATGCTTCACATGGCAATATGGCACCATCTGCTGTTGAATAGTGTTATAGCAAGAACTACCTGCCAACCTAGCCGTTCGAAAGCATGTGCTGTACTGTAAACGCAAGTAGATAAATAGGTACTCCCGTAAAAAGTAGATAAACCGGTCTTCAGCTTGAATACGGAGATGAGCACCACCCCTAGAGTTGGACACGACTAGCAATGTGTGGGAAGGTACAGTGGAACCTTGAAAACTTAAGTCAAACATGTTAAGTCCTTGCGAATGTTTCTCCGGATTAATCCGTTCCAGATGATGAAAAAGACCCCGAAAACAGCAATTTAACACAAATTTGACTGGGATAGGAGATTCCTCCTGGGGATGGAAATGTCTCTTCAAAGAGAGGAGGAGGCAGTGGAATTATACACAAGTTATATGCCTCCACTTTTTAATGTTCATAGCAACAATGCTTAAATTTAAGTTTTACTGATTTTCAAGTTCTGAACAACTCTATGAGCTCCCCAACTAAAATGGACCAGACTTCTGCAGCCAGATTTTTTTACAAGAAGCCGACTGTCTAATCACCAGCTCGGCCCTTCTTCTCCTCCGGCAGCCCGATGAGGCCAAGGACCAGCTCCAGGTGCTCTGAGCTGGAGGCGGCAGCCGCGATGCTGGGTTGTGGCTGCCGCCCAATTCCGGTGCCTTGCGCCGGGGCTCCGAGATGTAAGTCAAAGCCTGCGACTCAAGTCAAACAGGCCCCTTCTTGCTGCAAGTCAAATATGATGCAAGTCAAGCAGTATGTAAGTCAAGGTTCCACTTATATGTGGTAACCTGTCACCAGCACAATGCAGCAATTACAAGCTTTTCTAGGAATTTAAAGAGAATGGCTTAGGAGAAAAACCGCATTTCATGCCAAATATAAACACATAATTGCTGTACAGCCCATTGTGCAAGAAGGAACAAGTAGGATTTTGCCCACTGATTAACACATGGTTTCACAGTGCTGCTTGATTAGCAATGCATTTCTCTGCATGTCTGTCCAGATGAAACCTCAGTGATTTTTATGGACAGGACTCCTATGCAAGCGTGTACAGGATTGCAACCTATATACAATGATTAATCAATTAAGGCATGTCCCCCTTTTTAGTAGGAGTGGATAATCATATCTATGGTTTTGAGACTTTTTGCCTGAACGCCTCAGCATATGCACTGTAACACATTTTATTGATGGGAGAATGAATGAATATTTGAAGTTTCTATTCAAATGCAAGCCCAATACTTTCACCTCCCATCCCTCATTTTAGCAAACCAACTAAGAGTGCTGATCCTTTGGTATTTGTTGGATTAAGAAAATTGAGATGAATGTTAACAACAGTACAGCTGAGTTGCCATGTGTTTATCTAACACAAACATAAGGTAACAGTGATTTGTTTCAGCAGAAATTCCCAAAAGAAACAAAAGCAGAGGTTTACAAGGACCATGACAACAGTAACAAATATGTTAACAACAGTATGTAGTAACAAAGATGTTAACAACAGTATGTACAGAAATGTAGGGTGCTACATCTAGGTAAAAAGAATGAATTGCACAGATATAGGATGGGGGACACTTGGCTGGAGAATAGTACCTGTGAAAGGGATCTGGGAGTCTTGGTGGAGCACAAATTGAACATGAGTCAGCAGTGTGATGTGGTGGCCAAGAAAGCCAATGCAATTCTTGGTTGCATCAACAGAACCATAGTGTCTAGATCAAGGGAAGTGATAGAACCACTCTATTCTGCTCTGGTCAGACCCCACCTGGAGTACTGTGTCCAGTTCTGTGCGCCTCAGTTTAAAAAGGATGTTGACAACCTCGAGCGGGTGCAGAGGAGGGCGACCAGGATGGTTGAAGGTCTGGAGGAAATGTCTTATGAGGAGCGGCTTAGGGAACTAGGAAAGTTTAGCCTCTCTAAAAGAAGGCTGAGGGGGGATATGATAGCTATGTTTAAATATTTGAAAGAATGTCATATTGAAGAGGGAACAGCTTTGTTTTCCATGGCTTCAGAGACTAGGACTCGGGGCAATGGTTTCAAACTACAGGAAAAGAGATTCCATTTAAACATTAGGAAGAACTTCATGACAGTTAGAGCTGTACGGCAGTGGAATATGCTGCCACAAAGGGTGGTGGAGTCTCCTTCTTTGGAGGGTTTTAAGCAGAGGCTGGATGGCCATCTGTCAGAAATATTGTGATGGGGTTCCTGCATGGGAGGGGGTTGGACTAGATGGCCCTTGAGGTCTCTTCCAACTCTATGATTCTATGATTCTATGTACTGGTTGGTTTCCAAAGATACCAAGATATTGCAGAATCCTTGATCATTAGCCATTATGTGCAAGTCCAACAAAATCTGGGAACCCCAAAATCACTGAATCTATACAGCAGTGGTTCATAAACTTTGGCCTTCCAGATGTGCACACCAAGTTTTGATGTCCTGCTGGCTAGACCTTCTGGGAAGTACCAAACATTGGGAGGACCACTAGTCAACAATCACGGCCATCTCCGAGGACCGGTGTGGTGGTTAAACCACTGAAGTGAGACCCAGGTTGATGTCTACTTGTGTGATGAAGCTAACTGGCTGGTTTGGGGCCAACCACCTGGTCTGACGCAGTTGGGTAAGAGTTAAAGTTGGGTGATCCTTGTGACTGTCCTCATAGCTAGCTTTCCTGCGGAGCAAAGTCCAAAAATACAGGAAGACGGGTCCATTTGTCTTTAAAAAGGAGCTGGTGTGTTGTAAAATTAGAGGCTCTTAAATTATATGGTGCAAAGGCCAATACACATGCTATTTTGAGTTTATGGGTAGCAAGGCAAAATATAAATGTACATGTCAGAATAATAGCCATAATTAATAATAATTTACAGTGATGCAAGTTGTAAGCCAAAAATGTTTGAGAGGCGTGCTGCCATACAGAGCCCATCCCTAGTTTGTTCCTCCAGGCCAGGGGTCCTCAACCTAAGGCCCCGGGGCTGGATGTGGCCCCCCAAGATCCTGAATCCAGCCCCTGGGACCAGTTGCAATCCCCCCACCTACCCTCTGCTTTGTGAGCAAGCCAGCCTCTGCAGCTGCTTCTATTGCTGAGGCAGTTCAAAGCAGTGGACTATGTCGCTTCTCCCACTCCCCCCAACTACTGCCCAGATGATTAGCATGCTGGCTAGTGGGGCATTCAAAGTGGGAGGGCTACGGCAAGGTCCCCCACTCCCCCCCACTGCCCAGATGGTTGGGGCGCTGGGTGCAGCCAAGCGGGGCAATTTAAAACAGGAGGGCTGCAGCAAGGTCACTCACTCCCTCCATGGCCCTGAGGCCCCACCCCTGCTCCTCCCCCACCCTGCCCCCCTGCCTTCCTTGTGTGGCTGCCGCCTGTGTTATTGCAGTTGTGAGGAATGAAGGGGGTAGGCGGAGGCAGTGCCAGCCAGCCTTCTGAGCCAGAGCAGCCATGGCAGTGGACCGCTGGAGGGATGGACGGCAGGGGACCAAGGGGGAAACGGAGCTACTTCCCACCCACCCAGCCCCCTCTGAGCTGCTGCCTTGCTCCATTGAGCGAGGGAGGGGAGGAGGGAGCACAGCCATGGCCGGAGGCTAAAGCTGCCACCACCATCACTGGGTTAGAGACCAGCGAGGAGGAGGTGGTGGAGAAAGAAGAGAAGGGAAGAGAAGGCCAAACGGTGGCCTGGGCTTGTTTCCTGGGAGGCTGGCGGGGCTGCATTTGTCCCCGGTAGGTGATGGGCAGGCTGGCGAGCCAAGAGAGCACCGCAGCCTGGCTGGACTCGGCCAGTGAGCGGGCTGCAGATGGCTTTGGGCAGGTCTTCCTGCCTCCCCTCCCTCCTTCCCAGCCCTTGCTCCCTCCCTCCGTCACTTGCAGCGCACCAAGTCGGACCAGGCCGGGCCAGGCCAAGAGAGGAGGCAACTTTCCCTCCAGGGCACAGTGAGGACATGATGGCCTGGGCGCACGGCTGGATCTGCGTGCAGTGGCACCAGCCTTTGCTGCCCTTGCTGTGGCCACGGCTCCTCATTCTAAGTGGCTACCTAGAAGGTGATGAGGGGCCTGAGTTTGCCTGGGCTGCCACCTCCTTCCCGACGCAAGGAAGGAAGGAAGGAGAGTTGCTCCAGCTGCTGCCACGGTAGGAGGAGGAGGAGGAGGAGGAGGAGGAAGAGGCGCAGCAGAGGGATCCCAGCGGTGGCACCTCAGGGTGGTGATCTGGAGCAGGAGGCATTGCTGGGGCCCTGGAGACACAATGATAATGTGCCAATCGTGGGGGGCTCTGCCCACTTGCCCCTCCCTCCCCCCTTTTCCATGTTGGCCTTTTTTATTTTTGGACTGTGGTCCGGCCCCCAATGGTGTCTGGGGCGTGGTGGACCGGCCCACTGTTTGAAGACGTTGAGGACTCCTGCTCCAGGCCAAAGCCCATCAGAAATAATAATAATACCTTTATTGTCAATGTACAACATGTGCACAATGAAATTGGCTGAGTCTCCCTTGCCCACCCCCACCCTCATCCCACTAGCAACCATTCAGTCTTATTGCACCCTGTGTACTTGACACAGAATGTGCCAGCCCACAGGTCAGTTCTTCTATACTTGTCATAGAATTATTCCCCATTCAGCAGTCCCATTCACCATGGATAAAAACTGTTCTTCAGTCTGTTGGTGCGGCAGGCTATACTACGATATCTTCTGCCTGATGGTAACAAGGTAAAGAGGTGCTGACCGGGGTGTGAATAATCCTTAAGAATTTTTTCAACCCTCCTGAGGCAACGATCCCTAGCGATGTTGTCCAGTGCACTTAGGGGACAGCCCGTGATATATTGAGCTGTGCTTACCATCCTCTGTAGTGTCTTAGTGTCAGCAGCTGTCAATCCAGCATACCAAACGCTAATGCAATATGTGAGGATGCTTTCAATTGTGGACCGGTAAAAGGAGATCATCAGTTGTTGCTTCACTTTGTTCCATCCCAATTTCATTCACTGCCACACATTAACTCTTAAGTGCTGGTTGTGGGAGAAGAGACAACACTTGCTCCGACATCCTTTTCTTTATTAATGTTGCACACACATATCTCATTTGAATATGCATCCCGATGAAGCACACTCTCACCAACCTGTGGCAAACACTTCTTAAAAAGCACTGGCAATGCTCCATCTGAATGTATGCCAACAGTAAAGTATTTCACCCAAAGCAGTCAGTGGTTTAGCTGCAGAATCAGAGATTGGGGGGGTCAATTCCCCAATGGACTTCCTGGAAGCACAGCCAGCCAGTGAGGCCCCCAGGAAACCCTGAAAGGGATTGTCATGAGATGATGGCACAAGATTATGTCATTAGTAAGCCACCCAAGAGAAGTGTACATACATTGAAATAACTTATAAAGGCACTCAAGGCTTTTCAGGTTAATATTCAACAGATCTTTTTATTTCCTGCTGGAGGCTAATTTTATTTTCTGAACATACTCAGCAAAATCCTGTTCATTGGCCTTGAAAAGAGGCCCATTTGACAGGATTGCCCCCTAAGCAATACTTATACAGTGGACCCTGGTATAACAAACGGTTTGTATAACATAAAATCTGTACAACATAAAAAAATTCCGGAGATAGGGGAAATTAGTTTAACAGAATCCGTACAACATAAAATTGTCGCGATTAGGGATTACTCTGTTTTCAATGCATTCAGATGGGAAATTTGTATAAAGGAAAATTTGCTTAACAGAATTTCATTTGGAACGAATTAATTCCTTTATACAAGGTACCACTGCACTGTATTTTTACATACAAAAGTCGGCAAATCTGCGTTTGTGAACTACAGCTCCCAGAATTCCGCATCCAACATGGAGAGTCGTCGTCTAAAAAACAAAACCCATGCATTTATACACCTGGCGTTAGAACAAAACAAGCTATCTTAGTGGAGATCCCCGACGCCGTCTTGTTCCTTCCTCGCCAGCCCGGCCAGAATCTCCTTTTTTTTTTCTCCCCATTCCCCACGACCCAGCTGGCCACCTCCGGTCTACTTCCGCCCCTGCTTGGGCCACAACTCCCGCTCCAGGTTTTCCACCCTGCCGTACGATCCGAGTCCCTCCTTCCTCTTTCTCTTCCCTTCCTGCGATCCGGGCTCCGGGTTTCCCGAGTCGCTCCCTGGGCCCCGCCCCCTCGGCTCCGGTTTCAGCCGCTGCTACAGGGACCCCCAAGATGGAAACGCAGGGGCTGCCTGCCGCCGCCGCCGCCGTCGTCGCGGAGGCGGACCAGCCCGTGCCCGGCGCCCGACAACATGGCGGCGGCAGGAGCCCTGCCCTGGGCGAGAGGCAACCCGCCTCAGGGCCCGCCCGCCGGCCTCCTCCTCCTCCTCCCCCTGGGCCGCGGGACTCGGCGGCGGCGGCAGCAGCAGGGACGACCCCGGCCGGACCCTGGGGCCCGCTGGAGATGGCCTTCCCGGTCTTGCTCCTGCTGGAAGGGAAGAAGCCGCCCGAGCCGCCGCCGCCGCCGCCACTCCCTCCGCTGGCGCCTCAGCAGCAGCAGCAGCAGCAGCAACGGCCAGCCTTGACCCCGCCGGGGACCCCCCACGCCGCCGCCTCCGCCGCCGCCAGCCGCGCTTCCCTCTCCGCGGCCTTGGCCCGGCCGGCGGCCACCGGAGGCCCCAGGCAGCCGCCGCCTCCTCCTCCTCCTCCTCCTCCTCCTCTTCCGTCGGCGGAGAGCGACGCGTTGCTGCTGGTGCTCAACTGGGTGCGGGGCGGAGCCTCCGGGAACCCCTCGCCAGACCCGCCGCCGCCGCCGCCTCTGCCTCTCCCCGAGCAGGACCAGCAGGACCAGGAGGAGGAGGAGGAGGAGGAGGCGGGCGGCGAGGCGGCGGCGGCTCCGGCTCCGGCAGAGGCCTTGCCCGAGGAAGGAGGGAGCGAGCCTCGGCCGCCGGGCATCCCCAGCAGCAGCAGCTCGTCCTTCTCCGGCACGCTGACCCTCCCCAACCAGAGCCTGCTGGTGCGCTTCGAGAACGGGCTCCTCAGCCTCGGCAGCCCCGCGCCTCCCACGCCCGCCGGCCCCCTCCTCCTCCTCCTCCTCCTCCGCCTCCTCCGCAGGCGCCGCCATCTTCCTCCTCCGCCCTTCCCTCCCCGGGCGTCCCCTCTCGGGCGGCGGCGGCGGCGGCGGCCTCGTTCCCTTGCCCCCCGGAGCCCCGCTGCGCCGAGGCCTCCTCCCGCCAGCAGCTCCTGCGGCTCCACCAGCGGTCGGCGCACGGCGCCTCGGCTCAGGATGGCGGGGGCGGGGGCGGCGAGGCCGGGTCGGGCTCCGGGGGGGAGTCGTCGTCGTCGTCGTTGTCGTCGGCGGGGGCGCGTCCCTTCGCCTGCCCGTTGCCGGGCTGCGCCTGGTCCTTCGCCACGGCCTACAAGCTGCGGCGCCACCTGCACTCGCACGAGAAGCTGCGCCCCTTCGCCTGCCCGGTGCCCGGCTGCGCCAAGCGCTTCACCACCGTCTACAACCTGCGGGCTCACGGCCGGGCCCACGAGCAGGAGGGCAGCCACAAGTGCCAGGCCTGCGGGCAGCGCTTCCCCACCGCCGCCCGCCTCGGCGCCCACCAGCGGAGGAGCCACCTGGAGCCCGAGCGGCCCTACCGCTGCGAGTACCCAGGTAACTAACACACACACACACACACACACACACACACACACACACACACACACACACACACACACACACACACACACACACACACACACACACACACACACACACACACACACACACACACACACACACACACACACAGAGAGAGTACCCAGTAAGGGACGGGAGAGAGAGAGAGAGAGAGAGCGAGTACCCAGGTAAGCTCTCGTTTTCCGCAGCTCACACACGAAGAACAGGTGGGAGAAATGGGGGGGATTACAAAAGCTGTGTATTTTGAAGGAGTTAAAGCAGGGGTGTCCAAACATTTTGCATGGAGGGCCAGGTTTGGTGAGGTGAAAATGTATGGGGGCCCGACCATTCAACCTTTGGACAAGCCTCTAAGACATGCAAGGAGGCAGGTTGGACGCTGTAGCAGCGAACCAAGGATGGGTAGGCAGGGCAGGTGGCTGGGGAAACAGACAGAGGTAAGGAGGGCTGGCAAACCATAAAACTGCAAGCTGACATCTCCATCTGGTATGGGAAGGGGCCAGCTGGCAGGGGTGCCTGACAGGCTGAGCTGACAGGGAGAAGAGGCTGGCAGCCACTTGAAATTTGAAAACGGGCCACATTTGGCCCCCGGACCTGACTTTGGACATGCCTTTTAATGGGAGCTGAGCGTGATCAACAGCAAACCTGGGCATGTTTATTCAAACATAAGTTCCAGGGGTTCATTAAGTGTTGCTTCCAGCCTAGGTAGGATCGCAGCTCTTTAAAGTTTTCTTAGCATCTCTACCATTTTATCTTATGTCTGACAAAGTATATTTGTTAATTTTTGGGTAGATAGGTAGATAGATAGTACCTTCTTTGGAGCTTTTTTAACCAGAGGCTGGATGGGGGTTTCTGCATGGCAGGGGGTTGGACTGGATGGCCATTGAGGTGTCTTCCATCTCTATGATTCTATGATTCCACTCAGCCCACCTAGTGTTTTTAACAGACAATAATGTTGTAACAATCCAGGGCTTTTCATCATACTCATCCACACACACCCCTTTTTTCATCTCTGTGTGTAAGGAAGAAGTTTAAAAGATCTCAAGCAATAAAGTGTTTATGGAAAGTTAACATGTGGATCATCAAACATGATGGTTGTCTCTGGCTTTACTTCCTGTATAGACCATGGCATTCTAAAGTCAATTTTGTCCTGCCAGAGGAATGCATAATTCTGTACTTAAGGTATATTCAGACACTGCTCTTGGTGTTTCATTTGAAAGACAGTTATTACTGGGAGATAAATAAAAGCAGGTGGTATTATCCTATTAAATGTATGGGTTCTGATTGCCAGAACACATTTTTGTAACTACAAAAGTACAGTAAAACCTTGGTTTATGAGCATACTATACTTTGTTCCAGAAACATGCTTGTAATCCAAAACACTTGTATATCAAAACAAATTTCCCCATAAGAAATATGGAAACTCATCATGTTACAGCCCAAAATATTCATATAAAATTATTAAAATACTGTAATATAAAATTATAAAGAAAATACATAATGAAAATGAAACAAATAAAAGGAAAAATAAAACAAAACCCTAACTTGCACTGACCTTTGAAAACCTTTGTGGCTGTTGTGAGGGAAACAAGAGGGGTGGCAGCAGCAAGAGCTTATGTGCTGCCTCAAGACTCGCCCCCAATGCCCTGTTAGCCCAGGGCAGCTCTAGGAGAGAAGTCTGTGTTGTAAGGTGGCGGCGGTGGCAGTGACAGCAGTGGTTAGATCCCTTGTTCACTCACCGCCAATGCCTGGCCTGGTTGCCAGCCCTGTGGCTGCACCCCCTGCCAGCACCCACTAACCAGCTGTTCTTTCCTTCCCAGAGCAAACAATCTGGCCAATGGCTTCATTGCCATCCTTTTCTTTCTCTTCCCTCTGCTTTTGAGGCCTGCCTGAGACCAAGCATTTCAAACAGTCACCGCAGAGGCGGCTCATGTGACCTGCTCCAGTGCTCGTATTGCAAGATATTGCTCATTGAACAAGGTTAAATTGATCAGAAATGGTTGCTTGTCCTCCAGAACACTCACAAACTAAGGTTCTACTGTAGGTGCAGTTTGACCTTTCTTCTAAGGCATTTGTGGCATTCTATAAGGTAGAGTGGGTGGCTGTGTGATAGCATATACAGTATATTTCAGTGTATTGTTTAAGTGGATATTTGAAGCCATCAGAGGGACTAAACTGGATGGATGAATTGCAAATATTTGGCTGTGCTGTGAATTGATTTGCAGCCTCCATTACAAACCAGTGTTTATGCAGGGGCTGTGGATTGACTTTGAGAGTACAGTAATACCTCGGATAATGACTGCCCCAGATAACAAATTTTTCGGATAACGATTTGTTATTTTCAAGCCCACCCCCCCACAGCCCCAGCTAGGGCCACTTTCCCCAAAATCTGCAGCCACCCCCTCAACCCAGCCTTTCAGTAGGGCCCTCCCTGGCCTATACTCCCTCCCCGTTGACTCTTACCGGTTCCTGGAGTGCTCAGCACCGGCATAGGTAGAGAGGCGGGGGTGGGGTGGGGGAAGCAGTCATTTTAAACATGGGGGGTCAGGAGAAGTGGCGCACAATGTTTAAAATGACTTTTAGCCACTGATCCAAACTTGCCTCAGTGGCTAAAAGTATTGACCCGCATATAAGCCGAGGACCCCTTTTTCAGCCCAAAATTAGGGCTGAAAAACTAGGCTTATACTCGAGTATATACAGGGTAAGCAAAAAGTGTTCTGCTTATATACTGCCCCATACCACTTCAAGTAGTCTCTGGGCGGTTTACAGTTTTAATTACAGTAATGCAGGCTACACATTGCCCCCCCCCAGCAAGCTGGGCACTAAATTCACCAACCTCAGAAGGGGGGGGCATGTAAGTGGTCATTTTCAAGCTCTGGTAGGACCAAGAGATTTAAAATCTCAGGTGTGAGGCTGGAGTTCATGATAAAGTAGAGTGCTGGGTCTAGAATCTCTTATGAAAGTGTATTCCCCAAGATAGTCCTCTATTTATCCAAGAGAGGACTATCTTGGATAAATAGCAGAATGTTTTGATCCCATAAGAAAAGAATTTCAGTTGCCTTGCCTCAACTCCTGGATAACCTCACCTGGATGACTAAGAGTCTTTATAGACAATTGATATGGGAAACTCGAATCATCTTAGTCAGGCAAAATTTGTTAGAGTCTTTAGAACTACATGGGAAAAGGGTAGATTATAATTTTGCTTTGTATCCAGGAATAACCTCCCATACTTATCAGTAAGAGTCTTTTCATTTGTCCCTATTCTGGCATTAAAATCTCCTATTAGAACCATATCGACTGGTGTGTTATGCAAAAGATCTTCAATGTGGGAATTAAATTTCTCCCAAATTTTGATAATCTCTTGTTTTCTCTGTTGGTGGAGAGGAAAATATCTATTTACCACTAGGAATTTCTTATTTTTTTATTTTTATATATATAAAGAAACCCGAATCCACCCTAACATGCATACCTATACCCGTGAAAATCTACGAAAACAAATATCCGACCTCTACGGGGAGGAAACCTTCCAGCTGACCAGAACCTACGAGAAACTAGAAGTCCGAAGAGCCACCATCTTATGTGACATTGCATTCCTACGCAACTGCCGAGACAAAAATGTGATCCCCACAAGCTTCCAACTGAAATTCCACTCAAAAACCCCATCCAGCGAAAGGATCCTGAAAAGAACAGAACTAGCCCTAATCAGAAGCGAACTACACAGGAAAAGATACCTACTAGATCAAACCAACAGAGACCTACTCACTCTCCACCTCAAACTCAGCAACAAAATCCACCCAACACTCTGGAACAAATCCAAGCAACTCGCCGCCTGAGAGCTGAAACAGAGACCTCCCACAAGACAGACACACACACCAACAAACTCCACAAACTGGAAAACGCCAGAAGCCCAACCCCCACACAACAACCCATGAAACAAACAGTTCACAACATATCAGACAGGACACTCACCATCGCAGAGACCAAAGTCCTTTCCAAAGGATTCAACTTTGCAGTCGCCCCAGACACATCCCCACCGAAAACATCATATGCGGAGTGGAAGCCAGCCTAACCAAAATCAACCCAGATGAAGCCAACAAAATCAGACTCGAAGTCACCAATGTCCTCTGCTCCAGCAAACCACCCAGAAGCAATTTACACAAAGAAGAACAAAAGCCCTCACCAACCTGAGGAAAGACCACAACATAATCATTCTCCCAGCAGACAAAGGCAATGCCACAGTGGTGATGAACACATCCGACTACCAAGCCAAATTATCCAACCTACTACAAGACCCTGCTTACATACCTTTGAACACAGACCCCACCACCTACCTGGAAAAAACCACCAAAGCCAAAATAAAAGCCTCTCCCTTAAGTGAAGAAATCAAGCCAAGCATCATCCCCAGAGAGAAATCATCCAGATGCCCCAAGCTCTACGGCCTCCCCAAGATTCACAAAGAAGGAACACCTCTCAGACCCATAGTCAGCTCCATAGGCTCACCTCTACAAAACCTCGCCAAATTTCTTGCCAAACAACTCCAGCCCTATGCAGAATCCATCACTTCATACGTACAAAACTCGTTCCACTTCATAGAAATTATAAAGAAACAAGACCTACAACCCAATGACCTACTCGTGAGCTTCGATGTTGTTTCGCTCTTCACACAAGTGCCCATTCAAGAAGCCTTGACAGCTATCCACAACAAATACAACCCCCAAGCACATCCTAGATCTGACCAACCACTGCCTAACCAACACATACTTCATCCACAATGGACAAAGATACAAACAGATAGAAGGAGCACCCATGGGATCACCCCTCTCACCGGTCATCGCAAACCTATATATGGAACACTTTGAAACCAACGCGTTACAGAAGTCCGAACATAAACCCAAACTCTGGCTCAGATATGTTGACGACACCTTTGTTATCTGGCCACACGGGAAAGATAAACTGAACAACTTCCTCACACATCTCAACAGCCTACACCCCAAAATACAATTCACTATGGAAATAGAAGCCAACAACCAACTTCCCTTCCTGGACGTCCTAATCTACAAAAAACCCGACGGCTCCTTAGGACATACCATCTACCAGAAAAAAACACATACAAACCGCTACTTAAATGCACAATCACACCACCACCCTGCACAGATCAACTCCGTAGCAAAAACCCTCATCTCCAGAACCAAACGCCTCGCTGACAAAGACCACCTAAAAACTGAATTACACACTCTCTCGAATGTTTTAATTGCGAACGGATTCAAAAAAACACCATCACCAAACTAATCCAAAAGGAAACACCCCCAAGAACCAAGAAACAGAAGAGAACAACGGCACCGCCCTCCTCCCTTACATCAAAGGCACCACAGACAAAATCAGCAAAATTCTCCACAAACACAATATCAAGACAGCCTTTTGCACCGACCAAAAAATAGCCAACATTTTAAGAAACCCCAAAGACAAGATTGAGCTAGAAAACCAAGGAGTCTACGAAATACCATGCAAAGTCTGTCCAGCCACATACATCGGACAGACAAACAGGAGAATAAGCGCACGCATCGCAGAACACAAGAACGCAGTCAAAAAGAAGAAAAATCTTCCTCTCTCTTCCAGCACATAAAAACAACAGGTCATGAAATTGACTTTGAAAGAACCAAACTCATCTCCAAAACTGAACACTTCAACAGTCGAATAATCATGGAAGCCATTGAAATAGAGAAACACCCAAACAACATGAATAAACGTGATGACACCTCCCGCTTGCCTGACATCTGAAACTAGCCCTGGTCAACAGACGAGCCTCTGTCACAAAGACTGACACCAGGTCCAAAAGGACACAAGATGCCACCACCTTCCATCCACACCAAACACAAACCCAGACCCTTCTCACAGATGAAACGAAACCACCATCCAATAACAAAACCACGACTGCACCATCTACTGCGGCACCCCACTCCAGTCACCACATGGAGCACACTCACACACCCAAAAAAATATTGGGAGACCACAGACACGTAGCCAGACCAAAATGAATTCACAAGACACAGGACCCCACTCCACCAAAGCCCAGGATACTGCCAGAACCCACCAGCCATCTAACCCATCAGCATCTAAACAGCCATCTAAACAGCCACCAGCAGTTAATCCCTTAACGATCGTCTCAGCCACACAGCAGATCACAAAAGAACAAAGGAACAAAGGAACCTACAATCAGCAACAGAGCAAGCAAACCACCCCCCCCAGCAGTATTTATAGAAGGACTTCAACTGAGACCACACTTTGCTTCAAGAAGAAAGAAGCCAGAACACCAGCCTGAAGATGACGAGTGAGACCTCGTCGAAACGTCGCCAAAACAACCTTATTTCTACACGGGAAGAAACCCGAATCCACCCTAACATGCATACCTATACCCGTGAAAATCTACGAAAATAAATATATATATATATATATATATATATATATATATATATATATATATATATATATATATATATATATATATATATATATAAAAATAAGAAATTCCTAGTGGTAAATAGATATTTTCCTCTCCACCAACAGAGAAAACAAGAGATTATCAAAATTTGGGAGAAATTTAATTCCCACATTGAAGATCTTTTGCATAACACACCAGTCGATATGGTTCTAATAGGAGAATAGGAGATATATATATATTTTGCCCTAAGTGATATGGAAATTAAAATTCCCAACTCCCCTTTCAACTTTTTCTGGGTCTATCTCTGAGATAGATTTGTTCATAAAACAGTAGCATCCTTTGAGCAAAAGTTCATTATTGGTCCATGTCTCCTGGAGGAGGAGGAGGTCACATCTCCTCTGCAGTATGGAAAGTCCTAGGCTTTTTATGCAGGCCCAGCCAGCTATGTTCCTGGAGAGAATTTCAAGGTGCCCCTTCTTCTCTAATTTGTACTAGAATTTCCTCAGTAGTCCATCCAGGTTTTTTCACCATGGATATCAGTAATTCCAGACAGTCTAGTAGGGAGACTTGGTCATTAGTTAGTAGCCTTGCAAAGGAAGTAAGGAGTTTACTCTCAGCCTCTTCTTGATGGGCCTGAGAAAGTCCTCGCAGGCCCGTAAGTACAGGAGGCCTGAAACAGGCCTTCCCAACTTACCCCAGGGGGCCTTTCCCCTATACTGCGGGACTGCAGTATATGAACTGCAAAAGGGCAGGGAGTTACTGTACTGTAAGTCTGGGTCCTTTGATTTTGAGCTGATGTTTCTAATTTCCTGTCCCAAACCTTTCATAGGGGGAAGCAGATTGGAAGGAATGGGCAGATCAAGGATCACTCTAGGTTCTGGATAATCAACTGGAATCCCCAAGATCCTTGGTGTTTTAAGAGCCTTTTCTTGATTCTTGGGACCTAGTTTCATGTCTAATATTTGTTTTGTGGAATTCTTAAAATGCCTTCTTATGCCAACCATATTCAGGCTGTCAAAATGGATAAACAAATAGGATGGTATTTTCTTAGAACAGAAATGCAAGCATTCAGCTCTTCCTGTACTGCTTAATTTTTCCATTTTAATAAGATCAGTAGTTTCAGGGGGTTCCCAGTAATCTCAGTCAAGTAACCTATTGTTCTTGCTTTCTTCCTCCAGTCTCCATAAACCTCCCCCTCCATGGGAACACATTTCTATAGAGTTTGGGTTATATATATATATATATATGAGAGACTGAGACAGAGAGAGAGAGAGAGAATTTCTTATTAATGTATTGGTGTTCAGAATTTATATCTGATTTTGGTTGTACAATTGTACACCCTCTAATATCTTTAGAGACTGTGGATAGACTCCTGGTTTATCCACATCAGAGATGCAAGCTCTTACCGGAACCAACCTTATTGTTTTCTTGTTGCTCAAATATTTTCCTAAGCAATTCTGCCACTAGAAATGTTCAGTGTGTCAGTAACGCCAACCCTTCCTGAGTTATGGAACTTTGTTTATCCTTGGCTGGTTTGTAGCGCAAGACTTGTACCTTCTCAGGAGTATTTGACTTGTGACACTTACTTGTGATGCCCTTGGCTTCCACTTCCAAACATTCAAACCTGTTTTGCACTGGGATTGGCATGTAAGGCTTCTAATTAAGGGCCTTTTTACACAACCCCTAAGATCCGTTGGCCACTTAAATTCAGACCAGAGATCTTAGGGGTTCCTCGCTCTTCCTCTGTCCCCACCCCCCTCCACACTTCCTGGTTGCTGGCTGCCTGAGGGAGGGAGAAAAAAGAAAGAAAAGAATGCCTTCTTACCTCCGTTTTGTTCCCGGCAGCATTCAGATCTCCTAAAGGGGCCAAAAAAAAAAGAACAAACAGAAGCCAGGAGAGCCCCGCACTCACTATCCTTACACCGGATCAAATATTTGTCACATCCAAAAAGCAGGTACAAGAAAACTGCTGTTTGGTCGCGCTAAAGTGGGCGGGGTCGCACTTAATTGTCTGCAAAGTCCGGAGCTGGTGGGTAAACATTTTTAAGGTCCGGACCTTGCAGCCATTTGCGGCGGAGCTTAGGGGTCGTGTATAAACGCCCTTAGATTGATTAAGCATAGGAGGGGAACCTTCTTCCTCTTCAAATGGATATGGTCTTTTCTTCCCCCATTTTAGTAATACTTTATCTTATTTGGTTGCCTTCAGAGTTTCCCATGGATTTCTCTCCTCCACACAGATAAATGCAGAGTAATTAGTCTCTTCAAAATTGCCCTTCTTGACTCTTGGACATTTGCCCATCTTTACAGCTGGGTCAAGACTACCCCCCCCGCTCTCTGAAGTGTACTATACATTGCCTTTTAGATATCTGTATTAATTTATCATATTAGAATCTAAGCCAAAAGTGTAATATTTGGAAAGTTTCACGTTCGTTGACATCTTGTTGTGAAGCATAATATGGATGTTATCAGCCACTGTGACCCATTTTGTCATAGCCTTTGGAGCTATGATATCTGGTGTATGTGTGTGTATTTAATTTGTAGAGGTCATAATCAGTAGGATCATTTTACCCCTAGTAGTGATTTTTCTGAAATTAAAGACTTTCTCCTGTCCTTGAACCCCAACAGCTTCCCGAGGATGAAAGGTGTCTCAGAACCTCTCAGACAGGAGACTGGGAATGTTGTTTGCTGTTTCTGAAAAATAGCTGTAGCTCATGACAATGTCAACCTTTTGTGGTACTACAGCTTAGAGCAGGATTTCAGCTTTTGGTTTTGCATAATATTCAGATGTTCAGTAAAGTTCATAATGATATGCAGGAATGCTATGAAGGGATTTTGGTAGGATGGGCTTTCCCTCCCCGTGATTTGAGACCGAGGTAACCATACTGGTAGGGAATGGTAGGAGATGGGGAAACGGGTGGAACAGATCTTTTATTTAACCGTTGCCACCAAAACCGTATTAATAATAGGAGTTTTCTGTTGTAGAGTTGTGTCTGCAGATGTGAATGATGCAAATGTTTGATGCTGGAATGCTTAAAAGTTACATCTAGGGAATAAATGCTTACAAACCAAAAAGAGAAGAGAGTCAAGTCTGGAAGAAAAAGAAGTTTCATCCTAAATTTGTTTGTTTGTTTGTTTGTTATATTTCTATACCGCCCATCTTCCGGATGGAACTCTGGGTGGTTTACAATTAAAACAAAATCAACAGCATACAGTATAACAAAAAAGAACAAAAGAGTGCTGATAAAATAAGGAGGGGCAAGACCCGCCACAAGAGGCGACGCGGGCGGCGAAAAAAAAAAAATAAAAAATAAAAAAAAAAATAAAAAATTAAGTAAAAAGGTCGCCATATGCCTCTTTAAAAATTATTTTTAAGAATCTGAGAATAATAGATACAATTTTTTAACATTGATCCCACTGTTATTTTTATGTTTAAAAATTATTTGTTATAATGTTGGCAGTGAACATAGTTTAGAACAGTGGTTCTCAACCTGTGGGTCCCCAGATATTCCTGGACTGCAGCTCCCAGAAGCCTCCACCACTCGCTGAGCTGGCCAGGATTTCTGGGAGTTGCAGTCCAGGAACATCTGGGGACCCCCCCCCCAGGTTGCGAACCACTGGTTTAGAACCTCCTGTCCTCTATGAGTTGCATTAAAGAGCTCTTCTGGATTGTGCTACTAGCTGAGCGGCTTGTACCCACTGCGTTGCCTCGATGTGCTTTCTCCATGAAGCTTGGTTTGTTTTCTCTCTGCTCTCCTTCTCCAGGCTGTGAGAGGACCTTCATCACAGTGAGTGCTTTATTTTCTCATAACCGAGTCCACTTCAGGGAACAGGAACTGTTCTCCTGCTCCTTTCCAGGCTGTAACAAGCAATATGACAAGGCTTGCCGACTGAAAATCCACATGAGAAGTCACACAGGTGCGAACGTGGTTCTTGGGTAAATTTACTCTTATCAGTAACAATTAGATTGTTCAATTTAGAATGATTCCGAGGGTCCGCGTTTTTATTTGAAGAATTGAAATATCACCGATAGCACATGTTTAGAGAAATTGTAGCATTACAAATCCATAGGATTTATTGATTTCCCCCTACACAAATATTTGATATATTTGAATCTTTGTAACTATTTCTGTGGGCATTAGTACTGGTTAATAACTAAAATGATGTGTAATTTGTAGCTAAAGAGTAATCTTACTTGAGTGGGAGGGGCAGCAAATGGAACTTAACATTTGACTGGTTGCTATGGTGAAGTTTCCTTGGATATGGAAAACTTGACAGTATTGTAGATCTCTAGTTTGTGTCTTTGAACAGCCTTTGCAGTCTGCCATCTACTTTGATTAGCAGCATTCCATTGCTCATTTCTTTAAAAGCACAATGTGTTGTGGGGGATTTATGTGTTGTTTAAATTTTTAATAAAAAAATTATTTTAAAAAAGCAAAATATTGTTGATCCAAGAAAATGGAAGCCATGTACATGGCTAACTCTTTGCATTCTGGTATAAATGAAGCAGCAAATCTTTAACTCAGGCATACATTCACATAAAATGATATGGTAGTTTCTGATCTTTTGTTTAGAATTTAAAAAAGGTATTGTATAATCTTTCAGAATGTTGCTAAATATTCATCTGCAGCTTTGCTGCTGCGCTCTCACTAACACCTGGCTCCTCAAGGAAGAGGAAGTCATCACTCTTCTAATGCAGGGGTTTGGGACCTTTGGGTTTCCAGATGGTTTTGGATGGCAACTTCTAGAATTCCAAGCCTATATTGTCAGTGATAAAGGACTGTGGGAGTTGTGGCCCAAAACATCTGGAAGGCCAGAGGAGATCGGTGGAGGGACTGGGGCAATGTGCAGCACTATAATTGTTCATTACTTCTTAATTCTGGACTGGATAATTTATATGTGAATGTGGGCAGAATGTGTGATCAGTGTTATTTTAAAAATTAGATTACCAGGGTAGGTGTGGCTCTTTAACTTAAAATGACAGAACAAAATAAAGAGTAAAGAAGAACATAGTATTTAGTTATTCTGAGCCCTAAATTGTGTGATTTGGAGTCTGAGGATATGGCATTGTTTTCTTCTTAGAAGTATGGTGAGGTTGATGTTTTCTTTTTTATCCCCTTTTAGGTGAGAGACCTTTTATCTGTGACTTTGAAGGTTGTGGCTGGTCCTTCACTAGCATGTCTAAGCTATTAAGACACAAAAGGTAAATGTGCTGATGGTTGATTTTATTAATGTGAAAGTATTTGCAGTACAATTTAACTTTTGATATTATGCAGAGGTAATAGAGAGTGAGGGTTAGGAGAGAGATGAATATGAAAAAATGCAGAGAAGAGCAACAGAGAAGATAAGGGAACTGGAGGCTAAATCATATGAGGAAAGACTAAATGAACTAGGCATGTTTAGCCTGACAGAGAGAAGACTGAGGGGAGACACAATAGTTGTCATCCAGTACCTGAAGGGTAGCCCCAGGGAAGAGGGCATCAGCTTATTCTCAGTTGCACCTGAGGGTATGACAAGAGCAAATGGGTGGAAACTCATCCGAGGGAGAGCCAACCTGGAAATAAGGAGATATTTCCTGACAGTGAGAGCCATTGAACAGGGAAACAGCTTGCCTCCCAATGTTGTGGGGACCCCATCGTTGGACATTTCCAAGAAAACTTTGGACAGTCATCTGTCGGGGATATGGTATGTGGTCTCCTGCCTCGGCAGGGGGATTGGACTAGAAGACCTCCAAGGGCCCTTCTAACCCTATGATAATTCTATGAAAAATTAGTTGTTCTTTGATAGGTTTTGTTAAATAGGAAATGAGACATGCAGTTCATGGAAAAGCTTTTAAGAATTCCTTAAAATTGGTGTAATTAGACTAAAAAGTACAGCCAGCTGTCACTTAACAACCTACCTGTTTAATGAGCACTCAGATGTATAACCAACGGAGGCAGGCAGAGCTGCCGCCACCATCTAACTGCTGCCTTGGGGGGAAACTGCTTGTTCCAGTTCACAGGGCCTAGGCCAAAGTGTCCAGCCTGCTTCTGCTTTCCTGTAACTACCTTGAGAGGAGCTTGGGGGGGGGGGGGAGACAGCAGGGCTACTCACCCCCCACCGCCTTTTTCTGCTTCTGCTTCCAAGGGATGGGTGTTGCTGCAAGTGTTACAATCCCTCTGTTGGGGATGTGACTGATCCCAGCAGGGCAGAACGCCAGCCACCTCCATCTCTGTTTTTTTCCTCCTCTTTGTTTTGCCTTTCCCGTGGCTGCCCAGAGACCTGCCCAATCTGCCTTGCCTCCAAGGAGAGCAGCTTCCAACATGCCACAAGACACCCCCCACTTCCCTTAGGCTCCTCATTTAACAACCAATTCACTTAATGACTTGCTCTTAGAAATGGAACTCCGTTGTTAAATGAGGAGTGCCTGTAATTGGTTACATGTAAAAGGTTTAAGATCTGAATTTGTCTAATCAATACTTGTACAGTATTTCTCTAGACTGTGCTGTCAGTGTTTATGATTACAAAACATCTGCAAATCTTGTTGCAGGAAACATGAGGATGACAGGAGGTTTACATGCCCTGTAGAAGGTTGTGGAAAATCCTTCACAAGAGCAGAACACTTAAAAGGCCACAGTATAACTCATCTTGGCACAAAACCATTTGAATGTCCAGTTGAAGGTACTGTTTGTATTTAAGATCCCTTGCTCTTTACATTTATCTGTTTGGTTGCTAATCGGTCCTAGATAGTAGAAATAAATGTGACAGTAACATATTCATGTATTGGGATTATGTTGTTACTGATTCCTGCCATGGAGAAAGGGGATTTTCAAACTACAGCATGGGTGGGAAAAACGATCCCCCACTCTCAAACTTGCATCTTTAAAGTAGCATTTTTTTTAAAAAAATGGGGTAGTTTAAGTAAATAGACATGTTCAGGTTCATGATTTTGGACTGGAGCTCCCAGAATTGCTGGGAGGTGTTGTCCAGCCACACAGAGCTGCAAACCTCCAACGGTTGGTAGTACTGGGAGAAGAGGCAGAAGATGGGCATGCCAAGAAAAGCTGCTTCCATGCTGTGTGCCTTTGGCTTCAGCGTTTCTTGTAATCAAAGTGGAGGATGTTGTGGGTAACTTATTCCAACATCACTGTGTGGTTGTGACATGCCTCCTGTGCCATCTGGAACAGAGTGTAAGATCACACATAAGGAAAAGGCCACAAAATATTCTGACACTGGCAGTGTTCCTTCTAATTTTGATCCCGGCTGAGCGGTGTTTCCTCTGAAACATGAAGTTAAACAGGCATCCTCCCGCCGGCGGCTGCATGGCGTCAATGGAATTCTACACGAGTGTGGATCCTAAAGGGGACATTGGCCACTGGGGCAGGCCCAGGGAGAGTGGGCTGAGTTTCCTCCATGCTGGAGGGGCAAATGACAACTGGGTTAAGGTGGTGTTTGGAGACACTCTCAGAGCAGCAGAGGAGCAAGGCTGAAGCACACACCTTTTGTTTTGTACTGCCAATCTCAGATTTTGGGTTTGGGAGTTTTGGAAAATTCTGGGAGTTGCTGTTCAGTTCTGGGAGATGCTGCCCTGAGAATCCTGGGCTTGTGGTTCAAAAATATGAATCTGTGCTTTCTTGCAAATGAACTATGCTGTGCTAAGAAATAATGTTTATTCAAAAAGTAGTTTTGGGGAGAGTCTTGACTCCCCCAATCAACCCATATTAATTTTTCACGTTTCCTCCCCCTGAGTACACTCATTGTTGGAATATGTTGCCACCATGGCTACTTTATTTCTGAATTAGGTGCAGTTTACCTGATTGTTGCTAGATGAATATCCACCATATCCCAGGAGAGGCTTTCCTTTTGGTCCTGCTGCCACCTTTAGAGATGCCTTTGGTAGAGACATGGGAGAGAGCCTACTCTCAGACTCTGAAGGACCCATCTTGAGTCTTTCCTCAAGCAGGCAAAGACCTTTCCCTTCAGATAGGCTTTTCCTCAGTAACTGGCAATCTGAGAATGATTTTTCAAATTGGATTTTTGTGCCTTAAAGCATTGGATGTGTTTCGGTGTTGCTTATCAGGGGAGATTTTGACATTGCATTCATTAATCCTTTTAGTATTGTATACTTATTGTTACTAATATTGAATACTGTCTTTTAATTACTGCAAACTCTCTTGAAATTTATTTATTTATTTATTTTTAAATTTATATACCGCTCCATCTAGCTACTCTGGGCAGTTTACAAACTGAACGGAAATCAAACCATAAACAGTAAAATACAATATAACAGATAAGCACAAGTATATAAATAAAAACACTATAACTAGTAAACAATATATAACAACAGCATAGAACAGGAGCAAGATGGGCTACAGATAAAAGCAAATAAATATATAATAGCAATCATTATTAGAACAGATTACTATCCAGGGAAACTTTTTTAAATAGCCACGTCTTTAGATGCTCCTTAAAGACTGGGAGGGAAGGTGCCAGACAGATCTCAGGAGGATGTTGGTTCCAGAGCTGAGGGGCCGCCACTGAGAAAGCCCAATTTCTCGTCAAAGATTTACAGGCCTCCATCAGCGACGGCACCCTCAAATGTCCTGCCTGAGATGATTGGGAGTTATGGGCAGTACAGTCACCCCCCGCCGATTGCGGGGGTTAGGGACCCACCCTACCCATGATGCATGAAAATCCGTGATATGCGGAAGCGGGTGGGGGCGGGGGCAATCGCGCGCCTGTCCGAGGCTTCACGGAGGAGCACGGGGGGGCGCACGGAGCGACCCGATTGCCCCCCGCCGTGGCCCCACAAGGCTCCGAGGCTTCTCGGGGGCGGCGCGGAGCGACCCGATTAACCCCCCCCCGGCGGCTCCAAGGTGCAGGTACTGCAATCCCGTGATGTAGTGGGACCACAGTACCTGAACCGCACAATGGCGGGGGGGGTTGACTGTACTTTGCGGCAGGAGCCGTTCTGCCAGATAGCAAGATCCTAAAGGTGAAATGCAGGTTAAAATATTTTAACCCACCTTAAATTAACCATGTTAGAATAAATTGATGCTATAGGGCTTCAGTGTTTCTTTTGAAGCCGGAATGCTAATTACAGCTCTTGTTCAGTAATTAAGTGGGCAGTGTCTCCTCAAGAGTGGCACAGTCCACTTGGAGGCATTAATACATGTGTGGCTCTGCAGCTCCCACCCGAGGTGCTGTTTCGTTCAGAAGCTGAAGGGCTGGCTGAATGTGTGCAAATAATTCATATTTGCTTTCCCCTCTTTCGTCGCTATTCCATTCGTCCAGCAGGGGCTCATAGGCATCTTTTCATTCTCATGTCTTTGAAACTTGGGAAGGGATGGCGTTGTGGGAGAGAAAGAGATCTAGGGAGGAGTGCCTGCGAGAGATCTTTGTCTTGCAAATGCGCAGAAGAATATAACAGTATCAAATTGGGAGGCTTGCACCCCCTCACACTTTTTGTGCTGTACAGAATCTTTGTATTACAGTATATTTTTGCATTCATAAATTTTGTACCTGGTCCACTTCTAAATCTGAATGTTGAAGACATGGTCTAAATGCCATCTCATTTGCAATGGCTGGATATTTCTGAAGTAAGCTAATAAATGGGAACAGTATCAAAACTTGAATAATTCTCTACACTACATATCTTATTTCAGGGTGTTCTGCAAAATTCTCAGCACGCAGTAGTCTGTATATTCACTCCAAAAAGCACCTACAGGACGTGGACTCATTGAAGACTCGTTGCCCTATTTCCAGTTGTAATAAATCTTTCACTTCCAAACATAGTATGAAAACTCACATGGTCAAGCAACACAACTTTAGTACAGGTATGGTCTGTACACAGTGTCTAAGTTATATTGTGATTAAGTGTATCATAGCTAAAATTGTTACTTTTGAAGCCTGGTTGCTAAAAATATAGTAGTTAGTTAATACTAAAGCTTACCACTTTAGTGACTCACTTAATGTTCTTCCAAAAAAGACACAAAGTATGTGGCACCTTAAAGACTTTCACCAAATCCTTTTCTTCTAAACCTTTGCCCTGCCCCAACACATCTAGTCAATATCCCTTGTGTTTCTGTTGTGGTGTGCTGCAGTCTTTCTGATTTTGGTAACCAAGTAACCTGTTTTTTTAAGACATTTATCTCTTCCTGACAAGCATTTTATAGTTAAGTGTGTTACTCTAATGATTTGTTTGCAAGTGAGAATTGGTTATGTGTGGGAGAAGATATTCATGATTGTGGAAGCACGTTAATTCAGCTTCCTATCTTGACTCATCTAGGTTGGATAGTTCATATCCATGCTAACATCTGTGAAGGTGCAGCACTTATCCTTAAGTTTGGATGACATGCAGAAAGCTATTGAAAACACAGCTGTGTGGACTCTTGACTGCATAAAAATTAACTCCATCTGTGATACTGGAAGGAACAACATTAATTAGCCCTTTATTTGCAACATAGGGGTGTGAGTTAAAGGTGTACAGATCTGTATTTCTGAATTCCAACTCCTAGAACTCTTCAGGTACCATAGTTGCTTTGGGAATTCTGGGAGTTGTTGCTCAGAAACGCAGATCTGCATACCTTTAGTGAAGATAGCAACGAGGAAACAAAATTACCCGAAAATACAGCCTGGTAGAAATAGTGAAAGTGGCATATTGGAATTTGGTCCCAGTGAGTGTTGGCAATATTGGCTTCTGCCAGGTGAGAGGGACAGTGACTAGATTTCTTGGTGTGGGGCACCATGAATGTAAGGCACGCACGTGTTGCACAGGTGGCCGCAAGTCGAGTTCCTGGTTAGGATTCTGAATTCTCAATTGTACTAACATGCTGGCCTCACAGAATAAATACACTGTACTGATATACAGTATATGTATTTAATTTTGTTAGTTATTTTGTTTCAGATCTTTTAAATCAGATGGAAACCTTTGGTTCCCTCACACCCAGCAGTGAACTTGCCAGTTCGGGACAAAGTGACCTCAGCAACGTAGACCTTGTGTCCCTTTTCTCAAGTGTGTCTGGGAACACCTCAGGGATTTCGACTGATATGGCTCTGATCAACTCTGGAATTCTAACGATAGACGTTGCTTCCGTGGGCTCCACGCTTGGAGGCAACCTGTCGGTTGGCAATAACTCTCTGGGCCCAGCGGTTGATCCACTGATCTTAGTGGCTAGCAGCGATCTTCCCCACAACCTGGACAGCTCTCTTCTTCTGGGAACCACTGCCACAGTTTTACAGCCAAGCACTTTAAACCTGGATGAGGTACAGACTGTAAACGCCGAAGCCTTGGGCTCGTTGGCCTCCTTGTCTGCAAGGACTTCCAGTCAAGACCTGCACGGTTTGGCCTCTAGCAATAACCTGTCAGTAGACACCGCCACTTTAACCCCTTCCAGCAACCTGGGTGGAAGCAATACATCCGAATTATTGGCTCCAAGTAAAGCAGAGCAGACATTGCTTCCGAGTCTGGATGTTGTGGGACAACAAGAAGGCAATAAAGTGGTGACTCAGTTTGTATTCTCCAACCCTCCTGGAAGTTACAGTGCACAGAAAGAAACTGATCTGAGCACGGTGACTGGCAGCTCCTTTCTGGTATGCAGTAACACTCAATAACTGTAGTTTTCATTAGTATCTTAGCATTGAGGATATTATATTGCCGTGTATGAGCCGTCCTTTCTACCAGATCAAATGGGTTTGTGGAATGTCTGCCACGAATGAAGTCGCCGTATGTTTTGTACAATGTAAGTGGTATAAACTCTGGTTGCCTGTGAAAAATATTAAATCCAGTTACACATGGTACTTCTTACTTGGAAGGAAGAGGATACCTCCCCTTCCCCAGTCGGAGCTTAGTGTTATTAGCTCATTTCCCGATTTGTTGTGAGTACTTACAGTCAGGAGAGCAGGTGGCTTTGGGATTGATTCGGGAAAATGTATGCCCTCTTCATTGTTCATAAATTGGAAAAATTGCCTCGCCTGACTTCCTGTTTTTCTCCCACATCCTGCTATTTGTATTCATGGTAAGAAATGGGCTGTAATCAAAGTTAAGCCAGTTTAAGCTGAAATATGATTTCTTATTTGGAGTTGCAATGAAAGTTATGCTAGTTTGAGGAAGGAAGAAAATGTTCATGCATGCAGATTATACTGCATTTTAAGAGTTTCAGCCTTGTTCGAATGGCATGCCAGCTGGAATGAGTAGCTGCTTGTTCTCTGTTGAATGTGCCTGTTTTTGGATCATCATCCTGCTAAAATGTCACACTAATGAATATAAAGAACTCCAGCTGGTGTCATGTGAACAAGCGTTCTGCTTATGCAATAGGACTGACTTTCTTCCTCTCTCGCTGCCTCCGTCTCCTTAAGAACAGTGCTTCCCTTCCTTGGGTCTCCCCATCTGTTCTTGGATTAATATTCCTAGCAGCGTTCAATGCTAGCTTTGCTGGCTAGGGTTTCTGGGAGTTGTAGTCCAAGAATATTTAGGGACCCAAGTGAGGGAACCACAGCCTTAGAAGATCCCACAACACTCTGGAGCTTGGGGCCCCACATTTGATCTGGGACTAAAATTCGCAGAAGCCTTCACTACTACCCGTACAATCCCAGAAATCCTGTAAGTCAGGATTTCTGGGATTGGCAGTTCAGGAACATGTGGGGACTCAAGTTTGGGAATCACTATCCTAGAAGATCCCACAAAACTCTGGATCTGGGGTTTGAGTTCCTGGGGAGGGGGGGGGCTACCGTAAAGGAGTGGTAATCTGTTCTAATGGATGGAATTCTATGTTGGCATTTAGAAGGCACATATTTGTTAAATGAAATAGGAACACAATAGATCCTACTAATCTTCTATGTTATGATGTTGTGCACACTCCTTTTTGTCTTCTCAGGAGAGTAGTGGGTCTGCAAGAACAGATTATCGAGCCATTCAGCTTGCCAAGAAGAGGAAACAGAAAGGAAATGGAAGTAACCTAGGTGAGTATTAGATATTTCAGCAGACCATACCTTCTTTCCAGAGTGAAATAATTTTAAATGCTTAAATGTTATTACGTTTGTATTGTACTTCCAGTAGCATATTTGTGAGCTAGTCCCATTGTTAATTTTGAACTGTTCTACTGAACACAGCTTTTAATGAACACAGCTTCATACTTTAGAGTTAGGTATTTTATGTCACCATAGTAAAGGGAGGACAAGGTGCTACCCCTAACTAATGTGCTAACGGCCAATGTCTCTCAGAAGGACAATCACGCCATCTATTTTTCTTAAACTGGATGGTTCATGTGTTATATGGCAAAATGCTGACAGAGATTTTGCATGCACTACCAAAAAAATACAACACATACCCAAGGCATTGTTACTACTTGGTTTGGACCTGGCACCTCGTTTGGATCCAAAACAGTCTTCCCCCCCTCATCATGAAATAATAAGAACTGCAGCTCACACAAGAGGCAAGGGATACGATCTTCTCAAACTTGGCTTTTCTCTTATGGCCTCATCACCAACTCTAACAAGGGCTCCTGGTAATGGATATTTTGGGGGCTCAGCTGTCTGGAAAGAGGAAAGGTCATCCTTTTCCCTATTTTTGTAAAGCACATTCCTACTCACAGACTCTCTGTATCCAAAACCATGCTACGTCAGATACAATATTTAAACTGTCTATGTTCTTCATGGTGTTGGCTACTACGTTTAAGTCTTTTTCCAAAGAAACATGTTACTTACAAGAACAGGTAAACTGAAGTGAAATGTGTCCCAGAACATGGTTCTGTATTACACACATCTCCAACAACTTCACTTTAGGAACCCCTAACTGTGGTGGAAGAAAAGGAAAAGGTGATAAAGTTAATTCTTCTAGTCATGGGAATCGGTTATGCAATAATGTTTTGCCAAATGGAAGCCTCACAGTGAGAGATCCATCAGTTGCTACGCAGTTTGTTCAAATTCAGCTGCTCCAGGTAAGAAGTGACTACTTGTAGGAGCTGATCTACTCATTTATGTTTTTAAAAAGTCTAGAGTAAATCTGACAGGGTACATGAGGAACTGCAGCCTTCTTGGCCTGATAAGCAGAAAGTCTGGTGAACACCAATCGAATTTGACAAATATATAGCTAGTAAGGTTAGATCTGTATGTTAGGGATCCTGTTTTTCCGTGATGTGTCCCTGAAGTAGGCTTGGCACTCTGTCAGCCCTGGAATCAGCTAGGTGAATTCCCTCCTACTAGAATTAATAGGAAATTGGGATACAATGTTAAAGAGGAAATGTTCCCCTCTTTTCCAACACGGTTCAGCAGAATGGTTCTCAGCCTTTGGGTCCCCGGATGTTCTTGGACGACAACTCTCACAAATCCTGGCGGCGCAGATTGTGTTAAAGGCGTCTGGGACTTTTAGTCTAAAGACATCTTGGGCCTTGAGGCTTGGAATGATTGGTTTAGCAAATTAGGCAGGGCCCTAAGAGGATACAGAGGAGCAGATTCTCTTCTATAGAACTTGGCTTTACTATTTAGTGTAAAGCAGAGTGCCATGACCCAGGAGATGAGACTAGTTTTCTAATTAGTTGAAGAGTAGTAAAATTGTTACTGTACATCCTTTTTTTAAAATAAAAATTGAAGGAACAAAATGCTTGGAGGAATTTTAAGGTAATTGTTTTCAACTGCTGTGTCTGTGGAGAATAACTAGAGACTTACAGCCTGCTCCTGACCATGTTTTCTCGGGAGCAAGTCCCATTTGCTTCAGGGAAGGTTATTCTCAAGACTTGATCGGGCACCGTCTTAATCTAGAGGGACTTTCAGTGCATTATTTTCTGCATGTACCATATTTTTGCTCTATAAGATGCAATTTTCCCACCCTCAAAAGGGGGAAAGTCTGTGCGTCTTATAGAGTGAATATAATAGTCCCCACTACATATGTAGCACAGATTTTTCTTGAGAGAGAAGTTACCTGCATGGAGCCTCTGCCACCCCCTGCTGCAGCCTTGATTCCACTGTTTTAATCCCCTCTTTTGCAAAGAGGCTTCCAGGGAGCGTCTCCCATCCTGTGCTGCAGCTGGGATTCTGCAGTTCCAATCACCTCGTTTATAAAGATGCTTCATCTAGGAAGCCTCTCCTCACCCCCTTCTGCAGTGAAGATTCCCCCAGTCAAAAAGCACCTCGTTTGCAAAGAGGTCTCCTCCAGGGAGCCTCTGCCCACCCTTTCTGAAGCCTGGATTCCCCAGTCCCAATCATCTCATTTGCAAGCCTGTCCTTTTGCAGCCAGGATTACCCAGCCATGAAACCTTAGACTAAACATTTTTTTCTTTTCTTCCTCTAAATAGTAGGTGTGTCTTATGGTCAGGTGTGTCTTATAGAGTGAAAAATATGATAATGTGTGTAGAAAATTGTGCCCTTGGGAGAATAAGCTAAAATATTATTTGCTAATGAGGTTGGGGCTTTATTTGGTGAATTCATTTACATCGTAACTAAAGGGTATCTTAGTCCAATTTATGTAAGTTCTATTGAGATCTTTACAATTCAGTTTGTAAAGCATGTGCTGATATGTAGTAGTTCTCTGTATTGGTGTCAGATAACAATTGTTGAAGCACCATCTCTGACTGGAAACTCATATTGATTGTTTGTTGCTTAGGATGATTCCCCAGGAGAGGGAGATCTGCCCTTTCAACTTAGTTCCCAGTCCTCTTCCTCACATTCTCAGCTGACAGTGGACTTACCAGTTCATATCCTTCAGGTACAGTACCCCTAAGTTGTAAAGTGGGATAGTGTAAAACAGATGCAAATGCCTGGCCTCATAAAAATGGACACTTGTAGGATAGAAAGTGTCATAACTAAATTCATTGTTCTTGCCAGCTTAGGCTGCCTTGATAGATGAGTAACTTAAGAGAGGAACGTGATAGCTTTCTGAGATTCCTTGCATCCAAGTGACAGTCTCTGTGATTTGCACAACATGCATTTACCGACCTTTTGAATGGAGAATACGAGTATAAACACACACTCACAAACAGGTTGATTAAAAGAGAGGTGCAAGCAATGTATTATTCCAATATGCATAGTTTTCAACAGTTTGTGCATTTCACACAGTTGCATGAATTACACAATTGGATATTTTGCCAGTGCAGAAACTGAAAACATGTGGAAGTTACTCACTGTCAAAGGGGAGCATTCCAGATCCTGATTCTTGCATGTAAGAATTTACATACCTAGATGGCTATAACTTTACAATAGGCCGCTTGTATGTAAATTTAGTTGCTTCTTTCAGGTGTGATGAGTAAATGATTAAAAATGCAGAGATAAAAATGTCCTGTGGATATTTTGAATGAGTTAACAAGCATCTTACTGCTTTGGAAAATGTGGAGGATTAATCTAGCAAACATTAAGGTGGTGAGCTCTGTAGAATGCAGCCATTGTATGGCTTAAGTTGCACAGCTGGAACAGCCCCTATGAAAACTGTATATGAATTCTCCTTTTTCCTTTTCTTTTGAACAGGAGCCCCAGAATTCTGCTGAAGAAGACGCCAGTTCTGATAACTCTCAGTTTACAGGAAGCACCATTAACCTACAAGACCTTGAGTGACTGTGCTAAGGACAGAAACATTGAAATGTTCAGAACTATCTTGAAGAACATAAATCTTTTGCCGTGCACGCACATCAGAGCTACATTGTGGCTTACATGATGATTCCTGTGCAATGGAAAACTTGTTCAGTAAATTTTATTTAACAAGGTTTTTGGAGGTCTCAGTATGCTGTGTCTTGTGGTCAGAAAAAGGTCCCTGTGGGACAGTTATATAGATTACACATTGGATGCTTCTGAAAATCCTGTCTTGGAGTGGATGTGCTGTGATGATATTCCGTGATGAGTTTTTTTTTTTAAAGGACACTCATCAGATACTGACGAATAAGCAGAATAGGCATACTTGGCAGTTTTCTTGATCTCCATTCAAGTTGGTGATGAATTTGAAATTTGCATTAGCTTGGAGGAATGACAATGAAAATTACTTGAATATTTCCTTTCATAAACTGACAGTTTTCAGATAATGGTGAATATAATTTTAAGGAGACAAAAGCAGAAAAATACAATACAATACAATACTCAGGGGTAGTTAGGACTGAAGGAGAACAATAACTTGTAGTTCCTATAATCACTAATGATTTATACACTGCCCGTAAGAAGTCACTTGCAGATGTTGAGCTTTCCATCTGTTGATAATGTTTACAGTAATATAAGCCAGTATTGCCAAATCCTACTAAGCTGTCACTTTAATTATGTGTAGCCCAGCTAGTGCATTTCATAAGAAGTATGTTTTGCTATGTTCAGTGGAAATTAAATAAGTATCTAGGATTGCACCTTTAACATTTACAGACACAGAAAGAAAGTCCTGCTCGTGTTCCTGGTAAACAAGGAAGAAGTGATTTCTTGATACAGAAAGTGGATCTTTCATTAAATAGAAAACTGTTTCTAGGCCATAGAAAGAGAGTTGTCTAGCCTGAAGATACACCTGTCAAGGCCTCAGCTAACAGAGATACAGAAAAAAGATCTGTAGCAAACGTTAAGCCTACAACTCTACCCAGATGGTTGTAAAGGTATACCTATATAAGACTTTGTTAAAAAGCAGATTATGTATGTAAGGATTTTTATTCCCATTAAGTTTGAGTGCAAATGCACTTATATATTTATTTTTAAACCAAGGTGTTGTACAGAGGAATACCTTGCATCTGTTTATTTGCAGCGATGAGGTACCCTAAAATGTTATTTGTCTGTCATAAATAGAGAAGGAGTCAAGTTTCCCCTGACCACCTCTTTCTCTTGTACTCTGGGTCCCATAGACCCAGGAGAAAAATGCCGTTTCCCCTTTGCCACCAAACGTGACTACCTGGCAGTAGTGGCAAAGAGGATGCTATTTAAAAGGCTCCCTGATAAAGCCATAGAAGGCGACCATTTCAGCTTCTTGAATACTGTGGCTTAGCCATTCTTGCCACCTGGTTTCCCGAAGGCCATGTTTTCTAGAACCGTTGGGAGGGGTTATTTGAGCCTTATGCTATTCCACGTTGTGCCATCATGGAAAATGATATGGCTAAACTGGCATTGAAAGTGGAAATGATTTTCTGATCTAACCTTCTTGGACCATGGTTAGTTATTACCTTAACTTATTTCAAATCAAAACTAGTGGTGGTAGGCTGACTATAATTAGTTGGAAGTATACAAAATAATTCCAGTGCCTTTTATGCCATGTTTTGGGGGATGCAGCAAAGCATTTCATATGGATTACTTTATCTCATATTCTGATTTGTAGCTAATATCTTCTTTAAAAAGATTTTGCAGGTCTAATTTTTTCATTGTAAGTGGTACAAAATATGTTTCAACCTATTACGATACAAGATTAGCAAATTTATGCATAAAGCTTTTGTATTCCCCCATCACCTTTCAGTTTAGGAAAAGTGAAAACTTGCAAAAGTTTGCAAGAACAAACTTGTCACCTGATATTCTTGATTCAGTGGCAAAGTTCACACACTTAACTTCTCCGTGATCTTCAGAAGAGTTGATGAGCATCCCTGCTCCAGAGGCCACTCGTATGCTTGTCCATGGAGTGGCCTAGTCACAAGATACCTTTTCCACCCCACTCTTTCTCTTGGGGAGGAAGAAGGGTCCTCAATAAAGAGTGCTTACCAACATTTTCCATTAGATTAATGGGATGTGAGTAGCACACTCATTCTTCTACGCATTGAAAGAGGGTTGCTGATGGGTCAAGAGTGTGAACTGGGCCTACATAATCATGGTGCTTCTGTTTTACAGAGTTGTGATAACTGAAGAATATGTCAGTATTTCTATGGGACATGTAAATGTGTTTTCTTCTACAAAGTTTATTTACTTGGCTTTGTATATCATTGTAAATTCCTAATGGTTTAAAAGTAAACGTCAGATTTAGTCTGAAGTCCATTGCTGGCAATGGACAATTAAAAAAAAATACTTCTGAGATAAAGGGACTAATAAATACAACAATGTCCAGTTTCTCCATTTCAGCTGCTGCTTTTTTATTTCAATACAGAATGTTCCTAAGAAGGAACAATAATCTGTAAACTATTCTCATCCTGAAGACTTCTGGTCAGAAGGTTAAAAACATATGCCCTTGTTACTTTCATTTTCACATCCAAGACCAAAATCTAAAATCAAACCTCGGAATGCAGCCAGGATTTCGCTTCGTCTCCACCATTCTACTTGAATGCTTTTGTCCTTGTTTACAAAAAATGCAACATAAGAGATCTCAAATTTCTCCCTGAAAGCTAAACAAACCTTGGCCAGAATCCTGCTGTTTACACATGTGAACAAGAACTGCAGTGTCTTAAAACCGCTACTGAAGGAGCCGCCATTTGAATTCCGCATCATGCATCAGTTGTATGACTGGGTGCATAATAGGAAATACAAAGGACAATGAACCAGGAGCAATTCGCCAATATGATTTAATTGCCACACATAATAAGCAGTAGGACTCTGGCCACTGACGTGTTTTCCAAAGTAAATATTCTGAAGTGGAATTTTAATGTAATCTGCAAATTATTTTGAAAAAAAAACCATGCTATATACCAACACTTCTTTTCCTGTTCAGTTTTGTCGTTTTCTACACGCTTCAGGATTTCTTACAGGTTTGGGCTGCTAGGTGAAGTAGTAGAGCAGTTCTTCTTTCTCCTTGTCAACCAGCCCTTGATCCGCATCCTCCTTTTCCTTAAAGGCAGGGGGCTCTGAGCGGAAAACCAATCTTCTGCCACTCTAAAAATATACATGGAACACAAGAATAAGAGGAATTTCTGGATACTCCTCAGTCTAAGAATCAGTGGTAATGCCTAAAACCATGTTGAACCAAAGATCCCTCATCAAAAGAAGAAGCAATGTCAGTCATCTCCCAACCACATTTTGTCATTAGGGAATGAAGAGAGGTGAGAACACCCAATAGTGGTTTTCAGCAGTGCTCAACTGAAGCAGCAAAAAAAGTGCTTTTTAAAATACAATCAATTTTTCCCGTAGCCAGGGACAAGTGATGCTCATGCTGAGAAGCTAAACCTTTGTAGAAGAGCGTTGTTTTATGTAACTGTTGCAATGTCTGCGGAGATGTGACACTTAAATTTATTCAGTTTAGAATGATGATAGTCTGAGTGCTGAAATGCTGCAACGTCACCATGGCCAGTGTCTTGTTCCTTAACCCAATCACAACAGGAAGTGACATAACCAGCAGAGAGAGATTGTTGCAACTTCAGTTTCAGGCATAATTGGATGACGGGTGTGCATAACCCAGAAATGAAGCAGGAATTCTTAATGATTCTACTAGTGACATCACTCCTGTTATGCCAACAGAGCAAAAGGGCAGGATACAGAGTCATAATGGACAGTTGGTAAGGTAATGGGCACTAGGTAAGGTATGTTGCTACACAATAAAGAGACCTAAAAGCAGCATCAAGGGGTGTTCATCGCTGCAGTGCTTCCTGTACAAACTAGACTGGTGGAGGCAGAGTTGACACCTAATCCAGAAACATGGTTTGAAAAAGTTAAACTAGTTTGGCCAAAAATCCCCGTTGGCTTTAGTTATTCCTGCACTGTTTTCTAGGTGCTTGCATGGTGACCACTTTATAATATGTTCCAGAATCTTTCCTGGGATTGATGTCAGGCTGACTGGTTTATAGTTCCCAGGCTTTTTGCCCTATCTTCAAAAGGGCATTATTTCCCATGATTTAGAGAAAGTGTACAGTGATTCAGCCAGTTCCTTCAATACTCCTGGATGCCGTTCATGTGGTTCAGGAGATCTGAACTCATTCAAGGTAAAGAAGGCATTATTTTACTATTTATCAACCTCCAGCTTTAACCCTCCATTTGCACTTCAAATTCATCCGGAGGGTCATAGTCCGATGGGAGAAGGCTGAACTAAAATAGGAATTGAACCCTTCAGCCTATTGAACACTATTACCATTGCTCTGCATCATTATCTTTCAAGTTTGTGCCAGTCATTTGAAGATGTATCTTGATGCAATGAATATTTTCAGAAATAGATGGAAAATGAGTTCAAAGCATGAAGAAAAGTTACTTTCGTCCTATGGCAGTGATGGCAAATCTTTTAGAGACTTGAGTGTCCAAACTGCGATTCAAAACCCACTTACTTTTCACAAAGTGCCAATACAGCAATTTAACCTGAATACAGTGGTAACCCGGGTTACAAATGCTTTGGTTGCTACCCTTCCGGAAAGCGAGGATCAAAGAGCAGGGGTGCTACCCTTTGAGAAAGCAAGGATCGAATAACAGGCTTTTGAATTTCCCACAGCCACAGCAAGGGTGCTGTGGCCATCGGGAAATTCAAAAGCCTGCTCTTCAATCCTTGCTTTCCTGAAGAGTAGCACACCATCTGCCTCTCTGCCCTGGGCAGAGAGGCAGATGAGATACCACACCAGGCATGTCCAAAGTAGGCCCGGGGGCCAAATGTAGCCCATTTTCAAATTCAGAGTGGCCCGCGGCTTCTCCCCACCTGCTCAGCCTATCATGCATCCCCGCCAGCTGGCCCCTCCCCATACTGGATGGAGATGTCAGCTTGCAGTTTTATGGTTCGCCTGCCCTCCCTGCCTCTGTCCATCCCCCCAGCCACCTGCCCAGCCTACCACCCCCCCGGCTCCGTTGCTGCAGCATCCTCCCTGCCTCCTTGCATGTTATAGAGACTTGTCCAAAGTCCAGCCCGGAGGCCAAATGAGGCTGAATGGTCTCCCCCCACACACACACATTTTCACCTCACCAAATCTGGCCCTCCTTGCAAAAAGTTTGGACACCCCTGTGCTACACCATTGGGAAAAGCCAGGGGGGAGTGATAGCGGCTTAGGGGCTTTTGTAGTCCCCGTTTAATGTCCAGCCACACCGCTCTGGGCATCCAGAAGCGGCATGACTGAAGAATAAACTGGGTCTACGAACGATCTCACAAGTCGCTGCCTCCCCTTCGCCTGGCTATCTGCACAGAGCACAGTGGTGTGCTCTGAGCAGAGGGGAAAGTGCCATGGCTGTGGGGGTGATGTCGCTTGCCCACAGAAAGGGCTCCGCGTGCCACCTTTGGCACCTGTGCCATATGTTCACCAAAACTGCCATATGGTTATATGATGCATTCCTTTGTCTCAGAAACAGTGCACAAACCCAGTCAATATGCTGAACCATGTGATCCTTTTAAAAAGGTAGAGTTAATTAGGACTGGAGCTATGGAATGACTGGACAAAATCATAGAATTGGCTAAAGCTCTGGAACTGAGAAATTAGCATATGCTATTGGTTTTACCTTTTTCTTAACATCTGCTTGTGCTCTCGCCAGAGCCCGCTGCAACCTCTCTTCCTGCAGTTGTCGCTGCTGTCTTATCTTTTCTTCTCTCAGCCTAACAAAATTATGAAGCAAAGGATTTAGCCACATCCATCTGCTAGAATTCTGCCAAGTTGACTTTTATCAAGGTGTAGGAAGCCTTTGCAGGCCAACCACCTTCTGTGTACACAGAGGTGGACCGTGTTTTCTAAGTAGCCCATTGTCCTATGATATGTTATGATGGGAGCTCCTCATGTACTGGCAGAGATACCTTCTCAAGTAACAGGGCATCTTCTGAGTGCTAAGTTTCATGTGTTAATTGCCTGAGTGCCAGAATGCTACACTTCAACCATCAACAGTGCTTTGTGAGTACTAATCACTATTTACAATTGCACAAACTACACTTCCTGTTGTTCTCGGTGCATGTCATTCTGCTTGTCCCAACCATTGTGTGTATGGGTGTGTATTAGAGATGGACACAAATTAAGAAACAATTTGGGAAAAAAGTTCAAAAATTGCTAATTTGTAAGATAACCTTTCAAAGCGGTTTGTTTTGAAATGTCTGTTTGTTTAATTTGATGAAACTTTTGATAGTTCAGAATGCAACTGTTTATAGCAGAGAGCTCATGCTCTATTATCATTCTTGGCTTGCAGGCCTGTCCTGAACATTTTTTAGAATAAAGCCCCGATTGCCTATGCAAGATTATGCTACCTTAAAAGACCCAGTGTGCTATAGCGGGCGAACTATCATTCTAGAACTCAAATGATCTGGGTTCAAATCCTTCCCAACTTGTCCACGAAGATCTTGCATAGCTTGAAAACTCAATTAGGGTTCCCTTTAAGTTGGAAGCAACTTGGTAACTGATAAGGACAATGTTGAAAAAGTAAATTTTCTAAGTGGTGGACTCCTTCCCTCGTCACCGCTTTAAATTCAAAATGATTAAATTTTCAAGCCCTAAGAAGTAGAACAGGATATTATAAAGGCACTTCTCAATCAAGGTGTTGACTTTGTGTGCTCTTCCATTCTCCTAGCGAAGTATGACAGATGGTCACATAAAACAGGACTTGATCAGTTAAAACAGATGGAAAAACCAGTGCAAAGCTGAAACATATTCAAGCACAATGAAGTCAATGCATGCCTAATTCTGCAGCACAGGTACAACAGGCTATATATTTTGCAAGGTAAACTTACCTGTGATAGCTGTTGTGAGCTTTTGGGGCTGTTTGGCTTTGTTCTTTCTGACGTTTCGCCAGACTCCGTGGCTGGCATCTTCAGAGGGCAAGGAGCTCAGGGAACTAGGAGTTTCTCTCTGTGCTCTAGGGTAACTCCTACTTCCCTGAGCTCCTTGCCCTCTGAAGATGCCAGCCACAGAGTCTGCAAAATGTCAGGAAGAAAAACTTCCAGAACATGACCAAACAGCCCGAAAAACTCACAACAGCTCTCAGATCCCGGCCGTGAAAGCTTTTGAGAATACATTTTCTGTGATAATTTTGTTATATTACTGCTTAAATTTTTTGTACCCTGTTCTGTTTTTGTTTAGTTCTTTCCAAGAACCTTAGAGGGTTGAAAGATGGAACATAACTATTCTAAACATAATTGATAGTAAAGGACAGGTATGGGGACTTGCAACTTGTGACTTGTTGTCGAGCCTGATTTAAATTGCACCAGTGACTTGACTTGGGGAATTTGGGGAGGAGGAGGGGGTTGGATCATGATTAGACTTGTGACTTGGATTCATTTGTTCAGGTCAGATTGTTGAGTCCTATGGGCTTACCTGCTGACACCACTGGTAGGCAGCAGGGCCCACTGCCTCTGCCCACACATAACACCGGCCAGCCGTTAGGCCAATGCATGCGCAGAGGCAGGGTCTGGCTCCAGAAAGGAAGCCAGGCCGGATATCTCTGAAGATGGAGGGAGGTAAGGAGGCCCACTGTCTCTGCACATGCACCTGCTTGTCAGCAGGGTAGGGTGTGCACTGTCTGAGTCTTTGGGTCTGAGTCCCAATCCTTGGCGAGAAGGGCAAATGACTTAGACTCAAGGATTGGGTCTAGGATTGGGCTTGGGACTCTGGTCCCAAGACTTGCCAACATCCTTGGTAAAAGTCAGGTGTATTTCAATAATGATAATATTGGTGGCCATCTGAACCCCTGCATCCAGCCTAGTAAATCCATCTGCAGAAGCCACTATATTACGAAATATACCTTACGTTAAGCTGCATCTTTTGCTATATAGACAGTAGACCCCCATCCATCTGTTGCATTCAGATAGAACTATCTTAGGCCACCCAAGACAGAATGTCTGTTTCTCCACTTCCGGCACTACAGCATAACCCTTTGTATGCTGGTCCTGCAACAAGTCGGCAATTCACCTGCAACTTGGTATGAAGTCAAGTGTCCATCAGATGTCAACCTTCCACAAAGATTTATTCATTCTCATTTGTGTTTGAGTTAATAGGACTTCTGGGCTAAGGGCCAACATTGTGCAAGTGATTATCCACTTGGGAAAGGAAACTAGTTCCCTCCATCACGTTTTTTCCTAGAGAACATCCTAACTCGAGGGGAGCTTAAGGGGAAGGGTGTTGCCTGCATCCGCGTCCCACTAGCAGAAGCCACTGCAGTGGCCAGAGGCTGCAACTAGATGTCACTGCCTGAAGTGGGCGTCTCTCCTACCTCATCCGTCGCTCTTTCTCTTTGGCCTTCTCAGCTTGTTCTATTTTTGCTGGAGGGACCCTTTCAAGACATTCCAGCAAGTCATCCAGCTGGTGTTCTATAACCGTCAGCATCTGCAGGGTTCCAAGGTTTGCTTCGTTTTCTCCGATGCAGCGCCGATAGACCTCCAGCACCTTTCTGTGCAAGCTCACCAACATTTTGTCCTGCACACAACAGTCAATAATATACGAATATGCAAATATACAGTACCCGGGATAAGGAATCTTACAGTGATATTCCCAAATTGTTCTTCAGTAACTTTTCAGGTAGCTGCCTAGATGCCCTAAGCACATCCGATCTCGCCTGATTTCGGAAGCTAAGCAAGGTCGGCCCTGGTTAGTACTTGGAGGGGAGACCACCAGGGAATACCAAGTGCTGTAGGCGCCTGGAGTAGAAACTGGCAAACCACTCCAGTATTCCTGCCAAGAAAACTCCATGGACATGGAGTCACGAAGAGTCGGTCACGACTGTAACGACACAACACACACAGAAAACTTTTCAGGTGGCTTTTTTCCCTATGAAGAAGAATCCACCTTCTTCTTAGTGGTGTTCCAAATGTTGAAAGGCAAGTCCCATCAGCGCTAGATACTGATGACTGCCATCTCTCTTATTACTGACAGCCTGTGCCATAGACCCTCTACTCTACCAGATTGGCCAAAGTGTAGCTTTCTGCATGTTGTTAGACTGCATCTCGCATCTGCACTAGCCAGCACAGCCAAAAATGAAGGATGATGGAAACTGCAGTCCAACAACATCTGAAGGGTCAGCCTTTTGCCCATGGTTGTTCTACAGATATTTGCCTGTAAATCTAGTATGAGCCCCCTATTCCCCCGACCACTGTTTCACTGTTCCTTGGCCACTGACTTGATCTGCACACGTACCTGAACTTCTGCTTTGTATTCGCCAAAGGAAAAAACTCGTGCTTTGAGTTCAAGGTCTGCTGCCGTCTCTTCCTCTTTAATGATGTTGGTTTTAAGGGTAACCGTAAGCAGCTTCAACTGCTCTATTTCACGGTCCCTGAATAAAATCAAGACTGTTAAAGAAAGATGTTTCGCCTTTCATTTTCATGGCATGAAATAGCAATACACTGCAAATATACCACACATGAATAGACCAATTTCATGTGGAATCTCACAAAGTGGCTCATACATACATTCAGGTTCTTGGCTTTTGGGTTCTTGATAACCTGGATGGAGGGTATATTGCCATATCTCACAATGCTGACCGAGTCCAGTTTAGAGAAATAACCACAAAGAAGGAGTTAGCATCATTAGTGGGAGGGCATTTCCCTCAGCAAATCAGCAGATGCCACCCATTCCTCACAGGCTTTGCTTCTCCAAATTCTCATGCAGGGAGAGGCCAAGGCTTCATTCAGTTGTCAGTAACCCATGCTTATGCAGTGGGTTCCCATTAGAAGTACAGTATGTCAGGCCGTGTCCCTCTTAACTTTTAAGAAGTTGTCAAAGGCCATACTTTTCCAAGACACATTTAAGGACACCCTCTCCTGAGTGAATTTATATTTGTGGCCCCGATTCCACCCTCATCCGGCTTTCTGATTATTTTGTTTGTTTTGTTTGTGGGTGCTAATGTTGGTTTGTTGTTGGGTTGATGGTCTTTTGTTGTTGGTTGTAAACCATTCCAAGTGGTACTTTTCACTAAGTCCAGTGGTATATACTCAAAGAAGATCAGTATCATACCTCTCTCTCTCCCCCAATTTAACATCCCCAGAATAGATTTTGACAATACAGATTGGAAGAGGTAAAATTCTCGTGACACCACAGCCTTCAAGTGTCTCATCTGCGGCAGCTGAAATTATCGGTCCATAATTTTAGGGTGTGTTTGTGTGTGTGTGCCAAAGTGCTTCCTTTGCCTTAAAAGGGTGGCAATACCTGCAGCATCAGTGCTGGGCATCCGTTTTGGAGCAAGGAGAAGCGGTGGGGGGGGGGGAGCCTAGGATTGGGGTGATTCCATGGAGCGGCATCCTTTCGTCACTTACATTTTATTGCGTGTATTCGCCAAAGTGTGCCGAAGCTCATCTAGGGTCTCCTCAGTCTCTTGGGAATTCTGGATAAGGGAGAGGTTCTGCTCTTCCAACTCAGTGAACAGATTCAGCAGTTGGTGGGGGTCTGTGAAGTACAGTTCAGGTTCCTGTGGAAGCAACGCATTAAGACAGGCCGTCCAAACTTCGGCCCTCCTGATGTTTTGGACGGCTACTCCCAGAATTTTAAGCTTAGATTGCCAATGGCAAAGGACTGTGGGAGTTGTGGTCCAAAACATCTGGAGGACGTGCCTGCATTATTAAGAGTTCTGGAGAGTGCACTGAGCAGGAGAAAAGAGCCCTTCGCCCTCCATTTGGCATTTCTGTGAGTTCCCCTCTAGCCAGTTATGACACACACGGGCTGCCTCTCCGTGCGTCCCTATTAACACGGTGAGATGGTACATCTCTACAGGGCTGGCAGAGAACATTAGTGGGGTGGGATCGGTTTGGCATGCTAATTGTTAATAAGCTAGTTAAAAATCTAGTTCTACTCTGTTCACATTGAAAAGACATTTTTAGCAACTGAGTTATTTTAAACTCACACGTAAATGTATGCTGCTATGCTAAAAAAAAAAAAAAAGCCTTACCAGAATGGAAGTGAAAAATCTCTTCCATGATTTTATTTCTTTCAGCCTTTTACTTTACTTTATTTGAGAGTTATGCATGATCAGCTTGTGTAAAAGAACAACTCATGGTGGTTAACAAAGAACAAGAGCAATAAACAAAGGAATAATGACAAGTGAGTAAACAAAAAATAAACTGGCCTAAAGATAGCCGCATCCGAGCCTTCACTTATTAAATCATAATTGGGATCTTAATTTATTCTCAAGGTATTTATTATTTACATTTATACCCCATGTTGCCCCCAAGAAGTTCAAGGCTCTCCTCTTACCCACCTGTATTTTCACCACAAACCCGTGAGGATGATCAAGCCGAGAGAGAGAGAGAGAGAGAGAGAAAATATGAGAAAGAGATTTTTTTTTATCCTAAAGAACCTTCTGAGACCAGAAACAGACATTAGAGGTAGGTAGCCTGTTGTTAGAGCTGAAAATATGTGAAAGGTGGCTGAAAGGGTTTTGCTGTTTGTAAAATCGGGCATCCCAAAAAACCTGAGGACCAAGTGCCACACAAAGCCAGCCATTCTGTGTAACCCACGAGGCAAACAAACAAACAAACAAACAAACAAACAAACAAACAAAGCTGGTCTTATGACACTGAGAGGCTCATATTAGTTACATTTTTTTCTTTTTGTGGTCATGGACTTTAATGTCTTTTTTGCTTGAGGTTCAAGGCGTGGGCACTTGAGTCTCCAAATCCCAGCCTACCATTCTAATCCCCATTGTTTATTTCACATCAAATCCTATGAAACACACAAAATCAAACTTGCAACACGTTTCAGTTCATAATCCAGGGTTGAAATGGGTGAATATACCAGACTTGGGCCTGTTCCCACATCTGCAGAATCACTAAACCATTTGTTTTCTGCACTCTACAGAACTGCTGTACTTCTGCAGAACCATTAAAACTAAGCAAACCGTAAAATGCGGACATAAAAACATCTCATTGGATATTTATTTAATTCTGGTAACACCTAAAATATCCTTGTATTAGTAGAATTCAATGTTACGCATGCATGAGGACCAGAGAGGTATGGATGTGAGTTAAAATTTGTTCTGCAAACGGGAGTTGAACATTTTCGGAAATTGGTCTTAAGATATTTCCTTCTTCCTCTTTTGTTCTTTCACTCCCATGGATTTCTGGCATTTTTATAACTTTCTGAAGTCCTCCAGATTTTGTATAAAGAAATCTCTTGTTTTAGTAATATAGCCCTTTTGTTATTAGTGGAAATGTAGGAGTGGAAAAGCTGCTTTATTGCTGTATTTTATTCTTTGATGCTTTTCGAACTTGGTGCTTCAGTTTGCAAACACAAGGCTGAAACTTGACTTGTCATAATTTTATCACTCTTCCACTGTGCCATGTTGCAAATTTCTGATTTAGAAAAAAAAAGAAAGAGGTAATTTATTTTTTTAAAAAAAAGCAGATTAAAGACTACTAACCTCATCATCTTCCTCGTCCGATAAATCTGGACTAGTCTTGTCCTCTGCTGGCTGGGCAGTAAGACGCCTGAAGAGGAAATTTCAGAGTCAGATATCACAACAAAGTGACTTCTGAATGGTATAACTGAAGGAAATGCAGTGTTAAGTTTGCTTAGCTTCAGTTCTTCAGCCCCTCCTTCCTCCAGGGCTGTTATCAAGTAAGCACAGTAAAATTTCATTTAAAAAAAAACCCTCAGAGCTTAATTCAATTGTAAGCTCTAGTTAGAGTAACTCTACTGAATTGATAGGTTGCAGAAATTGGCACTGGGACTAGTCTGCCATTATGCTTGTCAGTCAGATATACTGACTATGCCCTGAATTGTATTTCATCGTCCTACTAAATGTCTGATAAATATTTCTTTCCTCTAGCCCCAGGCATGTCCAAAGTCAGACCCGGGGTCCAAATGCAGCCTGTTTTCAAATTTTGAGTGGCCCAGGCTTCTTCTCCCACCCGCTCAGCCTGTCACGTATCCCCACCAGCTGGCCCCTCCCCATACTGGATGGAGGCGTTAGCTTGCAGTTTTATGGTTTGCCTGCCCTCCCTGCCTCTGTTCATCTGCCCAGCCTACCCACTCCAACTCTGTTTAATAATTAATAATAATAATAATTAATAATAATAATAATAATAATAATAATAATAATAATAATAATAATAATAATAATAATGTATTATGTATTATGTATTATGTATTATGTATTATGTATTATGTATTATGTATTATGTAATAATAATGTATTATTATTAAAATAATAATAATAATAATAATAATAATACATTGCTTATACTCGTTTTCACCTCGAGTTCCACAAATTTCATAGGCTTGCCTTGCTTTCCTCCATTATTCTAACTTGGGAGATCAGAAGTGCTAGTCATCATTTGAAACATGAAACAAAATGGCATAGGGTTGTTGTGTGTCTGATGGCCACGACATGTGGGTGACTTTATTTCCACTTCCTACGCCCTCTGCTCCAAATGGTGGTGGCACACTTACAGTCTTTTGCTTTGCTGGGATCGAGAAAAAGACCTAGAAGATCTTCGACTCATCTTGAGGGACTCTCTTCTGCTCAGGCTAGGACTCTTCAAGGAACTGTCCATTCCCATCATGTCAAAACTGGAACGTTTTGCTATACTCATTGCTCGTGGTTTGAGCTTCTCTCTGAGATCCCGGCCTAAACACAAACCCAAATTGTTCATTAAACAATCAGGACAGCAATGGTTGATTTCGAGATTAATTATTTTGGGGGGCGTGAGGGGAGAAAGCTAACAGAGTATAATCATTATGGGGGTTCATAACAACTGTGAGAGGACATAGGAACCTCTGGTGAGGTTAAATGGTGGGAGAATCTGGACAAATTCTGTGCCCTAGGCATAGCCCAGGTTGGTGGTGGTAAAAGAACATTTTTGCTTCAGAATTTAACCAATGGTTCTCAGTGGGGAAACCTTCTCTATTTAGAATAACTTCGGATAATAACCAGATCATGCTACTGACTGCCAACATTGTATGAGGACATGGCACTTGAAGAAAAAGATTATTGTACAGTTTGCTGCTCTTTAGTCTCCAATCTGTACAGTTTGATATGGAGGTCAGATAAACTCATGGATGGTACATTGTTTATGTGTGTGTGTGTGTTTTATATAAATCCATACAGATAAATGGTCAACTAGGATGGTTATCTATTACTTTCAGCACTAGAGGCAGTGTGCCACCACTATATAAGCTGTCGGGAACTGCATGTGGACGTGGGTGTATTCTGCACACATGTACTTAGCTGTATTCATGTCCTGCCTGTGGGCTTCTCTTGGTGTGCTATTTTTATGTTCATCCCATCTCTGTTTTGGATTTGGTAGGTGGGGAAAAGGGGCAAAAAAAGAACAGGGAAGCCTGTTTCTACCAACCCAGCTACATGTGTCCAATGAAACCCACACTATATCTGGATACCAGGTGTCAGTGTTGGGCAGGCACAGATGTATTCATGCACACAGGAGTAAAAAAAACACATGAGTAAAATGTACATTCTTTTAATTGGAAATGCTTACCTTTTAATGATGCCACTGCAGATCTGTCTTCCAAAGGAAGATCAGGAATCCGTTTCATCACCTTTTCCTTCATGTGTCTTCTTTCATAGTCCTCTCGCCACTCTTTGGGGGACAGCTGGTAGAGGAAGTCCTTGAAGACCACATATTCCTGCAAAGTGTCCTCGAACCTGGCTATCTCGCTGGAGGAAGAAAACGGGTTAAATCAAGATGGCGCTGCAGCAAAGGGGAACACCTTCAATCTCTCAAAGGCAGCTCTGTGAAAAGAGTGGCCTTTCCGGGTAGGATCCTTTCCCTTTGTTAGTCTATTATCTCCGCAAAAGACAAACACAGAGAGAAGAGAGGCCGTGTCATGCCAGCACCTGCAGAGAGTTTCTGCACCAGTACAAAACTCTTGCATCACAATGCCGTTGCCTCTCAACAGGGACATCTAGGTACTCGCCTGAACAACATCTTCCAGATACAAATGTGGAAGACCTAGCTCTCCCTAAAGGAGGTGGACTTGATGGATCATTGCAGGCAACAACAACAACAAAAAGGACACCAAACATGTGTCACCTTAAAGACTAACTTTCATATTTAATGTAATATTTCGTGGACATGTCCACTTCTTCAGACATATAGCAGCAGACTGAGCAGACTGGGCTAAGGATGGCTCAGCCATGATGTTAGCCCGTGATCTACCAAGCAAAATGTGGAGACGATGTAACCTTAAGACTGATACCACACATCCTATCATCCATATAGTTCAGCAAGTAGGTAACAATCCTGTCCCTGTGTTAATAAACCATCTTCACCTTTTCTGTTACCTGTATCCTCACCTGTCATGGGGATATAAAGGACACACACACACACACACACACACACACACACACACACACACACACACACACACACACACACACACACACACACACACACACACACACACACAGAGGAGACACATATTTGCACTTAATTGATAGAAGTAGATGTTGATCTACAAAAGCTTGTACTTAAATAAATCAGTCTTTAAAGCTGCATATTATTTTGCTCTCACTTGCACTCTTCATCTCTCTCTCTCTCTCTCTCTCTCTCTCTCTCTCTCTCTTCTTCCTCTTCTTCTGTTTCCCATAATAATGTGATTAATATGGTCATGCCTTTGGAAAAGCCCCTTCAGTGGGCCTGGAAAGGGGAATGTTACTCCCCCGCAATGTTCTAGACTTGCAGCCATCTGGAGCAGATATGGTGAGCAACTCAAGGTGGTGTTGTTGTTTGGGGACCCCCTCCTGGTTATGCTGACAGAGCTACAAGGAGAAGCCAGCAAGCTACACAATGCTAAAATTATAACAGTGAAAGGGGGGAGCCTCCCACTTTATCTTTTACTACAGCCCCCTTAGCTACCATAGCTGGAAGGCTAGGGCGGCACTGGTTGTATAGAAATGCATTTGGTGATCAAGGATAGGAAATCTGAATTGCACTATGACCCCTTCCTCCTCCCTAATTGGGGCACTGAGGGTACAAATTATATGTTAAGAGAGATGTGAATTTCCTGCTATCCTCCCTCTAGGCATCCTGTCTCTTCAGAGTTCTGTACCTCAGCAGTTAGATGGCGCCCATGTTTACCTCTAGTGACCCATCACAAAGCTAGAGCAAGTTCATGAGCAGCATGAAGCACAAGGCAAGGTCATGGTGGAATAAAGAGAAGTATGCCCGGGTCTATTCCTTCGTTAACAGGACTGTCATCAAGTCCTGCCCTGTAGCTGCCCCTGTCAAATCCCCACACAGATAATGGAACACAGAAGTCTCGGGAGTCTAAACAGATGAATGGGACTCTGTGAAGCCAATATACTACTGCAGACCTGTCCAACAGGTAGACCGTGGGCTACTGGTAGCCCACGAAGGGTTCAAAAGTAGCCCGCCGACCATCAATAAAAAAGTGAGGATATATGTTCTTCACCCCTCCCTGCACCATCCCAAGGACCACCACTGCCCCCAGAAAAGTTCTGGGTCTGCAGCCCCCTGTCTCAGCCAAGCGGGAGAGTTCAAGGGCCATGGCGCATTGAAATCTGTTCCTTCCAGAACAGATTAATTGGTTTTCAATGCATTCCTATGGGAAACCGCTGCTCTACTTACAAATATTTTTACTTATGAGCATGTGCTTGGAACGGATAAAATTTGTAAGTAGAGGTTTTAGTGTAGTAGCCCTCAGGCACTTTGGGCCGGAAAAAGTAGATCTTGGCCTGTTCAGAGTTGAACAGCCCTGTACTACTGCATAGCTAGCAGGAAGAAGAAAAGAACTCATTCCTTGGTTCCAATATTTTCTGATCATTTATTACCTTTGGATGTTCATCATGTGGGCTGTCAATTCTCGGATCTCAACTATTTTCTCCAGTTTGGCCTTTGTTTCTTTTTCAGCGCTACATAAGAAAGGAGGGAAATCCAGTGACTGCATGCAAAACAGTGGACAGACATGAGCACCTACCAGCGGTGGGCTTGGTCTTCATAGCCTGAGATAGCCAGAAGTAGCTGCTAGGGGAAATTAAAGCTTCTTTCAATCTTTGGGTCAAACAATACATTACAGATAACTTGCCATTAAGTACTGGAATAAAGTTAGTGTTCAGGAGGTAGTATGGTGCTTACGTCTTCAAGACCGGTCAAAAAAGAGAACAAACTAATTCACAAACTTAGCCGGTATGGAAAGCTCCTGCTGTAGCAATCTTGCACAGCCCGCATTTACCTATTGTTGGCTTATCTGTAATGTAGCATTTGGCCCTTTGATCCCTGGCCTCCCTCTCCATTTGGACTATGAATCACATTCCTCAGCCAACAGTGATTTTATTAGACGTCACTGCAGTGAGACAAGCCCACTCTTCTAAAAGCAACACTTCACTCCCATGCATAGGAACCTTCCTTTTGGATGTCTCTGATTATGTTGTGAGAATCTGTGGAAGCTAGACCAAGGATATATGCATGCAGCCAAACACTTGACTTCTTTTGGGTGTATTGCAACCAAATATTCTGTTCTGAAAACAGCCCTTTTGCTCTTCTGTAAAAATGTGTGTGGCATTAACAACAACAACAGCACAACAACAACAACAACAACCCTTCCTTGGTGGTTGACTGATGGGGAAGAGGGAAAACAGTGATCCCAAGAGTCAAAATGGGGAAGATTTAGCTGCTGAGGAACACATAAACACACACTGAATGCTTAGAAGAGTTTTGTAACTCTTCTAAAATGCTTGTGAAGCATTTTGTTTCAGTTGGTCAGTAAATTGAAGAATGAGTGCAAAAATCAGGGGTGAGTAAGGTGTTTCCAAAAAAAATAATAATCCCCAAGTGGCACACTGACACAGGCAAGTTGCTTGGTGGAAGGAGCAAACATGGTCCAAAAGAAAAAGGAAAGGAAGAATCACTCCTCCCCCCCCAAAAAAAAAAAAGGCAAAAAAGAAATAAAAGAAAGAGGGGGGTAGGGAGGGAGAGAGAGAGAGAGAGAGTTGAAAGGATCCAAGATAGAGGCAGAGTCACAGGCAGCCAATCAGCAGGCAGCACACTCCCAAGATGGAGTGCACCAGGAACTCCCACACCCAAGGAAAGATGGAGTATTCATGGCACAGTAGTTAAGCTGCTGTATTGCAGCCAAAACTGTGCTTATGACTTGGGGTTAAAAATTTCCTAGGTAATTTGACAAAGGGCAAAAGGATGGTTAAATGAAAGAAGGAAACATGAACCTTCTCTGCACCCTTTTCATTAATATGAATCATTCATATTGAAGTGGTTCTGGGTAATCATGGAAAGAAATGAAAACTAAAGAGAAAGACTTTTTCATGTTTTCTCCATTTTGTATATAAACAAAAGGCTGAGATATGGTTGCACTCATGACTATCTCACAAATTATATCTTTGTTTTAAATTATACAGCTGGAAGGAAATGGGGCTCAAAGGTCCCATTTGGCTAATTCCATTGAATTTCCAGATTCGCCCCTAAAGGAAACTTCCTGAATAATTTCCCACATTCCTTTTGCCAGCTGTGATGTTTAGTAAAACCAAAGAGGAAGGACGAGGTGTCCGGACTTACAGATAATGCTGGACTGTGAACTCTGCTTAGCACTGCCTGCGTTCATGAGAGGTGATTGATAGACATAGCAGTTCAGCTACATCAAGATGGCTACCTGGTCCCCACCTCTATGTTTTACAGAGCCTAAATACCAGCATTACATTTTCAGAGCTTGAGCAGAATTTCGGTCATTCTCCTTCAAGAACTCATCAAACATGGCAGCATCTTTCTCTAGGTCTTCCTCGGCTTTCTCCAGCTTGGCTTCTTCTTGAATGGCCAGGTTTTCCAGTTTCTGAATTTCATCTTTTTTAACAGCTACAGCATACTGAAATTTAATCCCAAAGAGAAGTGAAATGAAGCTAGAGATGGGTGAGTGAGGGTTATGAAAGAGCAGAGCAAAACTAATAACTTGAACTGGAGATTCACTCAGTTACATTTCTACAGTTTCTAACTAGGCATGTCATTCAGATCGAGTGGCTTCCACATCTATTGAAATATCAAAATGGAACAGCATGACGTTTAATCATTAAGTTGTGGTTGAAAATAGCTTACAGTTCAATACGTTGTGGTAACAAATGGACAACAAGGCATGTGGCATAGTCCTGTCAATATTATACAACTACAGGATGCAGACGATGGGGCAGTGCATCTGTTTATCCCCTTACATCAGTGATTCTCAAACCCAGGCACTCAGATGTCCTTGGACTATAATCCCCAGAGCCTTCACCACTCGCTCTGCTGGCCAGGATTTCTGGAAGTTGTAGTTCTAGACTAGAGGTGTCCAAACTTCAGCCCTCCAAATGTTTTGGACCACAACTCCCAGGATTCCAAGCCTAGATTGCCAATGACAAAGGACTATGGGAGTTGTGGTCCAAAACATCTGGAGGGCCAAAGTTTGGACACCACTGTCCTAGACCATCTGGGGAGCCACAGTTGGGACCACTACTTTATATCAAAATCTCCCTGCATATAGAAAGCTTGCACCTCCATATATTATTACATGTGAATCTTGGCCTTTTCCAGACAATTCAGGAACATGCAGTTTCCATCTTTATCATTTTTGCTCAGCTGAAATCTATAAACTACCAAAGGTAACACACATCTACACCCAGTTTATGTAGGAACCGGTTTTAAGGACAGTTCTCCCCAATTCATGCTTAACTCACTCAAATACCTGCAGCAAGAACATTTGCCGTTTCTGGTTGATGTAGTCATGAATCGTCTCTCTTTCTACAACCTGATCTGGGGGAAGTAGAAGAAAAGAGGTATAAAATGGCTAAGTTAGTACATGCAGCTTAAATAATGAACTAGTGATCACCAGAAAAGAAACAATGTGCCAAATACATATATGCAGGGATGGGAACTGTGTAGTCCTCCCTCTATACCAGTAGTGATGAACCTTCAGCACTCCAGATGTTTTGGACCGCAACTCCCACAGTCCTTTGTCATTGGCAATGGAAGGCTTGGAATTCTGGGAGTTGTGGTCCAAGACATCTGCTGAAGGTTTGCCACCAATGCTCTATGCCATCAGCCACACTGGTTTAGGATGATGGTAGCATGGTCCAACAACACCTGGAGGGCTGCATGTTGCTGATTCCCCTGCATTATACGAGTTGACCCCTCTCCCTCTTTTTTAACAGGTGCAGAAGTCAAATGGAGCTTTCTCCTTAACTGGCCACTAGAGGCAAGAAAATAGCATTTCCCTGCCTTTTTCTGACCTCCTGCCAAAAACAAAGCAACACTTTGATGGACTGCTCTGCTCAGAAATAACAAATTGCACAAGTTCTTTTTAAAAAGCAGCCCCCTAAATCTGACTGCAGGGTGTTATTGTAGCAACCTTCACAGCCATTCCCTGCCATGAGCCCAGTGGAAAAAATATGCAAGAAGCCAGGTAGATTCTAATATTTCTCTCTCTCTAAGTGGCAGGTGATTTGCAAAGTTAATGGGCCTTAACTGCCCATTCCAGGCAAATAGCTTTCTTTGCAGCAGAAACAATTCACAACAATGTCTTTTTTGCTGGGGTTGTTCTCATGCTGGGAGCTAAAATCAGAGAGGACAGGGAAGCTTGATGGTGGGTTATCAACACATAACATCACTGGCTAAGTACCATCCATTTTTGGAATGGAATTTTGACCCCCCAGCCCTAGTCCTACACTGCTGTTAGGACCTGCACTTAGCAAGCTTGCAGAATGTGTTCCTCCCTTGCACTCTACCTGCACCTGGAGATCTGTTATATTTTTGGAGAAGATTGCTGGGTTACCTTTTGTGACAGCAATCTTCCACGAGATGCTTTCTCGGAGAGCTTTCAGTCGTTCAGCTTCTGCTGCCAACTCCTTGTCCTCTGCTTCTTCTTCCATCTGGATGGCTTTCTTGAACCCGGTCTGCTTGGCGCTCTGCAGGGTGGCAGAAGTCATCTTCTCATGGACCTTCAGCAACTTCTTTTGCTCTCGCTCCTGTGGATAAACAGAATAGACTAAGACCCCCCCAGATGACTTGCAAAGGACTGCCAAAAACCTGGGAGGTGGCATGAAGTGGTTACCTGGAAGGTGGCATGGCAACTGGGGCCATGCTGGCTAGGGGAGCTGTAGTCTGAGAAGTAACTCTTCTGAGCTCTGAAAGTAACTGAAAAGTAACAGCATCCGGGTGGCTACCACTCAGATGGATTTTCCATCCTGTACTTGTCCCCACTAAAAGCTTTGCCAAACGGGCCATTTCCCATTTGATCAAGCGAGAGGGCCTGGGTTGCACAGGGATATAGAAATGAAGGACGTGGCCTTATATCAGCTTATCCCACTGGGCCATCCACTTGGGGTTGGTCTGCATCAACTGAGGAGGAGCGCTGGCTCTTTGGGGCTTCATAGTTTTTCACGGCTATACTCAGAGCTTCCCAAGGCCTCTGCCTGTAAACTATTGGGCCACAGGACTTCCATCAAGGAGGCTTTCCCAACCTGGTGCCAGCGCAGCATGGCCATGCATCCCTTCCACAGAGCCCTTGGCTGAAAACTTAGAAATCAAGAGCTGCATGGTTGGAAGGGATTTCTAATTATTAGGGGTTCCAGAAAGGTCACTGAGATCAACTCCAATTCCAAATAATATTATATGCCCAGTATTACTCCCACTTGGTATTCCCCTTTCTGAATTAACCCTACCACCACCACCTCCACACTCTCAACCTGGTACCTTGGGGTCGCCATTTTTGGTATATTTTCTGGCAATTGCTTTATACCAGCTCAGCCCACTGGGCCACCTAGTCCCATGTTCTTTTCTTGCATCAGGAATTTATAAATCCTATTCTTGAAAGCTTCTCTTAGATGCAGTGATACCTCTTAAGACAAATGCCTCATAAGGGAAAAAAACTCGTAGGAAGAAAATAAATTCCAGGAAGAGGCATGCTTCACATGACAAAAAAAATTCCCTATGGGATGCTTCATAAGACAAAAAAACTGTTCCGCATGTACCCAGGGGAAGAAACTGGTTATTTTTGTCTTTATTCTAGCCTCTGGAATGGATGGATCCATTCCCAATGCATTCCTATGGAAACTGCATATCGTAAGACAAAATTTTCATAAAAACAAAGTGACCCAAAGCCTCCAGAACAGATTAATCCATTTTCACTGCATTCCTATGGGAAACCACATTTCGTAAGACAAAATTTTCTTTAAACAAATTGACCCGTACAACCGATTAAATTTGTTTTAAGAGGTACCCCTGTATATTCACATGTTTTTGTGTGAGAGTGGATTGTTCCTGCAGCTGGCTTCTGACTCAGGACATGAGAACAGAAGCCTATGGCTCTCCTGATGCTTTTGGAACCACAGCTTTTAAAATGCTCCACCACTAGCCATTTGGACAGATTTTTGCTGGGAGCCGCAGTCCAAAGATTCTGGATGGCTATATGTTCGGAGCCCTTTACAAAGGGCAACAAGGGAGAAAGCGTAGTGGACCCGGACATCACCCCGATTTATGGCACTTGTGATTTCAACGTACCAGTTTTGCCTTTTCTCTCTGCTTGTCTCGCAGTAAGAAGATGTCGATGTCTGATGGGATTTTAAATGGGTTTTTGTCGAACACCCAATTCGCTTCATCTGGGAAGCGGGGAAAGGATGATATCATCAAAACAGTAACAGCAGCCCCCACTTCCTGCAGTTATCATGAGCAAGTTGACAGCAAAGTTCACTACTTTGGAGCCTGGAAAATTTGGTTTTCTTTTTTGGGGGTATGGTCAAAACACATTGGTGTTGATATAATGGTCGAACAACTTGCTGCTGCTAACTGTGGCTGACAAAGTGTCAGGGCACCTCATACTTTTGTGTCTGGTGACCATGTGCCCGGACTGCACAACTGAGATGAAATGCACCTCTTTGTTAATTTGCTATAATTAGCCTTGACAACTTATCCGCATTTTACGTGAGCACCAATAATATTCTGGTTTATTTATTCACTTATTTTATTTCACTTTTATGCCATCTTTCTCCCAGTAACGGGATCCATGGTGGCTCAGAATTTATTAAAACAGCAACAACAATTACAAACATGATAAATAATTGCATTCAGAGAAATTAAATGTACAGCAGTATTAAAACAACTAGTTAACTCAGCTTAACAGCCTATAAAGCCCATCCAAACATACACAAAATAATAATGACGTGCAGCAAGGAAAATAAAAACTCTTCACTGCTGAAAAAACTGTCGAGATGGCCCTGACCTATCATCGGAAGGAGAGGCAGGAGGGGATCAACTTAGCCTCTCTCAAGAGATGATTCCATAAGTTGCTCTCATGTCTCCCCACCACCAGATGTGCCTGAGAGAAGGTCCTCCCTTCTTAGGAGTAGAGAAGGCTCATATGGACAGATAATGAACCTTTTTGGCTCCTAAAATATTAGAGCTGCTAGTGGCCACTCTCGCTGGGGCATCCTGGAAGCCATAGTCTATGCCAGTAGTGGCCAAACTTTGGCCCTCTAGATGTTTTGGACCACAACTCCCAGAATTCCAGGCCTGTGTTGCCAATGACAAAGGACTGTGAGAGTTGTGGTCCAAAACTTCTGGCCTGCACTGGTCTAAGCAATAACATTTCTAAGCTCTTCCAGCTCTGTGTCACATTTGCCCCTCAGGGGATCTGCAGTTTGGTCTGACATTCATTTCATGCCATTCCCACATTAACCAGCTTAACCCACTCATGCAAATCTACATCTAAGGCATTACAATCCAGGGAAACCCCTGCTGCTGCTGCTTTTTATCTTTGCCCTTGCAAACAATAGGCACATGAGGAAATCTGAACTCTTGACTCATCTATTACACTTTACTCAGCAGCCTACCAGTAGATCCTGATCTATCTTCTGCCCACCTCTTAGCTGCATAGCCAAATAAAGTCAGAAAATTGCTGACAT